>OY751313.1:51609753-52317253 GCA_963564615.1 Rhorus exstirpatorius
CGCGCAGACTCCTCGTCATCCCCTAACTCTGGTTCTATCGGAGGGTCACCCGATATGCTGTTCCGCTATGTTCTCTCTCTCTCTCTCTCTCCCTCTCTCTTTCTCTTATCCTCCGTCTCGGTTTGTTATTCTAGCCGCAAGATACATCTCTATTCGGTCGGATAACGGGGCCAATCGAGTTTGTATAGCTTTATTGTACTTGATATCATTTTTTTTTCTGGAAATAGGTCGACCCAAAAATGATACGTCTATGCGGAATCAAGGCTTGGAAAAAAGATTAAAAAAAAAAATATCATGTTTTTTTTCGATCCCTCAATGGGCAAAGCTTTCAGTCCTGAAATTTTGAATATTTGTCGTACGCTATGATATGTATACGACATCTTATAAAATATAGTTTTCACGTAGTCTCAGATAAGAATAGACAACGGAAACTCGCAGCATATAAATTGCTCTATATAGCAACGATTCTCGAGAAGCCAGAAAGTTTGAATAAGGCTCAATCAATTTGTTTCCGTGCAAGTAATCAGCTAGAACAAGCCCCATCGTATGTACAGATCCCATACCAGATCCTTTCAAATCAGTCTGCTAGTCGTTAATATGGATTATGGTAATTACCCTTATTGACTCCGAGACTCTTGCGATATCTTGAATTTGGTTTATTTTATGCAAAACTTATAGACACATGAAAACCCAATTAGTAGAAAAAAAAAAACAGGTAAACGCAACTTTCTTACCATCGGAGTTACTGCGACAGTGTCTCATACCTTATCGTCATATCGCCTTAATAACCTCGTAGCTCGTAATTACAGCTAGTATTTACGCGATGGGTAGATTTTCCTCTCTTGCGGAGATTTGAGGGAGTGATATGCGAATTATACAACCGCTTGAATGTATATATACGAGCGTTTCCGGCGGATGACGGGATTTATGGACAACGTAATGGATATTCCATGTACACACGCATGCATACATACATATATATACACTCTCACTTAGGTGCTTACGTGCTCCTGTGCGACTTGATTCGATATCGAGCAATTCGATTCGATAGACGCGACGCTCGTCGACGATGAAAAATCACACGCAAAAGCTTGCACACGCGTATATATACAGCATAAATAAGGTGTAAATACAGATGTAATATACACATAACCCATAAGGTTGTTGGGAACGAGAGACGATTTGCGAATCGGTATATTCTAATATTCTTATCGTTCCTCGGGATAAATTTACGTCTCGGGTCGTAAATTTATTTAATTCAATATTATTTATAAAATACGACGAGCAAAAGTTTGGTAAAACATTCGTTGCATTATACACATACAAACACACCCACCCAGGCACGTATACACGGTGCTCAGCTATATCGAAAGACTCTCGCGCCCGTTAACTTTCATATTTATTATATTCATATTTGTCTCGTAAATTTCTGTAATCGATTCGTGTATAACCCTGAAGAGCGTTTATATATATATATATATATATATATATATATATATATATATATATATTAAAAATGTGTACCCATTTTGCTCCTGGATTACCAGCAGCACGACATTGAGAGTCCAACGTCGTTGTACATAGTTCCTTATAATCGTCTCTTTCTCGTCTTCCTCATTTCTCGTCGGTGATTCCCGAGGAGCGCGCGGGCGTCTATATCTCGTCGATATCGCGCCCGGACGTTTCTCACGGCGTTGCTTTCTCACGCCTTCTTCTTCGATGCCCGTTATAAAACGCGGCGGATACATATACTCTCTCGTCCCATAACATTCGTGCAATATCTTCTGATTTCGCTTCTCATTTGCCCTTGTGCTCATCAAGATTCCTCGCTTTTGCCCATCGCGCGAACGTGCGTTATTGTCCGTTAAGTTGGCCCTTTTTTCTTATATCTTCTGCAAAGCTCTTCTGCGGAGGGGAGGGGGGGGGGAGCTCATTGCGAAAAATCTGTTGCCCAGAGCCTCGGGGATCTTAATTTTAATATTTTTTTATCGCCACTATACGTGTATCCCGAGACGCTAAAACTTTTGTGATAAATGATTTATCGGCTCGCGAGAGCGATAATATATTTTGGCACAACCAAAGTCCCGATATGCTTGATCGTTTTAACTTTCTGATTGATTGATCGATCAATTGAGTTTATTAGACGTCCGACATATGAGAGTGACATAGCACAGACGAGTTGTGTTTAAACGCGATAGGGAAGAAAGCGGGGTTGGAGAAGACAGAATTATAAATGGCCAATCGTCATTTATATTTCTTTCGAAATGAGTTTTAAAAAAATTGTAACGCACATTCGTTGATCAAATCGATCGTGCTTTTAATTTCATGATCTTCTAATTCAAACGAACGTTCTCTTGTGCGGGGGGGGGGGGGGGGGGGGGCAAAAGATAAATTTCATTTGCTGGTCCGTCACTATCCTCGATCGAATGGCATTTATGCCGAAACGATGTGTGTAAAGCGTGTTATACGAGCATCTCAGAGAGAAAGATAGAGGAATAAGAGAGAGAGAGAGAGAGAGAGAGAGAGAGAGAGAGAGAGAGAAGCACGATGCATTATATGGAGATTGAAGATCCCCGAGAGTGAGAAAAGAGTATTACGAATGTGTGAAGGATGCTGTGTGGCGCGCGAGTGCACTCTTCTCCTTGGGTTGATACTTTTCGAACAATTTGAGCCGATAAAATCAGCTCGAGACAGTATATATAGCGAGAGTGCAGAGCTGGGTGCGAAGCTTATATTCTTCTCTCGTGGGTCTCTCCGTGCATATACACAGCACCTACACCTCTATATCTGTGTATGATGTATCTTGGTTCGCGGCCTCGGCGTGAGCATCAGCAGCTCTTTGAGCACGAAACAACCGTGCAATTTTCACCTGACCCTCCAGCTCCAACTATATACATGTGTATTGCCCTCGTCTATACGTCGTCATCGTCTTCTCGTCATAGATATAGCACATACCTGTGAAATGATCTTCAATCTCGAGACTACTTGCCGACCTCGGAAGAGCTCCGAGGCCTCTCGACAATTCGCTATCACACAGATATGTATATATATATATATATATAGTCTCGTATAGTAGCCCACGAAACGATCCTATATACGTACGCGGAAAATTACGGTTCGCAACTACTGTTTGCTTAGGGCAGCCGGTGAATGCGCTCGCGACTCCGCCCCACAAAATGCTTTGCACTTCGCCTTTTGCCTCTTCATGTTTCCCGCTATACGTTATTCCTTCGTTAATATTCCCCATAGCTCGTGAGGTTTGGCTATTTTTATCGTTCTTAACACGACTGCGGATGCTTTGCTCGCCATTCGTGCCTTTTTTTTTTTTTTGCGAAAAACCGCGCGATATAGTGCATGGCGAACACCCGCGACTCCGCATGTACAAATTCGTTGCCCGGTGTCTGAGGATGAGAATATAAAAGCTCGCAGAGGATGTTAACGTTGATGTTCCTGGTGCTGTTTCTCTTATTTTTTTCTGTATTTTTTTTTTTATTATCTCTTTCTCTCTCTCTTTCTCTCTGCACTGGTTCACTAGAAAGAGCCTTTTGGTGCGGCTGTATGGAGGCTGGAATTATACCTCGATTTACTGGAACTCTCTCATGGCTGTCTCTCTCCTCCCTGGTAGTTTCAAGGAGTTTTAGTGCTCTCTCAAAAACAGCGAAGAGCGAAGAAGAAAATTTCGTGAGAGTATAAAGAGAGAACGAAAGGTCTCTCTCTCTCTCTCTCTCTCTCATCTCACTTGAATCTGTGTAACGATCGGCAGTTATATATATATATATATATATCTATCTATATATTCTTTTTTGCTGCTCCCTTTCGCGAAAATCATCGCTGCCGACTTGCAAGAAACTTCCGGTCCGGGAGAATTCCGTTGTTCGCGCGAGACGAGATCTTACCCACGCTTATTTGCGAAATTGCTCCGAATGCATACGTTATTATTTTATTGCATGTTAACGGTTCTTTGATTGGAAAGGAGTAGAAGCGGAAATGCAATAAAAAAAAAGAAAAAACCTAAATGATCTGTTTGCTCGAAAGATTCGCCAATGGGTAAAACGGTGCGAAGAAGGCGAGTATGAACTGAGGCAATATAATGGATCGAATCATAGTCACATAGATGGTCACTCGACCGGATTTATTAAATTTAAATAAATTGTATATTGAATTCAAATCAATCTTGTTTGACTTCCATAAGATTCGGTCAAAAGTTTTTTAGATCCGTGTTTTTTTTTAATTTTCGTTTTTTAAAATAATAATCATCGTGACTCGAGAAAAAGACGTTTGATTTTGAATTAGCTTATATTTATACGATATCGCGGACCACACGCAAAAGACGGAAACATCTTGGTCCCCCCGACTCTCGATGACCCGGTTCATTAACTATATGACGGCTTCAACCCCCGAAATATTTACCACGAGATTGCGAGAGCACACCAATATATAGAGAGAAAGAGAGGGAGGCTGCACCGTCGGAGCAGCCACCTGGGCTAGTCCCGAAAAATTAATCGACTGTGCTCTACAAATTGATTTCGAGCAAAAAGGTGTACGAAGGAGGCCGAGAAAGAATCGAATGGGGTTCCTCCGATTCAAAGCGGGATATGCCGCGCTCGCGCAACTCATATCACGCCTCTGCGGTATACAATATATATATGCTTTCACGAGCCCTTTTTTCATTCGTGTCTCGGACCTCCGAGAAATTTACGAATTAATATTCGTGGTCTTAGGTTAGTGGCACTGTGACCACTCGAATTTTCAATTGAAATAACACGGAAAAAATGCTTAATGAATATTTCATTATCGCAATATCATGGACAGTGTTTTTATTTCGTCCGAAGTATTTTTGTTACAGTCGTAAAAATATCTCGACAAAAACACTTCATGTACTTATCAGTGTGATAATGAATTGACTAAATATTTTTTTCCCCCGAAAACCGCGATGCGCGTATTAATATATTGAAATGAAACAATTAAGCTTAAAAACTTAAATTAAAAAAAAATTATTTCATTCATACGATCTAAATGAATTAATATTTTTTTCCCAAATTTTATACAAGAACATTGTTATTCGAACGAAATACATTTTTTTTTTATTAAAAAAACGGTGCAAATTAAAGCTTGCACATTACTTTCTCATAATGTCTGTTGTTAGCATATCCTTGTCTAAATATACAAGAAGTTTTCTCAATTTTGACTTTCTCCTAATAATTTTATATGTTTAAAAGATTTTTTCCACAAAATCAAAAATTCTCAAAATCAGAAGTAAGATCATTAAATTTTTTTTATATCGCGTCACTCATTCGATTAATAAAGAGATTCGTTCTAATAACATGGATTCATGAATCCATTAGCTGCCCTGTTCTAGATACACGTCGTGTATATATGTGTGTGTGTGTGTTATATTATGCGTTTGATTATTTAACGAGACTCGTGGATAAAAATTAAATTGCTGCGCGTGTTTTGTGCTTATTGCGCGTCACATAGCGAGAGTGGCTCGAAAAAGTTCAATTTGACCATGTCGATTTTTCGACTCTCGATCGAATATAATTTTTAATTGATACTCGAGGCATATTGCGCGGAAGTCTTGTAATAATCGTCGAAGCATTATGCGCCCACTACATCGCATTTAGAGCCAATTTCATCGATGAGATGTGAATATATATATATACGATCTCTGGCTGTGATGCGATGAAGGTTAAGGTGGGAAGAATGAATAAAAAGTTAAAGAGAGAGAGAGAGAGAGAGAGAGAGAGAGAGAGAGAGAGAGAGAGAGAGAGAGAGAGGGCGGTTTCGCTGTTGCATTCGTGAATTTGCTATGTATATATGAAGTTGTGGGCATATAATCGCTGAGACACATACATACACGCACACAACAGGACTGTTGGGTTGTTTTGCTGAGATTTATTGGCTCCACGCCCGCCCGCGGAATTGGACAGAATTATAATTGGCTCGCGTAATTTATTAATGAATTTACGACGTTTGCTCTCTATATCTTTCTCCGTTTGCCACGTTCAACCTCTCGGACGTTCGCGCGCTCGTCACCGACTACTCTCTCAAAATGCAATCAATCCTAAATCACACGCGTAACTTGCGCCCCATTCTCACGTGATCTCTGTAGCCTCCCTGTATTGTATACGGTGAATTGTAAGTGAATTGTATATGCTATTATGTATGAGAAATGATCTACGAACTAGTAATGATTTTTTTTTTTCAATATGAGGACATACATTCGTACGATTGCGAGGACTATATGGGTATATGAGATAACTAAAGGATGAATTAACATTGGGAGATCATTGATAAATGATGCAAAATTATTTGCAGTAATTTATTGCAACGAAAGAATCAGAGATTTAGGAAGCATGAAAATGCCTTCATGCGTTATGAAAATGATCATTCAAATGATCTTGAAAATTTGCAACAGCTACAATATGGAGTCTCGTTTCACGAAACTGTATACAAATTTTAGAATCGTTCAGCAGTTAATAGGAGAACTGTTAAGGGAGTACCTCCGCGGCCGGTGGCGGGGTATAAGCGGGAACGTAGGCACGGCGAAGCGCAATGAGTGGGCGCACGCATGAAACGATAAGAAGTGAGTCGGACCGCTTACAGGTTTGCGCGTACCTCTTTCACTTATATACACAATATATCAAAAACTAAATGGCATTGGGAATCAACAAATGTCATCATGACATCTGGCGGCCAGTATTGCACTACGCTAAGCCAGTCAACATATCCTATTATTTTTTCAAATAAGTTATATCAATTACGATTTTTATTAACCGTGAATCATATACAATGTTTTTCGATAAAAATATCCTTTGATATCATAAAGGCAGTCGTTAATACATAATACATAATAAAGAAACTACCCGTGTGGAAATTTCTTCCGGGATCTGTAAAGGGCCCGATTAATTTTCCCTGATTATAACCGGGGCCCGGTTTGGATTCCTGTCAGGGGCCGTTACAGGATTGTCCCGCAATTTAAATCGGGCCCCTTAATGGATATAAACTCGGGGCCCTTATAGGATTCCCTGATTGCGCCCGGATTATTCAATCTCATCCTTGCACGGGTCAAATTGACATAATATAGTTTATTATCTATGAATTAGCAATTAGGAATGATCGATGAATGAATTTAACACTGTTACTCCATTATTTATGAAAATCCTGTAAAAAAAAAAAAAAAGAAACGTCCTTGATCGGGATTCGAACCCGCTATCCTTCAATCCGCGGATTCAGCACTCTCGATCCTTAAATAGTAATTAAAAAAAAAAATTAACGCCCGAAGATTATTTTTTTTTTACGATTGTTTCCGGCTCTGTAGTCCGGACGTTATTCCGTCGAAATTAATTTTAATTGTACCTGAGATTTTAACTGAGACCTACCTAACGACCTACCTAACGACCGACATTCTACCACTACGCCAATGATTTATTACGAGTTTCTTGTATGTAAATGACATTAAGCCTACGAGTTATAATGAAAAAACGTTGTCTTACCGGATTGAATAGAACAGCGTGATATTCAGTAAAAAGGTGATATATATAGTGATAAAATTTATTCAATTGTTAATTAACAAATTATTTTCAAATTTAACTGGGTCTTCATCAGACAGCAAATGTGGGCCCAGTTTGGTGCAGTCACGATTTCCATAATAAAATAAATTATAATAATATCATTAATTATAATTATTTATAATTACATTTTTAATATATATATATATATACTTTTTTATGTAACATTATATACTTCCTTATATATATTATAAATGAATATAAATATTATTATTAAAATATTTAAAAAATAATAAATATATAACATATAGAATAAAAATGTAATTATAATTAATTATAATTAATTATATTATAATAATTTATTTTATTATCGAAATCGTAACTGCACCAAGCTGGGCACACATTAGTTGCCTAATTTATGACCCAGTTCAATTTGTTGTAAAAATTAGCCAGTATGCCTTGTTAATGCCTGACCGGGGCCCTTCATTGCTGCATCCATCAAGCCCCTGTTATTTCTTACCATGAAAACAAATGAGTGCCTTTCTAGGACCCTTCAGGGCAGTAACAGGGAAATCCCTGTTAGGGATTCCACGTCCAATCCTCTCTAGGACCCCTAGGGCAGTAACAGGGAAATCCTTGTTAGGGATTTCCACATCAAATCCTTTAAGGGGCCCGTACATTCTCCGGGCTTCCCTGACTATTTTCCACACGGGTAGGCGACTGGCTCAGGGCCCCCATTTTTCCATATATACGCTCCACTCCCGTGTTGTTTCCCAATATCTTCCTGAATTTTTTTCACATTATTCGTGACATCCCTCTCTAGCTTCTTCTCGTTTTTCATCAAGTTCTTAATTTTAGTTTTGACGATAGAATTAATAACTAACTCTTCGTGCATGCATCGCGCATATGTTACGTGTAAATCAAGCCAACTTTGAGTGTAAATATCTCGCGTTTGGGATGATCAAGCTCATTTAAATTGCACAGATGTTCGGATAATATATTAAATAATCTGTATGCCAAATTTCGACCATTTCCTAATTCAACTATCCTGTGGAGGTACTATACCTTAAGGAAGTTCTCTCGGTACCTATAGAGTCAAAACAGAAAGTTTCTTTCTCATGACCCACGTAGTATTTGATGTGGCAACGTCGCTTTTGTTGATGCGTGTGTGTTAACCTGCAGCTGCAGTACAGTGACAGTTGGTGACAGTGTGTACGTTTGAATTTTGAATAGCGCGCCATAACTTTCAATCCTTCAACGTCGCCACATCTCTCTCACAACATATGAAAAGCGAAAATTTGTTTTTTATATTTGTTTGTTATACTCCATTAATTCTGTTTCCATGAGAACTCTCTTAAAGGGAAAGAAGTGCAATTTTTTAGAGTCATGAATTTTTATATTTTGGTGAAAGTTCGCTAAAAAAAAACCGTGGTTGCATTCTCAATAAAATAAAATTCAATAAAATAAAATTTACTCAATAAAATCACCACAGATTAAAAAAAATTATAGACGTAAAATAGTAAAGCGTTATTTAGAATTTGTGATTCCGAGTTTTCCCTGGATGAAAATTTTTGTTGCTTGAGCCTGGGAAATTTTTAGCGTCTGTATGGTTAATTTTTTTTTTTTTTTACTATATACCCGACACTTGAAAGAAATGCCGAAAGATCGAAAAAGTGTAACATTTGACGACTCGACGTTTCGTTGGCAGTGAAATCATCGATGACGAGCCATTCGGTTAACGACAAAATTCTATGACGTTAATATTCGTTATTTTCTTTGAGAATTTTTTTTTTCTTCTTCTTCTGGAGCCTTCTGCCGATGGTATAACATTCTGGATGCAATAAAATGTTTGACGAATGCATCACAAGCCTGACACCTCTCTCGCTATTCACCAAGTTAGTATCGACGTCCCTCTCACTCTCTCTCGCTCGTTCTCTCCTCTATGACGTAAAAGAGTGCACATATGTGCATTGCGTTGGCAGCTCTTCTCCTAAATCGCCCACGCCTCCGATCGCATCGCCCGGAGAAAGTGGGATACCGCGAGAAAGAAAGGCGGGAACCCGATTACATTTTTGTAACATTTTTGCTTTTACGATTTTCCAGCTGGTTTGCGTTTTAGGGTTGCACGAGACTCTGTATACACATATGTATGATTGTCTCGAGGGATTTCTCGCTAGATTTCCTTCCCTACAGGGCTCTTTCTCCTATACCTACGCTTGCTGTATATAATACACTCTTGCACGCACAGACACACGTTGTATATGGAGAAACAAGAAATTCCATTTTTCTCAAAATGATATCCCGAAAGTGCCGATTGCGAGAGAAAAGTCGTAAAAGTCGAGAGCGAGAGTATCGGCTTTTACGAGCTCTCGCGCCAGAAATTCTCCGGACGAAAGAAATACTTTTTTTTCACGTCAATTTTTTTTTTTTCCTTTTCCCCCATGGATTTGATCTGGCCTGCGCTTTACAAGTTTTTGTTGCACACAACTAAATCGTACGTGTATATAACGAAAAAATATACATATTTATATGTATATGGAGGTACACCAGGGTGTGTGATGGGGTGATGGAATGAAACGCGTATGGGTGTTCAATTTTTTAACAGCCGGTGCAACAAGGGCTCTCGCATCTCGAGAGATTTTCTGGACTGGTATATTATAGTATATAATAGGCGTGGTCAGCATGAGAAAACGTTGACCGGTCATTACGAGCCCATTAGTTGTGTCGAGTGACGGAACGATGGGTTTTTTCCCTATTTTTTTTGTTTTTTATTATTTTTTTATTACTCACTTTCCCAGTTCACGCGTTCTCTGGATCCTGAAAAAAAAAAATCCTCGTACACGTATCATCTTACATTCTCGAACACGAGACCCAGCGGTCCAGGCTGTTAAAAATCCTTCCCAGTTGTGCTCCGTCACGAAAAGTCCTGACACTAAAATCCTTCGTTATTGACCGTGGTCCTGAACGGCCGGACGTTGGATTAATTGTTGCAGGGATATCGAATTTCGAGCGATAATATACATCAAACGTTTATTCTGCACGTGAATACGTTAATTTGGTTCAATTGCAGTGCTATCGTGAACTTTATTAGATACACGTTGCAAAATTGAACCAACCGACCAATAGTTAGGATTGCTATTACGTTCGGCATCATTTGTATTTCGCTATTTAGATCCATTCAGGAACAAAATGGAGTAAAATTTTATAATTAATTATTTGAAATTATGTCTTTTACACCAATTTCAATGCTGCTCTTTCTCGCTCTCTTCCAATTTATCATACGATCATTATTGGTGATAAAATGAAGGTTTTTCGCTCATATGAGGAAAAAGAAAAATCATTGAAATTCAGAAAAGCCATAATTCTAAATAATTTTTTAATTATATTTATAATTTTTATCTGCAATTTTGTTTTCTCCGTTTGGTTCCGTGTGAATATGACATGCAGCCACCCAACACGAAGCGCAACGGCGCATATGAACAGGGTGTGTGCCACGCCCTGCGATGTCACCGGATCGAAAATCGTGCCGACCCGCGAGTTTTTACGCTTTTTCCCAGAAACGCCGGCAAAGCTCTGAATCTTAGACCCCGGAAAAAAAAACGGCCACATGTAGCCGAAATCTCTTTCACTCTTGTAAACTATTTCTCTCTCCCTCTCTCTCAATTTTTCTAGTTCTCTCTATGCTATGCCTGTTGTCACTAATTCCAGTAATTGAGCAGATATTTCGGGACCGCCTTCGACGACCTAACGCGCTCGATTCCCTCAATGCTGAATTTCCTTCAACAATTTTTTACTTACGGCATCTTCCCTCGTACGTAGAGGGCAAACGCCAGCGAGAGTGTTTCCAGTTCCGGTGTTTGGACTTTTCGACATCAAAATAAATATCCTCGTGATAATCATTAATCTCGTGTGAGAAATAATTGTTATTCCTCCTCGTGCGCACTTCTCTTGTCAAAACTTGTTGAGAAAAATGACGTGAATGATTTCAGTAATGACTCAGTGATATTTTACGTGACTCAAATAAAATTCATTCAATTCAATATAATTTATTTGTACCAAAATTAAGGTTGTTGTGGGCTCTAGCCGTCGGGGGTGAAGTACGAGGGGAGCGCCCTATATGCTTATACATGGGTCCTATTGGTTGTTACCAACTTTTCGCTGTAAAATAATCGTCATATCAAACATACGTTTTGGAATGATTTTTTTATACGTGTATATAAAAATATTCATTTTTGACCAATTGATGATTGTAGGAAACGTTTTAATTACTTTATGAAAGTATTTTCTATAATTAGTTATCGCTCAAGTAACGCGAGACGATATGGCAACGTTGTATATCGAAAAATATGATAATGCTCGGATTGGTGGAAGTATCACGAAGCTTGAGACCATTAATGGAGATTAGAGTATAGGAATTCAATCTCTATACTTACTATAAAAGTGTCCGCAAAATGCTGAAAAATAAGGGTTCCGCTGAAGAGGCGCTGTCGTCGCTCTGGACCGACACCGTATATAAGATATATATTATTTCTAATAATAATATATATATATATATATTATTAGATATATAATATGTCATGATTTTAAATTAAATATTGATACTTTACAAACTGGTGTACTAAATTGTGTACTTCATTATGAAATGTTTGAAACAGTCAAAAAATGATACTTCGAAGAAATGTCTGGACATATATGATGGAAAGTGCAATACATTTGAAAATTGAGCCTCGTCTATAATCCGAGAACAACCCCAAGCTATCGTAAAATCGTTTTTAGCCTCTTATACCTTTTTACTCTCTCTTTGTAATAAACGACGCAGTGATATGACTTTTCCCAATGCACTATTTTCATTTCTGCTTTATTTCTTGTTGTTTACGAAATAAATTTAAAAATTTAGTTATTATAATTATAACTGGTTACTATGACTGCATTGACGCTTATTTTGACACATCTCCTTAGAGATTGGACTCCTGTACTCTAGTGTCCATGCTTGAGACATAGGCGCTCCATTTATAACCTCAAAAACGATTGTTCAACAGTATCAACAATGAATATCGGTCCGGATAAAAAATTCATTCGTTGGGAAGGAAAGGTGTGTAGTGAAGCTACTTATGGAATAATCATTATTGATCAGGAGAATAAGAATAAATAATATACTTTGTTAATTATCTTGAAGAAGTCATTTGAGATCTCTGTGCATGCCTACCGAATATGAGTAAGGTAGTTAGAACTTGTGCCGTCTACGCGTTGCCACGTTATGCACAGCCTAATATTTGGTGTGCTTTATTTTCAAGCAAATTCGAGATGAAAAATATGAATAATTTTATAACGGTGCTGTAAATTCTTATTTTTAAGCTACAATAGGTTAGTTCGATAGTTAGTCGGAATACCTATTTTTTCAACTTATTGGTAGCATTTTTTTAGCAGCTGTGTCTAATATATTACAAAACGATTGGAACGTTTCCATAAGTGTAATGTGATAAGGACACGAAACACTTTGAGCTTCTGAATATTTTTCAAAAAAACCGTACTGTGGATCACTCTTGAATTGCACACAGGATGTTCGAGAGAAGGGTTATAAAGATCTAGAAAAAAATTCAGCTCAATTGTAGAATTTTGACCTGGCCCCACAACAAAACCTTCAGTGATTTGATGGTACTAAATTTATTTGAGTCAATAATTATCATTCTCTTTTCGCTGTTCATTGAAACGACATGGTAAGCCGAATGTGTTATGTTACACGATCGTCGTTGAAAGAATATGATTAAAAATAAAAATAAAAATAAAAATAAAAAGGAACCCCGAATAATAACTTTTGATCGATATATTTTTGAATTAATTCTGAAAAACTGAAAAAAAAAAAAAACAAGGGATGTTATGCGATTTTGACTTCCACACGAAGTTACAAAGTTTAATGATACAAAATCTTTTAAATATTCTTACACAAAGATCATTATCGTAAACATCATATATTCAAATACGTGAGTCAGGAATTCTTCTATTCGTTGTCCAATTTCACTCTGACTTTCTTCTTTTTTCCATCCATTTGGGGCTTTGTCGATGAATCGTCTTGTTCCTTGGCTGACGTTTCCCCGAGTCCCGCCAATCGTTCTCTGTTTTCCCGATAACCCATTCTCAGATGCTCGACGTACTCCATCGGGGTCGTTGATGTCGCGAGTAAGCTTCTTCTGGGTCTTATACCTTCGCGAATCATGTGATTTCGTACGGCATTTATGCGATTCTTGTTTCCCGTTAGACCCGATACCATACTGCTCCGTAGTTGGGCAGCCCGTAGTGCCGGCACGTTAGCGTGAAGATAGTGCTTGTTCGGTGTAAGATCGAGAGCGTTCATAGAGCCCAATCCACCTCGCAAAGATCGTTTCGTTTTCAAACAAGGAAAGTCCCAGAAATTCTGATCAATGCCGAATAACTCGCCGTCCTGCGAATCGCAAAATTAATCATGGCAACGAAAAGATATTTGAGCGGTTAAAGCCACAGTCTTAATGAACAAAGAATGCTCGTTTTCAAGTTATCCGTTTAAAATTCGTGCTTACACCGAGAAAAACAGAATTAATTGATTTTAGTATATTTAAAAAAAAATGCAATGGTTTTTTTTACATATTTTTATGTAAAATGGTTGCTTTGAATCCAGTAAAATTATATTTTTTACTACTACAATTATTATTATTTTCCGATTTATCAGACAAATAAATTTTCTTTCGTTAAAAAAATATTTTATAAATGTATAAAATTCGTTCTCGGTGTAAAAACAATTGATTACGTTTTCGCACCTATGAATACAATTATTTTCATTTACTATCAATGTCTGCGGCAGTTGTTCTCTCAGGGTCTCGGGCACAAAGAGCCCGAGAATACCGCAGAATATCGAGACAGTGCCGAGAATAAGCATCGGCAATAATCGATGAATATTGACGCTGTAAGCGACGAACGGGCTAACGATCGACGAAACGTATCCTATTATGTGTATAAAAGCGACACCCTTGCCGCGTACAACCGTGGGCAACAATTCGGCGGCGTATTGAAGAGCAATGTTCGTCGCCGAATTGATGAACAATCTTCCGATCATGGCGCAAGTTGCGAAGTAAATTCCGACCGGTACGCAGCAAGCTGCGAAACTCGCGATACCGGATATCATAACGGCGCCAAAGAGCGTCCATTTTCTTCCCCAAACGTCGAGGGTATACATTATCAATAGTACAGCCGGAAATTCCGTTGACGAGCCGATCGTGAAAGTCGTGAATATATCAAGGCCCAATTGATCGAGACAACGTATGTGACCGTCGTACGCCATTGCCATAATACTCCAACTGACAATTAGAATTATACTTATGGTACGTAAACGCGGAGTCTTGAAGAGATCGGCAATGCTCGTGTCTTCGGTCGGACTGTTCTCCGTCGTGTCCATGCAATCGTCGATAAAATCCTCAAACAGTCGTTGGGGAACGTCAGTTCCATTAACTTTCTCTATCCTGGTCATGATCTTTACCGCTTTCTCGATCTTTCCCTCGCTTATCAACCATCTAAGATATTATTTTTTTTTTTTTTTTTTTTTTTTTTTGGCAACAAAGGTTTTGATGTTTAGGCAAAGCGAACAATTGCAACGTGACAGTTCGTAAATTTTAATATTTGCGGAAAGCCTTACCGTATGCTCTCCGGTAGTATCCATGGAGTTAGGATTACCGAGGCGAGTGGTACCGAAGTAGCGATAGCGAATAATTTCCAATCGCATATGAAATATGCCAGCCACGGCATCACCATGCAGCCCATTGTATAGAAAACACCGTAGCCAACATTGGCGACGAAAGTACGCCATTTCGGGCCAACGTACTCCAGACAAAGTATGTACATTATGACGAATGTATTGTCGAATGCGAAACCGACGATAAAACGACATAGACAGAATTCCCAGAAATTGGTGATGAAAATCGTACTCAGACCACCGACGAAAGCCATGAGATTCGTGCCCATGAGGACCGGTATACGTCCGTATTTGTCGGCTAACCAACCGAATAATAGACCACCGCAAATTGCCCCGACGAAGAAAATACTTTGGGCGAGGTTCATGCGATATGCGTCCTCGCAGACCTTGAGAAACACACATTTTTTTGTTTGTTGCGAAAAATTAACGTTGTCTTCATTGCTTGAGTTTATAATTTCATACCTTGTGAAACCTCGTGCAGCTTACTTTCACATAGCTTATACGGACAACGGTTGGGGGTCATTAGAAAATTCTTATTTTCTCAGGTGAGAGACTATAAGGGAAGAGCTCTGATCGTTGTTTGGTATACTTGATACAACTTAAGTATCCCCGTATTGTGTAAGCTGTGCGAGGTTCTACTGTACTTGCAATGAAATATGAATTACCATTTTTTTGATTCAATAAAAAAAAAAAAATGCGAAGGAAGATCAAGTGATGAAAGAAACAATAACGAGCTACCGGTATCGATTAAATAATGAATTGCCAAGTATAGAATGTCATGGATTCATAGAAGTGATCGAAGACTATGTCAATTTGCATAACTCCTACAGGAATGATTTTTTTTTTTTTAATTATTTCTACTGTGCCATTGAGGTTGACGGTTTGATTGTTTTTTTTAAATCTGGCTGAAGAAAAGTCTTTTCTATACTAACCCAGTTCAGTTCGGTGGCAACAGTCGAATAAGGAACATCCTCTATCGTGAAATTGTAATCCCAGTGCTCGCAATGTTTCATTGGCCACGATTCGTCAGGTTGACCAGCCGCGATAATCTGTTCGATTGGTACGTCGTACATCCAGCAACGAGAGTATGGAAACTGATGAGGCGATTCCATCTGACTGACGAGATCAGCCCGAGGAATCGCTAATTCTCTCAATTTTTCTACGGACATAGCATCGCTTTCTGGCAGCTTGCACCAGTGCTCGTCTGGCACGACAGTTATGAATATCTGAGTGAAGTAAACGAACGACAGAAAAAAGCAGAAAGGCATCAGCATCATGAAGAGTCCTTTCTGATAGAGTCCAAACTCTCCTGCAAATTTGAAGAAAAAAAAAAAATCGATTCGACTTATGGTATGAAAAAGAAAAAATTCATATCAATTTTGCATTTTACCGAGATAGACGAGGATATCATCTAGGGTAACGACATCCCTTCCTGGTTCTTCCGCGCCAAAGCTGTTCGAGAGTGACTTCATTTTCGAGCTTTTTAACTCATCATTGTGTTCCAATTACTTTAACCCTATTACCCGGATGCCAGATGACACAAGCGTCATAACATAACCTAATGATAGAATGAAATATGCCCGAAGCCGTCTTTTTTTTTTTTATCCAATGATCTGCAATCGATTCGAAAACGAATTGATCCGAATTTTATTTTGAAGGTTGACAACAAAGCTACCTTCATAATGAGCCTCGCTCACATTTTTTGGCATATGCCTTTCTCGTAGAGGATACTTTTTGCAAGTCTCCGAAAATTTATGGTGAAGCAACGTATACACAAGTTTCAAATAACTGGGTTATTTTTTACGACCCAGTCAATCGTGTATTTGACCCTGAATAAGATTTGATCCTGCATTAAACTACTTTACGCTGGTTGGATATAGTATAATGGGGCATAAGGGTTTCCGTTTCTCTCACCCGGAAAAGGATCCAGCCAATCAACGACATCGTTTGGCTAATGCGAGTAACATGTCCCGAGGGATGATTCTTTGCTACCGCTACAAGATATATACTTGCTTCTTTCTCCCCTATCCTTGAAGCGGGTATATATATATGTTCGCAGGATTTTCATCGTAACTCGATGAGAGAGAGGGGTCGTAAAACTCTTCAGCGACCTTACTCCCATTCCCGCGAAGCTCTCCCTTTCTATTTTCCTTGGCGACGCTTTTTTTCCCCTATATATGACATACACCACGTAGACGCTCGAGGAAGGCGTTCGGTTAACCCAATATATATATATAATACCAAAGTCTCTAACACGGATATAGTATATGTCTGCTGTTCCATATCCGTTAGGTATAATGCATGCGCGACGTCTATAACCGCTCTCGGCATCATCCATGGATGAAGAAGACTGCGGGGATGGCTGTTGCGAGCACGCTTCCATTTTTTTGCGTCTGCCAATTTACCCGGCCTCGTAATCCCGCAAAGATTTACATATTATCTCGGGGAAGCTCTCCTGCTCGTGAGCATCGCGCGAATGAGAAAATGGCGAGCTGGGAACTATCTTGTTTCATGCAAAAATGGCAAAAATTGACCACGAAGAATTTTGTTTTTAGGTCAAAGATAATGTTCAACGCTATACGTTTATGCGTAGTCAGGAGAAAAAAAAATGGATTAGTATAGTTCGATTTGGATAAATTTATTCGTCGATTATTAAACTGCACGGTTCGGAAAAAATATACGTATATGAGTATCAAAACACGGTGATCACTGAACTTCAGAGCAAAGTCTTCGAATTGTCAGTGTTTTACTTATAACTCCGAAGTGTGGTCGATTTCTCAATGATGTCCTGTGTCCCAAAAAACTCAGTCTTACCACGAGACAAGCCGCGGTTAGCTCGGTTTGCCTTTTGGTGCAGTATTAATTAAGCAATTTTTTTTGGATCATTGGGTATTTTCTTTGGCATATTTTTTTGCAAAATATATGCTACTATGGGGGCGAACTTTTGTCGTCCCAATGCTCGGAGAGTTTCCTCGTTTTTCGGATCGATGCGACGGCGAATCGGAGCGCAGTTAGCTAATGCGAGACGCGGAGGTACAGCCCTCGTGGGGGTGGCTCACGTCGCATTTTCCATCCCTTCATTCTGTCTCTCAATCACCCTACCGGCGCTGTTACCGGCGAAGAGGGATGCGCACCGAACGTGCCAGGGACCACGGTAATTTGCCAGAATTTCCTCCCACGAATCACGTTTTATTTTCGCCTTCCCTGCGCTCTTTCTTATCCCTCGAAAATCCTGCCACGTCGGGATAATATAATCGCGCGAACGTATTTTACGTATGCCCGTCTCATATAACACCGCCTTTTTCGACTCTTGTAAAAACTTTTTGACTCGTCCACCTCATCTCCACTCTTTGACGATCATCGCGTATACATGATTTACGATTTTATTTTATCAACAAGCTTCGAATACCTGCACTTTTGAATGATTATGCGTTTCTACGAATCGAACGGTTTACAGAGAGTTACCGAGAAACGAGGTTCAATCACAGATTTTAAAAACTTTTTTTGATTTTTCAATTTTTATAATTTTCCAAACAAGAAAATCTTATTAAAAATCGTAAACGAATGATTTTTGGAAATGTTCGATATGGTGTCATCATGGATTATCAATATTTGTGACATGGAGCACACGTTGAAAAATGCTTAGATCCGATTCTAAATAATTGTAGGAGATACTTTTTCTTTTAAAGAAGACGAAAATTTTAAACTTGTAAGAGCGGTATTATTTTAAATACGATTTTTGTTACTCAGGCCTCATTATAGTCGACAGGCTTTATTACCCGTAGGTACCTTAGTGTTTTTCTCCCAATTTTTGAAACACCGATCTGAATACTTTTCCATACAACCAGAAAAGCATTTTGAACAAGTATCTCCTGGTTCAGGATTTTCGACGCAATTTGTTACAGCAGATTGGCAAAGTAAATTAAGTTTTATCCTATTACTTGAGTAATTGGAGCTCTCCTCTCCCACTCCCTTTAGTACGAAGTACAGATTTTTTTTCAAACTATACAACGACAACAATTTTATGACGTTACCAATGATGCCAGCTTAACGAAATGTGTTTAATGCGAAGTTGCAAAAAATTTTAACGAATTTAATATCGTTCATCACTGATAAATTATGTATATTGGAGTCAACTTTTCTTGCAGTATACACTGAGAAAAGAAAATAGTCAAATCAAATAAATAAATTTTGTTGACTCCGAATTGGTTGACTCAACCCTGATATAGTCTGAATAACTGAATATTTATTAGAGTTGACAAAATGAGTTATTCTGTATACTAATATTTCGTTCACCCTACTGTACACTCTCTTGACAGCCCGTGTACGCCAGATTTAGTCCAGCGAACAAAATTTTCAATGATTCAACAAATTTATTTTCTCAGTGTAGCAAATATGAACTCTCGCAATTATAATAACAGCGGCCTCATCAGGATGAGAAATGGAGGAGACTATAGAGGAAGCTTGTGAATCGAAAAGTGGTATTAGTAAGTAGTGATCCACGCAGCGTATATTGCTGCTTAGCCGCTCTTCCCCACATAGACGAGAGCACATCAGAGATCCGGGGATGCTGGGAGCTGAATTGGATCGCGGAGGATGATGGAGGAGAGGTTTGGGTTGGTAGGAAATCGCTAGACGAAATTACATTATCTCGCTAAAGCGTCCTCCATTCTCCGAGCGGCGAAATCACGTCCCGTAATTCCCAGGCATTAAGGTAAACGTTCCCAGGGCAAACGCGCAGGTTCCGTTTCCATGGTTACCAACCCCAATTCCAGCACCACCCATTGCCAACCCTGCCAATCAATAACTTATGAAACCATCGTCCCCCCCATGATTCTATCCCACTCCTCGTTCTCTCCGCTCGGTTCTATATGCTCTCACAAAACCCCTCTTCTTTCTCTCCGGACCCGGAACAATATGCAAGGATAAACGTTGTAGCGGGGTTGCAGACTGTTCTCGCACTTTATTCGCTGTATTTCCTTCCCTAAATTCGTATACAGAAATATGCGTTTACACCAAAAAGAGAAGCGGGATTTCGTTTGATACAAACTGTAATCTTCGAATCTTGAGTCTAACCAAATTTTCCTAAGATTTGAATTATGCGTGGCGGAAATTAATTTAGTTTCATTCGTTCGAAAGTCGTATGAATTCGACGAATTTATTTGGTCCCTTCTATTATCGTTTGGTTAATAAATTACCAACAAGAGCAGGGTGACGTTCTCTGTTCATGAAAATATAATTCGACTACTATTAATTCTGATAATCGTGGGATGTAACTTCACTAATTGTCCTCGAGGTTTGCTGCATAGAAAAAATTGTTTTCGTCTGGTATATTTCGGGTGATACAATAATACAAACTGTATTAGTTAATCAGCAGTAGCCACTTTTACAGATCGACGTGATCGTTTTCCGTAGCTCGATAGAGCACATCCTGGCTGACTGGTGAATTGTCGATGAGGGGAGCGATATCTCTCTCTCTCTCTCTCTCTCTCTCTCTCTCTCTCTCTCTCTCTCTCTCTCTCTCTCTCTCTCTCTCTCTCTCTCTCTCTCTCTCTCTCTCTCTCTCTCTCTCTCTCTCTCTCTCTCTCTCTCTGTTGGGCTGAATTTGCTCTCTGAACATAGCTCGAGAGTGAAGCAATTCGTCGAAAGCTTATCGCGGTCTTCCGCTCGATAAAATCCTATGGCGGAGCGAGAACGCTAAGTATACATATATCTTACAGAGGGATGAAAGAGTGAGATGGGGTATACTATACCCCCCGTTTCTGCGCAGTGAGTGAGCCAATTTGCGCTGGCTCAGTCGACCCCCCACCCTTGAACAACAGCATCATACTACCCCTGATAGTTCCAGAACCGCCACCATGAGTTTCGACGCTTGAGAACACGTTCATTCCCCCCCCCCCCATTTCCCTCCACCATGTGAGTAAACGACGGAGGGGATCGCGCGGGAAACCCGAGAGTATGGCCTCTCTCCGATTGGCTCGACGATTATAGGGGATGATTCGAAGCGACGCGCGCGAATTTCTCGTTTGTACACTGGCAATACAAGGACACGCGTCGGCGCGATTCCCCTTGCAAATTTATAATTGATCGATGGTTACATAATATCTTAGAACGCTTATGCTCTCTGTATTTCGCTCTTCCTAACCTCCTCTCTCACGTTTTGCGTTGAAAATGGTGGCAATTTTTTCGCCTTTCTCGTTCTCTATGTAACTAGCATTATATTTGTTCTCGAATTATACATATCCTCTGTCATTAAACTCTCGCTTATTATTCGATATATTCGCGGCAGAGCCATCTCTAAAAAAATATTTATGTATCGCCGCGTACATCAAATTATAAATGTATTATTTTTATCTACTTTGTATAGCTGTTGACAAATCCATCATTTGGTATTCCCTATGAATCATTATTTCGTTCGCTCGTTGCGTTCTATGATAGAGGCCCTCGCATATGCGCTTGGATCGCCTTGCTCATATATCTCGGAAGCTTTTTGGTTGGCTCTTGCGAACAAGAGCTCGTGCGCCGCTGGAAATTGAGGCGTCAATTTTATAGGCCCTTTGGAATAGGTTATGCTGATGTGTAACTCAGCAGAGAAGAAGAGCGCAAGAGAGTCTGTAAAATAAGAAAAAAAAAAAATGAAGAATATGAGTCGCGAGAGCTGGAATGTCGAGGAACGAGAGAACGTAACCTTTCCTCTGGCGTCTTTGCTCGTCGAAGAATTTTAACAAGACTTCAGGATAGCCCTGAGCGAGACACTCTTCGATACACTCTGCTCGTCATCCACAAATAAGCTATCTATAACAAACAGTGAAACAAAAAAAAATAAACGATTTTGTCTTCCCAAATCTATTGCTCATCTCGGACAGTTTTATAGAGGCACCTGCTTACGAGACATTCATTCATATATATGGTCACGTAATAAATTACCATCTCTCGTATCATGTGTGGCACACACAGCAGGGATTATGAACAGGTACCACAAAACAATTTTCCAACTTAATTAATCGATGTCTCTTCAAAAACTCTACCAATCCTCTTTAACGCATAATAGTATTTAGTAATTATGCGAAACCAGAGGTGCCTCAATTTTTTTTTCTTCTGCACAATTCGGTCGCAATTGCAAATGAGGCGCAAGAGACGCAATTCCCCCGCGTGCGTAATCTGTACGCTATTTTTCATTAAATTTATCCTACCAACCGTCAATTTAAATGCCGATGAAAGCTCCATGGTCCATAAGATCGCGAAAAAGATCGACCGTGGAGCACGGGCATCGTGCCAAAGCACACACTTTCACGTTGCTGCAAAAGCAGTCATCGTATCTATATGGATATCAGTTTTGGTTAGACGCGGCGAGGAGTTAGTCTCGTGCTCGCATATACACATAGAGGCAAATTGAATCACCGGGGAATGCAAGGTGTTTATTGAGATTTCATGTTAATCGGTGTCGAGGTCTCAGACCTGGCAGAGCAACGACCACGAATGATTGAAGAGAAGGAGAAGGTTTCCAGCGAGGTACCGAAAATATATATATATATATATATATATATATATATATATATATATATATAGTTATAATGATAATATACAAGTGGCGACGCTTCTCCCCTTCGAAAATCACGCACTGGTTATTACAGCAGCGTGCTGTCCCATTTTTCTTCCATAATTCCCTGGACGCTGTTATATACCGGAGTCCCCAGAACGTACATGCAGGAACGAGAGAGCGAATATAATCGCGCGTTATTACTCACGTTTTTAAGTACCCCTATAATATAAACATTCCTGTAATTACGACAGACGTGTATTAATCTGTTCGGTACCATTTTTTTTTTTTTCACATTCTTTTTTGTTATGTTCTTCAAACGGTACTCATGAATATTGATAAGCCTTCAAACATTTATGCCCTTAAATATTTCGGTTGAATGCGACGCGCGAATACACCTATACCTGCGAAATACGTATTTTCCCCCCTTGTGCTTGCGAACGACCCTTCGATTTAATAGCAAATAAAAAATCGTGACCGGGAGAAACTTGCGCAGAAAAAAAAAAAAATTATTCGTGACGCGAGTGAGTTAATCCCGCGTGGCTGGTGTGCCTGTGTGCTGTCTGTGCGAGAGATAACAAACAAGAGAGCGAGGGTTGAAAAACTTTGAGCAAACAGGTGAATTGAATATTTACCGAGGATTTTTTGGACCAAAAAATTCTGCATGGAATAAAATCAGTGAAACGATGAAAATCAAATTGGATTATATATGATGTATATAGGTTGAAACGCCTTTACAATGGGGTGTGCTTTTTCCAACCCAATTATCGTTTTACCGATGGAAAATGCTTCCCAAACGGAACAAGCTGAAGTATACGTAGACATTCGTCGCTTCAGGTATATAGCCAATGATGTAACAGCGTGTTCATGAACGATTACGGAAAGCAGATTCAGTGAGAAACATGGCATTTATTATTATTGTTATTACATTGAATAGGCATAGCGACATGTGGTAAAGCTCGCGTCCGCAGCCACGTGGTATACATTATTCTCACTCAATCAAATGACGACATAGCGTATATGCAAACACTTATGGGGTATTCCATGTCAACTTGACTAGAAAATGAAATTGAGTGAAACTGAAAAATAAGCTTAGAAAGCTGAAAATAGATCCTAAAAAAATTGAATAGTTTTTTTTTTCAATCCCCCAAATTGATTGCCTCTGAAAAAAAAAGTTTTTACATGTCCGTGTTATGCGACCTTTTGTAAACAGAAATCTTGACATTTCCAAGTCACCGGAAGGTGATAAAATATTCAAAAAATCAAAATCTTTCTCAGGATTGGATAATACTTAAAGCATCGAATTAATTTGCAGACCTAGCAGTCGTCAAGATATACAATTAAGCTTTGAGATTAAAGAACCAAGAATTTTCGTTCTATCCAAAGAAATGAACGTAAAAATGAGGGTTCGTGTTCTTTTTTTTTTTTAATTGACGTATTTTAGATGTACAGAAGAGCTAAAATGAAATTGATGCTGGGAAAGATTGTAAATGTTCCACATTAGATGTTATTCGAGCAAGCATGAAACACCCCGTACATACATGCACATTTATCAAAACGGGTATATGCGACGCTTAGTCCGAGACTACGAGCTATGACAATCGATAATAGGACGATAGGTCGTCGTTGTCAAACGAGCCGAACATTCGTTGGTACATATAGTGAAGGAGGAGAGGGTCCAGAGTACAGCGATAGATACATATATATATATATATATATATATATAGAGAGAGAGAGAGAGAGAGAGAGAGAGAGAGAGAGAGAGACAGAAACGATTTTCTCTGTTCCCTCTCTGCTCGGTTAACGATCATCTCCGGAACCCCCTAGACTCGAAGGCAGTATGACAAATAACTCTCACAATGGCCTGTCTACCCTTTTCCCTGCTCCTCTCTGCCACTGTTGATGCTGTGCTCTCTCTCTCTCTCTCTCTCTCTCTCTCTCTCTCTCTCTCTCTTTCTCTGTATATGCTCTTCTGCCGGAAGAACGATCGTCCAAAGCATATCGCGTGTGTTCTATATATTTATCTACAACAGCGAAAGCTCTTCCTCCACCCTTTCCATCCCTTCCACCCTCGTTCGACGTTACCAGTTCAGAATATACGCTGTTATTACATTGTATAGATGTATAGATGCGACAAGATCGGTTCCGGCAATTTTACATCTCCCCCCCCCCCAAGTTACCAGTAGCATGGTCTATTCTTCTTCTCGTCTCTAATTTTTTTTATCCCTTGTCTCTTGCTTTCGCCTGATTTATCATGATTTTCATCCCCGTCGAATTCTCGATGCAGCGATCTTTTTCCGTTCTTCGTATATTTCGTCTTCAATTCGTATTCACGCATAGTGAAGACGTTTCAGTAACAGTATAATATGTAGTTGACACCTTTAGGGCGAATGCCACTTGATCTGTATCTATTTTAGGCTAGACAATCGCGCGAACTACCTACTCTGTACAACGAATAAGGTATATATCGATTCGGAAAAGGCGAGGGCAAGACTCTAAAATATTCGGAAATCGTTTCACAGTTTGCGAGCCGGAAAGAACGATTGGGGGGTGAGGGAGAGAGCGGAGTAAGATGAAATTCACTGCCAATTGAAGATTTTCCGATCAATCGAACGACGACAAACGACAGAAAGATACGACTCTAGTCGAGGGTGCTGTCTCTTACTATATCGCTATATTTCGTACATTCATTTTGTCTCTTGCGCTCGGGGGAAATCGTAAAATCCAAAAAAAAAAAAAAAAAAAAAAGAACTATACGATAAACAAGACAATATCTGCGACGCGAATTCCCGTGAAATCCATAAATCTGTTGGCAAGTAGTGTGCGGGCCACACTCGATTAGGATGGAAGCGTGTATGTCGAAAATACTTCTCTTTTTCTCGCACTCGCCATCTTGTGGCGAAAGGGCGATTGAGTCTGTCGGGCATCCACATCAAAAGCGGTCGAACGCGATTGAATGTCTCCCCCGACGGACATCGTTGCTTCTATTGAACGATATAGCAAACAAAAATGCACACACATATACAAAAAAATCACTATCGTGACTAGCGTTTCCTTCTTGGCCATTTTCCTCTCTATCTCACTCTCAAACTTCACGATCTCTCTACGTCTCCTTTCAACTTTAGGTTTTTTTTTTTTTCCATTCGTATCGTTTCGATTGTCGAACACCCGGGAATTGAAACGCTCCTCCGCGACTCGCGAAAGCGATCTCGATCGGGTCAATCGAAAGAGCCACGCTATTCTATTTTCTCGCTGGCCGGGCATGTATATGCATGGATATATGTCCCTATATACGTGTAGAGAGCGAGAGACCACCAAGGCAAGTGCTCGAGATCGGTCCTGGCTGGCCCCGGGTCACCGGATAAATAAAACCGTTTATGGTCCTTGGAACGAAATGGCCGCGTCCGAACGTTATATTATATATACACACACTCGACGACATATCGAGCCTTGGGAAATGGAATTTTGTCCCTTACGATAAGGCTTTGTCGTTCAGTATTTTTGTGTGTATATATACATAAATGTCTAACACTCTCGATGCACCTTTCGCGAGAGTTATATTCGCCGATGATATCCCTCTGGACGTTGCGAGATTTTTCATCCCTCACCTACGTAACCCAAAAGAGAACTTTATCCGATGTATAGGCCTCTTATTTTTTTCAATAGTTTTTATTTTCCATCTAGAAAAAATCTTACGATGTACCCTAGAGACACTGCAACGACCGCAATCTTTTGAAATTTAAGAAAAAATCGCCACACCTCGTATAACAAAAATAATGATTTTCGTATAGAGGGTGAAGATATTCGTAAATACAAATACATAAATTTATTGATATCTCGTTTTTTTTTTTTTTACTTTGAGATGCATACATCTCTTTATACGGTTTTTTTTTTCATATTTATCAACGAAATGAAAAGTTTTCGAGTGATTTTGCGAAATAATATTTAATATTAATTTGCGAATAACTTTTTAGCGTTATATTATAATTCAAAATTGATATTTTAGAATTCTGTGTATCGTTGATTTTTCCATATTATCTTAATTCGATTGTAAAGTACTCCCAAAAATCCTTACCCAATATTTTCCCAATATTTTATTTAAAAATCCTTACCAAATATATTTTCCGGCCAATTATAATTGAGACTCTTCCGCTCGACACGGAATGCACCATATATATTCATATAACGATTTCGGGATTCTCGTAATCGTTTTCTTGATATCGATGCATATCCACCGAGCTCTATCAGTTCGCACGGGATGGGCTCCTCATAATTCGGAATGTCAACGACAGAGTGTAAAAGTGTAGACAACCATGGCTGAATACGATCCGGAGGCCATTATGGCAATTTCGCGGGATTTAAAAACGACCCCGTCGGGGCGCTAAACGACGCACCCCGAGACTTTTCTGCGTATGCCTTGTATATATATCGTTGTGCTGAACGACATCAAAACTGTATATAGAGGGTGTGTTTTGGGGACCCAATTTATGTCGAGAGAAAAAAAAACGAGGGGTTCGCGGGTTGAAAAAAAATTCGCGCGCTATACACGCGAGCATAAAATTTTATCGATTAAATATCATATTTCGTTAAAACGCCGTGCGCATTTTCTACGGCGGGAGACTGACGATAAAATTTCGCTTTACGGACGAACCGCAAACATCTCCTCGCCCATATTTTACCGTATATAGAGATGAAGCGATATACATGTATATAGTTCTCCTTTGCTCGCTTTTATTCACGTATTATCGAAGATCTCGTTTTTACATTGCATTCACGAGAAGGCCCCGCCCGGACGTCATTGTGTCAACTGCACGATTGTCACACTCAATATTATATGTCTTTCGAAAAATAGAACGAAAAAAAGTGCAACGATAAAAATACGAAAAGGGGTAAAATCAAGAATAACATGTTTGACAGTTCAATATATTAAAACGATGATTGCGTCACGAGGGTATTGAAAAAAAATATATCAATAACTATAGTTATTGATCTCAAATCGATTTGAAAATAGACAAAAATTTGTTTGTCCCAGTTGAATTTTTTCCAGCTATTATAGATTCGTTTGATTTTGATAAAATTTCAAAACACATTTCCATTGATTCGAATAAAATGTATTTTAATTTAATAAATTCGTTTTTCTCAGTTCGTGCTTTTTCCCAATCTCTGACTCTGTGGGGTTTTTCTCTTGAATGTTTCCGCGGAAAAATCCGGTAAAGCTGGCTTCGATCGTTATTCTTTTTCTAGGTTTTCTTCCCAATTTCTTTTTCAACCGTGGATGTATCCTCTATGTGCATGTAAAGAATATTCTGTAGTATCTGATGTGCATACATACATAATATGTATATTCATTTTTCGATGCGTATAGAAAATTGATTTTATTCAGATAGGAAAAGAAAAGATATGGGGTATCTGGTTTTTATAAAATCGATTATTGTATTATTGTATCGATACGCAGGAAGCTGTTTGTGAATGATCTTTGTGATTCAACGGTGTACGGGGGATCATTCGCCGATAGGGAACGAAAAGAAAAGAAGAAAAGAAAGATTGCCCCAATTGCATTCGTATCGTATGGAGTTCTTTGCTCGTTCGGCGAGCCCAAAGCTTTTTGCTCACAGCTTCAAAGTATATATTCCAGTTCTTCGTGTTCTCTGTCTCCTTTTCACGTCTTTCGCTTACTCGTTTTTTTCCTGTCTTTTATTCTCTCTCTCTCTCTCTCTCTCTCTCTCTCTCTCTCTCTCTCTCTCTCTCTCTCTCTCTCGCTCCATCGTGGCTCGCTGCATTATTTTATTAGAGTGAATTATTCATGCGCGTCACTTACACGGTATGCATAAGTTGTGCTCTTTCATCACTGCATAGCGTCTTGCACTTCGCCTACAGGATATAAAAGATATCAGAAGACGCGGTAGCCTCTCGACACCAAGTAATTAAAATAAAAGTCTTTATTTCAAATCGTATATATCCCCACGCTATTATTTCTATGCCCGGTGTATCACTCAGAGGAGTTTTGTATGATTCTGTCGTTTCGGATAGTATTTAGTTTGCTCAATCAGCATTTTCCTCTCGATCTTTCGTGTCGATGCAAATATAGAACGAATAACAAGTCTTGGACGCAATGAGGAATTTACTTTATCATGTAGCAATAATTATTGCAATATCGATGGCTACTACCCATATAAACAATTTTTACTGAAAC
The DNA here is from genome assembly GCA_963564615.1 of Rhorus exstirpatorius. Lineage (NCBI taxonomy): Eukaryota > Metazoa > Arthropoda > Insecta > Hymenoptera > Ichneumonidae > Rhorus > Rhorus exstirpatorius. Next base: position 51,638,718 of record OY751313.1, read on the forward strand.
GACTTGTAGACTTTGAGTTTGAACTTTTTATTTGCATTATAGTAAAGTAATTATTGTATGATATAAAGAAAATCGATAGTCTGACGTAATAATTGAAGGAATACTTAATTTTTTCAATTTATCAGACAATGAGTTTGAACGGAGATTGATAACGTAACGACCGAACAAAGAACGTTACAAAATGATTGCTACAACAGTCAAATGGTGAGATCCGAAAATTAAATGATAGTTGGCATGACACATGTTGATCAATTTCGATGGCACTGCGTCGCTGTATATGACTCGGGGCTTTTATATAACGCCGGATCATTGGATCCACGAAATCTCCGACTCCCGTGTACACCTGCGCAAAATCTACGGGCATTCCTCTCGCGCACTCTGCTTTTCTGACGAGATTCGCACAGTTAGTAGTAGCGGGGACTTGGTTCGTTCGTTCGCTATAATATGGGTATACCTCTCGCGTCTCCCAGAGTAGATGTCATTCTCGGCACGTTTGTCGAGAGCGCGATTCGTAAAATCAACGAAAACGTTCGAGAAGAAAGCGAGAGAGAGAGAGAGAGAGAGAGAGAGAGAGAGAGAGAGAGAGAGAGAGAGAGAGAGAGAGAGAAGGCTCTTGGCAAAAATTCTCCATCCCAACCTCATTTCTCTCCGGGCTTTGCTCTTTATCTCCTTTTCCTACCGCTTTTCTCTCTCTCTCTCTCTCTCTCTCTCTCTTTCTCTCTCTCTCTCTCTCTCTCTCTCTCTCTCTCTCTCTCTCTTTCTCTTTCTCTCCTCTTCATTCTCTGCCATTCTGTTGTGTTGGACGTTGAGGTCTCGCGTACTGTGAGGATCTCACGATACGACAGCTCGCGCGGCTTCCTCTCTAGCGGATTCACCGGAGGAGCTCCCGAGATACTCGCGTCATCCCTCAACGTCAATCCGCGAAACGGCAGAAGCTTAGAGAGCTCTCGCGAATGGCCCCAATATACACACACGCCAAAACGAAGCGCTCCTCGGCGATCTCTCCGGCGCGTCGATTTGAATGCGTTATACGGCGTCTGCTGTGGGACCTCTCTCGGGGGCCTCTCCCTTCCGATTCTCCCTGATGTGACATTCCGTGCAAAGCTCCCCAATGCATCGCGCCCTTTTTTCACTCGTTTTCAACTTCTGATTCTCGTGCTTCTTTTTTTCACGTTTATTTCCGAGATTTTTCGGGGCTTGGAACTCTTCTTCTATTCGCTCAATCGCCACACGGGGATCCCCGTAACTCGGAGAGATTTTTTGTGATCTTCGCGGTTTCGTGAAACGGACAAAGAGACAATTAGGCCAATGTAATTTACGAGAAAGTCGCGTGTGACCGCGGACGGGTCTCACATGATTCTTCCATACGAGAGTCATCCCTTTATATAGACACAGACTTTAAGAGATGAATCCATTTTATCTCCTCATTCCGCATTGCCATTTTGTTAAAAAATCAGGTTTTCTAAACTATTTTACCAATCCCGTTGCATCCATGCTTACAATCTCAAGCTCTACCAGTACACGTGAAACTTTACAACATATACACACGCTTCCGGATCCTATATTAGATTACACGGACAATCCATCAACCGCCGCTATAAAGTTCTTCATGTTTGTATATTGCCTCATCGCGTTCTGGTTTTATGTATTTTGCCTGCGCTCCTTATACTTTAGCACACATATGTCAAGAGGCATAGTGGCGTCTCGAAATGAGAAAGAAAAAAATTAAATGTTCGACCCACATTATACTCGACGGACACATCTAATGTATACTTTTATCATCGGTCATCGGGTTATCTGCTAATTGTCTCATATAATTTGTGTGCGCGTATGGGTACGTAAGTAGCTATACGTTAAGTGCTGTGTATGTGTGAGGTGGGTTTCCGAGTGGCTAAGATAGTCTGCACTGGTCTTTTAGCTTATTATTAGCATTTTCTTTCATTCAGTATACAGAATATTCTGCAGTTTTTTAAAGGTTATATCCTGCAGTTTTTTTAATCGCGATGTGATTAAAAATCTTGTAAAAAATTGTATCGATATATTAGGTAAGAATTTGATTTGAATCATGCCGAAGCTCAATTTGAATCATGCCGAAGCTCAATATCTAAAAATTGTAGTAAATCTGTAAAATTTGGTCGCTGTCTCAGAGGTTATGAAGCAAATAACACGCCGATCAGTTTGCCGTTACTAAAATCATATAAAAATCGTATACCAAGGCCGTTAAACTTCAAGAGAGTACAAAATATACGCTTGGCGAAAGCGTTTTCCCACCACGATATAGTGCAAAAAAGGTGAGTGAGAGAGAGAGAAAGAGAGAGAGAGAGAGAGAGAGAGAAAAGCGTGCACCGAGGGGGTCAAAGACGAATGCTGTTCGAATCATGGACGTTAAGAGCCAATATAAATTGACGCTATTACCGGAATATCCTCTGCGTACGGAATACCTTGCGTATTCTCATGCAAGGACTGTGTTTGCTCTCTCCCTTGCGAGGAAATTCCAGGCTTTGCATATCAAGGCACCGCCACCGTTTAGCCTCTATTACCTCTCCTCGCTCGGCCCTTTCCTCCGCTTCCTCGGCTACGCATCCTGTCGGATGATTCAGCTTCTCACTTTGTTTTTTCCCGACCGCAGCGAGAGAATACAGAGGAAGCTGGAAATTCAGAGCGCATAATCTTTCGAAACTTTCAATCAACGTTCATTTTGGTTGCAATCAATAATCGTTCAAAGTGAAATAACTAAAGTTGGACTACGTAATTTCTCGATCGACTGTCATTATTCTGAGAAAAAAAAAGAAAAAAGTTACGAGATGACATTTTAGACCAAACAAGAATTAACGTATAATAAGCTCTTTAAGGTAGTTATCGCATAGCGATTTACCCGATTTACCGTTTAGACTTCGATAAAAATTGGTGTACGGGTCGATTGTGATCGAAATATGACTCTGTTACATTTTCATGAAGTTGGAAAAGAAAAAAAGTTATTTGAGATTTTATTTTCATACATTTAACATATACGCTGTCATATGGAAATCCACGTTTTTGACAGATTCAATTACAAAATTAACGGAAACTACCGTTGATATATAGATGAAACTTTATGAGATATAAGTAGAATGTTTGAAGAACTTTTTGCATGTTTGAAAATATCACTTGATGGCATATAAGCGCATAAATAAATAAAGTAATGCCAAACCTAATTGACCGTCGACCAATATTTAGCAGATGCCTAGCGCGCAATTTAAAATATGACGCGCTCGATAGATCATCCATGCCCGAGGATTTCTCAGCGTTCTCAGTGCAATTATACATTGGATATTTGGGAGAAAAAAATTAATTATTAAATTTATTAAATAATATTACTTTAAAAAAGCTTGAATAACGCGTATAAAGACGACGCTGAGAGGAACATGCGCCGCTGACGGTTGTGCAATGTTGCCAGATCAATGTGCCGAGTTAGTCAAACTCAGCAACACTCGAGCTTGACTAGCTACGTACCGATAGAACTCCCTTAAGTATTCGCAACGATCTTTTTTTATATTCAACTTAATACGTCTACCCGTAATAATCGTAGGACGTGCGCGATGGAAGAGAAAAGCATCTCTCCGTGAGTTGGAAATTTTAATGATTTTTCGTGTCTTCTTTTCTACAATTTTTGCCACTATTTGTTCTATACTTGATTGAGCAAAAATTCGTCTTTTTCAGTATTTCGATCATCTTAAGCTTCGCTATTAATTGCCAACACTGAAAGAGATTATATTCATCGCGTAAAAATTGTTTTATGTACTATGGTGGAGGAGGAGGGGGGGGGGGGGGGGGGTTGAGATACGCTGTACCGTCTCTTGATTACCGTGCATACATATATACGACATTTAAATTGTCGAGAGTCTGTTTAACCGTTCTCGCTCGCAAAACTTGTTCGGTTACTCGTTCATTGGTGGGACTCTCTCGCGGCCGTGTTATATACACATGAGAATTCGACTCGCCCCGCATATGCCGACAGCATTCATTATTAGCGTGCAAAAGTCTCCATCCAATTTGCTGGATTAGCCTCGCGTGTTCCTCTCTCGTCGTTGATGCACTCTCACTATATGTGTGGCACATATCGTCTCCCGATGACGCGAGCAAAAGCCTTTAGAGCGTGAACGAGCAATCGTTTAAAAACGACTCGCGCTATCTCATCGTATTTATATATATATATCCTGGTTTACGTCAGAGGGATTAAGCATCAATCGCATAAAAGAAACTAACTTTTATATGCGAGCAAAGGAAAAAGATTTTCGAAAGTAATCGTGAATAATTATTTGGAAAAAAAATGAAAGTAATGCGGAACATGCCTTAAAATCATTTTTTCATGCAGCCAATAGTATCCGTGCTATATATGTGTAGCTTTGAGAAATATGAGAATTGAGTTTGAGCGGTACGCCGTTAAGTTTTTTTAACAAATGGAGTTGATTTTGCAATGAAATTGATGGGTCCGATACGGACTAAAGCTGTAAACTATAGGACAAATCTAAACTATAGGATTCCAACTCGGGGTTTGAATTATTCCCAAAGTATCGTATGTGCATCACTCGGTGTTCGCGGGGGGGGGGGGGGGGGGACACGTGTATTTTTCGTTGTATAAACATTTTTCAACGGGGGAAGACCAAAAAGCCCGTCGACTAACGAGCTTGTGGTGAACAAAGTGCAGAGCCCGGACAAAGGGAGAGAGAGAGAGAGAGAGAGAGAGAGAGAGAGAGGGACAAAGAGTTTGTAGCTCTTGCAGAAGGAAAGAGAAAGACGTAAAGGAGTAAAGCGTATAGAATAATGCCTGCATAGAAGAGAAACATGTGTGCGAAAAGGAGTAATCCTGCGAAAGCGCATTCGCATTCTGGGCCACGTTTCTCTCCGTGTGCCTATATAGATATATACGAAAAAGGTTACGCGAGAGGATCTCTCTTGTCTCGCATCTCGCGCGAGAAGCTAACCGGGGCGGAAAAGGGTGAGAGGAAACACACGCAACGTTTGAGTAAAAAAATGTTCGTATTACCGGCAAAAAGCGCGGGTAGCAACGCTGATGATAACATCAGTCTTTTCCCTTCTTCGTCTGATGCGTTTCATCGTTCTCACTCTCTCTCTCTCTCTCTCGCATACGACAGAGTCCAACGTAAAAGTCGAAGGAAACTCGAGATAGAGAGAGAGAGAGAGAGAGAGAGAGAGAGAGAGAGAGAGAGAGAGAGAGAGGAAAAGAGATGAGAGCGTGTCCCGTTCCCATTCTCCTCATACTCGGAGATTGAGGGGAGAACGCGCGTCCAGCCGTGTCCTCTTCATGTAATTTGTATCGAAACATCGCGAGACGAGAAGAGAAGAGAATCCGAAGAGAGTCCGCGGTCTCTCGCGCAATAGAGAGATTTTTTTCCCCCAGAAAAAGAGAGAGAGAGAGAGAGGGAGAGAGAGAGAGAGAGAGAGAGAGAGAGGAGAGAGAGAGAGAGAGAGAGGGAGCAAAGTTTCGCAATTCGTGAAGAAAGAAAAGAAGAAGAACGAGTAGAGTAGACAGAATACGGGAGGAAAAGGAATCGAGCGAGTAAGGATGCTGTATGTGTGTAGGAAGAGTTATCGAGAGAGAAAAGAGATATAAAAAGGCCTTTAAAAAATGAATGAAAGGTATAAAACATCGAAGGGAACACCACGCGTCTTCGGGCAAGACGCGAGCAGCGCATCAATCCGGGAAAGGAGGGAAAAAAAACGATATAGAAATATATTTAAGGACAGGAAGGGCACAAAAAAAGAGAGAGCGAGAGAGAAATAAGGATAGCTTTTGTCTCTCACGGAGGACGATTCAAGAAAAGTGAGTGTGCGAATAAATGACTATCGCTCTCTCTCTCTCTCTTTCTCTCTTTTTTTATTCTCATACACACGTATACACACAGATCACCCGTATAGAGCGACTTCCTTTGACTTTATTCCTTTTCATCCGCCCCAGCGCGATTTCGCGTACCTTTTTATACGCTCCGCATATATATATTCTGGCCCTCGCGAGAGATTCACCTTTTTTGTCGGGGCGCGGTCCGCTAACAAGCGCGGGGCATCTCTGAATTCTGATCCCCGCTGACACTTTAGTGATGTTCTCGCGCTCAACACGAAGCATCCCGGTGAATATATGTATATATGTAGCCGTGGCTCATTCTCATATTCAGCCCTGCATGCGTATACCTCTCGTGATCTTCTTCGTGAATTTCGATGACGACGCTGTGTAACATACACGAATCCCGAGAGTTTATCCTCAATTCCGGTTTGTAAATTTCGTTCCCGCAAATAGTCTTGTCTTTTGCGAAATTCGCGAGGATTTAGTATACCAAGAGCCATTAAACAATTCAGTGTTCGAGAGAATGGGAGAAAGTTAAGAGAGAATTACATACAACCATATTTGTGTCTAAAATATCGATTCAGTTTTTTCCGAATAATAAAATCTGTTATTATAAAGGCAGCGAGGGCAAATATGTACCCATTTGATTCATTTTGATGATTTTTTGTTGCAAGCACAAAGCATTCATAGATGAGAGATTTTTGTTTTGCATACACAAGTATCCAATTTAAGGTAGTCCTCGTGCTACAATAGTGCGAGAAAGTTTCCTATGTACCGCATCATAAAATATACACGGCACTAGTGGTCATATGCAGCGAACTTTTGATTGAGTCTGTATAGAAATGACTGTCCGTGCATATTCAGATACATTCACACCATAGAATATATGCAGCTACTATATCTGTATATGCGTCGAATTTTTCATTCATATTGCATTCTTTTCGTGATCGTCGTTCGTAAACGAAACGGTAAATAATTTTGTTATTTTTTCCTAATACTATGTGAATAATAGTCTTCTAACGGTCTACAATTTTTCTTAGCAAAATCTGGTGACGCGTTTAGTTGTAATATTCGAAAAACCGTGCTTGTATCAGAGTACAGCAATGCTTGCTATATGCTCTACAACGTAATGGTTGTTAACTTTGACATTGAATATCTCGAGTTAGGAACGGTATATCTGCTTCAAATTTCACGAGAAGTTGGGTATACTAGCATTCTCTTCGTCCACTATATAAATTTTAACAAATTCTCATGAAAAACGCATTTGCACGAGGACTGCCTTAAGGAGGTTCTTAACATATACTCGGGTGCGGCAAGGGGAACGTATAGCGCGGCGCGGGTGACGTACGGCGCAGAGGTTACGTTCGGCATTTGTTTCACCAAATACGTTTTCATTTGATTAATTTGCCATTACTCGCCACGCTCAATTCTGTTCACAAGTATATTTCACAATCGGCACGGTGAAAAACTTTCTTTATGGGCAAATTATATCTATGAAGGTCTAATCTATCGTTTAAGCGGTTCTTCGGGGAAATTTTACCGTTTTTTCACTTCTAAAATAATCTCCAATCATAGCTTCGAATACTTCTCCCGTATATAAGAGCCAACGTATAAGCGGCATATTTAATGTTTTTTTTTCTCCTCAAGTACGTGGTCAAAAAATCTGAAATAATTACGGTGTATTCCTAGTACCAACACAAACCTCCCCTCAAATTTTGGAATCATTCTTACCGTTTTTCTCTGGGTTAAAAAACTCCTTATTAAAGGATGACAAAAAACTATCATACCTTGTTCATAACCGTGTTTCCAGGTGCCTAGAAAATTGCTCATTCTCCCGTTCAGCTTGTCAGTTCTCTTCACCGCAATGATATACACGATGAAAAGAATTTCAAGCATTAGATATTTGCAATATAATTTTCGAAGGTGACTGAAAGTATGCGTTATTGTGACATACGAGCAAAATCATGATGAGCAGGAGAGTTATTGAAAGGATCGTTTTGTTCCAAGAACGTAAATGAATGCGGAAGATAACGCCAACAGAGGGGTATATGTGTAAAAAAGTTCGGATTGCCGAGACCCTTCGGGGCAGAAATACGCGATCGGTGCTCGAGTCTTCGCGAGATTTCTATTTGTTAATGCGACGCCGTGAATCCGTTTCCTCGTCATCGACGTTATTCTTTACGACGCCTAAAGGACATTCCGCCGATCCCCATGCCTATATTTCTCATTCTTCGCTTGAATCACGTTGCGAAACACTCACACACACATTCGGGGATGAACGGTCGCTATAGATTGATACATTTTTAATGCGCGAACTCTCTGGACGCGCCGCCAGTCGTTTGATTCTCCGAGCAGACCATACGACGAGAAAACATCGAGAGAGAGAGAGAGAGAGAGAGAGAGAGAGAGAGAGAGAGAGAGAGAGAGAGAGAGAGAGTTAAAGATCCACTGTGGATTCCTCGCCGATTGGCGACCAGCAGTCTGCGCTCAACCACGAAAGAACTAAAAGGATGAATGAGAAATAGTGAGAGAGAGAGAGAAAGAAAAAAAAATTGAACGAAAGTCGGGTGGATCTCGTGCAGGAAAGTATATTATACGCCGCGGAAAGATCGAAAAGACGAGGCTCTCGCGTTTCGTCGCAGAATCTCACGCGCCCGATCAAGGATATACATATATATATATATATATATATATATATATATATATATGTGTATGCTGGATCACTTGGAAATTCTCGAGTTCGCATTTTTTGTACCGAGCGAGAACGCGACATAGGAGAGAGAAAGAGATTGCGAAATACTTTGTCGCACAGCGGAGAATTTAATTCATGAATTGATTATACTCAGGTAGTATTATCACGAACTCCATATTATTAGATACGTTGCTGATTTTCGTTTATATACTTACTATAAATAATGCACACAGGAGCTTTTGTCCAAAAACTGCAGCAAGATCACCCTGGCAATTCACTATAAATAAATAAATCCAAAGTAGTTAGATTTAACATGGTTTCTTATGAAAAAGGTAAACAAAATATGAGTCATACTTCGTTTTGAACGTTTTTCATTCAATCTTATATATGCATTGATGTAATCTCATTGTACTTTAGCATATTACTGTTTTTTTTTAGACAAAAATATTGAGAGTATAAACATTTTCATAATGTATATTCATAATTCATAATTTTTTTCTGATTCAATATTTTTTCTCTCCGATTTTTCCTGAAATCGCAATATATATAGGCTTATACTTATCAGAATTATACAGAATAAAGGTAGCGCTACCTTTATTCTGTATAATCCTTTAATTTGGAGCGCTCCAAATTAAATTCGTTCTTTCGAGTTATGGGGATTTTTTTTTTTTTAAATTTTATTGTGAGAAATTAATTTGTTCGATTGAAACGGATTTTATGTCCACGAAGAAGGTTCTTATTTAATATGAAAAATATTTATATTTGCATGGTTGTTGCTCCATTTTTTATTGTTTTCATATACTCAGAAGTCATACTCATTCGAATTGCAATTTTTTTTTTCTCAGTGTTAAAAAATAGTTAGATGAAATCTTTTCGTCTACCTCTGTTTACCTCTCGTTTACCTCTGTTCGTAATCCGAGGGTATTTGGTAACACTTGGAGAAGGCATGTAATGATTTCAAAGGGGTAATTGATTCCGGTTAAATGATTAGATACAATTATTCAGCCGGTGCATATACGGCTAGAACGGTGCATGTTTCGGTATCCCCAGTTATCAGATTGGACTGGAGAGAGAGAGAGAGAGAGAGAGAGAGAGAGAGAGAGAGTCCGTAAAAACGCCACATGGTAATTTAGTCGGAAAATCTCGATCGTGTAATGTAGATTTCACGTGATCGATCACGTGCTGATGGGACACGACGACTTCATACAATAATACCTGTATGTACAATATTCATACACGCATACATTCGTCTGACTTCTGTACGTTATACGCTATGAAATTACGTGTGCTCGATAGTCATATGAAATGTAATCGGCGCTTATTTGATGCCTGTCATATATTTAGAAACTCCCGAGAGAGACACTTGAAAAATTATAGCTCGAATTTCTCGACGATTGGTCGTTCGAGTTGTTCACCGTTTTACTTACAATCGCATACCTAGCCCCACCCCATTTTAATACATGCAACTTGACAACGTATAATTTATGCATGGTGCACTTCGTGCCAACTTCATCAACCGCTGTCTCAGACCATATGCGAGGCTTAATATTATATTACAAAAAGAAATGAAGTAAGCGATTAATGAACATTTACAATATTTCGTTATATATATTTTCCCATATATTTTCGTACAACTCGCGCTTTCGAAAGTGTTTTACAATAAATAATATTTTCAAAAGTGATTGAAAAAGATCGTCACTTGGGTCAGAAGACAATGTTGAAAGAATCATGAAAAGAAAATTTACAAATGACGAAAAAAGTTTTGCAATTACGCCCCGGTCTCCCCTATACATAGAAAACGATCAATTTGTCGATGGTCAGGATTCATTTAATCAAACAAATTGATTCTGAATGCCCTATGCACATTTATATGTGTACAAGAGATTATATTCATACATAAGCGTTTACTCGCACTCAGAACCGTACAAATCTCTGGGTATATTACTTTCCCAAAGGCATCTCTCTCTCTCTCTCTCTCTCTCTCTCTCTCTCTCTCTCTCTCTCTCTCTCTCTCGATTGAGACATCGTACTATGGGCCTGCGGTTTCTCGCCAGAGTTATATGACTCGAGCGCGCATCCGCGCGTAAATCATATCATACAGCGATGTAAATCTCGCACCCCAAAGATCAACGAACTTTGGCTATACAACGCTGATTATCTATGAAGTATTAGATAGATTATATCATGCGAGACTTGGATAATATCTGTGGCGTATTATGTGTTTGATCGTGCTATATTTTCCTCGTGACATTTATCAGCACTTGTAGCAGAGAGTATACGCACATTTTTCCCAACTCGAGAGCGCATTTTTTTGTTCAGCATATACACGATGATATCCTGTTGATGTTCACTAAATCCTGAAAGAATCGACACAATGACATGTACGGCGCGTCCCACACCGATGTGACGGCAATTATCGTCGAATCGAAAACCCATTATATCGTGAATGAGTTGACGCATCAGGTGTCGTCCCGTTTACAAATTCGTCGTGGCTCTCATTAATCCGATTACGAGTACATAATGTAGCGCCGTGGAGTATGAGGCGAAGAAAGTCACGGAGTGTAATAAGTGCTGAGAGAAAGTGAGAGAGAGAGGGAGAGAGAAGGGTTGATTTTTTACTCCAAGAACACTCTCCGTGCAGTAAATGAATTGAGAAAAAAAAAAAAAAGGGAGAGAAAGGGAGACAGTCCGTGTCAGCAGAAAGTCCCGGGAGATTAATTTGTGGGAATAATAATGATTGGCGATCGACGTTTCGGCGATACTCTGAAAAGATAACGTGAGGGTTTCGTTGGTATAACGAGTGTGAGAGCGATAAAGATGGAATGAAACATGAAAGATAGAAAGAGAAAGAGAAAGAGAACGAAGCTTTCGAGCAAGAGAAAATCGTGCCGAAGGTAGACGTCCCTCGTCACTCTCGTGAGTCTCGCTCTCGATCTCCACCTCTGGAGCTCTGTTCCACGACTCTGTGAAGCACTTCATATCTTGGTCCGATCTCGTAATTAATTTTAAACACGTGATATAATTGGTCCCACATACGAAAATTGGTCAGAGCGTCTCTTCATCTCTGATGATTAGCCCGTTTAGCCGGTTTCGAGTGAGGAAAGCTCCTTCATATAATACACCTTCAACGTACATTTATATGTATACATACCGGACTTGTACAACCGTAATTTAATTCCACTATATGTAGATTCGTAATATTTAAACCAACACTATATAGCGAGTATTGAGATTCTTTTTATGTGCATCCTTTCACGTATATCACGAAAATAACGATTATGTTGTTGACGGCTAATACCAGCTGATATCCTACATGGCAATGAAAGATGAGATCTTTTTTTTAAATACATAACTCCCCGTTATATGTCAGATTTGAATGTGAGTACGTTATCTACATCTATTAAATATGCATGTGTACGTATAAATACGCCTTTAGGTATTTATAAAATTACAAATCGTTTCCAGTCGTCGTGAACACGTTACGGGATAGATAATTATTTATTCCAAGTCGTCATATGGATATACAATCCACCACTATATAACACTCTCGATTCCTGGAATCAGAGTCTCCCGATACTCTGGCTCCACTATAATATACTTGCCCAAACGAGGATCGACAGAACCCGTAATATCAGGTGTCACATCATTGCCTCGAATTTGTTCGTGGATTATCCATTCGCTTTTACGTTGGTACAGTATACTTTATATACTTTATCGATACACAAGACAGCTCGGTATGTATCGAAACATACTTTAGGTGTATATATAATATATCTAGGACACGAGAAAATCGTGTTTCCATCGTTCGCGCGATGCCAAAATATTTGGAGGTCGAGCTTATACTCGTCTTGGCTAATTCCACCGAGAGGACCGGTTCAATTAGTCCGACGATGGTCGATTACAACCCAGCTGGTACAGATGGTCTTAAACCGGTTTAGGACAACCGCGTGCTCTCGCTCCGAGAGTATATATCGAGAGTCGCTATAGTTTTTCTTTTACTTCGTTCTGTGCTCTCCTTCGTTCGCCGTGGCGATGCAATGATATCACTGCAGAGTATAATCGCCTCTATAAGCAGTTAGAGCCTACGCGATCAACGAAACGAGTAGGCTCGGGTCATCGACTGGTGGCTTCGAACCGCTTTGAACAGCTTTGCAGTTAGTGTACTGTATAGTCCATGAGAGACTGCGCTGCCTTGCGCCGAGGAAAAATCAAATCGAAGGTACCATCTAAGGTCCTGCATAGCTCACCTTTTATTTACAGGGTCTCTAATTCTTCTCTCGGCGTGCCAAAAGATTAGCCGGATTAGGGATCTCTCGTTCACGGGATTCGGCAGGTAGCTTCTCTTACTTTTTGTTTGTAAAGAGCTTCGTACAAGCTCTTTATATATACCTTTCAACCTGGATTTTTATTATCACAAAAATAATGTAATATTTTTTTCCTGATAAAAGATCAATTGATATTTGGATGTCTGCCAGTTCGGATCTTGGTCAGGAAATAATATTTTGTATTTCGTATCTATACACAAAACGGCTTGAATCATTTCTGAATCTTCATCTGCACCGTTCTTGAAGCATTAATATTCAAAAGCTAAATTTTCCACATCATTTTTTACGGCGCTTCGAACCTTTCGTTGATTTTATACAAGCGAAGAAGCAGAGAAAAAAAAAGCTAAAACTTAGTATAACGATAAAGTAGAGTTTGAAGAAACTTCATGACAAAAATTAGATTGTTTCACTGTTCCGTTTAATAGCACGCAGTTCTGCTGCGCAACTTGTCCAGCACGTCGTGCACTCTGGCGCTCCATACGCGTTCTCCCTGCCACACCCCGGCCTACCTAGGGAATTTCCTCAAACAGAGTTGTGTTTAAATCTCTTTCAAATCCATGAAAACTCTACGAAAGCCTCGCAGAGAGTCCCACTTTTCTCCCAAGTTTTTCGTATAAATTCTCCGAAAAAATAATCAACTTTTAGCTTCGGAAACGAACCGTGAGAGTATATTCCTGACGTTTTGTCTAACGAGATTCTTCTCTCGTTGGTCAAGGCACTCCAGTGAGACGATATATACCTGGTGCGTTCTCTCTCTCTTTGACTTCTTGTGATGCTCCAGCGATGCGTTAACCTTTTGACAATTATCCTGTCGTTTCCCACCCTCTCTGGCTCACGAAAACATCAGCTGTGGCGAGTCTGGCCGGCTCACGGCCTCCGTCAAAATTGGCTTAACGCAAATCCTTGCAGGCAGGGACTAATCCAATTCCTTAGTAACAATTAGCGGCTAATCCCACGGTCGTCCGCTGAGTCCCGCCTATATTTTTTCGAGATATATATGCGCCATCGCCATTTCTCGTGCAGGAACAGATCAATCTTTCTCCTTCTCGAACGAGCCCACTAGGTGGGTTCGGGTATTCTTGTAATCATCGACTGGTAATCTCTTCGCATTGTTTACCGGTCTTTCCGCAATCGATTGATTTACGACAACGTTCATCGTTCACGTTTCTCTTGCAAAGCTGTAGAGGGATGCGTGTACAATTCACAGTAATAAGCTTTACCAACACCAGGCACTTGTTTACCGATATATAATGGTAAACGTAACGTTTTTGGTAGCTGTTGTTGCTATTTTCACGACTGTTATGCAATATTACATTATTGTTTTTCCCCTACTCTTATACGCTACATCTGCTCAAGGTTTTATCACCTCGATTATATACTCATCGTCGGTGTTTTGTGTTTTGGCACGTAACAAGCTGCTCCGAATCGGATAAAAGTTGGTCATAAATTTAGCAACTGTTTTGGTCACGCAAACGATAATTTAGATATACGAACGATATAAAAGATCAATGAAACATTCCAAATAGTTGGTAGGGATCATAAAAAAATTACTTTCCTTTCATTTAACCATGCATACATTGAAGAAATTGTTCTAAATGTATGGCGAATACGGGGTTCATCTCTATATTCGGTTGCCTTAACCTCACATTTTAGTCGCTAATAAAATTCAAAACGCACTTAATCCGTGTCATGAAGAAACGTTTGTAACGAACGGTTGGCAATTAGCAGAATAGCGAATGATTGCACACGCTGTGCACACACTGCCGGGAATAATAAAATAAAGAAGTGTGTAGCGTAAACCTGGTGTGTGAAAGTACGTGCTTCGCAACGAGATCGTTTTATACCGCCAGAGTTAGCTCGCGCTTTTAATTTTATGCGAAATGTGCCCCCGTGTGTTTGTATTATTCTGTGCCACTGTGCATATGGCTTTGCGGGCAGATATATTACATAGTTTTCTCGCCTCGTGCAATTTACATTGCCCTGAGCTCGCGAGCTCGCATCCTCGAGACGATGCTCACGAAAATTTGCGAGTTACAAATATAACGTGGATATGACTACCAGGACAGGACTATTCTAACCGTTCCGGCAAAATAAGTAACGTCGTTGCTGGGGCACTTTTCTGCTTGTATAGATATATCCACATACCTGTATATGCAAGTATTAAATGTTGAACTGCTCATTCGTGCATTTCCGAGCCTTAACATGGCTACCGATCCCGTTATCGCTGCCCATGACGACGGGTATTATAACCTTTTCTCTCTTTCTTTGCTCGCTCTCTCTCTCTCTCTCTCTCGCGACTCTCGGCTTTTCTCCGCGACGTTATAATTTTAATCTTCGTTACAATGAGGCAGTACAGGCGAGAGTAACGCCTAGCGCGAACTCCGGACGGAAATTACACCTTGTAGATAAACAATTTTATGATCCACAATAAAATACAGGGTTGTCGCTCGTATCCACGCTCCGTTTTGTCCAAAGCTCATATTCATATATAATAGTACGTATATAACGAAAGCGGGAACAGCTACTTGTGCTGAGATTCTATTAACGAAACATTTTCAGCTCGAGAAAAGAAAAATTATGAATATATTTCTCGATAAAAAGACATTTTGTTTTTCGTATCCAGAGAGATGGATGATTTTATCGTGTTATCGCGAGTCTTTATATATATATATTGCTATCGGGGCTATGCGAGGATGATATTTAAGAAAAAAGAGAGTGAGAGAGAGAGATATATATTTAGAGAAAGCGTCGCGAATATATGCTGACCATTTATATTTATTTACGCCGATGTTACAGCATCTCGATGCTCCAGTCCTCTCATTGCATACATGAATTATTTATTTTATTTTTATTTTAATATATTAAGTGGCAGATGACGTCTGGAATCCTGCTATAAAAATCACCCTCATTAATATCATCGGATTTCATAAATCTTGAGTAATACGTTTTTACGAATTGGTTATGGCGTATAATGGTGGCTTAATTGTTCGCCAATGAACACATGTTCGTACGATCCTCAAAATATCTACATATTATATGCATGTATACGTAAATTTATATGTATACGTACATATGGTATATGTATCGATGGTGATATAAATACATAAATACCAACACACGGCGGGGGACATCGCGCGGCAGCGAAGCATACGCGTGAATATACATAAACGCATAAATATCATCACCGCGGAGAGTTCTCTCTCTCTCTCTCTCTCTCTCTCTCCCTCTCTCTCTCTCTCTCTCTCTCTCTCTCTCTCTCTCTCTCTCTCTCTCTCTCTCTCTCTCTCTCTCTCTCTCTCTCTATCTCTCGATGCCCGCAGTACACGTTTATAAGTAGTAGTGGTAAAGTAGAGAAGGAAATGTTGCGATCGAGGATCGCGAAGATCACGAGAGGAAGTTGTGTGTGCTGTATAACAGTTAATACTTGTATATGTACTCGATCATACCAGTGTATTGATCGGTGGCAAACAAATAGGCGTAACACACATCGCACTTTGCACGCTGAATTCTGTAAGTTACGCCTTTTTCATTGGCTAACAGCCGATATATCTATATGTAAAGGATGAAATCGTTGGGCGAACGCGTGTCTTATGGTAATATTCCGTGTGGTGTTAGCAGCGCCTTACAATATTATTTGTCCGCGTTAAATCGCATGACCGATCGTTTCGACGTCTCTCTTGTCCTCACACGGTTCTCAATTCTCGATTTTCTCCTTTTTTTTTTTTTTGCATTGTTCTATTCTATTCAAATTTCTCACTCCGACGACGAAATATCCACTAATTAGGCGTAATATACATTAAAATAATTGTATAATATATTACGACATAACGCGACGAGTATTCGAATCTGAACGAAAATTCGAACAACTGAATTATCGGGTTGCTCGAACTTTCGATCGATTCAATAGACAATTTCGCGACTAACTTTTTTTTCATTCTATTCCATTCGATATTATTTATGTGCAATGTCACATCCAGGGCTTTGCACCATTATTCGTCGGCGTTGAATAGCATTATGTCCCCTCGTTTCAAAGTGTCTCACGGTTCTCAATTCTCGATGATTTTTTTTTTGTTCTCCATTGAGATTCTCCGATATTGAAGCACCCGCTGATTAGTCATAATCGTTAATGAAATTGTCATATTAAATCATGTGGACTCCGCGATCAAAAAACAACTCAATTATTGAGTTTGCTTTGAAATGGGATTCGATAAAATTCTGCGCGCATTTCTGCGGTCAAATTTCGTTTGCATCTTTGATTTTCTAATAATTCTTTAGTTTAGAAAAATATCGAGCAGTATAGAGGTAAAAGTTTACCAACCGGTTGATTGTAAAATTCTTTGTTTCAAAAATCCTTTACGGAGAAAATGAACACACCTCGCGAATGAAAAAAACTATTATCAATAACTACTTAAGAAACAAAAAAAAGAACTAATATTGACCACTATATAAGAAAAATTATTCCAAATTATTCTTAATATTGTTCGGCAATAAAGTTACAATTTTGTTTGTTTGTTTTTTTTTTTTTTCGTGATAATTATTCGGAATTATTCCTTCGCAGCTTCGTTTTGAATCATTTTTTTTAACGCGCTCATATAGCCCTTTTAATATAAAAAAAGAGAATGAGAACCATCGTACCTACTAAATATATAGTTTGGCGTTAACCTAAAGGCGATATACATACATACATGTATATGTGTATATAAGGTTGGTTAGATCGGGCGGTGTTTGGCAGACAATTACTCCAGGGACCCCCCGCGGCAGGGATGGATGTCTCTCTTGGTTCTTCTTTCGTTCCTGCCGGATCCCGCATCGCGTATTCTATCTCACTCTTTCTTGACGTTCCACCCAGCCACCACCAACATACTGATCCTCATCTCTCTCTCTCTTTCTCTGCCTCCCTCTAGTTTCTTATATGGCGATTTCTTATGCCCCCCCCCCCAACCCTTCTCTTCCTTTCTCTCCTCCGACTTCCCGTCCACCAAGAGCGCGCGTTCCTATAAACTGTTTGTTTAGTTGATATATCGCGTTGATACTTATCACCTCGTATACGATATGAGAAACGCTCGGTAGGCATTACGAGTGAGATATCGTATCCTAAAAGGAATCTAATGACGCTCTGACCATGCATGGTTCTCGCTTCCCACTCTCCCTCTCATTGCCTCGATCATATATATATATATATATATATATAATACATATTATAGCTTGAATAATCGAGCTCCGATTCGAAACAACCCTTCATCTAGCAATGCCACACTCTCGCGACCGTATAAAATTCTCGCCTCTTCCATTTTTCTATACTCGATTTTTTTTCCTCTCCTCTCTGCCAAACTCTTTTGCCGCTCCGAGATATTCCTCCTGTCATGCGTGGCCAGCATCGACGAGAGCTCTCTCCTTCTTTTTCATACACGAAAAAATTGAGATTTTTTTTTTTTTCACGAAATGATAGCCGAGAATAAAATGAAACTAAAAAAAAAAAAAGATGAGTGGAATGCTCTCGCGAGTACGCTGCGTGGTGTTCATACACTTATGTGGTAACGTTGCTATTGCACACCGAACCGCGACGATCAAGAAACATATTTGAGAGGAGCGAAGGCGAGGAAAAATGAGGAGAGTGCGGCAGCGAGAAACGCTCATTTTCGTCGTGGTTCGACCTCGCGTTAAATAAAATTACAACGTTTAACGACGTGCCGCCCGGCATAACTGCGCACGTGTATAGGCATTTTTTTTTTACTCCGATAGGTGCTTGTATATAGGTTTGTGCATTTATGTATATGTATAGTACATGTGCATCGATTCACAAACGTAAAAAGAGAGCATCAGGCATTGTCCGTGTTAAATTTTGTAAAATACGCCCATCTGATCCTTAATTATACACATATTTATACGTATAAATACGTGTGTGTGTGAGTACATATGTAAACGGGATTGGCGTTTCACGCGGGATATATTTTAATAGCGTTATAATGTATGTATGTTTTACCACCACCGATCTCGAAACTCGTGGTAACGTTCCGCGGACCGTGCGGCTCGAAAACGAGTGTGAGTGAGAAGCGCGAGATAAAAAAAAAAAAATTTATAAAAAAAATGAGAAGAAAGAAAAGAGTCCCCGAATACCTCGGACAAGTTCGACCCAGCATGGGGCCACTTCGATGTATTCAATCACGAAATTATCACTTCTGTACGTGTTAGCTTCGAATATACCAGGGTGAGGACGATGCCTTGGATATAGTATGTGTGTGTGTGTGTGTATGTGTGTGTGTGTGTGTGTGGGTAATACATATGATCAGAGTGCGAGAAAACATTGGCGTATGAGGCCAATTTTTTTTCATAAGCCAAGACCAATTTTCCTTTTCACTCATTATTTAAATTATACATTTTTTTTTTAAAATAATTTATCCCTTTTCAGTCATCGCACATTTTAATAACCATATTAACGTTTTATCACATTTTACAGTTTCCTCTTGCGATATGGTAGCCAAAACAGTCGATCACTTATAACTAGCTATAAACAAGGAGTACTTTTAATTTCGCATTTTTTTTTTTTAAATTTCTGACATTATAATCCGGAAATTTGATGAGAGATTTGATTATATATTGCCCTGGGACGTATACAGACGAGCAATTCTATCGCTCACCATAGGGGTCGTGAAGCCCTCGACGTTGGCAGGTGGAAAAAAGGTTTACACCTTATTTTTCTATCCTCTTTCTCGTTTGCTCTCTCGCTTTCTCTCTCTCTCTCTCTCTCTCTCTCTCGCGCTCTCTCTAATATGAACAAGAGTGACCGGAGTTTGGGCATTAGCATAAGTATGTGGATACGCGCCAGTTTGTTCCGTTTTTTTTTCGAACTCTCTCGCTCTTGATTTCTTTCTCTCTCTCTTTCTCTCTCTCTACTCTCGCCCTCGCATATATATTTATGATGCCGTGGCTATATAAACGAGAATGCCGGTTTATTAATACGTTATGCTTGCATTAGCACACTTAAGCATGACGAATGATCGCGCTCCACGGGGATTTCGGTAGGCCGCGTGAATTCGAAAGCCCTCGCGAGTTTTGTGCTACGTGCCTTCGACCACTTCGTTTTGCTCCTGACGAAGGATATCTCTTTTCCATCCGAAACTTTCTCGATCGAAAACCATCTGAGAATGAAAAAGGTATCATAAAGATTTTTCTCACAAAGTTAGCATACAAACGAACCTTTTAGAAAAAGCCTAGATTGATTGTAAGTAAAATTGAACAATTGAAATTATTCTCACTTGCATTTGAACATTTATAGAGATTTAATTCGTCTCATTATTTCGTCGGAAAATGATTTTGAATTTTTTTTTATTCGTATATAGTGCTCGTTCCTACTTTGAATTTTTATCATTCATATCCCCGTTCTTAAAAAAAAAAAAAACTTTTTTTAAAAATTCAGTCCTCAATGAATTATTCCCGCTCCTGCACGCGCGAGTTTGTCTGAGACTATTACAATTTTAATAGCCCCAATTAAGCTGCTCTTATCGTCGAATATATTTTACCGTAGAGAGACCAATTAATCTTGTAACCCATTTAGCTCGTTCATATAGTTTACTGTTGTTATAATAATAACAATAATTATTATAACATTATTCGTTTTGACTCTCGTTGCTTGGACGCGAGATTTTTCTCTTCTGTTGTTCAAACACACACGTCACTCGAACGCAAGATTTATCGCCCGCGTCTTGATTTTTGTTGCTGGCACACCAGCACGCTGGTCGATTTTTACATGCACGAAATGACTCGACGACTGACGATTATATAATAATTATCAAAATGCGATCGATTGGTATGAAGGTGAAACTAAATTGGAGAATTTCAAGGATGCTCGAGAAACAATATAACGATAATGAAGAATAATCTTGCTCGTAAATCACAAGTATAAGAACTTGGAAGAAAAGCTAACATCGTTGGAGTCCATGTTGCAAATTCCAAATGTCATTCTTTTACAATTTTTATTCAATTCGGTTGCCAAAATCAATTTTTTGAGCCTTACGTAAGTTCTACGAGATATAATTACAGAAAAAGGGAATTCTATAATACTCATTTCTAATGATATGTAATGCAAAAACAAGCTGCTCTTTCGACGCCTCGAACGTCCTGGCTCCTAGGACGTGAAGGATTAATCAAAATTGCATTTCATTGTAGATATTTCTTGTAACCGGCTAGCCAAAAGTGTCGATTATTTTAATTATGACATCGTTAAATATCAATTTTCTTCGATTCAAATTAACGTATTAAACAATTAAATAAATCCCTATTTGTTTTCTCAGTGCGTGCTCTCCCCGCCCGCATATTATCATCGTTAACTTTGTTACTTGTGCGTGAAAACGCTGTAAATTTTCGTCCATAAAACCGGCTTGTTTAGTGGCTACAAATTTGTGTGCCCTTGCGGATATATCCCTTCTCGCCATTTTAATCCCTCTTCGTTGCACGGACACTCTTCTGCACTCTCCGCAATACACGCTAACACATAGAAAGGGAGATGAAGGATACACCAAAAGGCATATAACCTACTTTAATGAGGTACGAACTTTGAATTATGCACCTCTACCTTCCTCCTCCTCGATTCGCTCGCATCTTTTGGTTTTTTTTTGCTACTCGTCCCCTCCACCCCGAGTTCTCTTCTTTCACCTTACGTTCCTCGCGCAGTCTTGTTACTCTCTTTTCTCTCGTCCCCCTCGCTGCTCTGCTCGTCGCGGACTACCGAGTTTTATTGCTTTTCGAAGATGACGCTGACGCTTCTCGTATATAATAACGAGTATCGAAACTACCGGTGGTCACTCGAGAAAGGGGGGAAAAAAAAAAAAAACGAGAAAAATCAGCGAAATATTTACCTGTTTATGCTGCAACGAATTCTTTCGCACTTCATGAATTTTCGATACTCGCTCGTCTATTAGCGAGAGAGGTCCCTGGAGGGCTTTTTTCTCAGAGCGCGATCATGGCAGAGTGTCGAATTGTTATTTACAGTAGAGAGAGAGAGAGAAAGAAAGAAAAAACTAGAATGGCCAATTCTTCGATGTATTCCGCATCCCCATAAGTCTCTCTCTCTCTCTCTCTCTCTCTCTCTCTTTATTATATATACACATATATACATACATATTATATATATATATATACAAATATATATAATGTGTCTGATCAGTCGTTTTCTACTGTGCCAATGCCCAGAGGGCGTTCGCGCCCAACGAATGGTGCTGGTGGAACAAGTCAGCGCGCTGACTTGTTCAGCGAGGAGAACTAACAAGGTAACCTGAACCCCGAGGACCTAAACAGGCCCTCTCGCACACGCGGTTTTACTACTATATACGACGACGAGGGCAAGCGAGAGCCAAACCGCGGCTTGCAAGTTCTCCGCTGGGGAGAGCCGAAACAAGAGCCGGTGCTTGCATCCATTTCAATATCATTAGCTCTCGCATTTTTCTGTACATACATACATGTACATACATGTATATATGTTCTTCTGTACATATTCTTCTATACCTCATCGAGTATATACGCGGTTATAAGAGTGCGTGGTTCGCTGCGGTCCAAGGAGAGGACCGGCATTAAGAGGGATGAAAGCCACACCGTGCTCGCGAACGTTTATACACAGCGAGATATGTTATAATAATTACTCGCTCGATATCTATCGTACGCAATTAAACGAGAGCCAAATGATAATTCGCAGATTTTTCGTATCGATTATCTCGCGATACTCAACGTTCGTTCATTGAATGGAGAGACAATCGGAACATCACCTTTTTCTTTAACTCACTTCCGCCGAATTTTCATCGCAATTAATTAAGCTGTATAATCAATCAAAGCTCTTGACCTAAATGTAAAAAAAAACTTCCAATAGAATTGCATCCTTAAATGGCTACAGATCCTTCAATATTTACATTATTACAAACTCTACATGCTCCAAAACGAGTCAACTATCGTACCATCGAATGTTTTCCACACCGAATTATAAAAAAAAAAAAAATTAAAAAAAAAAATAAACTTATTTACTCGAACCCCGCAATGATCGAGCTAAAAAAAATGATCCTCCCGTGGCCCGTTTGTTCTGAAATAATACACCCGAGAGCTCACGGTAAAAACCAGAACGTCGAGTTGTAAAAAACGAATAAATAAAAAAGACAGTGGGAAGGGGGGGGGGGGGGAGGAGGGGGCGTTTGGCTGCCCGTGTTGGCAGACCGGCCGGCTAATGTGTCGACCAAAATATTTATGATGATTGTTTATGGACCGTACGTATATTAGCGAAAGAGCATCCCGCGGGCGCTTCGTTTCTGCTCCCTTAACGCGCGCCACTCTCTTTTCTCATTTTCCGTTTCTTTCTTTCTCTCTCTCTCTCTCTCTCTCTCTCTCTCTCTCTCTCTCTCTCTTTCTTGCTCTTTTGCCATTCCGAATATGGCCTCCTAAGGCATAGCGCCATTTCGCTTTAGCAAACTCACTCGGCTGCATTTCGCCCTCGGACGTTATGGCTATCATAACGAAACTATGACGTCTCGTCGTGGATGAGACATAAATAATGAAGAAGAAGGAGAAAAAAAAACGAAAAATGAAATAAATAAAAATAAAAAGCGTTAAGGAACGACAAACATCGGAAATAAAATTGCTACACCGATATATGAAGGTGTATATAAATACATAAATATAGATATGTATTTTAGCGTGTATTATATATGCATACGTGAAATTCGGAGCGTCCCTCATCATCTGCTACCTGATGAAGAACGCGCCGACTCACATTTTCGGCACTCACGTTTTTCGCACCCTTCTCGTGCATCCCTCGCTCGTAAAACGACCACCTTGCGAGAGATAAGCCGTGGAAGAGAGATAGAGAAAGAGAAAGAGAGAGAGAGAGAGAAAGAGAGAGAGAGAGAGAGAGAGAGAGAAGACGGCTGTGCGTTAGCTACCGATAAATAATTACGTAAATAAATAAACGAAGTGAGGGAACGAGGACACGAGCGTATACACATCGTTTTGATGTGGTCGCGCTGGTATAGGATGCGAATTAAAACGGGGTCTTCGCGGAGTTTTCAGCTCTCCATACGAACTCGTGGAACGTGATCTCTTTCTCTCTATCGCTTTTGCTCTGCTCGTTGCACACAAATTGGTCGAGCAACCAGTTTATGGTATACGACGTCTCCACCTCTTCCTCTTTTCCTTCTTCTTCTTCTTCTTCTTCTTCTTCTTCTCCATCGTCCTCGCACAATCCTTGGCAACGTGCGCGCCACCGTGATAAAAATAAATTAAATTAATCTTCCTTATATCTTATATCCGAGTAGCGGAGGAGGCTTTCTCGCCTCTCTGACCATTAGTGATGTCCTGGTGCGAGAAATCTAAAAAATTATCTAAAAGAGGACTCTCTCGCTAGATGAATAATTATGATTAATAATTGGATAATTATTATCAATGAATATGCATTAATTATAAATTATAATTATGAAAAATTATATATTTAACACTAATTCCACTGACTATCGTGACCCGATTTACACATATCCCATATTTCTTTATCTTTTATCTTAATTCTCGAAAGTTCGAAATGGAGAGCGAGTGCGGGTATTTAGCCAAAAACTTTTCATGATTCTTTTGTGGGGGTTTTCCTTTGGTCTCTTTGTCACTCGGGTAAGATCATTTCTGTCTGGTGTCACGCTTCGCACCTCGGGGAAGCAAAATGAGTATGAGAATGAGGGTACCGCATACGGTATATGTATACAGGAATTTAGAAGAAGAGACTAAACAGCGTGGTCGAATAATGTACTAGGATCAGAGCCGCCCCCCCCCCCCCCCCCCGCCCCCCACGGTTAGAAACGGAACTCGGCAAAGTTTTGTTCCGAGAGATACTGCGACATAAGTTTGTCCCTTTGGCGTGGAAAAAAGAGAGCGCGTGACCCACCAGCAGGATCACTTCGAGACCGCGCTGTATGCCACCAGCTTCAACGGCGTGGCAACGAACTTTTGGGATCCCGGAGTTCACTACTATTGTTCGCCGAGTTAAACCGTCACTAACGCTGATGAGATTGGTGCTACGGCCTCGAGAAAGAGCCAGAAACTCCCAACGACATATGAAACGTGAAAGAGAGAGAGAGAGAGAGAGAAAGAGAGAGAGAGAGAGAGAGAGAGAGAGAGAGAGAGAGAGAGAGAGAGAGAAATGTTCTTTCTCTGTGACGTTTATATACCTAACCTCTCTCGCTTGGTATACCAAGACGGTTAGCCATTTTTCCTCTTCCTCAGCCTTCCGGGAATCCGGATGACTGATGACGATATTAGGCTCGCGTTTCACGGCCAAACGAGCTTTTACTCGTATACACCGACCGGTCATCTCGTTGTCAGAACAGAGACGATGACGCGCTGTTTGATGCATGATTTTACAAAACGCCGTTTATTAGGACAAAGACTTTTTTGACCTCGACAAACTGAAACCAGAAATCCCAATTTCTCAACTTTATTTATTATGACTTATTAACCTCTGAAAAGTAAACTCAATGATTCATTATTCATGTTTTTCACTCAATCGATCAAACTGCATATTGACCTTTCTGGCGT
This sequence comes from Rhorus exstirpatorius, assembly GCA_963564615.1. Classification (NCBI taxonomy): domain Eukaryota; kingdom Metazoa; phylum Arthropoda; class Insecta; order Hymenoptera; family Ichneumonidae; genus Rhorus; species Rhorus exstirpatorius. Next base: position 51,664,132 of record OY751313.1, read on the forward strand.
GGCTGCTTTGTAGACATTGAAAATTAACGAAATGTATATAGGCGTATATTCTCTTTCACTGAAAGTATTGTTGTAAAACTTAAAGCCACTCGAGACCTCAAAACACATATACTCAACGGTAAGAGGGATTATCCCAAAGGCTCTTATTCTCGAAAAGTTAATATTTCCAATCGACCTTTTTCTCTCATGGGAACATCAGAATGATATTCTCGTCAATCCAAGCGCACAAATGCGAATCGCATTTCGACAAGAGCTGAAAACCATTCTTCCTCGAAGATATATACGTGCAAAAAAAAAAAAAAAATAAAAAGACAGACGGGAAACCTTTCTTTCACGCGAAACCGACACCTCTTTGAATACAGACTCGGCTATATAGAGGTCCATATATTTCTCGAAATGTATCGTTTTTCGGCTTAAGGATGTATGAGCACAAGGTGGCGGGAAACGAGCGGAAACGTGGGCGCGGGTGAGCGCGGTGCGCGAGGGGCACGCATTAAACAAGAGAGAGTCGGACCGCTCATTATGCGACACACGCGAAAAATTTCCTTAAAATCGATAATTGTATGTCAAAAGGTTCGTTAACCCCCATTTTTTATGGAACGTATGTAATCGTGATAGTTTTCTGAACATTTAACAGTTTTAATATTGATCGTATCTGATCGTGAAAGATACGAATTTCTGTTTCAAAGTTGCGTCAGCCCAGAATTCGTATATGGCGTGGGATAAATATCTTGATTTCACAAATTAATTACTCGCGTAAAGAGTCGTTGACTCACTTTGAAATTTTGCAGGTTTTATCATATACACTTCTGCTACACCATATAAAAAATTCAGATTTTTATATGATCGTGAAGCTAGTGCTCGTACATCCTTAACTCTGACCTCCCTGCTGATGCGCCCGTGAATAAAAAGTCACGCGTGGGTACGCGTCGATGAAGTCATTCCCTCGAGTATACATGAAATATATATCCATATACCTTCATACAAATACTTTGCACTCTTATATATATACTTGACAATTTCTCGGACGCACAATGTAATATAATGCGTGTATAGCCTCATCGCGACACAACAAGTGCGAAAATAAGCTCTTAACGAGGTAAAGATTGACCGTTCACAATGTGAAACCACTCGAAGGGGGCAAAAGAAAAAAAAAAACGTATAGAGCGGAAAAATGCGTCGAGATTTTTTTTTTTTTTTTTCTTTTTCACGATGCGCACACAGGGCGAGAGCTTCCCGCGGGGATTCAAGCTCGCTTCTTAAAAGAGGTCCTTAAGCCCCGACAATGGGCATGAAATCCACACTTGGGATCTATCCGAGAGACTGATGCTCGAAAAAAATGACGCGAGAACGAAGAGAATGACTCGATATAATATACACTTATATATACACAGAGGGGTAACACACGGTCATCCATATAAAGGTCCTGTATAGCCCCATGGGCGTCTTCGTCGGTCGCCTCTCTCTGGTGCACTCTGTGCGAGACCGCGCGCGAGACATCGATACATATAGCATCAGTTCCGCCGTCGTTTCTCGCATTTGCGACAAAAGAACGTATATGCCAGAATGGAGAAACGAACAGATACATCCCGCACCGGACAATGGATCTGGTCACGCGGAAATTCGCAGGTTTTGACTCCTTCGTCCACGACGACGAGTACCACGAAATGGAAAGGAAAAAAAAAAAAAAAAAAATGTGAGCTAGACGAGATCTCGCGAGAGGGCGAGAATTGATATTATATGCCAGTTAAATAAGAGACCAATGGAGATTTAGGTGTCGCTGCGGGGCAAGTAAATGTATACGAGAAACTCTCCCGTCCACCTCTCATACATATGTATAAATGACGAAGTGGTCACCGTTGTAATGTATTATACATTTAGGCGACTACTACTTGGTCTCACCTGGCGCCCCTTTTTGCCTGAATGCAAACAAATTTTCTATGGATCCCTCTCGAGAAAAACCGCGCACACTCGCTGTATGGCTTCATATAAGAATCTAATTTTCTACCTCGTGGACACGACACTTAACTCGGGGACGAGAGAAGAAAAAAAAAATAAACGTAGCGCCGTCTTTTCGCAGTAAATGTGTTAGGGATATGGGGTGTATAATATAGCAGGTATAATTCATATATAGTTGATATAATATGAGAAAAGGAGAGATTGAGACGTCAAGCGGGGAGAGCAATTCATTTGGAAAGTGTGTTCGACACGCTATATAGTATATTATACTCTAAAGCTTTTCTATTCATATATATGGATGACTTTTTCGTCCCATCAGCATCCTCCGAAATGGTCTATGATAATAAATCTATCGTTCGCCTATATACTCAATAACGGTACGTATAGAGGCAAGTCGCTCGTATCTTCAGCTTATATTGTCAGCAAATTTTCGCAAAAAATTGTTATTCGAACAGTTTTGCACGATATTCATTCAAATGATTATTTTCCGCGAAACGACGGGTGTAGATAAATGTGTCAGATAGTAAAAATAAAATCCACGTATGTAATTATTTTTTATCTTGTAAAAAAAAAAACTAATAGATCCGCATATATGTTGCTCGCGTCTGCTGGGGGAGAAAAAGGTTTTTCTTTATCTCTCGTTTGCGTTCAAGCGGAAAGGTCCATGTATCATTGTAATGATGAAAACGCGAGAACGATATATCATTGGATAATTATTTGAGATGGATTTATGGATCGATGGGTGGATGCGTAGGAGAGAAATCGCATATCGACATTTCAAGCACTGAAAAATTGATACCTTGAAGGCGACTTCGAACGCCAAATTTTAGCCCTATAGTATAAAAGTCCTTCTGAAATTATACGCACTCCAATTTTTTGAGTGTGTCACCTGCATAATACACGAATATTTCGATCCCTCTGACTGAGAGAAGTCTTTAGGATTTCTTTGACAATCCCAATAAGACTTTTCCCAGTCAGGGATCCAAAAATCATATTTTTTTCTTTAAAAATCCTGTTCCAAAGCCTTGATTCGGTGTGCATGCGTGCACGATACTCCATCACCACCGGAATCCGACCAGACCCCGGCCGAAAATAATGCAAAAAAAAAAAAATTTCAAATTTTTAGGATCAATTTTCAAACTTCTCCTAGTCAGGGATCGAAAAATCGTATTTTTTTTTTCGAGTGTGCTTTTCTCAGGCCTCGATTTGGTTCTCGCAGGCGAGAAAAATGGAAAAAAAAAAAAAAAATTTTGACACATTAGGACCAATTGTTAAGTGAATTCTCAAGACGACTCCCAGTCTTGAGGATTCCCTTGACGATCGGTCCTAAAATTTCGAAATTTTTTTTTTCCATGTAGCCATTATTGGGAGAAGTTTTGAGGATTTCCTTGATATTCGGTCCTGAAATTTCAGAATTTTTATTCACTACTTATGGCTAGGAATAGTCGAATCCCAGTGGTGATCAAGTATAGTATACTTTTTCTAAAGATGATTTTCCGTCTACTTGAAACATCTCGAATTTTCTTTTTTTTTATTTTTTATGAAAAACAGATTATCAAATAAAATAATAATCTTGAAAATTCATGGAAAATAAAAATAACGATTATTTGAATGAAATAAATTCATTTTTCCCCGCGTGAAATGCGCACACATATATGCCAGAAAAACGATAATAAATCTTTGCATGATTCTGGTCGTCGTCGTCTCCGGTGAAAGCGCGCTTGGCCCGGGTCCACACCCATAGCACAGGACAATGGGAGACAATCCGAACAAAGTTCTCGCTTTATAGGAGAATTTTCTGCTCAATAAAGTATGAGTTAGACGGGATACGAGGCGCGCGCGCGCGCGCGCGCGAGCGAGCGAAAGCTTTGAACGCGCCTCGCGCGCGTTCCCCGTATATATATGCGACGCACGCCGCGCGTGAAGAACGACGAGCTTTTCTATGGACTTTATGACGTGGCGCATATCGTCCAGTCAAGACGGATGAGAGAGCGTATGTGCGTCACAAAGCGACGACGATTCAATTTTTTTTTTTCTCGTTATTTTTCCTTTTGGAAGATTTTTCTTTTTTGAAAATTTCACGGTGAATTCAACTGAGATGAAGCGAACTCGTGAGCACTGAGTTTCTCTTCATACAGTGTCACAGCTCTATTGTGTGTTTATCTCTAGGAACAATATGAAAAAACGGAAAAACAGACATTTCGTAAAATTTCGGATTTTTTTTTTCAAAAAAAAAAAAAAGAAACTTTTTTCAAAAAAAAAAAAAGAAACTTTTTTCAAAAAAGTCGATATTAGCTCCATAACTCCCCTAAAATGCGAGCTATTGAGCCAAATTTTTTCTCTCGATTGCATTAGGGGATAGGGATATATGTTTCATTCACAAATTTGATCAATCTAATTAATTCAGTAGAAAAATCTAAAGGGTATTTAAATAAATTTTCTTCGATGTGCGCACACATATATATATATATATCTTTGGACTTCTTACTCCCTGCCTTGCTCTGTTTTTTTCTTCGCTGTGCAATGCATCAGAGATATTATTAGTTGCATTTATCTTGCGAGAGTTGCGCACTCTGAAGCAACTAAAAATCCTAATAGTCAGCATTACGAATAACAGGTACATCGGAAGGGCGTGCCTCGAGAGCTCGCGGCCTTTAAAAGTCCCGACCGGGTAATAACTCTATCGCTATTCCGCAGTGTATGTATATACAGTTCAGTGTAGTGCAGTGTGTAGTTGTGCTCGTTGGCTCTATAATACAAGAGTCTCTCTCTCTCTCTCTCTCTCTAGCTAATTACCCACGAAAAAAGCGCGATCTGTTGTACATTGAGAAAGTAAAATCTCGCGGTTCGCGAATGACTGTTGGACTGGTCAGCCGTGTCCGTGCTGATACATCGTGCAATTAACTTAAACAATTGCCGGAAGGGCCGTAAACACAAAACTGGTCAGCGAGTGAAATCCATTGAGTGGATCCAATTAAATATGCATGCAGCAATACTTGTAAAAGTTTCTACAAAGGAAATTATAATTATATTAATCAGTGGCATAAAATAATTTAAGTTCCACAGATTCTCGTAAATTCGATTTCTGACGAACAAAATATAGAAGCAAAATGAATTTCTAGCTAAAACTTGACCTAATTACCTTTTAATCTTTCAAATATATCTATTTAATTCATATAATAATCCATTTATCTCACATAAATTGAATTTTCGTTTCATTGATGGCAAACAAAAATGGTGAATCTATATCTGCGAATAATTGATGGAGCGAAAAAAAAGAAACATCAACAGATTTTCTCAATCGGATCCTCCCATCGGGCCTTTACTAGGCCCACTTTTTGTATATACCTTTGTACCTTCTGGTTGTACGTGTATCGAAGATTCGAAATAGGAAATAATAAATCGATATGAGAGTGATCGTTTCTCGTCGAGACTCATAGTTGTATCATTATAGGGATATAACGTTACGCGCCAAAGAAAGTATATATATATATATATATATATATATATATATATATATATATATCGCGTCTTCTTCACTCTAAACCTTTCGTAAATTAATCGATTAGGCCGCATAGGAGTCGAGCCTCCGGCTCCGCCTACGAACTCTTGGCTTTCGAAGCAAAAACTCTCGCGATCATACCCCTCCTGCGGTAAAGAGGAATTGCATTTATTTTTCTATCTTTTATATGCATGGGGAATTTCATACCGAGTTTTTCATTATTCGTGCTCAAAAGGCAATATAATTGTTCTGGAAAATTGGAAATATCCAATTGTACCCTTTTAAATGTTTTTTTAAAACTCTCTCGGCGATAAAAATGAGAATGATAATGAAATAATTTCATTTTTTTCCCATTATTTTCATCGCAGCACAGTAATCAAGGGAAATATTTAAAATTTACCGAAAAGTTTCAACGCATCTTATCAAAATTGCAACGAAATTCATTTTCGAGTTATAGAGGATGAAACTTTGCTACGCCGCGAATGTACAATCACACACTCGCAAACGTGTCTTTCAGCACATTTTTCCAAAATGGGTTTTTCTTATTATTTGTTTGGAAAATTTCGAGCAATCCTGCCTGAAAATGGCTAAACGAATCGAAAAATTGCGAGGATCCTTATTCTGTTTATTTGGCCTGGAATTCCCCATATTCTACAGATGCTCATTCAGTTATTAAATTATTTGATGTACAGTGTTGTGGTGTGTGTGTATGTGTGTATATGTGTGTGTGTGTGTGTGTGCTCAGAAGGTAAGCTCGCCGAAATTCGATATTGTATGTCTCGTGTATAGGAGCACGCTGAGTTGCGAAAGAGACTCGATGACGAGAGCGGTATACCGCGCGCTCACGTCAATTATCCCGATTATTTATGCTCGATGTTCGAAAATCTCGTGTCTTGTATACGTATGAAGGTATATAATATACCATTGATGTTGGAGTACAGATACAGTATTATATGGGCTATATACGCGAGGTATATACGGTGTATAATGGCCATTGCCATTAAGCTGGGATGCTCTCAGTGATATTTTCTCGCTCTCGGTTTGCCCATCCGCACTCTTGTTGGCGCCCACGGACTCGCCGCGGGCACCATATTACGTGCTATCCGTCAAACGTCCTACAACCAACTATACTCTCGCGATTGCTATATATTTATTTAACGTATTTACCATAGGCATATCCGAGCTTCACTGTCTAATATAAGTATAAAATTTGACGAATGAAAACGTCGCTAAAAATTAACCGAAAATTATTACTCAATTTCGTTGTGACGTTTATTGAAATCGAAGGAACCATTTTCGGGATTTATAAAATATAAAATTGACGATACATTTGAAAAATTACTTAATTAAAAATCCACGGCGAGTTACATTTTTTTTTTTTTTTCGAGTAAAAATTGACGAAATTGCATAAATTCATTTTTTTCCTGCGGATATACCGAGTTTGCTTTCTCCGTAGCGGCTCGCGAGTCGTTTATACGGACTGACTTTTATCGCACTTTGAAAAACGTGCGCTTGCGTGGTCAAACGACAATGAAGTCTCACCAGTTCGTTTGTTTCATTTCTTTCGTTTTATTTTATTATTTATTCCCGTGCTCAAACTTCGGACACTTTTTAAGTCACAGCGCGAAATGTCAATTTTACCGTGGCAGCGCGCCGAGCTCTCGCGGATAACTGGCTTAAATAAGAGAAATAAATGTGCTCACTCACGGACACACTCTGACACACGCGTGGGCTACTCGCTCGCAAACGTTAAAAAACGTTAAAACGTCAGCTCGTTAGCCTCCGGGGGCTTCGCGAGGGATAAACGCGGGCGTATTTCTTATTCGGGTGTATACTATGTGAGTTCTCGGTGCGGCCCGCGCGGGAGCGCTTTTGACGAGGACTTTTTGGCTGTTTCGAGTCACCACACACACGCACCGGGCCCCATATACGCACTTTTATTATTCTTCGATGCGTACACCTGCTCAGACTTGGTTGTGTATATAGTGAAGTCCGTGGCCAAGATCCACTCGTCACGCCGCCGCGATGCACAACCCGCTCCGACACCTTTTTTCTCGTTTCTCTCTCTCTCTCCTCTCTCTCTCTCTCTCTCCTGCTGCGCGAAATCTTATCGGGCAATATCGAGTAGCTCGGGCAACGAGTAGAGTTAATTTTAAGTGCCCTTCATTCGCATCGACTAATTGGGAATTAGCCTCACGTATCTCGTTTATATACATTCACCTCTCGTTGACATTGTATTACGAGTGTATATAAATATTCGCGTTAAAAAAAATTAAAAAAACGTACGTTTTTTTTTTTATTACTTTCAGCAGTCGTGATCTCGCGAAGCGCGTATAAAATTACCGGAGTGAATGATGAGGGGAAAGTCTTGGACGGTTAATGAAGAAATTAATCGAGTTTTCGATCGATATGTAAAGGAGTCCCTGATGAAAATGTTTAAGGATTATATCAAGATTTTTATTGAGAAGTTGATACGGGAATTTGAGCTTTTTTTAAACGTCAAGTTTTAATCCTAAAGAATTATCGTTGTGTGTGCCACTGAAAATTAAAAATTACTCCGACTCCTTGAGGTTTCTCAATAGTCGAAATTAAAAATGGAAACAAAAAAAAGCCGTTGCGAGACTCCGAAATTTCCAATGATTCTGAATATAAATTGCACTTTACGTTAATTTCTTTTAAATATTAATTTAAAATCCGTAAAAGAACACTGGGCTGTCGGTCCTTGTTTTCCAGGTTGAGTGCATGTATCAGGCAGTGAGGAAGACGTCACTGAGTGACGAAAGCGCTCTTTCTTCACAACCCCATCATGGTTATTATGTAGGGCCACACAACCATATACATTATCTCATTTGTTTGTCTCAAAATTACTTCTGAGGGACAGAGAATCATAATAATAATAATGCGAGAGAGGCGAAGAGTGCTTTTGGTAACGAGACTCCGGAGAGTGAGGATGAGTTACGAGTATCGAGTCTCTGGTCAAATCGATAGTTTACCGAGAGGCATACACGTCGAGACAGAGAGAGAGAGAGAGTGAGAGAGAGAAAGACGTGTTTCATAGCGAATGAGAAAACGTGAGGGTGAAAAGAAGAGGAGAGAAAGGGTTTACTCACAGACCATGTATAGTGTGTAGGTATATGTGTACATATATATATATATATACATATATATAGTAAATTTCGAAGTTGCACAGACTGTGGGCCAGTGCGACCTGACTTCTTCTGCGGTACCAAACTCTGTATGCATGTATTTGTGAGAGAGAAAAAGCCCAAAGAGCGAGAGGAGAAGAGGGGAGGAACAAATGAGTTCGATGAGTTACGGCTCGTCGTAAATCTCGGACTAATGGCTGCCTAAACGCGAAACCTGCTGGTTCTCCGGCCCTGCAATGTTATCCCCACGACCGAGAAATTTAATAATCCAACTAATGGGCTTCGGCGCGTTCGCCTATCGCGGATACACGAACATAAGCACACACACACACACACGCACGCGGACATACACACAAGCAATCAAAGCCAATAGACGTTTTGGCGCGATCCGGAACAAAAGAGAGATATGAAAAAAAAAATAAGTTGGCTGCAGTTACGCGATATTAGTTTCCACGCATAAATATAGTCTCAGAAATATATATATATAATAATTCCAACCTTGAAGACGAAGATGCTGCAGACGATATTGCTTGGCAGCCTTTCGTTCCCACAGAGTCCGACTTTACAACTCTCTGATTTTACGCAGCCGCGATATTCGACTTTATAGCGTATACTCTTCAGAGCAAAACTCCCCCACTGCACCGAATTTCCATGGGAAAACTCAACACGGCTCGATTCACCAATATCAATGTTCTACACGTTATATATCGTGTGTCTCTATACGCACGGAACTTTCCTTGAGTGACTTCACACAGAAATGATTGATTTTTTTTTTTTTGTTGAAAGTATTTCCAAATTGATTGGCAGAAGAGACGGAGAGAGAGAGAGAGAGAGAGAGAGAGATTAAGAAATTCAGCGTCAGAGAAAATTGTAAGATGTCAAATAATTTAGAAGTCATTGCGGAAAAATTAATTTTCTTAATTATATGAAAAAAAATAAATGTTTAATAAACTCCAACAGAAGAGGCTTATCGGAGATAAAATATAGTCGAATAACCTCGAAATTATGAAAAATATTGAAATCGTAAAATATTTTTTTACAAAACCTGGTGGTTCTTTTTTTCACATTTTTCCCCGTCTCTTCCAAGAGAGCTTTATTCTTTTACGTATACGCACACACACACACACACACATACCATTTAGTATAGTTGTAGAGGTCGCATAGTCCGAGGCACGCAAAAAACATCGAAAAACTGGTCGCAATAAATATCGCGTAATATTTCGGAAAGAGGAGTCCGCCTTTTAATGGTCCGCTTACAACCGTTATTAAATTATAAATTATGACAATCTTTTCCGTGCCATTTAATGAACCTGACGTTTATGCCCGCCGTCAATATCCCATATAGCCAACACCTTGGGAGCCTGCGGCATACTCTGCTCTCCACAGTTCTTTCTCGCTCCTATAGCGGTTATTGTTCTTTCATATTTCTGTGGAAGTTTGGAAATCATTCGAAAACCTCAGGTCCGTATATCCGTTGCAAGGGCATCGCCGTGGTGCATATCTCACGAGAGACAAATGCTGAGATAGCCATTTAGCTTTAGGAAAAATGATCGAAGAGAAAGAGGAATCGTCGAAAATGCGCTCCGGTGTGTCATCGGCGATGAGAGAAGTCATCCGAGCGATATTATAACATCCCGTATAGCTACTGCCGTGTATATATAGTTTTGATAGACTCTTTATCACCTGGAGGGAAGATCGTAATACAACGCACGCGCTTCTCGATCCCGGGAACAGTGAATATCTTTTTTACAACCCGTCTCGATGCGCATCCCGCGTGACTCCTCGTCGCCGTCATGAACGCTGCCTTTCTGTCTTTGAGAGCTCTCTCTCTCTCTCTCTCTCTCTTGCTTTCTACCGTCCACTTCTTCGCACCTTAAAACTCCGGACGTGGTAATGATCATTCTGAACGAATTTACGACTTTATACATACACATACATCGCATTCATGCATATATGCATATGCTTATCGCATAGATATAAATATAGACGGTGAAATAATTAAAAAAAAATTTATTTTCTGACAAGAAGATTGTTGATAATAGATTCTTGGAGGTGCATGTTCCGATTGTCGACGAAAAGGAAAACAGGTAGAATTTATAATTCGCAGACTTTTTTTTTGGGTTTTGTCTACCAATTTTGAAGTATTTACCTCGATGAGCCAATTTTTGTTGAGGTGAACGAAGTTTTAGTCAAAAAAATGCAAAACAATAATAATAAAGCTTCGTCCGTTATGTATCTGACCAGAGAGCTTTGGTTCGTTAGCTCGGAATTACCACCGAGCTATGGAGCATTCGAGTCCTTTTTTTCATTCAAAATTCGATAATATCCATACCCGCATCAATTTGACGAAAATCACCGAGAATGGTTGGGTACTGTTGCGGTGCAAAATACTATTGCTTCGCTTGTGGTTTTGACTAAAATCACCAGGGAAAAAAATTGTTGGACCCTGTCGCAGCGCAAAATGTTCGTTTTACTGTGATGTTTTTTTAAGATTCATTTCTGCAAAAATTACAGTATAATTCTTACTCCATAGAAATGTTGTCCATATCTTGGACCAGTGCGAAAGGGAAATTGACCAGAATTCTTATTACTGCATTATATCAACGAAAATTTTTCCTGAATATTATTATTTCACATGTAGGTATATATATAGATACAGTGTGCATGAAAATAATGAAAAATGAAAATTTTACGAACAGGTTTGTTCTACGGGGAAGTATACCTGTATACAATGAACGAACGAATATAAATTCCTTAAATTCGTTAAATATCTCAAAGCTTCAAATCTCTGCTCGCACCGATCTCACGGATGCTCTCGGCCCGCCGAATCGCATCTACGTCTCGGAGCGTTCTGCATGCACCTCTATTACGACCGATATACCCGCACATATAATCCGAGAGCCTTCTCTTTTTCTTCTCCTTCCCACGTGGCGTCCCGCAGAGTCTCGCGCCATGCCGGTTTATTAGTCGTCAATCGTTTGTTCAACATTCCCAAAAAGCCCCGTAAACGTTCGACGATCTGATTTACTGCGCGAGAGAGCGCTGACCAGAGCAAAACGTTGATAGCTCTCTGCGAGCATCAGCCACGAGGTTCTCTCGTGTGGGCCTCTTTTTTTTTCGTCCCTCTCTCGTCGTCATTCGTTTGCTTCTTCAATAAATCTTTTAACTCCCGGGATATAATACGTAACTTGAGCCAAAGCGAACTTGAAATATATATATATATTTTTTTCCCCGTACGAACATTATTTTAATGAAAATTCTGACGAATCTGCATCGCGTACGCTTTCCTTGGTCAATCCAAATTTTTACAAAGTATGCATGGACCGCGGAATAGCCCGTATAAAGAAAGTAAAGGAATAAAATTGTTTGTTGTTTATTTTATTTTTCGAGATGTATGTAGAGCTGACATTTCTTGCGTTTTTTTTTCGGCAGATATCTTAATTTTTTCTCACTCATCTCGGTAATTACAAGTCGATCGATCAAGATAGAAGGCAGAATCTTTTTTTAGACGTTTCGTTGGCAGATGCTTTAAAAAAAAGGGGGGGAAATGTCCAGATTACAATGACCAGACGCCCTGAAATGCTCGATTTTGTGCGAAGACGTTGGAAAAACGAGCAGAGAGAGAGTCGTAAAGGACTCTTAGTTGAAATTCGTGGAAACGATGTCTAGGGACGACGAGAGAAGGAAAGAAAAAGAGAGAGAAAAAATTGAGGAGTGTATATACCAAGTAGTATAACCCACAAGCGACGAGACTGTTTGGCTTTTTATTGTTCCGAGACCGCGCGCGTTGGCCATGTTGACCCGTTTTCATTGCCGAGAACACTCTGCTCTCTGTTAGTACTACCATAAATGGCCCTTTATTACTGCGGTAATATTACCTACCGTGGTAGCGAAGCGAAAATGCGGTCACTCCAAGAATCGCAGCAGCCGAGAAGGGCACATCGAGAGTTACTCGAGCAAACATGCTCTATATTTTTTTTCAGCCTGTATATAATTATCATTTGAGCGAAATAATTTCGAATGCCGTGAAAATAAAATTTATTTAAATTTAATCCTAATAAATTTAGGTCAGTTAAAAAACATATTCGACTTTATTTGAAATTAATTTCGTGCGTCATTCACATAAATTTGTTTACATTCGATTAGTTAGATTCAATAAATTAATAGAATTGAAGAATTGATGTTCTTTACTAATTGACAATTGTGGAAAAAAATGTTTTCACAGATAATTTCTGGAATGGCATTTTGTATCAGTATAAGATCTACATGTGAAAAGTTGCTCCTCAATTTCAATGGAGTTTCTGAGCCTTTGGGTTTGTCGTACCTGTCTCTTTCCCTCTATATAACGTGTCGTCTTCGAATATATATAAGCATATAATGAGGCACTTCCAGTCGAGTCACGGAACCAAATGATCCGGTGTCGATCTGGCTAATGAAGGACCCGCACTCAACGCTCCTGTGATCCTCTCGAGTGTGCGTGTGTGTGTGTGTGTGTGTGTGTGTGTGTGTGTGTGTGTGAGAAAGAGAGAAAGAATATACGTCTCGTTAGAAGAAATACGTCGTGTTAACGTGTGTCTCCCTTAGATCGTTACGCAACGAGAACATTCCGTGAATATTTGATAGAACGAAGAAGCTCCTCTGCTGTAACGGGAATAATTCATCGTACGTGCGAGGCTACATGGTGTAAAGTAAATAATTATTTAAGCTCGATTATGTGAGCATGTCCGACGAACGTTTAATTTTCAGATTGAGCCAAAGACGGAGGGAAGCAAAAGTCATTTATATACATTGGACATTCCATATCACTTAGATCAACGTAAAAATAGTTTTTTTTTTTCCGTGATATATTGTCAAGTCTAATTATTATTTTTTAAATATTTTTCGGAAATTTCGCCTCTTCATTGAGAAAGGTACTATTTGGAACTTGCCCATTTTGATCCTTCGAAATTTCACACAATGCTGAATGCATCCACTGCGAGACAACAAAAATTGCGAAAGATGATTCGTCATATAGAGATATGGCTTTGAGGATCATGTGTAATTTCGAAGAAGGAATTTGACATGTTCCATATCTCGAACTTTTTTGTAACTTTGAGAAATTGCGAGTACGCATTATCGATGATTGCGTAAATAAATTCCTGCCGCTTTGTGAGAACATAGAAAGATTGTGACTTTCATTTTTTAAATGATCGCTTCCTCGGACAAAAGCTCCGAGACATATAAAAAGTGACTTCCTCGAGCTTAGCAAAATCAATGAATATTGGTGTCGTGAAAGAATTATTAAAAAAAAAAAATTGAGTTTTCGAGGTAGAACAAAAATATTTTTAAAAAAATAATGAGACAGATCAAAGATGATTATAGAGATATTGATCAGGTGGACACGGGATACCCCATAGTCAGTTATATACCTTGCGTACATGCACGCGCGAGACGGGAATTATATTATTATATGGACATACGAGAGTTGAAACGAGCGTGTGAAATGTTCCCGATGGTTATCACGATGAACCGTCGAATCGATACTTTATTTTTAAACGTAAATTTATGGCATATACGCGCGGTGTCGGTCGAATCGTTACATTCTTTTGTCAGTGGATATTCTCTCCTTGCGCGAATTTTCGTTCTGTAAATCGTTCTTCCATGCTCTTGAACAAGAATTTCGGATATATAGAACTGTGGCCCATCACACGGGCGTGTGGACCAAAACTTACTGCGTTGAAGTTGTTTCGCGCCTTTTGCACGAGAGAGTCCATATAGCCGCGTACACATAACCGAGGGAGTAAGGACTCGGGCAACCTACAGAAATTTCTCAGCGGTAAGCGTGTAAGCCCCCCGCTGTTTATGAGTACCGAACGACCGTAAAAAGTCGCTTGCTGAACGACTACGAATGCCACACCAACTGACGGTGACCCCCTCAAGAGAGAGAGAGAGATAGAGATAGAGAGAGAGAGAGAGAGAGAGAGAGAGAGAGAGAGAGAGAAGAAAAAGCGACAAGAGTGCTCTTCAGCCTGAACGGCGATGACGAGCTCGAAAGCCACTCGAGAGAAGAAAAAAAGATAGATCAAAAGACTTTTATTTTTTTCGAGAACCGACAAAAAGTTGCTTTTTCGACGAATGAAAAACCTTTTAAGGATTCTAAGCAAAAGGCATCATTCGAATGAAGAAAAATCCTTCGAAATAGCGATTATTTAATTTCATAAGAAAATTTATGAATTATACTCCGAAGAATCATATATGATTCGTTATAAAGAGTATGGCTAGCCGAATATAACCACAAGTTTAAGAAAACAGACAAAATATTTACGGTCATATATATACATTTTATTTGTTTTACAATAATTATTTGAAATTATTTGCTCGTAAAAATCTTTTTTTACGGGCAGAAATCTTTTTTTTTTGGAGTCATTTATAATTGCGAGGACTATTTGCCCCGATTATGTATACCGATCAGGCTGCAGTCGTTTGGAAAATCTCCTGACTCTCGAGACTTTCCAAGAGATCCCTCTTTTCTTCGGATCTCGGAATACTCTAGCCAAGGATGATCTTCGCTTATAGGTCCTTCCTTCTTTTCGAGTTTGTTAAATACACATCTTGACGCAATGTCCCTGCAAAACTACCGATATTATATAAAATATTGGCGAGGGAGAGATCGAGAGTCTCCTCTTTTTCACCGTTCAAGGTAGAGAGAGAGAGAGGGGGGGGGGGGGGGGGATTCACCGATCAACTTTACGAGCTCTTGTCCCGCGAACCTCGGGACCACGACAAGAGAGATATCGGTAGCTCGACTGTAATTATGCGCTCTCGGGTCATTGCTTTCGTTGATCGTTCCACGAAAAACGATCGTCGTTGAGTATATAGTTATATATATACACAATATACACCAACCTAACGTCCTCTATACGAGCTAAAGGGGTCTCGAGAGTCCCGGGCGATCGATCTTTCATGGGGATCACGTTGGTCGCGGGCTCTTGTTTACATACCTCTTGGCAGAGACCGGCACAGAATCTGAAATCCAGCGGCACTTCGTATTTCCGTTCACGCGTTTAGCACCATGTTTTTTTTTTTTCGTTTTTTTTTTTTCCCCGTGAAGACACGATTCGATTAATTTTATCATACGAACAATTTGAATAAACTGAGTCCCAAAATTAAATACTATAACGAAATTACGGAAAATCGAAATTAAGTTACGAAACGATGAATCGCCATGTTCATGCCATTTGTTTGTGGATGATACAATGGTATGACTATTTAAATAAACTATAAAGTCGAGGGATTGGAACATTTTAACGATGATATGGTATCATCTATATTTGGTTAACTGAAGAGTAAAAAATAAGAAATGTCAAACTCATTACAAAAACGAGGATCGTGCTCGAAATTATGGGTAGGCTAAAGTTGACAAAACGATGCGGTTAATCCAAAGTCGTTCTCGGGATATATATGCGGGTGACCTGTCGGATTAGATTAGTCGGTCCGGAAGGACGAGGACCACCAGGATCAGCCTCTGCTCACACGGGCTCAACTTATGCGGCAAACGCGATCCTCGTTTCGCCTCTCTCTTCTCGAGTCCCTCGTCTATACCAGGTCTCTTATCTGCCACAACAATATATTTATTACCCAAAGAAGTCACGTCGACCATGTCATTGTATCTTATCCACTAATTACCAGGTATACAAGCCCTCAACTGATAGGAAATGTGTTGAACCTGCCGCTCGATATCCGAACTAGCTGGGTGTATCGTCTCCAAAAACTACTTTCACCGCAGCTGTTTCTCTTCCCCTCTCGTTGGTTCGACGTTTTTTTTTTCTCACCCCGATACAAATTTTCAGCCCTGCTGTTTTTCTTGTCCCACACAGCATCAAATTCAGCGACGCGATGCGGAGACGCAAAATAATAATTCGACCATCATGCACGATAGATCGTAAAATATTGTTGTCGCGGTTTCTTACGCACAGAATTCTGTCGAAAAATGAACGTTGGATGATAGAGACTGCTTCTACGAGGGTTAGAAGCCGTGAAAAAGGTCATGAAGTCCTCATAAAACTAACTTTAGACGTGGCACAATGCGACACGTTTTTGGATGGGCTCTGGCATCCGGTTGACGTTTCAATCGTATCTGCTCTCTTTCCCTGACCACAAGAGGGGATCTTTTCGAACAGTCACTCGGTTGTCCTCGCTTTTGCACATTCTTGCGAGAAAAACAGACAAAATCCATCGGTGAATGTCGACCCATCGATTTTGGCCAAACATAGAAATCTGACTTATATATATGGCTCCGCGCGTTTGACTCTGCGACGTCGAGCGCGTTGCTTTTCTCGGCTCGGCAGATCCATATATCGATGTTTAAATTCCATAGGGGCGTATAAGCCATGCTTATACACAACCGATAAGCCCCTTTGGCATTAGTCCATCGATATAGGCGTACCGCGGACCAATGTGTGCCGCGCTCGTCAAGTTTTCTCTCGAAAATCGACGTGGATCTCTATGGCGATCAGGGCTGAACCCGATGATAGAAAAGAGAATAGCATCTGTGGTTGAACGCGCGCGACTTTCGCCTTGCACGACAATGCGCTCTCAAAATATTTATTTTTCCCGTTGTGATCGGGGCATCCGGGCGAACGGTCAGCATGAATGGCCACGATAATCTCGTTAAGGACGACAATGGAACACGAAATGCGGTTTGACTTTGGAGTTAAGAGTCGCTGCTAGAATTGAGCGAGTTCCTAGAGAATATTGCAACGCTGTCCTCTTTTTTTTTTTCATCAAACTTCGTCTCCCTCTCACTTTTACCGTATGCTGCGCCTTCCTGGGTCTCTTTCTCACCCTCTCAACGTTCTTTAGCTTTTCTTCCTTTTATTCTCGCGCCATTTTTTTCCTCTTTCCCTCTCTCTTTCTCTCTCTTCTCTTCCTCGATTCATGCTTCTCGCTCCGCCGAACAAAAAAATCTTCTTGCTCGCTCTTTTTTCGTAGAGATTCAATTTTCTGATTTGCCCATCTAACAGTTGAAGCATCTTCGGCTGCTCTCGGCCCTTATTTCTCTCTCTTTACCTGGCCAACGAATATATAGCCTCACTGAGCTGGCGTGAATCCCCGCCGCGCGTATTTTCTGGGGAATCGAACCTCTCCCCCCATCCTGCAGGACCAAAAAAAAGATCAAGATATTCGTGCGTGCGTCTGTAAACCAGCATGCGTTTTCCTAATAGTGGTACCGGTGGGATGCCTTTCTCGTTCCGCGAGAACGTGCGATGATTTTGCGGAAAACTCTGTGTTCGGGGCGTCGCTGCGGATGTGAGACGAGAAAAATTGTACTGATCCCCCGAAGAAACTTTTTCCAGGCGCTAATAGAGGCCGAATTAATTTTCCTAGATATAGTTTTGTCGTCCGGCTTGGGCCAATGTCGATTTGATCCGATTTTTTCATTTTTGGCTCTTACATATGCCGTCGAACTTGGGCCACTTTGGACTATGCCAAAGTGAGTCCAAGTTTGGACTATGCCAAAGTGAGGCGGCGTATATGCTGGGCCAAATGAAAAAAAAAAAAAAAAAAAAAAAAAAGAAAAACAAGTCATTGCCCGGGATTTGAACCCCCGCTATCCTTCAATCGGTAAGTTCAGTACTTTCGAATCTCAAAGAATAAGGCCCGATCGTTAAGCCCCGGCTAGGCCCAACCGTGGTATAAGTTAGGCAAGCCTGGATATGAATAACTTGGATACCGTACCCGCGTGCGAGGCCAAGTTGGGTAACAGTTTGGAAGCCCTTATTGCGGATGCCTCGAGGGCGGCCTCCTCTTTTTAATTTGGGATTTTCAAACAATTTTCTACACGGGATGGAAATATGAGGGAAAAGAGAATTTTGAAAGGAAATATATGGCGCCAGGGAATCGTTAACTTAATAAAAAAACATTTGTAAATTGGTATTTTGATTGAAACAATTTTATTAAAATTATCAATTGGACTAAAGTTCATTTAAATTACCCTCCTCTCATTTATTCTTATTTGAATCCAATTCAGGTCATTGAGAGAAAATATGCTCCAATTTATACCCTCGGATTTCGTGTGTTCGTCGTTCGAATAATTTTATTCTCATTATTTTGGCACGAGAGTCTCGTGATTAGCACGACAGAGAAAAATAGCGATATACAAAGCATGGTAGAAGAAGCGATGTGGCATAAACCCAGTAGCCTTCCGTGAATTGGTTATGATGCCAGCAAAAGGCATCCAGGCATTCAGGACAGAGAATAGCATATTATTTACACAAATATGTGAGTAGTGCTATTATCATGTATGTATTTTTTCATCTACACACTCACACACACACACACACACACACACACACACATATATATATAAATGCATACGAATTGCATACAGAGGCGAAGAAGTGTGCGCAGCGTAGTAGCGGACAACTATGTGGTCGCTCCTGGGACCGACCGCAGCGTGCATTACGAGCGTTTCACCGCTTTTGATGAGCTCGCGTGCGTGGATCTTGATATTCCCTATATAAACTGTGCTCAAACCACGCCGACCTCTCCGAGAGTCTGGCCTATCTTTTGCGGAGCCCATAAAGAGAGGGTGCGGAATCCTATCTTTTTGCTCTCTTGGCGCGTTCAATATTCTATTATATATTGGTGAACCAAACATAAATATGTAAAATATACATATATATGAACGCCGTTCAGCAGCTGACGACAAGCGACTACTGTCCCGAGGCCACGAACAATCATACCTATTATTCGCTCTCAAATTTTCGAATAATGACAGACCTCTCCTATAATGCAAGGGGAAAGAGATACTCTTCGAACCGCGAATGCAGTCAGTCGATGACGTACAAATAAGAGGCTGTTGCGAATTAACCCCCCCCCCCCCCCCCCCTATACAGCTGTGAATGAAATGGTGTTACTGTATCTACATTGAGATTGGATCCATTTGCTTTTCAGCTAAAGGGAACCTAAACTATATTTAGCGAATGCAGCAAGCAACAAGGGCTTTTTCTGTCTCCTTAACAGTAGATATATTATCTGCGTCAGGGTAGCAAAGACATGGAATAAATTTGATTCGTAAAATTCTTAGTTAGCAATGCATTCGATAAATTTTGTATTAAAAATCCGTTTTTGGCGATTCAGCATTTTGATACGTGAGAATGCGAGTGTTGAAAGATTCCAGTGTGCATGTGTGCTATTATAACTCGAGTCTCGCCATCAGAATAAACTAAACCTCTGCTGCGTGCGTTCTCTCCTGCATGGGTGGGCACTTGCCAATTATTCCCGTCATGCGAGCTTCGGTAATAAAAGTTAAACATGCTTAACCATTGGTACGTGACGTCTGTCTCGTTACCTCGTGCTCATCGACGGGTATTGTGCACTGTGACACTGAGAGCCCTCATGGGGCGCTACCGTTGTTGCAGAGGTTATTAAGCTGTCGCGGTGTGCGAAACATTTAACGAACATATTTTTGTGCTAGCGTACGGCAGCGAGGATTTCCGGTCATTCGAAAAATTCATCGTTCATCGATGAATTAAATGAACGTAGCGGAAAATTTTCCTGCTGCACATTTCCATATCCTATAGTATTTAAATGTAATAAATAACTCTCCTCGATGTGCATATTGTTTACAAAAAAAAAAAACATCCGTTACATCTTCGGCAAAATACAATGATTCGCCGAAGCATTGTAGGTTGGGGGAAAAAAAAACTTTGCAACGGTCACGTGATTGTGCCGTAACTGGAAAAGTCTTTTAGCAGAATATATTTTTGCGACGAAACCGTGTACAACAGGACATATCTCATGAGACATTTGTCGTGCGTCCTCGCTTATATATACATATGCATATATATATATATTATACGTATACAACAAGAATAAGGCGCACGCGGCATTTATCCATAAATAATTCATGGGCCTCTCGTGTCTCGAGCTGTAATTTGATTGCGGAGGCGTCGGTTAAAACTTTGGCGCCCCTCCCGTCTCTCCGTTTAACAGCAGAATTTTCTTTTTACACGCGGGGATTCGCGCAACGCCACATAATGGCACCTACACAAAGTCATTTTGAGCGTGATATCTCTCTGTATTTCACGTACAACTTTTTCTTTAAAGCCTCCGTCGTATATATATATATATATTGATGAGTATGTACTGTAAAACGTGCGAATAATCGCAAGTGTGTGCGCTTCCCTTCGTGCGCGAATTGCTTCTTCTCGACAACGAGAGGAATAGGAAGAGAGAGAGAGAGAGAGAGAGGCTATCGGCCGGGACAATCGCACCATTGTTGCCCGAGAGACCGCGCTCTCGCCCCCCAGTACCTATATAATTAACGATACGGATCTCTTCTGGGATTATTCATTTGCAGTCGATCGCGACGACTCGCGCGCCCGCGAATCGAAAAATCCCACTCGCGTCTTCGTTTGACTTTCTCGCATCTTCCTCGCGCTCTACGTTTCTATACGATCAACTGCGCCGTGGTTATATCTATATATATATATATATATCGTTTCGATACGAAGGCAGAGAAACGAGTCATAATTATATCGGCACAGTAATCCTGTATCGAGATATCATATTTGTTTCAACGCCCCGAGAATATTCGATATTTACGTGTTTCACAGTTACGTCGTGTATATATCGAAATAGGGAAATTTTGCCGCGATACTGAGAGATAGAAATCACTTCCGGGTATATATATAATCGATAGCCTTCGAAGGCTACCGGTATTCGGAATTTATGTATATACTATCATTGTACAGCGACGAAAGGAAAGTCACGAACTATATACCGATGATTTGACAGTCCGAAGGATGCTGTCCAGAATGGTGAATATCGAGTTTGCTCGGTTGGTATACGCGTGCAACGCCTTACAATAAGCTTGCCAAGCCTTTATCGTGTTAGTTCTTACCGTACGAGAGACTTTGGTAATCGAACCGATGTACTATATTCATATGGACTCTCGTATCAATCGATCGTTTACGCTCAAAACACGTGTTCCTTTCAACTTTTGGCTCATCAAATATTTTACAAAAAAAGAAAAACAATTCTGCAATAAAATTCTCGTCCGCCAATAGGACTTGACATATTTTTCGTATGATCCTCCAACAGCATAAATTTGAATGAGTAAAACTTAAGTTCTAACTTGGGACACCACGAAACAATGGAATTTTCTAATCCTGAATTATGAGGTTATGAGCATATCAACTTGTAGACTTTTTTGCTCATGACTTTGAGAAAAAAAGGTTTCCATGATCCGTCATTCTTTCGATTCCGCTTTACAAAAAAAAAACATCGTTCATCGTTCCTGAAACATAATACGTGTTTTTCGTCCTGCGGACTTCACGCCCATGGCTTTGTATTATGATCCAAACACTAGGCTGCAAGTCTGATGGACTTCCTTAGTTCCTTCCTGTATGCCATTTAGTTCATTAAGCACATTGGTCACACACACACACACACACCTCGACCGTAATTCACGAACTCATCTCGCGTCAAGCTGAGCTCCGTGATATGGCGGAGGCAAGCGTTTGTACGAGCTTTGCTTACGATGGCTCTCTTATAGGTGTTCTGTAGACCTGCTCGGACCTATGATGCATAGTAAAAAATACTGCTGTGTGTCTGTGCGAGTTTAGCGCGTACTCGCACGTTCGATGATCAATCGACAGCTTCCCGGTAAGCTTCGGTTATAGTGCCGTCTTTATATAGAAACACAGCACCGGTGGCTCGGACAGTCTCTTTCGCGCAGTAAAACCTGCGTGTGTCGCGTCCATTGTCCCCCCCGTGATTAATAAGCCATTTGTAAAAGCTAGGCACCCTTGCGCGTAAAACTCGCCCGCTCGTTCGCCCTGGGTTGCACTCCGTTGAGTGTGTGCGTGCATCGTGAATGAACTCGCGTTCACTCACTCACTCACTTTCTCACTCACTCTCTGTCTTTCTCTGTCTCTCTCTCTCTTCTCTCTCTTGGTGATATGCCTCCTTCGTCTTTTTTTTTTCGAGCTTGTCGGTTCGTCTGGACGTCAACGGGACGCGGGAACGTCTGGTCGCACCTGTTCTTGGAATCGATCATCGTCTCGGTACTTGGTGACGTTTTTCCTCGTATAATGCATGTCGTTCCTTCGAAATACGCGAAAATAAAAAAAACAAAACCCGTATAGCCACGATAGGGGTGAGGGAGCTCGTGGTTTTACCCCGTTGAATCTTCGACAAGAGACTGGTTTTTTCATTTCCGAAGAGTTGCACTTCCGTCGAACTTTTCAATGAATAATTCGTTCGCTCAATTTTTGACAGCTCTCGTTTTAGGCGGTGGAAGGTACCCTTTCAGTTTACCCAATATTCTTTGATAACGCATATGCCTTTTGCTTACAACACAACCCAAATAGTCATATTGAAACAAAAATTCGGTTGAATTTACCGAAAATCATTTCATTCGAACAAATCCACGTCGCTCGTATACAGGCAGCGAAACGAATGATCTAATAGTAAAACTAATAAATAATCAGTCGGCGTCTGACACCATCAACTTCGCCATTCAACCAATATTTCAGTCAAATTGAAATGTCGTTGGTGCATGTCGACAAAATTTTTATTTGATCAAAGCACATGATTTATAATTAGTTTTTGACTGTGTCTGATTGGGAAATAAGTTGCAATACTTCAGGGAATTAAAAATAAAGTTGAATCAACTTGGAGCATATGAGCGATTTTGAATACATTTTGAAATGCATATTCATTTGTAATAAGCAATTATTGCTTGGAAACAATTAAAGTACATTGTTGTTTCAAAGTTACGCCGGTCAACTCATTTGTTTCGATCGACATGTAACATTTTTTTGTTTCTACGTGAATTCAGTCATTTCAAATGACATTTTGTTGGCATGACTGAATTTTTTTTCAATGCAAAATCATAAATAATGTGATTTATATTATAAATAATTTAAAAAAAATCATTAGCATTTACAAATGCCTAATAGATACAAAATGAAAATTTCCCTTTTCTCATTGGCGACATTACAACATGGTCATGCGTCTGTATGGCGGATCATCTCCCCAATTAATTTTCACTGTCACCATACTACGTAAGCACGCGCATTGGCAGCCATCTACCCCCTGCAAGATGTGCTGTGAAAGGAAGTATTATTTACTCCCCGGTGTATGGGGTGAAAATCTCGACCGCAATGAATAAAGAATCTAAAACCAATTTTTTTTGTAGTTAGCACTCATGTGACTTTGTCACATATCATCCGACTGAGGTAAATTTGATGTGTTCTTTTCTCACACAAGAGTGAGTGACTCGTCAGGTTACCGACTGCTGGGGTTCTACGAGATGAGTTATGCGCAGATGACTGTTAGATTTAGCATATAGAGTAAACCATATACATTCTTCAATTCTCCGTGTTCATCATCACTGAATATTCAACGATCGGTATTCGAACATTCTCTACGACTCCTCACACAATCATTGTCACTTACGATAAAATTGTTAACAAACGCCCGACCGAGTGTCGTCCCGAAGTGCGTATGTTTTTTTTTTTCTCTTGCGCGTGATTTATACTTCCCATAATGCGGAGTCATCGACCATTCGGTGTGGCACACTGCTCACGGATTCTACAATCGTCTGCACTCAAGTGTGTGTCACTCTTCGCGTAGCGTGTTACATCGTGAAATTTTTCTCGGTAAATCTTTCATTGCCGTTCAGCAGCACAATACCGGGGGCCAAGCAAGATATAATTATATATATATATATATATATATATATATATATATATATATATAGGATATCCAGGACCACGCGTCTCGTCGTTCTTGTATTAGAAGAATCCTTGATGCGCGCGCCTATCGCAGGATTGAATTTTGCGAGAGTGACTACGGTCAACACGTTGCGGTTGCGCTTCTTTCGAGCACACGGCCTCTATCCCACGTACTCAGCTTATACAAAGTGCACGTTATTATGCAAAAAGTATACCTGTGATGAATTCACGAGTGAATGAAAGATAAAGATCCTTTATCCGTTTCAAATTTTCCGATTAACGATTCAGGAGTCGTTTTCGTCAATCTTGCCTTATATATATATAAAGACTAAGCTTGATGTCAAAGAAGACGTGTAAAGGTATACGGGTAGGGTAGGGTGTGGTTAATTTTGAAGTTTTTCTGCTTAAATTCGACTGACTACTCGCATGAAACGATGCCAAATGAAAAGTTAAAAATCCTATTAAAATTCTTCCGGGATCAGAAAATATTTCGAGGATCCAGTTAATACATTGGGCTTGGGATGTTTATGAAGCAGCTATTAGGGTCAACGAGACATGTTATAAAGGAGCATATAGACCGAAAGTTTCGGACTCTCGGGCGATGCCCGCGATTATTCTAGGTAGCACTAACGATCGATCTCCGAGGTTGGTGCACTCGGTGTTCAAAGGAGAACCTGATACACCCTTAACTCACGAGTGTCTCAGCGTTCACGATCCGCACTCGGTCAAGCACACTCTACTTATCACTATAAGTAACATACCTGTGCTTGGAGAAGATAATTATCTGAATTAAAAATATGCTATTGCTGCTTAGTACATTTTATTTCATTAGATAATAGTTATATACTCCAATTAATCCGTTCTCGCATATACTGATTGTCAATTATGTTTGACTTCAATTTTTCCTGTACAAATTTATAATATTACGAGTAACACTATTGAAAAAAAAAAAAACCCCCCGTCAAATGCTCTTCCGACGAATTTAATACGCGAGTTCCTCGAAAGTCTTTACGACTTGAGTGATCTTAATCGACACTCATAATGCGAGAAGCATTGTAAATCACTTCAGTGTAGAATTCACAAAAGGCTGAAACGAGAAACTTGGATAAAATTACATTTTATACTAACACCCGATTTTATTCTTCATATGTGCATGTACGACCCAACCCGTGTCTCACTTACATTTACGTTTACACACACACACACACACGCACGCACACACACACACACATATATATATACAGTACGATACCTAAAGACCTCGAGGCATAAAAAAATAGAAGCGCTGGAAATAATAAGTACTCCTTTTGCTGGATGGGAGATAATATCTCGGTATAGTTACGAGAGTTGGTAAAGCCATTACACAGCATTGTAGCTGATATCATTAAATGGTTGAAGTAACTATCCAACTAATTTCTCGCTACCCGGTATAATACAACGCCTAGATCTCCCCGGTGTATTATGATGCCATATAGTACGAAGACGCGGTCACGTGCGAGTACCTATACCGCTGCAGCTATATATATGACGTTATACCTCTCGTACGTGCCAACGAGCACCACGATATGCGCAATGCCAAAGGTGGAAGATAAGCTATGAAGCTTTTGCACACATGCGAGCCAGTCTTGTCTTCATGTACGCTCGAAAACGTTCTTATACTCTCGTGTTTAATACCATACTGAAACCATAAAATGTCGTGAAACCGAGAAAAATGGACTTTTCCGTAATTTAAATACAGGTATAGAGGTCGGGCCTAAAGGACGAATAGCGGCTAACGAATAACAAATAGAAAAAACTGCATAGGCTTGATAACAACGATATAAAAAAAATTTTGGGCAAATTCAAGTCTAACGCCCCATGTATATACATTGAAAAGATGTAATTCTTTCGAATGAGTCAAGATTCCGTTGCACTTGCTTCACTCTCTCACTTATTTCCAACTTTTTCCTTCCACGCTGAGCATTCGTTCTCTGTATTTCGCGGTTATAACGGTCTCGTACCGATTGTTATACCCTTTCTCCGTGCACCATTGCGGTACACTCCAGCTCGTAGTCCGCAGATTACGAGCTGAAGTTGGGAAAAAAAAACAAAAAAAAAACGTGGTGTGGGAATTCCGTGAGAACTCGCTCAATAACCGCCCACGCAAGCCAGTGAGAGTGAGAAAGAGAAACGACAAGAATCGCCCCCCTTTTCCCCTTTCGGGCTCGCGCGGTGTGTGTGCAATCGGCTCGCGTGCGAAATCGTCGAACGACCGCTCGCTCTCCTATCTCGATCCTATTATCTCGTAATTAATAGTCTATTAGCAGCGTCTCGTGCGGTGCATGTGTGTGCGTAACTCGCTCGTTCACTATGCATATATATATATAAAAACCCTGATGTGTACAGCGAGAGATAGCTTGTACTTTGTGTATAATCACTCGCGAATGAAACGTGGCTAATACAACGCACGCGCTTTCATTCTTATTATTCGACGTATATACAAGGTATTAGGTAAATATTACCTTATATAAGGGCACACACACGCGTAGATGGAAAATGAGCTGCGTGCGAGATATATTGCAAGGAAATTACGCAATTTAGATAGCTCGGACTCGAAACCAAACGAAAAATTTACAATCAATTCTTTCCGGGAGAATCAATTATTCAATGAGAATTTTCAAATTCTCGTTTTCGAATTACTCGTTAAAGTTAATACGATAATAATAATTTGTTATTTATGCTGACGAGATACTTGCTCGTAAATTTTACATATATATATATATATATATATATTCATCGGTATAGTGAGTACCCAGTAGTGTTGCAACGAGGAAATCAGAGATGCAACGGGAATCATAAATCATAATTATTCCCTCCTATAAGATTGTCCAAAACGGTTAGCCGGCACACGCGTGTGCCGATGTATCGCATACATGTAATTTCTCATATATGTATACGCTATGCATAGCAGTTCGCAAACCAAAGACTTTTAACACGAAATGAGAGCGTAAAACACACGATGTAATACGCAAAGTTCATGTGGATATTATAGTGTTCTTTTCCTTGCCAACAGACTATATTTGTGTCATAAATATACACGTGTGCAAGTTAAGCGGAGTACAGAAATGTTCGTAGAGAAATAAACGAGATGAGGAGTAAATAAAAACGACGAGAATAAGAGAGAAAAATTGTGAGAGAAAAGAAAAATTATACGAGCGGACGTTCCCGAAGGCGAAAGACAGTTCTGCCTCTTATAATCCCCCCTGTGATTGCTCGAGTGTCGTCGTTCTCGTCGCCGGAGGCAACGATTAATTAGAGAAATATAGGATCGTTGGAAAATTAACGACTCTCGCTGCGATTTTTATTCTCCTATTTTTTTATTCGAGCTTAATGTATATATATATATATGTAGAGGCTGATACAGCCCCGATAATACAGGAACGATGGATATATACGGAGCTAAAAAAGGCAGGAGTTCTGCTCGGTAAGGTATGGTATATACGTATATATATACATATACTATGTGTATACATAGATATAAAATTGGGCCAGCAATCGGGAAGCGGCACGGCATCAAGGATACTGGGCACTGCGGCGAGAGCCGCCCGCGATTATCTCCGGCAGCAAGCCGGAGCGTTGAGAACCGGTAATTGGCAGGGGGTCTTATACTTTCGCCTAACTACGGTAACGAATGGGATCAGTTATAGGGACGCGAACTGGCATTTGAATCTCGTTAACGCCGCCGTCGAGCTATATCGCAGTAGTACCTAATATATCGACCAGTGATTCTCAATTTATCATATGGTATATATTCTTCCAAAGTAAAAAAAAAGCTGCGAATAGAGTCTTGCAAGCTATCCCGTATAACTATATATCCCTCCCAACTTCGGCTTCGTCATAGCTTTGAGCATATTCTGCGAAATTTCGAGGAAACTGCAAGTTTACTCGCATGTCACAGTTTTGTTTTCATTCAAAATTCAAGATTACACGTAATCTTATCTGTTTCATAGATTCTCACCAATATCAATGTGAATTAATTATCCTTCAATGATACTTATATATATCTGCGCAGAAAGTTTCACCCCGATATCGGAAAATTCAAAATCACATCAAGTAAATTGCATTAATTAAACTAAATTGGGTTTAATTTTTGTTTCAAAGATAAATATTTATTATTTTATATAGCTTCGTGCAATGCCATGTTATTTCGAATTTTCAATGTTATTTTTTATACAACCGTAATTTTTTTTATACACAATTATTTATGCAGACAGATTTCTCAGATACAGATTTCTCTCTTCTCCACCTTTTTTTCCTTCGTCTTCTCGGGGCTTATATTTCCCCTCTATCCGTTCGTACATCTGACTCAACTATTTCGCGCCAAGTCTCTCATTCCATCTAGCATTTTGGTACGCACATGTGTATATGTATTTTATTCGAATTTCTTCCGTGACGATGTTCTCATCGTATACCGCGGCTGGAGAACTATGTCCCCGAGCCACACGGTCACGCGAAATTTTTCAAACTCTCGCGCGGAGATCGCGAGAAAGAGAGAGAGAGAGTGTGTATATGTGTATCTCGCGCGCGGCACCAACAAAATATCCTACGAATCCCAATAAAACCTGCGGGTCTTCGCGTCAGCAACACGTGTCCTCGGATTTTTGTTTTTTTTTTCCCGAAATGCGAAAAATGCGCCCAAGACCCTACGAATCTACGGGACCGATCTCGTTCGTCGCGAAACGGGCCGAATGCGCGTGCGCGCTCGATCTCTCTCGCGCGTTAAACGAGCAAGAGACCGGCGAGAACTCGAGAGAGATCTGCTCGCAGCGCCCGGGAGACATCTCATCTCGACTGAAACCTCCCTCTATACCTCCGCCTCTCGATCTTATATTGTATATATATATATATAACCACAGGGCAGAGAATTGGCGTCCTCGATACACAACATATGTATCGAAAGTTAGCGAACAAAAGGGCACGATCTGCACCACTCTCTGCGTTTTAAATGGTGCGAGTTACGACCTTTAGTTCGCTAACAGCGGATATGCTCTTGTTCGCTTGAGGAATCCAAGTATGATCGATCGCTCCAAATGATTCATCTCGCGGTCTCCATTCGAAGCGTACGAGCGAAAAAAAAAAAAAAAGATACGTCCACTTTGACTTATCGTTCCGTACTTATACGAAGTATATACTATATCGATGTTCCATTTGTTTTTATTTTTATTATTTTAATTTTATATTTTCATTTCAAAGTACGGATCAACCTGTAAAGAGGTACAAAATTGTTTCGTAAATGCCACTCAATCTTGACTGATATAAATCGAGAGAAAGAGACAGAGACTGCAAATTGCCTTTGTACATAATAAATTCATTGAATTATTTCAGAAATTATTAGTCAAGCTAATTGGGTCGTGTCATTGAGTAGCTCGTATCTTTCGCTGTAAAGGTAGCAGCGCGGCGCGAGAACAGCATCGAGAATAGCACTCTCTGTTTCCTGCGTGTCGTGATCGCACGACGG
Source organism: Rhorus exstirpatorius (assembly GCA_963564615.1). Taxonomy (NCBI): domain Eukaryota; kingdom Metazoa; phylum Arthropoda; class Insecta; order Hymenoptera; family Ichneumonidae; genus Rhorus; species Rhorus exstirpatorius. Next base: position 51,693,961 of record OY751313.1, read on the forward strand.
TCGTCTCTTTCGTCTTTATATATACATATTAGATTCATACATATATAGGTATATGAATATTCCTGTGGCATGTTGGATGACCCTATTACCCGAAGCACCTTGATAAGTCGGGATCTGAGCGGGGTTCTCCGGTACAGGCTTGGCTCTTAATTACACGGTTAGTTTGGGACTAATGAGTCGCGGGAATTAATTGAGATCGTCGGTTTCTCGAGAGAACCGCGCGCCGCTCATCGCCGATCAGCCAGCACGCATCCTTAATTTTTATCTTGTCTCATCCTTATTTGGGCTCTGTCCCGCTCATTTGATATAGAACCTGTTCGAGGATTATAAGATACTTTGTAACGTAGATTTTCGCTATTTAATCGATGTATGACAATTTTAATTCCGTGTTTGTTCCTTCTCCTACCGAATGATGGGGACATATATATATATATATATCTCGGCTCTTTGCCGATACTTTTTTAACCGCGCGTATCGCTTGGTCGTATTTTTTTTTCAACGTAGGATCACAGTTACTCAAAATGTGCGCGTTGGTGAATTATGCCTTTTTCGAAATAATTGGAAACCAAAAAAAAAAACCGGTCAAGCTTGAGCATACTTCATGCTCGGAGGCTTCCCTACCATTCCCATAAGTTGACAAGCGATTAACGTTGACCATATATTTCTCGGTACTGCGTATTTTCCGGATTTATCGCAGCCATGGACGAATTCCACCAACCATTCTCAATGTGGCTGTAGATTGTTGCACATGTGCATACACATTTGCATTAAAAATATGTTTCAATCGGAGAGGATAAGCTGGAGAATTGATCAAAGTGATTAAGATAAAATTAAAAAAGACAAAGTTCTGTTTATGTTATAAACATGGAGAAAAAATGCGAAAGACGAGGGCGCGAATAAGAGATGAAACTTTTTCAAGATATTCGTATAGCAAGCGTTTTTTTTCACACTGGCGAACTCTCCGCGGCCCACGGGCCCCAATCAAATTCCCATGATTCCGAATTAGCAGATGCTTTCGCCAGATCGAATGGACGCCCCGTGGCGGCTCGCGGGCAAACGGCGCGCACCAGCACCACCATTGGAAGAGACAGCTATCGCGGAATGCAACGCCCTGGGCCTTAAGATATTCACGACAACTATATTAGCCGGTTCAGATAGGATCGGCATCATACTGTGCCAGCGACACGGCTAGCCCGTAGCTTTGTCCATCTCTCGCTCTCTCTCTCTCTCTCTGATTCTACCCTGCCGTATGTTTGATGTTACTCGTTGCACAAGAAAGCCTCTTTTACTTCCAGATTCCTTTATTCCATGCTCGTGCACTCTGACCGTGAACTCGGGTAGATATCTCTCGCTAATATTCTCGTACAGTAATATTCCCTTTTTATACTTTCAATCCATTCAGCAAAATAACGTACACAATGTTTGTGCCTTAAAATAATCAGCGTAAAAGGTTATTTATTTTTGAGTACTTATTTTTTGGCTGCGTGGTCAATGTATTGTTCTTTCATTAAATATTATCTTACCCTTACTTTCACACGCGATAGATCGTATACGAGCTCATGATAGCTGTAATAATATATGCGTGTACTAATATAGACGAAAAAATTCGATCAGTATGTGCGGGTAAAGAGTCATGAGATAGAAGATTGCAACAAACAGGTCCCGCGGACTGGTTCGTGTAGAACGCACACGAGATATGCCATAATTGAATCAAGGCTCTCCCTTCTCGCCGAGACGTCCCACAGCGAGGAGAGGTGTGATCGGGCTCGCTCAGCGTGACGCTCTCGTCTTATTTCCCCGATCGACCATTGTATATTACATCTGTCCTTAGTAGATGTATGTGTACACAGATAAACTCGAAAGTCTAGACACTTCATGCACTTGTCTCCCCGAGCTCTGTGTGGGAGATGAAAAATCGTTTCGTGAATTTAAAAGCAACGAAAATCCCGGACACGATTAACATTAACGTGTCCTTAATGAAATCGTTGCCAAGATCATTGGAATTGTCCAATGATTCTATCGATAATCCTCTTTAAACGACTATATCTCTGTCCCGGGGTGTCGTCCTCTGCGAGCTTAGTACATAAACTATACAATGATATTAAAGTGTACCCGTATCTTTTGGTACAATCTGGTGAGAGAGTATAGATTCAGCAGTGCGACAGGCTTATATTGAGACGTCTATACCGTCCTCGAGTAGTCTTGTGCTGCTATAAAATAAGTACCGAAGTCAAGCCACGCTCGCACCAGTCGAGTTTTTTGAGTCTCTCGGATCTCCCTCGTTCACTTTCTGATATATATATATATATATGTACTCGGTCACGCACACGTGTCTCTCCATCTCTGGGATTGTTAATCAACGAATTAGCATATGAAATCTCTATTATACGAGTGTGCATTGACGGACATGCCCCCATGTCATGTGGCATGTATACTACGGCTACATGTACGGATACATGTACACTTGAAGCGTATTGTAAATAATACATAAGTGGGAATGCATTACCAGATCCCACGCAAAGCCCCGCCGCTACCGAGAGCATCGTCATTGTAACACTCATAAGCTTTTTACCGGCTTGAATTTGCCTGAGTTTGTATCAAGCGACGCGGCCAGCGTCTCGACGCCAAGAATTAAAGTAAAAAGATATTTGGGTTTAATTGTTGAACACTGTGTGTACACGCATCATGCTAAACTATACCCAATGCTGTGTGATTAGAGCTTTATACTATAATATTTCAATTAATTTGATGACGAAAAGAGAAATGAAACTCAAACCGCGACTAAGTAATATACACTTCCTGGAATGATGTATGTATAATTCAGAGCTTCCTAACCCATATTTATTCAACTCCCTGCGCAAAAGAGAGAGATAGAGTACGTGAAAGAGTGAGCTACTCTCAGGGCGTGGAGAAAGCAGCAACAAAACGCGCAACAAATAAGGAGTTAATCGACTCTCCGCATCGATACTAAACGCGCGCGTTTCGTTTCATTGTGTGGTGGAGGCCGAACGCCTGGCTTGATATAATTGGCCTCTAATTAGAGCCCGGCAAAAAGTAAACTCATCGTCGAATAAGCATCTTCTCTTCTCCCTTCCTCCTCCACTCTTCTTTCTATAAGTCAACCTGCCTTCTTTTTTACCCTCACCATTTTGGTATACCTGCATGAGTAAATATGTATCATCCTTCTACCATATACAAAGTCCCTTCATCCTTCTAACGCCCGTGAAAAAAATAAGTTTTATTAATTATTCTCGCCTCTTAACCTTTGGTCTTTATTTTCATCTTTGTATTCCAACATGTTGAGAATTTGATCTTCTCTAAACACTTCTCGACGTATGATGTACACTCCGACCTTCCGTCTGTTCATACTGCTCCTCAGTTTTCGATGCATACCTGTCGACACTCCCAGTGTCGACACAGCTTTATACAGAATGTATAGAGAAAGTAAGAACGAGGCAAAACTAGAGAGAGAGAGAGAGAGAGAGAGAGAGAGAGAGAGAGAGAGAGAGAAAAGGAGAGGGAGCACTAGCGTTTAGAGCGAGCCAGAATTCTCGTATTAACAACTCAACTATAGTTTTCAAGATTGATTTGGCTTTACTAGCAATTAGCCGGGCTCCATTAGTCAAGCCCCTCTACTGGAGCCATGGACGCTTTTCAATCGACTACCAAAACGAATTCGACCCTCACACACAACAGCACACTAAATTCCACGTCATATATTACCGCACGTCCTCTCAAAACATATGGCATGCTTAACTATCCTCGTTGTGGGACGCGCGCGCTTTCTCTTCCGGAAACATTTGTCAGTTTCATGAAAATCGCCGGCTTGTTGTTGAAAATAAAACCGTGAATTAAATGAACGAGTCGCGAGAATCAGGTTTTCAGATTCGCTACGAGGTGTTGCAAGCGCTGATCCTGAGCCATAGCGGATCTTCCGAGAGGGCAAGAAAAGGGAAAGAAGCTCATGAATACGGCGAGAAAGAGAGAGAGAGAGAGAGAGAGAGAGAGAGAGAGAGAGAGAGAGAGAGAGTGAGTCAGGAAGACTATGCAAGAAAACCAAAGAGAAAGAGAAGAAGAGCCATTGGAAAGAGGCTGGCCCGCGCGCTGGTGGTACGCCGAAGGTGCAGGCCAAGTATATGAGAGTGTGTTGGTTAACGAGGGTGTGATTCATGGGTCCCTGGCGGCGTGGTTACCCTCCCGAGTTTAACGGTGCTCATATCCCAAAAATTACAGCGCTCCGATATTATTATAACCAGCGAATATGAGAAGCTTTTACTCCGCAACGTCCTTAAATTGTTTTCCTATCTGATTCCACCTATCGTTCAGCAAACTGAAGTTCTGCACATTGCTTCGTTCCCTTTTGACTCTCCGGATAAAATATTATTTTCCTCGCCCCGTGCCAGAACATAATTGTAGATGAACGATTGCCGTTTATTCAGAAACTTGGCCTCGTAACTTTCCGCATGATATTTTTGCATGAGAAACACTGATCATCCGCGAAGGGGTATCATTTAACTTGGTTAGGGAGCGATGGTGCGTGCGACTGATGGGTATGAGGTTGTAAAGGATCCCCGCGAGACATTAATATTACCTACGTAAGCACCTCTCGGGTCTCCTCCACCACCATGTCTCTCGTCGATATAACCAGCTCTCGGCCACCGGTCCATATCTAACTATACACATAATCCCTCATATATAATACTCTTGAGATTCATGAAGACCATGTTCCGCACACCGATATGTTGTTAGCTTGCTCGTTGCTCGGGAAAGTATGTGACAATTATAATGCGTTTCTGAAGCCGTTTGTGTACGAAAAAAAAAAAGAATCGCACACGAACCATGTCCTGTGGACAAAACTGGCAAATTATCAAAATCTGGTTGAGGAATCTGCAAAATCCAGTAGATTCTGATGCTAAATTGCCGAAGGGCGTGGATCATGAGAGTCGCTTAATCGTTCTCTTTTCACTTATTCTTTCTCGATGTTCATTCATCCAACTTAGGGCGCTAATGTCGTCAGTTTACCTTAACATTCTGTAAAGTACGTACACGTTTCGTATGGGCACCATCATTACAACGGCAACCGGTGAGCCTTTCTAGCGGAGCAAACGCTTCTCATCGTGTTCCCGGATTAGAGAGATTTAACTGGAGAATAACTTTTCAGCTCGCCGGGTATTAACAAAGCATTAAAATCCACCGGTCTTAGGTCTAACTGACTCTCGTGTTGTGTATATGCCCCTAGTTGTTGTCCCGCTCATGCGTACGCTTAGGAGCATGCAGCTAAGATCCCGTCTCGGTTAAGCAGAGGCTATCCTCGTTAAAATCGTCTACGCCCACTCCACGTGCCCTTAGTGCAATGAGAAACGAAAAAGATATACCGACAGATACCAAACTCAAGGAAATATTTTCAGGAAAAAAAAGTTAACTGGATAATTTTGAGATTTGTCACTGTGGTACCGGTTCTCTACACGTTTACAAACTTGGGGCTTTGAACGTTAAGCTGTTTGTTCGCGCTCCGTTCCGGCTTTCTAACTCTCTCGGTTCTACCATCGACCGATTGTTGCAGTCACCTGCAGATTATCACTTGCCCGCCTACCGCTATACTCTATGCTCTAAAACCCCAGCCCAACGGGATGATCATAAGAGTGTATGGCTCTGTTGACGAGATATTATTCAAACATTCCCGAGACCGCCGGGCGTCCGGGATTTTTCGTTGTCCAAACCTTATGTTTCGGCCTTTGCAAAATAAACTGGGAAAACCTCGGCAGAATAGTTTTTCGAAATGTGCTTCCTACGTCTCTCTCTCTCTCTCTCTCTCTCTCTCTCTCTCTCTCTCTCTCTCTCGTTTTAGCCACAAATTTTCATATACTGAGAGAGTAATGCAGCATGAACAATAAAAATAACGTCGAAACAACTGATAGGTCAACGGAACAGTAACATTATTATACATTTTTTGTCAATTCTCATATGCGCAAAAGTTATAGTGACGCTTAAAGTGTGTTCAACGCAAATACCCTATGAGTTTAATATTAAAAAAAAAGATAACAGAGAGAAGGGGGAAGAAAAATAATAATCATAATCATTATAATAATCGAAAAATCAAGTTAAAGGTTGTGGTGGTGGAAACTGAATTGTTTGAGCCTCCTCAAGATTTTAACAAACACAGAACGTCGAGTTTGGACTGCTGCTGCGCGAGAGGCTGAGCCCCAGAGCGGATAATTATTTTCGCGGACGGGGCCCCGATTACTCGCGTCTTCATTTACTCCGCCCGGATCTTATATGTATACACGCTTTTGCTCGCTCTTCGTTGAGTATTTGCAACACCGGCGATTTTTCGCTCGAGACTCGAACGCGTCCGCCTTTTCGGGCGCCTCGGGGTCTAGAGGTGCAAAACGCGCAACGCAGCTTTTGTTACTTATATACATGCATACGTGTATAACGCGATGATTCTTGCGGGTTCGCGGGGCTCTGACGGGGGCGTGGTGCCGGTCAGTGTTTTAAATCACCTTCACCCCGAGCGTATGTGCTCAGCCACCTTTTACTCGCTTACCAATGGCCATATATGTATATAACAATTCTCTCATTCCCAGGTCTTTTCTTTCTTTATTTCTTCTCTGCACACCTTTCTGGCTCCTCGCGCCCACACCAATGCAAATATCGTGCCCGTAGATAGTATAGTGGAAGCGAAACGAATTGCGTGAAATTCATTCGCCATGCTCCCTGCCCTCCCGAGGCATCATTGATTCCAGTCCAAGAATATCTCCTTGGTAGTTCATATAAGCAAGCACTCTCTGTGTGAACGAGGGATTTTAGTCTCAGTTTGAACCGCAGTAATGCAGTCCGGGGCTGAGTAAATATAAATATTCTTTCGAATCAAATAAATTTAACAGCAATTACATAAATTTTGGCTTAATAGGCTTAATTTTTAAGCTATATTTTACTCTTGGCGTAGATCATATCCTTCGTTCTTAAAAAAAAATAACTTACTTTTTGGGTATTCTGTGAAAACGTTCCAGAGAACTCGATGATGAATTGTCGACGAGTCTTATGGTATACTTCGGACAGTTTGAAAAATCCTCGTTAGATAACATCCTATATGGGTCTGCACACGAAACCTTATAGCTTTAAACTTCATCGTTTCCAGCAATCGTATATTTAGCAACTTTCGAGAATGCATTCGGGAATATTTTACCGCAACGTATGCGCATGTGAAATCCTCTATACTCGTTCGATAACGGGTTTTGCACAAAGACACAGTGAGTACGAGCACACGGGTTAAACGCGGGCACAGCTTCTTCGAGAATCGTTGGCAAGAGCGGATGATCGCGCTCAATAGAGTGAGACAGAACGCTGTGGGTATCACGAGCTGGGCCGAAGAGTAAGAGAAGGAAAGAGAAAACCAATATGAAATTACCATCGAGCAAGCGAGCGCCAAATTGCAGGTAATAAAGTGGGCCGATAAACAAATGAAGAAGCGCGTGAGAGAGTCTAGGCCCCGCGGTCCATATATATGTGAAATGAGCAAGCCACCACACCAGTCCTCGTTGTGTATAGGATCTTTCTCTCACTGGTGAAGCTTTAACTCGACCGGAGGAAGCGAGAAGAAGTGTGAAACAAGCGATGGAGAGACGAAGAAGCTGAAGAAGAAGAAGAAGAAGAAGATGAAGGAGAAGGCGAAGAGAAGAAGAAGGTCCCGAGAGGAGAGACCGATAATGGCGGAAGCAACGAAGACGGGATAAAACAAACTTAAGGTGGCCGCCCTATACCACGTGTTGAAAGCGAGTTACGACTTTACCCACGCCGTTGCCAGGGTAACCACCGTAGCATTGCATCTTTCTCTCGAAAAGAACGCTCTTTGGGAGATCAAGTTTTGTCCGTTATAGTAGAAAACTTCACACCCACTTCGCTTCACTTTCACACGTGTGATCGTCTTGCAGAAAAAAATCTCACATAAAGGATGCATTGCTAAAAACCATTGACACAACAGTTTCAAAGAAAATGGTCCATCGGTTTTAATTAAAGACAGCACACACACACGCCCATGACAAATATCATCCACGTCGTCGGCCATTTTGTTCCAAGATTCGAGAATACGCGCATTTTTGTACAATTCTCTTGGTTCCCTTGTCAGAACGATTGAATAAGGTGAATGTCCCGAATTATGACCGTATACCGAATATTGTTCGTCTATATTTCTTATTACAATACATTCTATTCACGTTCAATAAATGTAATTCTTTTTTCGTATAATCTTTATTTTACTTAAAATGTCACTTAAAATAAATATCGGGTATGAGTTAATAGTATTTGTCGCGTATTTGCTCGTAATTCATGAACAAGTCGCCGAACGAGGTTGAGACGGTCGTTTCCTTATCACCGAGGCTAAGGAAGTGGTAACACGAAAAGGTTTGTTTTATGATTAAAAATTCATAGATTTAGTTGAAATAAGTTGCAATATATTATAAACAAATAATTGAAGTAGTGGAGTGCGAAAATGGACGAGCAACTTAAATATTTGGCCGTAAATATAATAGGTCATAAATCGGTACACAGTGAGAATCATGTGCCCCGAATACTGTCTGAGCGAATCCATTCAGCTCTCGTCGACTCGTGACGCTATAGTACAAGTACTTATGCTAGCTTTTTTTCTCATAAAATATGCATCTACAATTCTTATAAAATGCACGGTTTTAATTACAATGTTATTTAGCTGATCGCGATTTCGAGTAATGTATAACCTCACTTTAGCAATGACAAAGTCAAGAAAGAGCATCATAAATAAATATTGAAAAATGGAGTTTTGAAAGCTTTTGTTAAAATAAATAAGATACATTTTCGAAATGAAAAAAAAAATGTTTAGATTACTGTACAGAAAGAATTGATTAATGAGTTGCCTGATTTTACGTAAGAATCGATTCATGATTTTATATATATTTTTTTAAATGACAGCCTTAAATACTTGTCATGTCGAATTATTTTTCATGATCGATACCGATTATGAATATAATGTTGCACCATTCGGGACATCGATGTGGTGGTAAGCATCACTAATCGGGCATATTACCAAAAGGGCACAGATCACCGTTCGGGACTTGCATAAGTCATGCAGTGACAGGGACATTCATCAAACGAGTAGGACACTATATGGGTGCCATTTGAATGAGTACGCATATTTGAAATATATAATTAAACAATCAAAAGAATAATAAAAATAAGGTGAGCTTCCGTTTAGCTGATATTCCGTGCTTTCCAATAATATTAATACTTTCGACCCTTGGACAAATTTAAATAAGGATTTCCCTCTGCTAATGGCGAGCGGGACTTAGGTAGTCACAATTCGGGACATTCATCTTATTTACGAAAAAAAAAAAAAAAATTCTCGTCAACGAGCGTCAGTAAAAATGAGAAACGATCGCGAGAAGGAGACGATCTCACAGTGACGTTGTGAATGCTTCTTGCGATGAAGGAAGAGTCAGAGGAGACGTGGATAATCCGTTAATTAATTAACCGTTAGAAGCTCATCGGCACGTGATGCGTGCTCGGTGGACACCGCTATACATGTATATATAAATGTATATGCACGCGTATATACGCGCGATATTTTTCACCGCAAGAAAAGTAGCAGAGCGGGGCTGAGCATGGTCGCTGTGCATCACCGAGCGCACCACCATCAGGAGCTGCACAGAGCAGGGAGCGCAGCGCTCTGCACACAGTGGTCAGCACTTTTGACGCGCTCAGGTGGAACCAAGATGGCCGACAGAGCGGCCCCCGAGGGCTCAACGACGAGTGGGGGTAATGACGCTCATCACCCGACAGTGTTTCGCTATACCAACATCTCTCGCCAACGTGCGTGCTCCTCCTCTCGTTTCTCTCGTCGTCCAAAGTTGGCGCGAAAGAGCGAGAGCGAGAAATCCCCGAGATCTCTCATCCGCGATAGGGGAAAACCCTCCTTGTGCCCTCGCTCTTACAATATTCTCTTATTGCTCTCCTTTTCTCTCTCTCTCTCTCTCTCTCTCTCTCTCTCTCTCTCTTTCTCTTTCTCTTATCTCTCATGCTCTCCTCTTCTTTGCCACTTTACCCTTTTCTCTACGTCCACCCATTCTCTCGTTCTTTACCTTTGCGAGAGATCCACGTACGGGGTACTTACACTGATGAGTACGTGAGTACAGCGCGTAACTGCCTCTGCGGATCTCGAACACTAAAAATATACCTCCACGAATGTATACAGATATGCAGCAAAAGTTTTTCTCTTCTCCTAAACTGACATCAGCAACAATGATAATGATAATAATAATAATAATAATGATAAGATCATATACTATTATTCTTAATATATCCGGGCTAAAATTACAATGCCAATTTTGACTTGGATTATAATAAAATAAAGAGCTCGAACTTACAGGCGCAATACGATCGTGTTGCCTGTATAACGATTTGTTTGGACACGATGTTTTGCGTCCGCTGTGTATATAAGCATTGAACGAATAGACAAAATTGCGGACATTATATCGAGAATTCAACCGGATTCGGTGGGAAGATATTATAAAAAGTTGACTTTCTCACATTTCTTCTCGCTGTGTCAAATGGCATAAAACCGTGGGACTCGACGACCAACAAATCATCGAGCAAACAACATTTGTATTGCTCTCCGTATTATCGCAAGTCGAGAAAAAATCTGCTGGCTTCATAAGCCGATATCGTGCGTATATATGTGTAAAGAGTATACTTATACGCACGAGTGAGCGTGTATTCCTTGTATATATAGTTTACTGAGGTGTAACGATAGCCCGTATTTATGGACATATACGTGCAACGAGATCAAATCCCTTGTACCAAAGGGTATTAAAGCGAGGGAGGCAAGCACTTTTACCGGGTAATTATATCACTAATAAATTTGCATCCACGTATATGTTGCTGCACTCACCAACCATCGTCCGCGTACGTTCAAGAATCTCGCATGTTCAAATCCTTCCATATGTACATAAATACGCGCGTCATATATTTCTATTAATTTTTTCCGGATCGTGAAAAAATGCGATAATCATAATAATTGTCACGGTTTTAAAACGAACGACTTTCTGGCCTCCGGAATTACTTTGATCTTATGCAAAAATTATTTATTAATAAAATAAATTAAAAGAAAACTTCTCAAATTATAGCTGCGACGTATACGAGCTTCGCTGCGTGTGAGCCCTCGTAAAATCGCGAATTAGCACGTCGATGACATTTATCAGGATAAAAGAAACCAAGCATACAAAATTATATGCCAGTATGTATATTTATATATATTCTGTATATGGTTAAAACATGCTCGGCGCGCCCCCGAGTCGTTTTCGGCGCTGCGCTGGTGCGGGTGAGAAAAAGTGTCGCCCACTTCTCGCTTCGCTGCATTTTGACTCTCTCGACGCCTCTTCGCGATACATATTTATATACATATATATATATATATATACGTATATAAATTTATAGAGTCGTATACGACTCTACACATATAAGTAGGTATATATATATACCAGATAGATTCCTGGTGCAGAGATTTTGGCGCCCTCCTTTACGAAAACAACGAGGTTCTCCGCTTGAAGATCGTCCGAGCGCGGATATGATGCACGAGGTGTGTTTAGGCGCGCTATAGTGACGTGTGTGCTCGAGCGAGTTCGGCGCGACGGGAGCCGTTTCGAGAGACAGGAGCACGCTCATCTCTGTATCTCTATCCTTTCTTATACTCGCTTTTCCTTCGTCTCTCTTTCTCTCTTGCTTCGAAAGAGAACGAAATGAAAAGAGCAAGGTATCTTTGTGATCTTTTTTCTCTCTTGTGGCTTTTCTCTCTTTCGACTTCTCTTTCTCTCTCTCTCTCTCTCTCTCTCTCTCTCTCTCTCTTCCTCTTTCTCGCTCTCTGACTCGGCTGATCTCACGTAACCCTATAACAAGACCTGGGATAGAGCCGTCAGAGCCGCAGGGGGGCCACGGTTCCTCGTGGAGACCCCCCGCTGTCCGCCATCTTGGCTTTTATTAACGAGAAAGAAGTCGCGGTCCCGGCAGCAGAAACGGCAGCGACTTCACTGTATAACGAACAACCAACGTATGGTATATGTAGTGCGATCGAAAATCAACCGGTGTCGCGCACACACACACACACACACACACACACACACACACACACACACACACACACACACACACACACACACACACACACACACACACACACACACACACACACACACACACACACACACACACACACACACACACACACACACACACACACACACACACACACACACACACACACACACACACACACACACACACACACACACACACACACACACACACACACACACACACACACATACTCTACGGGGAAAAATCGTGTGGAATTATATGTGAGAGAGAGAGAGAGAGAGAGAGAGAGAAAAGATGGAAGTTCGAGTGATGTCTGGCACTTTATGAAAATGAATTCATTAATAAATCACCGCGGGCGTGATTCTCTTGAGGTGGAGCCTAAGAATAACGTGTCTACATATGTGAGAGTTCACTTAATTTATCCTCGGAATCAACGAAAAATGGTCGAATAATTGATAGAGAAAAAAAAAGCTTAACAAACAACTTGGACAAAGTTTGCAAGTGTCGACGATTATCGTACGAATCTTCGGTTTAGACGAGAAACGTTAACAATGGTTAAGTTTATATTTTTATTGCCATTAAAATTGGACATTTATTTGGACGAGGCATGCATGATGACGTAACTGATAACTGGCTACTCTGCAAACGGTCGTAGAAATTGATTCGCACTACCCTGGAGAGCTATATAGTTCATCTCACGTTATCAAACAGCATTTTATGACTTTTTTTTCGAAAGATGATCTTATCTGCATTACCGCATCGATCATTGATCAGACTTATCCGAAACGTATATTTATTTGTTTATATTTCTATCGTGGATTTATCTCGATGACCGAACTTCCCTATTATAAAGATCCATTATTATAGACATGGTGCTGAGTGTTCTTTACGCGATATCAGTGATAACGCTCATCTCACTTTTATTGAGTAATATTACATATATGGGAGCGGCTCTCCTCGATGTGATTCATGGAGATGAGTCTTTGCAAGAATCGTTCTGGGTTCGCCACGAATACGTCTCGAATATATCGCGGCAGCGTGTGTGTGTAAGGTTGATCCCTTCGCGGTCGTTACTCGGAACATTATACCCCATAATCGATATTGCCATTGACGTCGTCGTTGTCGTTGTTTGCGGGTGTTCGGCATCACAGAGATCGCACAACAGAACGATCGTAGGTAGATGTATAGATGTACCGATCTGCGAGGGTATATAGAGACCGGTGTACGCGTGAATTCTTCTATATATACATACATATATGCTGTTAATACCACGCGCATTCTCGCACCGTTATATTCTATCGGGCGCGCAGATGGAGTGCATTTTGCGTGGGCGTCCCACGAGGCGTCGCTTTAACGTTCCGCATAAATTCCGCGGCTATAGCCACGGTAGAGGGGAAAAGGCATATAGACGAAAGAAACAGAGAGAGAGAGAGAGAGAGAGAGAGAGAGAGAGAGAGAGAGAGAGAGAGAGAAAGAGAGTGTGACAAAGAAACGTGGTGCTTCTCCAATTTCCCCGCAGTAAACGTCAAGCCAATAAGAATCGGCTGGGTCGCGAGCAGAAAGAGTAAAAAGCTCTTGTTAGCTCACGCGCGATGTGCCCTGCTATCTTTCTCCCTCTATCGTGGATAAGCCTCTTCATTTATCCTCTATTTCCGTTGAAGCTCGTGGTGAACCGGGCGCGAGAGACGAGCCAGCTTTACGTATGAGAGTAAGAGGGCAAGAGATAGGGATATGAAAAAGGTAAATGAAATAAAAAGTCAATGACTGCTCCGGTGTGAGAGCAAGGCGAGAACGAGAGAAAAGAGATTCTCGAAAAGACTCTCGGACATTCAAGAATATATAGATATGTGTATGCGTGTACGCGATGCAAGCGAGTCCGCTTAATAAAACGGCTCGTATTTTAAGATCCGTAATATTAACATAATACCTCGTATACGCCCTATAATTGCGACCTAATGTCCGCGTGTATCCCCAGCACGTGTGGACGGGACTTAATGGGGGCCACCATAAGCACACCGAGAGATAAATAAATAATCAGATTTCATTGTGTGCCGCGTTCCATATATATATATATATGTATATATATGTATATAATGCATACACGCTCGATGCACCATCTCCACTTCATCTTCGCGTTCGAGATCGCTAGAGAGAGAGAGAGAGAGAGAGAGAGAGAGAGTAAGAAAGCGAGAGAATGAGAATTCTGTAAGGAGTATGTGTGCTGAGCCCTGCAAAAGCTTCGACCAGAAACTCATTTATCTTGCTTCTCTGACACTGTGTTTATTAAAAATAATGACTCGAGCACCTCCTCATCCCTTCCTCCCTACACCGCAAGTATACTTTTCGAATGCTGCAATTTCATACGTGTTGCAGCAACGCGCACACCTCGTCTTCTCTATATAGAGCATATATGCATCTATGTGCCTCTCTCATGTCATTACTTTTATTTCCTCACCCATTCTTATCTTCATATCTCACTCTCGATTTTCGTCATTCTCTTAACGGAAAATAATTATATTGTTTTTTTGATTCATTTCGAAGATTTTTCCACTTTCATAGTACCATTCTGACGGATTGCCAATGATTTTGACAACCTTTGGAATTGTCAATTCCTATAATCACTGTTCAAGCAATCAATTGATTCGACAATTCTTTGGCCCAATTCCAGACATTTTTTCAGAACTTTTCGATCCCCCGCAACGTCTTGACCTAGAATACCTCCTCAATGACAGGTATATGATTGCAGGTGCGATCTCTCACTCTGACGGGGCTTAATTATCTCCCTATACGCTCAGCGTGAGATCTTTCTGGGTATTCGAAATTTCTCTCAAACGCCCTTTTTTTTCCCCCACTTCATCTCGTGTATCTCCCTTGTATTCCCGAAGGAAAGTTCAACTCTCTTCATCAACATTCCACAGAAGGTGGAATACGCCAGATCGGAAATCTCCGAGCACAGGGCGACCGGAGAGTTATGGGAAACCTATACCTTACTGAAAAACGAGGGAGAACGATAAATGCGAGAGAGAATGTGAGAGAACGTATATATCGTTGGTAGACATTCAGACAACCATGCGGCTAAATCATCCTGCTGATCCTCCCTTGGCTTTAACGGTAATGTTCCGAAAACAAATTGTAATTTGTTAACCAACCACGTTCCACCTTCCTTTTTCGAGGATAGTAACCCTATACATTTATACATGTACATCTATACACACATGATGTAAAAGTGCAAGAGTATATGAGCTGGATATCGAGGTAAAAGGGGAAACATCCCTGTAGCAACTGGGTGTCAACGAAACGGTATCGCAAGAAGTCTCTCTCGTGATGTACACGAATAAAAGGTGGATGCTCCATAACGCTCTTATACGTCTATTTTCCTGCGACTAGAGAAACGCTATGGTACTCTTTTTTTTTACCCTCTCCGCAGATCATCTTTTCTCATTGCGCGTAGACTATACAGAGAGTTACATATCATGGAGAGGTTCTGCCTCATCTCTCCATGATGGTGCGAAGCGAGGAGCAAACGATGCACTCTGTGGGTCTCTGGGTCGCTCCTCTCTCTTTGGTGTGTACTCTGCCCAACGTTTCAACAGATTCCTAGAAACTTATCTCGTCGGAGACATCTGTGGATGCTGCAGCGCAGCGAGACCGCAGAGATGAGTCTGGGTGTGAGTGTGCGCGTGTTCGTGTGTGTATTTTATTTTTATATAATTCGTATGGGAGCTGTCCCGTCTTTCCCAATGACGAACGGTCGCAAGGATCATATCTCTCGCCATCACTTGACTCTGCCTTTTCTTCCCTTCACTATATAGACGCACCAAGCAAAACTATGCATTTAGATATTCGGACGAAATTTCCACGTGTCGAGATTTAGTAACGGGACATAAAATGCTTAAATTAATACTACAAGCGATGCTTATTATTATGTTGTTGAACGCAAACTTGACGATTTCCTCCTCCGCAAACTCTTAAATATAAATGGATCTTTTGAATGTAACGTGGTAGAGAGGTAATTAGCATGTTTCGTCAAATTAAGTGCCCTCAGTTAGCGCTACTACAAATAGTAGGGCATGGTAATGGTAGGGAGAAAATAGTGTTTCTCTCGCTTCGACATGTATTACATATAATGCAGAAATTAGATCAGGATGAATAATCACGTACCAAACGATGGCAAATATTTCATCTAGCATCAAAAAGTTCTCATTCACACCCCCATCCGGTATCAATATTTACCCTAAAATTTATCTAAACACACGTGCGTTGAGTTTACTAACATCGCAACTGCAGATAGGGGCATGAAAAAAATATTTCTGCCTGGATATATTACTCCGCTTCTCGTTTCGTATACCATTCGAGACGGACAAAAATTACTCTCTGATTAATGAATGAGCTCAAATTGATGTAAGCATGGTCCAGGAAGAGAACGATAAAGATTTCCTTTAATGAATTCAGTCACTCGAGTGAGTTATTGAATATATCTCTCGTGACCATATATGAGAACGTGTATAGGAGAGGTTGATATGATGATCGTGGGATATCCGATGTGGGTTCATTGATTGCCGTTAAGGTGATGCAGATAACTCTCCGTCTCAGTCTATCGGATCTGATCGCTGCGTGACTGGTCTAGCGATGAGCGAAAGACACGACAAGAGAGAAAAGACAATATTTCCTTTCTCTCTCTCTCTCTCTCTCTCTCTCTCTCTCTCTCTCTCTTTGAGGAGATATTCTCTAATGGGACTATTCCCCGAGAGGGCGTGCGCGACGAGTCCAGCTTAAGCTCAGCACGCTCAGCAGCATGCAGAGCCAGATAGAGAGGGAGAGAAAGAGAACGAGAGAGAGAGAGAGAGAGCCTCTCGCTCTTGCGGACGGACGGATGGACAGACACGGGCCAACAAATGGTCTTGCCAGCATAAGATTCTTATCTTAGGAGTGGTATATTTATGTGAAGCTCGCGTAGGTAATCTACCTACCGAGAAAACCAGACTCAGAGACCCACAAACACTCTTTCTCTCTCTCTCTCTCTCTCTCTCTCTCTCTCTATCTCTCGAGAATGAAGAGTGAGAGAATGAGAGAGGAACACGAAACAACCAATCCTCTCAGCCCCCAACCCCCTTGTACGAGCTCGCGCGCGCCTACGTTTCTCTCAAACCGGGAGACAGACACACAGCTCGTGCGAGCGATCTCGCGCGATCGTATTACCAAGAGAGCACGCCGCGGCAAAAGAACCCACCGTGATGGTTTGTGCCCTTCGAATTCGCGGAAATTTCGCGGCTTTATTGCCACGAGGCCACTCCTCATCGAGGGAATTTTCTTAAATATCAAACGCGCGATGTATATTACTCCTGTTATAGCTTTCGTCGGAGTCTTCTCCTAATCTCTTATCCGGTATCTACTTCAAGATAAAACATAAATAGAGCTCTCCCATCCCGGACCGACAAAAATATTATCGTTACAATACGGATAACACAAATGGAGAAAAGTACTAATTTGACAACCATAGTCCGAGATAAAATTATCATCCCTGACTACATGTGGGGACTTTTTGTAAAGCTCTCCGATAGTGCCAGTCCCCCAATCCCCTAATAACAATTTGAAAAGAAAGTTACGCAAATTTTATCAGTTCCAGTATTTTAAAACTGCCTTCTATAGATATATAATCGAATGCTGAAACTCAAGAAAGTTAATGCTTACCTGTGTCAATGCCACAAATTTTGAAAACTTTTATTCAAAATTGAACAAGTTTTAGGCAAACTTTTTTTCAAGAATCGTAAAAAAAAATCATTACGTCAATGAAGCTCCTAAATAAATTCTACGAAGAAATTACCACGAAAATGCATCCCAACAATAGTCACCTCATATAATTTTCCCTTCTTCACGTAAACAGATACCGGGTATTGTCTCTAAATGTGATTTTCTCATGACTATATCAATGCAATATCATGCTCAAGATTGTCACGATAAAAATTTCTTTTTGCCTAAGCGAAGCTTCCTTTATGCTTCCTGCGCATTAAAACGAGAGGAACGAGTATGGAAAAAGATGCTATATAGATACTCTCGGGCAGAGAGTATACTAATTGAATGGATATGCGGTCGGAGCGGGGTGGTGGGGAGGCGAGAAGGGGATGAGGGCAGAGGGCGCTATGAGAAAGAGGGAAGGCGGGGGATGAGTAAAAGCGCGTCGAGAAGACGTCTCACTCGACTGCGAGAGCCGTAAAACGTCGATGGTGGGGGGTAGAAGCAATCTGTACAAGTTGGTACAGGGAACGAGGATGCTGCGCTACGAGGGAAAGAGTTGGATGCAGTTTTGTGCAATGCAATGCAACCAAAAGAAGCGAGAAGGAAGGAAGACGAGAATCGCTTTGCCTCAGATAGGAACGAAGCTGTGTATGCAACGTATACTAACTGCTGAACGACTCTTGTAGCAGAAAGTGCTATAATATGTGGCAGTTCAACTCGTGATCCTCGAGGTGAAGGGGGTGTGAGAGAGAAGGGAAAGAAGCACAAGTGGTATAATCGTGATAAGCAGGTGATAGATGCCCTTCGGGGCCCCACTGTCGGGACCCTCTCAGCAACGGACAATGGCTATTTGTTTCTCTGCCTTGCCTCGTCTCTCTTCTTCTCTCTCGGTTTTACATCTCCGGTGACTCTTTTCCCCTCTCTCATACCGTCTTATTCCTCTTTCTTCGCGGTCTCAACGTGTGTTACGCGACTCTCCTCCTCTCTTGTGTTTCATTCTCTCTGCATTATTTGTATATACATGCAGCATATGAATCCCTCGGTATGCCTTCCTCGAAAGAGAAAGAGAGAAAGAGAGAGAGAGAGAGAGTAAGAGAAAGAGAAAGCTCGACAAAGGCGAATGAAAGGAAGGGAGCAAGAAAGAATTCCACTACACGCCAAGAGCACACATATCTCGTCGCCCGAGACACGGTCTAAATCACATCGACAGATAATCACAACTTAATTTACCCCCCGTGGATCGGGTATAGAGCCGGTACAAGTCGTCCTGTAGTTGTATATGCCCACGATGTATGCTGCTGCGGAGTTCTGCATATACGTATTGCCCTTGCACAGAGAGATGACTCGAGAAGAGATCCGCGAGTCACGTAAAATTTCGTGTGATAACTTCATTTTATAAGGTATACAAGAGCTCGAAAAATCTTGCATAAATTGAATCTTCACCAGGAATAAATATATCCAGTTTTGATGATTGTTCGATTATGCTGGAGCTTTCGTAGTTGCTATTTAAAATAATCAATGGTTTGCCAAGAAAAAATTTTGAGCTACAGATAATTCAAACATAAGAATAACGTAAATGTCACGTATATTTTATCAATGCACACATTAGCATAGATTTTCGTTTCGTGTTTCTTATTCGATGGAGCAATCGCAGCTATTTTTTTCCAATCGTTTAAAAACAAAAAATGTCCGATCAACATGCATGTCCCATATCCCAAACTGTGTTTGGTAATACGGCCTTTAATTATACCCCCCCCCCCCCACCTGGTTATAGCTCGAGATCCCTGACCGATATCACTTCTCGCCCACAACTCGTTATACCTGCGTATATCTAAGGAAACCTCGATCTCTCGTACATTTCAAATGACAAGATTACGAGACTGGGAATAGATTATAGTTTCTCGTGTTATCCGTAGGGTGTACGATTTTGTATAATTTTTCTAACCATATACGAACATGGGAGGAAAATGACGTGACGCGTGGGACAACGTTATTTTATCCAATTTGTGAAACATACGTTTGATACGTATACCTAAGATAACGCTGTTTTATCATAATATACATGTTTTATTTTAAATTTTTATGTCGGGCTTTCTCACGCCTTGGCATCTTCACACTTTCGAGCAATCGTCATTTCGCGCCTTATATAGAGACGTATGCGCATGTATTTTTGTGTGTCGCGGCCGCTGAAAAACAAAAGGGCTTAAAACCATGCGATTTAACATGCAAAGGGACCAGTCGTTTGAGGTCTTTTGTATGCTAGCAACCGATACGTATATGTAGTACATACAAACTTATACAAACAGGCTTGTGTTACGAGGCTAATTTAGTGATCATCGACTCAAAGTGCGGATAGATTATTCAGCATAATATATCCAGTATGGTGAACACACGAGAATATATATCTTGAGCGCGCGATCGAGCCTCCGGGGCCTAAATGTATGAAGAGTTTTATTTCGTTTTTTTTTTCCCTCGTCTCCGCATTAAAAATCGTTTGGCGTAGATTCCTGCTCGATGCGATAACCAAACGTGGCAAAAGGATAATTATGGTTTCGGGGTGAATTTATTTAAAGGTACGAGAATGATGCAGCCAACTTAAAATCACACTTACACGAATATAGTACTCTCATCTCGAGCGTGGAGGCGCCACCCGAGATGTGAGAATGAGAAGCGCGCGACGAGAATGCTCTCGCGTACCTGGATGGGCTCCGCTTTGCGTTCCTTATTCAACGTATATATTTGGTTAACTATGTTTATATATGTTAGAATAAGCAATGATGAAGAGAGAGAGAGAGAGAGAGAGAGAGAGAGAGTGAAGCGAAGGAGCGCGCACGGATGCGCCACGTTCGCGCCACAATGCGCCTGTACGCTTACATATTCGAGCGCCGCACGTCGATGATTAATGACTATTGAGACTCGCTTGCCCCGCGACTCACTCGTTAATGATGCCATGACTCGGCCAATACGTTAACTAGCTCTTTAGAGCCGAAGGTCCTATCACAGGAGAAGACTTTATACTTTTCGACTACAGTATACGTAACAATAATAATGATAATTATAATAATAATGATAATAATAATAATTCGTTTCATTGAGTCATTGGGACAAGTCCCCCATCCGCTTCTAACACCGATTACATACCAGTGGGTAGCAAAAAATTATGAAATAAACAGCCGTATAGGCAACTATATATGCTATTATGAAAGGAACATGGAGTTTAAATGTCGAACTAAATTAACCTTTTTCGTCAGTCACGAAAAATTTTCCGTCTTGATGAGTGACGCTGTGGATTGACATTGACGTTAGTGGGAATTTGATCTTTTCAAAGTAAGTTTAAATGAAGAAAATTAGTCAAGAATTAAAGAAAAGAGTATTAACTGTCGTTTAGTTGGCAAAAATTTTTATATTGTTGATTACCGGACATTTTAAAGCGGGAAAAAAAAAAATTCGTCCCATCTTAATTGAGGTTAGATTTACCCACACTGATCGCTTGTATCCCCAGCCCCATGCTGGTGAAGCTTTTAGCGGTAAGTGCATCGAAGTAATATGACAAAAGAGGCTAATGAAATTGAAGAAAAAAAAAAAAAAAAAAATTCGACTCCACTGACGTACGCTTTTCTGCGTACCGCGATCAATCTTTCCCAATTTGTTGGCCAGAAAACGCCATACGCGCGTATCGCACCATTTTTGAATCGCATCAAAAGCGCATTCACGAACAGCTGGAGTCAAAGGTTCGATGATCCATCTCCCACGGACTCGATCATGTGTCACGCATTAACGAATACTCCTTGTTTCGGACTCATCTCGACGTTCTCGTGATCGTCAACTCATTTATTAACCGAGAGTTTTCGGCAAAGACATAAATTAATCACAACTCTCGTATGATATCGTCTGTTGAGAGCCCCTGATTACAAACGGAGAGTCACACAAGACAACTCTATCCGGTCGTATAATACTATGGTCATATATTGCTGTATGTTCACCCTCTGCCACGCGCTTTCTATTGTCCTTCTGTTGGGCTCTCTTGTACGGGACGATGAGTTCGCCCCTCGTTTCCTTGCCATGTAATCGCATTATAGTCAATGCTTTTCACCCACATAACGTCCATGCATACTTAACCACATTTTTCAACCTTCATGCATATAATATCGTTCTCTTTTACACGAGTATGCTAACCACAACATCATCCACCACCACATCTCATGGACCGAGACATTCAGAGAGTCGTATAAGCGCTAGACGCTTATGTATATGTAAATACAAATCTAGTCTGGATACGTTACTCTCGTGTCGTTCAGTTAAACCTTACTACTACCTCGCGAATATCCTATAAACGCGTTATCCCTTATTTAAATAGACACACGATGCTATGCACTGAGACGCGAGAGAGAGAGAGAGAAAGAGACAGAGTGAGAGTAGCACTGTAGTATATCTAAGGCCAAGAAAGATAAAACGACATCATCGCATCATCCCCAGGGCAACTATACCATCATCGTAACCAGGGATATTCGTGTATATAGGATCGTCGTTGAACCATCGAGAGTATAAACGCGCAGAGATATTGCCTCCCGGCTAAGTCCTCGGCCTCTCGCTGAGAGTGCTTCCACAACCGCATCGGTGCGGTTAACCACCACTCTGACTCTGCGATACACGTATATTGGCATATTATGCTCATAGTGTGTGTAAATAGCTATATATACCGACTGTTATCAAGCGAAAACGACGTAACACGGTGTGTTGAATCCTGTGAGTTGCGTCGTATTGTCCGCTGTATAGGAGTCGATATCTAGCCATGATGTATATTAAGGTTGCTTCTTCTGAGATACTGAAATAGACTAGCATAGCTATCGATGTCTGGTTAATCCCCTTCCAACAAAATATTCTTATAGCAAACACAAGCCTCCTCTATGCTCGAAGTTCATACTCCGCGTGTGCATAATTCGAACCGGAAATCCTGGTTGTTCGTATGGTTTCAGTATCGAAATTAGAATTGCGATGGTATAGGTGGAAAAATTGTGGATCCCAAGAGTTCGAGGAAAGTGTAGAGAAACGAGAAATGCGTGAGTTTAAATACACATTTTAGGTAGTGTAACCGCAATGCGCGGTTATAACTGTGTAGTTTAGCGCGGGTTAAACCTGATGATTATGTTGTCAGGCTCAGTGGGTGGAGAGAAAAGTGATCGCTCACCGCGAAGCACACGAGTATATATATATATATATATATATATATATATATATATATATATATATATATGAGCGAGGAAAGTATGAGGAGATCGAGGAGAACCCAAACTCTCGTCTTTCACTCAAGCACACTATACCTATACACACACATGCATTGACTTGCCTATATACTTATTACCGTATAAGTATGTTGATCGCACACTTGCCGTGTCTCGGTTCAACGAGAAACTCACGCATATGTATGTATTAATATATATGTGGGAGTATTTTGCTCGTGTAAGCTCTCTCGTACCCTCGATTTTCTGAGCTGACGCTATTACTCCACGTTTGCTCGTCTCTTCGGCACAATTTACTGGAGTACATTTGATAAGTATGTATGGCAACCCATAATACATAATCTATAGCGCCTTTCGATGAAAGCACCTTCGAATACATCCTCGGCCCTCGATCAACCTCTTCCAACGTCGAATAACCTAATCTATAGACTCTGTGAGTTGTTTTCCCCCCTTGTGCGGTTGATCATAGAGCTGTCAATGGTGATTTTTCGTTTTCCTATTTTACTGCATGGTGGTGAATCATCAGCATCCTTATCGCGAAACTTCCACGTTTTGAGCATCAGTTGTTATCATCTCCTTAAGAGCTATGGAGAAATTCAACTCTACATCATATCGTCCATTCAAACGTATACGTATAGTTCAGATGAATTCATGTGTGTTAATGAGCAAATGCAAGAAATGTCCACATTTGTACGATATGAAACTTGTACCTACTTTGCCGCGTATGTTCGGGCGTTCCATCTCAAATCAATCCATGCGACTTCCGCCTGCAAGCTGTAATTTACCCGTTTCCCCGAAGCAAAAACTTTCAGATTATCGATTTTCTTATAATTCCCAATATCTCTAGAGTAACGCCTATCAAAATGGAAAAGTCCTCCTAGATTTTTTTTTTCATTCCCGACCGTCGCAACACCCAGCAACGTGAAAGCTTTTAAATCCACGACTCGAAATTGAATCTGTGGAACAATAAGCATGGAAAATCTTGTTAAAAAAAAATCTAACAAGCCCCAATAACATATATAGGTAAATGATAAAAGAAACTATATTATGGTTCAAATAAGAAATGGTAAAAGTTTTTGGTTGATGAAATTGGGATGGAATTCCCTGTACATGGATACATGTATATCCTTTCATAAGCCTCGAGCTAAGCTCTGCACGCCTCGATATTCCACTCGGTACTTCGTCGAGCTTCTCTCTCTTATACCCTTGCGATCCAATGTAAGTAAGCCGATTCATCACCATTATCACTGACGGACATAGTTAGCCGGCACGGTGGAGGCTTCCCCTCCTGGCGATTCAGGTCCGATGCTTGGTTGCCTGGTTATGCTTTCACCTTTCCTCGATGCTCACTGGCCCCGTCTCGACTTCTTCAAGCCAAAGGCACACTCTCGCTAAACTCACCCCACACGAGTGTTTATGTTATATGTGCGTATGTATATCCTCCATTCAAGACCAATCTGATTCTGTTCCGTTGAATTTTCAGAATATACATCCGTATAACATTATAATATATGCTCCGGCTCGCTACCTCACTACTCTTCCAGACTTTTTGATACAACTTGGCTGACAGTGTATTATAATTGACACACGTTGAATTATTACCAGGGTAAATGACGAAGCTCGCGAGTATGGCTTGTACGCGTGTATGAACTTGTGGTAATTTTCACAGGCTGTAGATTGATTTTACCAGTCATTTATTTATAAAATAACGAAACCTGTGGAATAACGGAGGAAAAAATTGGGTACTTAATAGAGAGTATATAAACGAGAGCCTTTGAGGACAATGATCCCCTGAAAAACAAATGAGTTAATTAACAGGCTAATCGATCCGACACATTTAACGGAAGAAACCGGTTCGCCATCAAGTTCAGCATGATAAAAGGTAAGATCTGTTACAATAGTAAAAAGTCAATTACACGTCAGTTAGCTCAGACGCAATAAAAGAATGTCTTCGTTCAGTTTCCGGCGAGGCTTCAATGCTAATCGCAACCTGCAGTCATTTGGGAGTCTTGCAGACAATCAACGATCCTCAGATACTCCGTACACCCACTCGCAGACACTTGCGGACTTTGTTAGGGTCGCTCTCGTTTATTGCCAGTAGTTCGTATCTTGATGCGCGTGGTATATTTTGTTTGCAGAGCACGATAAGAGTCCAGTTGCAAGTAACGAGGTAACTAGTAATAAGTAGGTAATGACCGTGGAGTGAACGAGTGTCGAAGATGCCACAGGGAGTGCGAGAGAGATATAGAGAAAGAGAGAATGAGCGAGGAAAGAAAATAAAAATGAAAGACGGGGGGGGGGGGGTGCATTTATTTCGCTGCGGCTGGGCGGGCGGGAAGGATCCAAGGAGCAAAAGGCGCAAGAAAGTCGGACTTGCAGGTCGTAACTCCGGACACTTAACCGTCGCTCGAGCGTTATTTCGTCGACTAAAACCACCGACGGTTAAATCAACAATCCCCCGTGCTCTTGCACTATATACGGGAAGCCAAAAGTTACATAGCCGTGAGCGTGGAAGAACGCGAGCTGAGAAGAGACGACCATGGCAATATTATAGTGAGTGAAGTCGAGAGAAAGAAGACGAGAAGCGTCGCGCACTCCGGTTATTGCTCGTAAAGCCCCGACAGAGTTTTCAACCGCAGTGAGAATAAATATTTTCCGATAAGTATATAGTGCCATAGGTATAACATATCTGCTTCTCTCGGTTTCAATTACGTGCGCGCCCTGGCGCTTATATGTGTATTATAGCAATGTCTATCAAGAAAAAAGGCCCAAAATTGACAAGATCGAAAGCGTATAAACCTCAAAACCATCAAAAGCATTACCAGAAAATATAAAATTTTGTTCGAATCAAGCCTTTTGTATCGACTATTCGAGATGAAGCTTTATCCAAATTCATCTATTTCAAATAATCAAGGTTGTTTAGAAGTCGGGTGGGGATAGATTAGAGTGGGGAAGGATTTTCCTATACTTGTCATATACATATTGGGCCCTGTCAGACACTCACGCGCTCGGAGTGAATTTTGACGCGATTTTTCATATATATATATATTATAATATCTTCAAGGAAATTCTCCAAAGGCTAACGATTTCGGTATTGATCGACGCGAAATGTTGGTTAGTTTTTCAACAAAAGTTCAATAGCACGATCAGATATATCGCGAGTTTTTAGATCACGCTTGGCTACGTCCATTAGAAGCTACGAATAGTCGGGCGCTCAAAAGTACGCAACTTGGCGATTTTTTTTCTCCATAAATAATCTCCAAACTGGGTTGAAATTTTACACAGACGTATAGTTTAAATTTTCCACTACCCACTGCGTAAATTTCAAATTTTGTTCATAAGACGTGATTTGCTTCTAAACAACCTTAATATGACGAATTTTATGGACGACTGCGTGCAAAGGTGCTATTAAATTTCCTCGTAAGATACCGCACATATTTGGGCACAAAAATAATACGCATCATCATTCACAATTGTCCGCGTGGGTGTGACAGACGCCCAGTTATAGATTCGTATATGCAAACCCAATATCTTTCAGTCGGTGGGTTCAAAATAAGTCATGCTTAGGCAAGCGAGGTATATACGATGTCGATCTATTATATATACCGCGAGAAATTCCTCCGGCGGCGTTATTAAGTAGTAACAACATCTAAATCTTCTCGCATATATACCACGCTATATAAGCAAGAGAGAAAGATCCCGCTCAATGTTCAAGATGTTCTACGTGCAACGCGCGTGACGACGAGCCATTATTCTCGCTCGATGAAACAATTAGCCGACTCTGCGAGAGTGTACGTACCCACTATTGTGTTTGCGGTGTTTTACACGGTGTATACTTGAGGGAACGTGATATACATGACTGTATATATAGCCATGAAGATATACATCTTCTCGTCGTCTTTGCGAAGAATCTACAATATAGTTTTCTTGTGTTAAAATTATCGGCATCTTTACACGGATTATATTACACGCGTAGCGGGGAAAAATACGTTAATTGTCGTGAAATAAAAATTAATGAAAAAGAAAAAAAGTTACATGCACGGCGCGGGGAAGGGGGGGGGGGAGCGATCTCTCTAGAACGAGCGGGAAACGAACACAAGACGGCAGTTACCTTCGGCACCTAATCGACGAGAACGTGAATTGAGCCGTGAAAGCGCGCGTGATAAATAATAATATTCACGAGAAAATAAGTTTGCCACGAGATTATATATAGCGTGCAATTATAGCACAATTAGGAGAAAAATTCCGAAAGGAACAAGGGGCTTAAAGTTTCTACAACATAATCTGTAAAACATATAGATATCTCGGGAAGAACGATGGGTTAATGTACATATTACATATACGAATACATAATCGTATACTACAATTTGAGAATCTCGTGTACGATTCTATTACGCCAAGTCTCTCGTAGCGTAACGGGAAGGAGAGAAAGAGAGAGAGAGAGAGAGGGGCAAAACACACATAAGGTCTAAAAAAAAATTATGAAGAGCGTAGGTATACAGCGCAGCATCAGCAAACACACACATGCACACATATACGCGCGCGCACACACGCGACGTGCAAAGTGGTACGATTGGATTGGATGCCTAGCCGTCCGACCCGAGAGTTTCGTCCGACGATTATTGGCCCTTCGCGGGGTGGTGGGCGAGGCAAGAGCAACTCCAGCGTGCATACATGCACGCTAGCATCGCGTGCGGAATGCCCGCGCGAGTGCATATACAACCCAAACATCACGCTCGATCCGCAAAGCGAACCTTCAACAAGCGCTTATTCTCTCGCCCTTCTCCTTCCTCCCGTCGCCCTTCTCCTATTCTCTGCTTCCAAAGAGAGGCACACGTTTCACCTGCGCTCAAACTTTCCGCTACCCTTTTACTCTCGATCGCGTTCTCGATCTCTCTCTCGCTTCATATTCCCCCTTCGGCTGATGGGGTACGGGTAGTCACCGACGTTGTTTGCCCTGCATCCGACCAAAATGAGTTTTCGATTAACCGACAATTCGAAACAATTTGGCCATCGAGATATCCGATTTTGCAAACTCCCATAGCCACAGCTGATGACTCGTTCGTTCTCTCCTGCTTGTCTATATACCTATGTGGCCCCGCAATCCGCCCATGTACATATTCCAGTTTGATGTTTCGAGGGTTTTGCGAAGAGCAAGGAGATGTGACGTTTTTATGTGATCATACGGCAGGCAATCGTCCTAGTTCTTGAATAACATTAAATTCGCGTAAAACGTTGACACGCATCTTGCTGCGATACTTGCATACGAAATTTACAAGATAAGCAAAGTACAATAACCAATTTTTTCGTAAGTCCGATGGAAATTTTTAAGCATTCCGAAGACTTGGGAAGCTCGCTCCATGAGCATATTTGGCTCATTTGTGGGGTCCATGAATTTACGGAAATTACGAGAAATCAATGCGTGCATGGAACTTTTTGGACGATCTCGAAGGTGGTTCAACTACCGAGATGGAAACAAAATTGATGTACGAATGTATACAAATGTTGGCCGCAGAAATGTATATCGTGTATATTCCAATGTTTTAGTTGATTAAAAAATAGAGCATAATCATTGAACTTCGGGGCAATCGCAGTTTTAACTCGAGGAAGCAATGAATTTCGTAAAAAATTGATTAAAGGGAATTCCAGCTGTATTCTCGAGAGAATGTCCGATGTGTCAAAAATTTCAAAAGTCTATTATGTCGAAGTAAATTCTTAGAATCAGGCATTATAAACTGAATTCATAAAATAAGTTCTCTTTTAAATAATTCTTTTAAATATTTAAGTTCTCGTTTAAATAATTTTGCAAGGCATAGCGAATTTCTGGCAACCCTATATTGGAGAATACCGGCATTATTACACGAATACCGGTAGCCCATCATGGGGTATCACGAAGTATACAGCTCATAGAGGTACCTGCCTCTGTTCAATACACGAAGATCCATTCTAAAAAGTTCCCACATTCTCGCGAAAATCACAGTGGAATTTCATTTTCCAAAGCGTGTGTATAGGATTGAGTCGGGTGCATCCTGTTATTCTCGCGTTATACACAGCCTCGTAATAAGATAGCCGATGGAAGAACGCTCCCGCATGGCACTTCTTCCCAACTCGCATACGAAAGATCTCTCTCACTTTTCGCCGTTCTACATCCGTGATAATAATCCTACAAATATGTATTCATATATCGGTATTGGTTAATTAGGGACGTGAATCCGAGTGCAAAACCAATTTTCCCAATGTATCTGATTCATACACACACACACACACACGTGGTTCGTGTATCAAGAGCTCGATATAAGCGCCCGTTGAGAGAGACTCCTCCGTACTCTCAACTCTCTTTGCACGCTTATTACCCTAATGCCAGTGCTTAACACTCTGTTGTTGGCAGCGCGTACATATTCCTCTACCGTTCTCTGCCATGACTTTTTTTCTTTTTCCACTCGCGAACAGCCTCCCTGTCTTATTCTGTGTCTCGATGAGCGGGTGTGCTGTGCTTGATTCATGCACGACGGAGAACCCCATCGACGAAGAGAATAGCAAAACCAACGAGGGAGATAAAGCCAAGCAGCTATAGACATGCGCATGAGTGAGAATATTAGCATTTTTTTTTCACAAATTTACGTCTACACGTCTACGATCCTTTCTAACGATCCTCGGTGATTCAAGCAAGACCCTAAATCATGAATTTCCGGTATAAACTCCTGCACGGTACAAGAGAGATTCAGGCGCGAGATACGTGCCATGGAACAAATGATTTTCTGGTCACAGAGAATCCATACGCATTTCGAAGCAATTAGACTTTCGAGATTGGATTTTTTGTTCCTTTAAAACTGCCGCATGCAATGATTTAACGTCGAAAAGAGATTCGTATAGCGTTGCAAGAGCAAGCAAGAGAGACTGATATTGGAGTGATTAACTTTTAACGATTGTGGGAACGGAGTTTACATACCTCAGTGATTACGTCTACGTCTCTTTCTCCCTCTGTATCCTGCAAGCGCGCACATAGAGAAGTAGAGAAAGATCTATAACTAATGCACGCATTTCTCACTATTAGTTATACACTAATGTATATTTGTATTACGTATATATATGTATTACTTACTATATATATATATACATATTAGTTCGTCGCACTCGGTATATGGATCACTTACAGTGTGCAGGATAAAACTAAAATTGCGGCACTGCTGCTGCTGCTGCTGTATCGGTCCCACTCAGCGATGCCCTGGCGTTCCCGGTATAGATAATTATCACTAACCATCAGCTATTTGCAAGGAATGGCTGATAATTGCCACGTTGTGTTCAACCTCACCCGACCGATAACCCGTCTCCTTATATATGTATATTGTACATATATAAACCACATGTATACCACATATTCTATAGGAGTCTTGGGGAGCTTTTAGACGAGCTGGTATAAGAGGCTGTCGGTATAGTTGGCTGAATCCAAGCTCTCGGTAGTTGGTAGTTAACGGAAGCAGAAGTCACTCTACTATATTATGCCAGGCGTTTTGTTGCACACCCTGCTGATCTCGATACTTGAGTTTTATTCTTTTAGAATTTTTTTTTTACTCCACAGTTAACAGCCGCACGTATACAGTAGTGTAAACATCTGCAGAGCTATATACCGCGGTTCGCCCCTTAATGTGTATTTTTACTACGCTGTACTCACGAATGAACATTTAGCAGGTGATAATAATTATTTTCGTGCGAGTGTGTGTGTGTGCGTATAAGGGCCATTAATTTTGTATCTCATCGTCTTGAATTCACATCCGCAGTCAATGTTCAGGGACAATTATCATGTATATTATCGCTTAAAGTAGTGCGTCGGAAATCGCAATAGCGCAATAATCGCAATACAAATCTATTACAATACGGATATCGGTTCATGAAAAATCATCTCACCGAGGGGGATAATAAATTTTACTCATTATCCCGAGGCTGCTTTTATTTTATTTATACGCTCATGCGACACAATTTTTATATGAGACAATTTTTTTAGCTTCTTCATGATAATTACTTTCAAAGGCTGACCGGGAACTTGCACGTATCTTCCTTCCGGGTTGATAGTGTTACATAAAATAATAAGATCTTCTTCAATTGCACTGATCTCTTCTGCTCGTGTTGCGAGTCGATGAGATTGATTTCTGTCACGTTTCAACCAGAAATAGAATTGAAACTTGTATTATATACTTACGAGATCGTCAGATCTCGCTGCAGAATAAATGTATGCATAGAGAGAGGTAAAAAAAAAATTATCTGTGTTAGCAGTATGGCGGAAAGGAATCAATGTGCATAGTGTATATACACATGTTTGAGAATAGAGAGCGAAGATAAAAATGGCGACGAGAGAAATAAGGTGCAATCAGTTTAATGAATAGTCGCTCGGACATAATTACGGTGAGAGACCGCAAAAGCCACAATACCGAGGCTCTCTCGTTTGTTCACGATGCCAGGAAAGTGGAAAGGATAAAGAGATTCGTGATTTTTTTCGCGTTACCCGCAGAGACGCGTCTGCGGTAATTACATTCGAACCAGACAAAAAAAAATACTGTTTTAAATAAATGCGACACGTACCAGAAATTTTAAATCTACAATAAGTCCATGCAGTTGTAGAGTTTAATCATCGAGGATTCGAAAAAAAAAAAACTCAACCGTTGGATCTAGTAGTGGGGGAATGGGGTTTCTTGCCCACGTCTGTTCTTACAGGTAAAATGAAAGACGAGAACTCGAAATGTGCACGTGGTCATATATATATATATATATATATATATATATATATGTTCATGTGATGGCAATCGAATAAAGTAAATCGAGAAGCCCTTTCTCCCTCGCTTATGGTCACCCCCTTGCTACGTCGGGATACTGGCTAGTGACCCGCGAAATTCCCCGTGTGATTGCCGGCTTGAATAAAGCGCCTCTCCCGCCCATACACACGTCTCTAAAGTTCAACTCGTCTCAGTCGATTCTATAAGAGAATGAAGGACTATATAAAGGAGAGAAAAAAAGAGATCGAGGCTCGAACGCTACTGAGCTTTCGACTATTAAAAAATACTTCAGTCCTATACCTATAGAATTCTACGTGAGCCACGAGTTTTTTAATCCTCAATTACGAGCAACTACTATATAGTCCTGGTCAGTGAAAAAGTAATAACAAAATGCCAAAGCATAAGTATATGGACTAGCAGATAATTTGTACTCGAGTTGAAAAAATCTCGCAAATACCGAGAACTACTCAGACGCATTGCGAACGTATCATTGACCTCAAATACATTTTTAAGTATCATCGAAGAGCATGCACTGTCTTTATTCATAGATCGAGGAAAGAAGAACAAGAAATTGCTAATAAACTCAAATTTATAGCTCCTTATCCGGTGTGCTACAGAAAGGTCATTGTTAGGGTTACAAAAATACAATTTTTAATCATTAATGATCACTTTTAATTTGTGATTGAAAAAGTATTTATAAATTCAGACCTTTAAACATGCTAATCGAATTAATCGCGTGATTGATCATAACAATGAATTATAATTGCTGATAAGTCTGGTATTTATCAATACACTGTGGGAACTTTATGATTTTATATCATCGAGAAACACGCGTCAGTCTCCGGGGTAATCTCTTCCATGATTTTCCCCTTTTGGCCTCTCTCTGCTGTCTCATATTGTCTGCATTACAATATACGTTATGTCTGTATGATACCGGTGTGGGTTTCACGGAAAGACTCGGAGATATTCAACTCGGCAAAGTCGAGAGAGTCGTGCAATTGATATCTCGAATTGCAGGTCGGAAGTTGAAAAAAAAAAACCCCCCCGAGAAATAAAAACGCCAAGAGTAACATTTTGATTCCCCTGCTCGAAGTTTTATTCCTGTGGGACGGTTGTGTTGCATGTGCTGCGAACTCCCGATCGCGAGATTCACTATACTGCTATAGTATAAATAAATTAAAAAAAAAAAAAAAAAAAAGCGACGAGGCACATTGCTTTCCACAGTTGTACGGGGTGTAACTGAGTTAATAACCGCGTATCATCCGGCTGCGAGGGCAAAGCTTGTATACACCACTACGATTCATAAAACTCTACGTATATACGTATATGAATGTACAGGTATCCCCGTAACGATTGCTGGCAAACAAAATGACGTAAATTACACGTTTAACCATGTTAAAGTTGGGTGATTCGCGCCTTTTTGCCTGCCAGCACGGTCAACACAAGGTAACTTGAGAATTTCTACGATTCGAGATCTCGGTGAGAGATGCGCCCCGGTAGATCGAGGATCTCTAATGTGGGCCAGCCACGCAAACCTATCATAACCTGGGCCAACGGGCGAGGGGTCTAATCACATGTTTGCCCAGCTAACTTCACGTCTTTCTCTCTTTCTCCTCGTATATATATATATATATACGTATCTGGATTCCCCTTCCCGCATTCACCTTCTCGCAATTTGCATTTCTATCAGTGTAGCTTCTCGTTCCTTTACACTTTATTCGCTCGGCCCCCTCGACTACTGTCCATATGATGACCGCGGCAGAGCGCCGCATTCCCTTCATTTTCTTTCTAGAGCTTAGGTCATGAGTGCAAAACTGACGAAAAAAAAAAAAAAGACGAATCCAAGCGTAGACAGAAATATATAATATCAACCGAGAGACCAGGATACGAGCCAGACACGATGCGGTCATTTCTCTGCCGTAAACGCTTATCCGATTGTCGATCCTCCGGTACTCGAAATATATGTATACATGTTAGAATTATGTCCCGTAATATATGGTTTTAAAAAAAAAGTGCGAAAAAAAATTCAAGGATCTCTCTGTCTGCAGATTCTACGATAAATAATTTGCCAATAATGTTTAGTGTCCCACGACGTTTGTTGTGGCATTCTCCTATACATTACCCGTTTCACGATTTTGACCTCGAGCTCGTAGAATTTCTCGTTACCTGCTGAGCCATAGAAATTGAATGATCGTTCTAGAGATGCTTCCTTTTTCTTCAATGACAATAAAATAGACTCGAATAATACGTTTTTAGTGTCGAGTGATTGGTTGAAATTGACAAACCGGAAGAAATAAAGAGAAAACTTGTTCCTGGATTAACGTTCGTATATATAACGATCGAGAAGTTAAATTACCTCGAAAGCCACGAGCGAGAGAGGTGCGAGCAACCGCAAAGGGTCGAGAGATATATATAAGTCTCCGGGACGACGGGGACCATGTACGCATGACTCTTGTAGTACTCTGTGGGTTCTTCGGGTAAGTCCAAGGACCGATTTAATACAGAATATGTACGTATGTGTATGTGTGTGTATGTGTGTGTGTGTGTATGTGTGTGTGTGTGTGTGTGTGTGTGTGTGAGTAGGAAATACTCTTTCCTCTCCGCTTTCCTTCGGCTCCTTCGTACCTTTTCTCGACCTTCTCATTACGTGTTCGCGCTGCAACTCCGTGCAGCTCAAACTCTTCCTCCTACCCTCTCTTGCAGCGCTACCCCGCGACAATATTGTAAACAAAATGGTATCACTATTTCATTGGTAACCCGACACTTCTCGGTCCGAACCCACACACATAGTCGGCTTCGAGAAAATCGGGGAATCCCCCACCTCATCGCAACTAAAGTCCTCTGCTTTTCGCTCTCTCTCTCTCTCTCTCTTTCTCGTCCTCTTTTTTTTCTGGTCCCCTTCGCCTCAAATTTTAATTTAAAACCACGACTACAGTCCAACGCAGGCTATTTACGTTTGCAGCAAAAAAAAAAGCGCTATTTAAATCCACGCTGTGATGACATACGTCATCACAGCTAGAGTTCTTTTCTTCGTTGACAGCTTATTCTTCGTCTCTTTTCCCTGAATGTTTCAGGATCACATTTTCAGCTATCAGTTCGAATCTCCGGATTTATTGTCGAGAAAGTCTAAGATATGCCTCTTCACATATAGGTGACATCATCTATAATTAAAAGATACTTTTTCCCTCTGGGATGCACCCTCCGGGACATATTAGCGTTTTTTGACGAAAAACAAATTGCGATAAATAGAACTAGGAACTCACCGTTCTCGGGAAATTTTACTTTTTCCTTTTAAATCCCAATCACAGCTTTGAGAGGGATTCGTGAGCAAGGACAATCTCGCGTTTCCACGTTACGTTACGTTGTTCAGCATTTATCGTGATTATTCTACGTTTCCTGGTTCATCTCAGCCTCCCATTAAATCCGATCATGACCCGAAAGACTTTTACGGCTGAAAAGTTTCATTTCCTTACGCCGACGGAAACCCGCAAATCATCGCGCAATTAAATCAGCGATAATCCCGTTTCTTATAATACTTGATGCAGCAAACGCGATCAGCTAGAAGCGTATTCGCGAATTGTTCAAACATCGATTCGAACTTTAGGATGCTGTTGTGGAAAAAGCATGAGGTAACTGAGAGACAGCGAGAGGAGGAGAGAGAGAGAGAGAGAGAGAGAAGGAGAGAGAGAGAGAGAGAGAGAGTGAGAGCATTCGCCGAAAAACACCACACCAGGTAAATACCCGAATAGGTGGTCCACCCAATCTTTTTTTTTCTCCTGCCTTTGAAAATTTATCTCGTACACCAGATATTCGCGCGCGTGGTGTGGCTTGTCGTTCTCATGTTATTTAAATTTAACAACGAGACTCTCGTTCTTCGCACACATGTACACAAAACTTCGGGGCTCTCTCTTTTCTCCCATCTTCCTGGCCGCGGGGACCACGAAAACCTAACTTATTAGCTCGAAGCCCGTAATTCCGTTGAGTGTCTTGCCACTTTTTTTTTTTCTCACTTCGAGTTACATATCGAACGCGTAAGAGAGAAAAAAAATGATGGCGCTCGCGATGCAAAACATGACAATTGCCGAATCTCCTAAATAAGGATTAATCAAATTATCGTCGTCTCGTAAATTACTTCGAACCGAGAGAGGCGTCGAGCGACAACATCTCGACTCATTAAAAATCCTCAACACCATCGATAACGATCTCATTATCATTTTTACTTCAATAACGTAGAGAGTCAATTCGAAAATTATATGTATGTGTGTCTGTGTGCGTGTATATATATATATATATATATATATATATATATATTTATTCAGTACATATGCAAAGTATGTATGCAGAAACCGAAAACTTTTGCCAAGAGATCCCCGAGCGGTCGGTTGGCCGCGGCCACACCGAGATCTCTACGATCCAAGGCACGAAACATTTGTCAGGAACATTAGGGTCCGCGCGGAGATACCCGCATTGTTTTTCTCTCTTCCATTCCGACTAGAAAGAACAGTTTAACTGGTGTTTTACACGCTTGATTCTCGGAATCCGGATCTCTCTTTCTCGCTGTTGCTCTCCGGGTTTTCTCTCTCGCTTCTCCATCTGCGTGGAAAGAGCCAGACCATGCATGGACTTGTGGGCAAGGTCCCTCGGGGCCTTAAATGCCATCCAGGCAATATGGTTGGCCAGGTAGGCATACAACACGTCGACGTAAGCGTTTATTATACGTGTATATATCATAGCACATATACATGTAGACACGCAAGATGCTATATATATATATATATATATATAGACACACATGCATAGAGAAATCCTCCAGGAATCACCGGCTCCCCTCGTTCTCTTCTTCTCGCTCTCCTCTCCCCTTCGTATACAGATCCCTCAGGCTCTCCCTAATCTTCTCTCCGTCTAACTCTCTTTCTCTCTCAGCACACGACGTCCTCCTCTACGCCCATCTCGCCTGTCAGGCCCAATTTGTTGAAACCCTCGGACGTTGTGTGCTCTGTTACAGTTTATGGCCGTCATTACCTCGATCCTTCGAGCTGGAATTAAACGATTTGTTCGCGAGTCCCGAAACGCGATGAGAAGAATCACATGTTGCGTTCAGCGAATTATTTACAAAAAAAAAAAAAAAACAAAAAAAATGGCTTTCCATCTATTATTTATTGTCGCGCCCGAATTGACTACTCGAGTTTGCTCGATTGATGTGAATCCTTATTCGTTCAAAATATTCCGGAAATTTACTGAAAAATGGACAACTATATATGATGAGGCAAAGTGAAACATTGACATACTTTTTTGACCCGCAGCCTTTTTATTCTCCTTAATCGTGCGTATAGCATCTTGGTTAAATATCTTACAATGCGCATTCGATGTAAAAAATAAATTATGAACCCGCACGTATTGCTTTTGTGCTCTATACTCGTTACAATGAATGGATTCATGCGTGAACATTTATATCGTGTCATCGACAGGAACGAGATATACGACCAAAAGAAAAATTGCGCGTGCCCATATATATCCGAGTGTATATCCGAGAGACTGTGGTATGAGCGAATTTCTCTGCCGTTTCTTCATACTCTCTCCGTTGGATATATTCCGGTTGCGCGCGATAGGTGTGCAAGGACCCCATGAGTGTGGATTGTGTGCAGAATAAACGCAAACTGGCAGGGTAATTTGCAACACCGTCAATTTACATAATTAGCAGTTCCAAACCCAGGGTCCGCTCGACGAAGTATCTCTTCTCCCATCCCTTGTATATATACTCGGCATCCACGGCCTTACGCGCTTCACAAGACACCGTCCTCGACCCTCTTTCTCTCTTCCTACCCCCACCCCCCCCCCCCCTCTCCCCTCCAATCGTCTTTACGGACAACGCTTCTTTTTCTCGCTTTCCTTTCGAAGCTCCTATATAACAGAAGAACCCAGAGTCACGTATCTGTACGATCGACGAGATCGCATCTCTGCGTAATGTCGTAGAGAATTCGTGTGTTTCATTCCTCGTGCGACGATCAAACAATCCGAATCTTGCTGACGCGACATCTCGTGGTGACCTTCGGTAGCGAAGCCTCGTATAATCCTAGAAAGGCACTTCAAATCCAACCCCTGAGGCTTTTGATAAACCCTTCCCTGATGTATTTCGATCTTCTCAAAATATGAACGGTAACTTTACTTTAGAGGAAAAAATAAGCCGTACACAGGCTTTTTGGCGCAAAGCTATAATAAGCGTTGAAGGATCCAGGCAGCATTCTTAGGATATCTTGAAATCGGTGAAATTTGCGCATATTTTTGGCAACGCAGGAACAAAAGATTTGTGATACGTTAATTGACGAAATTAGAGCAAATTCAATTATATTTTGCAGAGCGTTTTTTTTTTTTCTAAATTAGAAAAACGATTATCTCCCTGGGAGAATCATCTTATATGAGCGGATGCAGGATGAAGATTTGTTACCTTAGTAGGGAAAAACTTTCGAAAGGAAATTTTTTTACGACCCGTTATTAAAACGGGTCGTAAACAAATTATGCATCAACGTCAACTTTTCCTTCCAAAACTCTTCAATAAATGATCAATGACCCTCCCACAGAGAAGTTGCATTATATCCTTGCTCTTGGGCACCCATATAGAGCGTTGAACCGAAATTCTTGGAACTTTAGCATCCGACGGATTGAAGAAAAGTATTATCCTCAAAAGAAAAACAATCCGGTCCGTGAATATGTTCAAAACGAATTAAAAAAAAAAAAAAAAAAACTACGCTGAGACGCGAAATATCCCAGTGTTTCGCGAATTTATCACTCGGAAAATCTGCCAGCTCTGTTCGATTGCGAGAAATATTGTCATCTAAAAGAAACGCCATTCTGTGCCACCATCAACGGCATCATTCGATTTCCCCAATATAAATACGTAAAATGTTAGTGATTTTCTCGAATTCTTCGGAAAATCATCAATGAACCATAGTGATATCCAATTTATTATCAGATCACTGAAGGATCAACAATTCCTTTTTTCTCCATTCAATCTCGTTGCCGAGCAAACTCGGATAAAGGCGACGGTGAACGTCCTCCGTCGGATTGATACGATCCGAATCTCATACACACCATTCCTATGGCGTATCCCGCGGCTTGATAAACTTACGGGGAAACTTGGGGAATAACAAGCCTCACTTGCCACGCAATAACGAGGTTATTTGTGACGATGAAAATAAAGAGACTTTGCAACAAACACGATTATCGTTGGATTGAGATTGATATAATTTATTTAACTATATCGTTTTGAAACACGAACTTATATAATATCTCTTCGGATATTCTCGGAGGTACAATTCTATGTCTCGTACTCTCGAGATTTTAAAATCACATTTTCGTATTTACACGCTCTATATTTACAGATGTAGAATAACGAGTGACGTAGATCGAACGATGATCGTACTCGCAGGATCGGTGCGAGACCATCGCTTTCGCGTATAACGTTTAATCGATTGATTTTTGTCTCGCGAGAGAGATCGCATCGCACCGAGCCAATTTCGTTTTTTTTTTTTTTCTCGTTACACCTTCGCGCTTGTCACGACTTTCAAGCTTCATGTATATATATATATATATATATATATATATATATATATATATATATAATATTCATATACATATATAATATAATAATTTAAATTGTACATCGCGTACAACGATCGTTAAAAGGAATACTGCTCGTCGTAGACACACACAACGACTTAATTCGTAAATACATCGTAAATATGTTTTTTTATTACACTGGGTTGTTTTTTTTTTTTAAATGTATCAAGTTTGGCACTCGTTGTTCGCTCTTCTTTAGCGTTTTATCAACGTTCACACGCACACGCATACACACAATCGCTCTTATCTCCTTCCATTGGCGTTTCTCTCGCTCATCCGATAGTTAAAATCGACGATCGCGCACTGTTATGTACATTTTTTTAAAAATGTTTTCCCTCGAGCGAGGTGCCCGCTATTCATTGGGCAAATGCTCCGAAAAAAAAAAAAAAAAAAAATTCCATCGATCTTATCTCTTTTGCTCTTTCTCGCTCAGTCTCTGTCTATCTCGGATAAATTATTTACACAGGTTGTCCTATGTGCTTCGCATACGTCTATTTTAATCTCGTGCATTCCACACTTTTATGGCGTGTTTTACATTATGGCAAGATGAAAACACATCACGCGATTGTATTAATTTTATACACATATTTATAGCACTCTGCGCTTACATAATATAACGTTGACATTGAACCGTAAAGTTCTCTCGGGTATGTCTGTACGTTGTTTTTTTTTTTTGTTTTTTTCTTCGTGAAGATTCGTTTCGGAATGAGACTGAGCTCGATACACCCGAAACTTTCGTCGCAAACTGAACAACAGTCCTCATATCGCGAAGAGTTTCTTTTTCGTTTTTTTTGTTTGTTTGTATAACCAGTGCAAAAGAAAGAAAATGAATCAGAATGCTTGAAAGTCGAGTCTCCTTTCGACAATCGTATTTTCGTTATCTTCATCGAACTCGATTCTTCCGGAAAACAGCTCGAATCGACCTCTCTCTCTCTCTCTCTCGCTCTCTCGGTCCTACAGTGGCTCCCTCTGGTCCGAAAAGACTTTTCCCACTTCCGGCGGAACTTTATCCACGGCCATTTAGCCCATCTCATCCAATATCTTCTATCGCTCTTTCTCTCTTTCTCGCGGACAATGGCTCCATTACCACGAACTTCCGATCGCTGAGAGCATCTCTCCGTGTCACGTTCGACCACGAAGTTTCTTGGCAACGTGACGATTCTTCGAGAAAAAAAAAGACTCTTAATTTTTTCCCTTTTCTCTCTGATACATTCGAATCTTTCAACGTTTCAATTCCCAGAATCGAGAAACTCAAGATGAGTAGGCGTATCGACGTAACAATGACGGAATTTTCATTACGACAAGTGACGCCATAGAAATTCATCGTTTTCTCAAAGATTGTAGATCGTTTTTTTTTGTTTGGAATTTTTTTTCTACCCTCCTGGGTAATGAAGTTTCATTCACATAGCAGCGAAATTTCGGGTCATAAGAAATCATCGTTTTAAACCCGAGGAGATCAAATTTTTATCCTGAATCTTTTTGAATTTCCCGCGCACATTCATCACCGGCTATATATATATATATATATATATATGTATAGTATGTATTCGTAGAGAGGCGCAGAGTTATTTATATCGCGCGAGCGTGAGGAACTTTTTATTGATGGACGCGACGAACGATGAATAATAGACAGAGGACATTATGAGAGCTCGCGCGTTTATTCTAAATGTACGATCGTAGCTGGTGAATATTTAAGATGAGCTCGAGCGCGCCTCAATCGAGGCACGTGACGTCTACCAGCTACGCCTCGGAACCGCTAGAACACTCTTCCGCCTCGGGATCGATGTGCTCACCGGCATCATCGTCATCGTCATCATCTTGATGATAATCCCCGGTCTCCTGTTGCCATTTGCTAACGTGATGAGTGTTTTTGTTGTTGTTACCGTTACCATTGCCATTGCCGCCTGACTGCTGCTGCGCCTTTGCCTCCTCCTCCTGCTGCATTCTCTTGTGCTTCGTTCGACGATTTTGAAACCATACCTTCACCTGAAACACACGAAAAGAAAAAAAAAAGCTTTTAAATTATAATACATACACACAATATATAATATAACACACTTTTTTGAGCAAAGTACTCTTGTAGATTATTTTTGAGGTTCTTGTTTTTCGACTCGGGGATCGGGAGCAGGCAAACCTTCCCGCACACCTTAACAAGGTTTGCTGCGAGGCTACTATATAAGTGTTGTTTATTTTCATCATGAGAAGCATCTACGCAGGCCTTAATCAGGACATACTTACTGTCGTTGTATGTTCTGACTTGTCTGTCAAAAGTCTGGCAAGCCTAGATTATATGAAGGCCTTAAAAAAGACTTATTATACTCGAGTTATCAAGAATTTTATAGCTCAAAACTTGAAATGCTTCTCGCATAGTCATGAAGTTAACGTTAACGAAAGTTTGCGGCTCGAGAGAAAAGCAGAGGTCACATTGATGAAAAAAAAAAAAAAAAAAAAAACCAAATTGGCGCCATCTTGGACTTTACGTGTAATGTCTATAAAACTCCTGAAGATTCGGAGTATACAGACGCAAAGGAGGAATCTCACCATTATTCCGGTACGGGATTCCAGAATCACCGGAAAACGAGAAATCGTGCTCGGGAGATTCTCGCACCCCTCAGCAATCGATCCTTCCTTCTTTTTTTTTTATCCTCAGTCTCAGACCAATCCCCGTTGATACTTTGGCTATATATATATATATATATATATGAGGGGAAGAGATAGGGGGGTTGCCCGGACGCTCTGACTCGATCAGCAGCATCAGGAAACCGGGGCAAATTAAGTGGCAACTAGTCAGTTGGATCCCCTTTTCGGACGACCCCTTGTGGGTTATACAGCCACTACGAGCTCACCCCTGTGGGCTAAGCGGAGTATTGGTTTACAATGAGCCAACGCGTTTTATCCCCTCTCTGCGAGCCGCGTCATCAAAGACCTTAGAGGAATCGGGAACATCCGAATGTACTCTCTGCACGCTCGTATATCCCACAGAATGAGAGAGACAGAGACAGAGAGAGAGAGAGAGAGAGAAGGGGTACAATTCGATTTGCCATTTTTCTTTCGGTCTGCTCTTCCGTACCGTTGCGCCATGCGAATCGGCACTCAAGAAGACCCGACCAAACAATGATAATAATATATCAGTATACATGGGGTTCTAAAACAAGTTGCCATTTACGACAAACGGTCTTGCTTATACAGAGGTTCGAAGTCAGAAGCGGAACAACAGCTATCCATCGGGTATAAGAGTGAGCGGGGCAATATGAATCACTACTCAGATATTCCGAATTTTGTCGCATAAATCACGAGATCGACGGGGTAATCAATTTGAATAGGAACAACAATTCGGAGAAACTATGATGAAATAGGTTTTTTTTTAGCCCTAAGCATTTTCGGGAAACAGTTTGTCAAAGTTTTCATCAAATTCGTAAATTTCCAATGATCGTCCATTTTACCCCACTATCCTCTTTCTGCACAACGTATACATACACAGGGGGTATGTATACGGAGTTATATGAGATCGCTTGAACGTCCCGGGGTTGTCCCTGTGTATTATAAATACAGGAATGAACGAGCTTGGTGAGCCATTTTGAAGCTACCGACGCGTAAAATCCCCTTTGTCCTGATCTCTTTCACGGGTGAATCGTATAGAGAAGCGAGTGCGAGAAAGTCAACGGGGTAGAAAAAAAAGGAGGA
Source organism: Rhorus exstirpatorius (assembly GCA_963564615.1). Taxonomy (NCBI): domain Eukaryota; kingdom Metazoa; phylum Arthropoda; class Insecta; order Hymenoptera; family Ichneumonidae; genus Rhorus; species Rhorus exstirpatorius. Next base: position 51,737,129 of record OY751313.1, read on the forward strand.
AAACGCATACAGTTTTGTGACAATATATGTATAGCGTGACGTTGGTTAAAACGATACGAGGGAGGGTGAGACGAATAAGCGAGCTCGATGTTTGGCTAACTGCTGTTGTTGATGAACCTAACGTGGTTTTGACAAGCCCCGGATTAGTATCCATCTCAGTTCCTGCCACACACTCTCTCTCTCTCTCTCTCTCTCTCTCTCTCTCTCTCTCTCTCCTCTCTCTTTCTCTTTTAGAGCGACGATTAATCGAAACCGTGGTATGCGTGTGTGACAGTCCATCTGTGGCTATTATTGTACTCACAACTACAAGCGTCACCGTCAATATATTCGTGCGTGTATTTATACTCCCTGATGGTCCCGAATTTTTTTTATTTTTGTCGCCATTTCTTTATACGCGATATGAAAGAGAAAAGAAGGCGAGCTGTTCTATTCATATATAGAACGCCCGGATATTGATCTACATTTTAGGGATGAGATTTAATAGTATTTTTTATGGATCAGAGATCACCATAATAACGGGATTATATTTCAATCTACTGTAATCCTATACGTATCGAAAAATATTCCTACGTATATTTTGCGACGTATCCTTTGAAATAATTATATACGTATATATATCCTCATGCTGTTACATTCACGTTTTCCCAAAGAGGTGGTAATAATTCGAGTGTGAAACAAAATGTTGAATATAATCATCGTAGAACGAAAAAATCATCAGAAATCTAGAATCATTCGGAATGTACACAACGAATATTGATATTTCATATAATTATAATATATTTACGAATATGTTGCCGAAAGATATTAGAATGTGTGCATATGTTCCTCATTGTCGTCCGCGATCCCCTTCGCATTTCATCTCCTCTCATCGAAGCGAATTCCCGAAAACCATCGAGACACTTATCGGACGATTAAGAGGGCAAATATAGAACTACCCCCTGGGTGTACGTTCTCTTAACTATGGGTATCAACCGTCTCACACTATGTATACCACTTTCCACACCCTCTTTCGCTTTAACCCTTTCCGCACTATCCTATTATGTATCACCGCGTAACCCGGTGTGAGCAAGCATCAAACTACCACTATATACTTCACTTGTATGCACGTTCATATACTTTAACCCTGTATATATATATATATATATATATATATATATATATATATATATATATATATATATATATAAATGTACAATGAAATTTTCTAACACGCGCACGAGGAGCTTATTTCTCGGTGCTTCGGGACTCTCGAGCCCGGGTAATCGAGTTACCCCCATTTGGTAATCACCGCTTTGATTCGCGGGGGTTGCCATGACGACGAACCCGTGCAACCCCGATTTTGGCGCCTTCCGATTGGTCGCGATGGGTCTGTGCAACCCTCGCGGAGGCTGTACGCAGTTGCGCGCAACCCCTGCGACGAATTCTCTACACGTATACCCGGGGATAGCGAGCGAACACGAGCCAGGAACAAAAGCTGCGCGCGGGCTTGCCGCATAAAACATCCCCCCCCCCCCCCACTAAACCCATATATATATATCCAATCCTCATCGTTCTCTTGAGATTCGTGGATCCATCAGGGAGGCAACGACGATGATATGCGACAATTTGCGTCGGACGATATTTGATTTTCGTAGATTATGAGACGCGTTACGTAGCCGATTATGCGGATGATATGAGACAAAAGAAGATCTAAGCTGAATTGGCATAATGATAAATCATAAGACGATGATTTTTTTTCTCTCCTCGATGCTTTATAGTTATCGGATCTATATCTTATGCAGGTGAGAATACGACTTCTTTGCGAATGAATTTTCCTTCCCTCATGACGATCGAGTATAAGCGTTTATTTTCGTTTTCAAATCCATCGCAAGACCAAAAGTTCCCAGACCAAGACTCAAACCAGCGTTAATAATAAACGTCATTAAATTTTATAAACATTTACAAATTGATGAAATTGCGTTTGTGAAACAGAACGATATAACATTCAATTTGTCTCCCAACGAATTTCGTATACGTTCGATATATCTGGACTGTTTTTTTTCGTCTTCTTTTCATCGTTGTTCGCTCCCGTATTCATGAGAATAACTGATAGCCCAATCGTATTTAAATAAATTCACACAAAAACGCAGACTCAATGATTCTCTCGAACTGGATATTGTTTTTAAAGTTCTGCGTCCTTCGGGATATGATATTCAAAACTGGCACGTCATCCTATTTCCTATCTTCCTCAAAATTAATCGATATATCCTTCGAACGAACTAGGAATGTTCTGGCATTCCATAAAATTCCAATGTTCAAGCATTTACTGATTGGTAACCCGCAAAGACCAGATGCTTGACGATCAGAGACGATTATACAAGAAGAATAAAGCACCGGAAAAGAGACGAAATAAAGTGAGGAGAGAGAGAGAGAGAGAGAGAGAGAGAGAGAGAGAGAGAGAGAGAGAGAGAGAGAGAGATGGACGAGAGCCGTGTTGCTTGGTTATAAGACGACCGTAAGGTCGGCTCTCGGGTAATTGAAGGCGCTTCTGGTAACGCGCATAAGTGACAGGCAAACACCTTATACGTAAACTCGAGTGTGACAGTCGTACACGTTTGTAAGCTGCTTTTCTGTCGCTCGTTCGCGTAACAGGGCTTTACCTACGTTAACGTATACTATTATATGTGTACACAAACACGCACGCACACGCACACACACACACACACACACAAGTACAAGATGGAGGTGCATTGGGGTCCAGTGTAGAAACAACCATGGCCGAGAGAGAGTCGCGATTATCTGCAATCCAGATCGAAAAAAAAACGACTGTTGACTCTCGTTAGTGCCTATAGCTATATAACTGTATGCATTTACGCATACACATATAATATATAGCGACTTACTCGTGTTGTTGGATAACTCGTTGTTGTGATTTACGCGGGAATATGTACGAAATCAAAGAATCATGTGCCGATATGAACCGTCCCCTCTGCTAATTAAATGTAGATATATACAGGGCGAGCCTCCCGTCCCCGGCGTGTGTGTATTTTAGGTGAGTTAATTAATAATTCGAGAGCACATGTATAATATCGATAGTGTGACCGGTCGGAGAAATCTACATAAACGCGAGTATTATATATGACATAAAAGATATAGAGAGCGATAACGGACATACTCGCCGATTGACCGTATTTATATACGCACGCTTGGTGCTTGAACATACTGGAAACATCGATAAACGGGAGAATCAATTAATCCGGATCGTTAATTAATATTGTAATTATCAGAAGAGAGCGCGCGAAAGACGGTACTGAAATTTATATATGTACGTTTATACGTATGCCAGGTATATGATATCGAGGAAATATAAAGGCTCTCGCACTCAACCATTCATTTTCGCCAAGTCTTTACGTCCTATATGTTAAATATAATTTACGCTTATCGCTGCCACACCCGTTGATCTCGATTGGCTTGGCCAAAGTTTTTACTCTACACACCCCCTGGGAAATTGGATATTCGCTAATGGAAATTGATATTCCTCCGGAGAAAGGCAAATATCTCTCATGCCCTTAACCGAAGATTATAGTAAATTTCATTTTGGTACACTTGACGAATTATAGCAGCTAGATTATTGCTAAATAGCTCTCTTAAATTGTGATGTCATAACTTCACATATATTTTGTATATCGGTGACGACATATTTTCCGGAATTTAGGTTAATTCATGAGCGAAGAATATTTTGGACAAGTGATTTACAAAATAACCTCCGATCCAATGCCAAAATATATGTTACTTGTAGGTGAGGATTCAATGTTATTCAAATTTCACTACATTTATTTGGCAAAAATTCGAATGTACATACGCACGAGGAGGAGGTCAATCACGTATTGGATTCGACGAACGAGTTTTCTCGTTTTTTCTCCCCCCCCCCCCCCCCCCCCCCGATAACACACACGACGGGGTTGATATAGATTCCGTCGCTCTCATAATCCCCCGAAGGCCCGACGGTCACGCTCGAAACATTATTTTTAATCCCCCGTCGATGGCCCTATCCGCGTCCTCGTTGCATTCGCTAAATAAACCATGAAATATTATTTTTCGATCTTCCAACGTTAATAACGCCTCTACGTGCGTTCGATCACGCTCTCTCGTATGCGTTGAACGAGTATACTACACTGAAAGTTATAGGCCGCAGCTTGGGGGGAATGCTTGAAGGGTTGATTTTAACGCTAGAACGACTGGTGTACCAACACCCTGACGTTTTACTCTTTCTCACAGAGCCCAATATCGTTTCTTTCGTTCCAATAATAATAATGACAAGAGTGTGAAGTATGCGATTCTATGATTAATACTTCGATACATACGCAGGAGAACTTTTGGGCAATGGAAATTTTGAATTTCAAATTAGCTTGGGCTCGTAAAAAGTGCTTCAGCGACAAGATATATTTTTAATTCTGCTGGATTTTCGTTACGATTGAGGACAGCTCTGCCATGTGTGTATGTAATAGGTTGCATCTTTCGTTTCCATTGCCATATCCAGCACAGTCGGCACGTTACTGTAATTGTACAGAGACAGAGAGAAAGAGAGAGAGAGAGAGAACAAAATACCGCGAGAGACTGAATTCGCACGGATTTAACGATGGTACAAACAATTCGCGACACCGCGCGCTATCAAAAGCACCTCTCTTATATCGCGGCTTCGCTATTAGATTCTCTCTCTGTCCACGACAGCGAAGCTCTCGCGCAACGTTATCCTCCCCGCAAGGTGTATATATATATATATATATATATATATATATATATATATATATATATATATATATATATATATATACATTCACACTGAACTTTTTTCTCGTGGACATGCACATTATGCATCGAGGGAAGCGGTGACAGTGACGGGCGTAGATCGTGACGAGAAAGGCAACATCCGCGTGTCCCCTGCGATATAATACGTATACAATACTACTCTACGTTCCAACTATATAATAATTTACTTACAGCTCGATATGTATATTTGTAGATTCGAGCTAGATTTTTGAGATGTAAAAATCTTTAAATTCAAATGAAAAAAAAAAAAATGAGAAAAATCACTATCACTATGAAATATGAAGTGATGGTTTTAACGCATACGAGGATACACCTTAAAGAAATTCGCTTATTCTGAAAAACTTCAATGATATTTTTTTTCATATATTCAATCTTCTGGCTCTGATCTTTCATGACAATCGCAGGGACAATAATGTTCTCATTAATCAATTATCCTCAATCAAACAATCGCATATAAATATTATTCAATTATAATAATCGTCAAAAGCCGTGTTACTTTTGAAACTTGTAACTTGAGTTTGTGTGAAATGAAAAATCATGGATACAAATAATTCGATACATAATATATCGTATAGTAAGAAATATCCGTGTATTATGAATTGGATATTTATATCCGCGATCCAAGAAGAACTTTCTGCTTTATTCGGACATACGGATGACAGAAACGCGCGCAGCAAACTATCGCTACACTTTATTCACAGTCGTGCTGCGACGCACCTCATTATGCATAGAGAATCGTACGCGGCCTGCATAATATGCAAACTTCTCCATTACCGTCGTCGCTGGCAACGTAATGGGCCGTTTTCCGCGCGCGCTTCGAGTATATGTACACTCTCGAAGCTATCCGCGTTCGCGATTGCCTTCACCAAACGATCATATATAGAAATAGTGGGAAAGAGAAAGAGAGAGAGAGAGAGAGAGAGAGAGAGCATCAAATCGTTCGGGGAGGATACTTAATTTCTTGATTTTCTTGTGTAAAATAGCTCAGAGCCCGTTAGCACTAGCCTCAATTATCCATACACATCTAACCTCAAATAACATAGTAGACGTACGCAAATAGATAAAAATGCCTCGGAATCTCTACTTTTTCAATTTTATTTTTATAAGCGAGAGAGAGAGAGAGAGAGAGAGAAAGAGCAGCCTCTATAACGTATAATGAATTAAAAGTCGATTTAAAGCGGACAGAACGAACACGCAATTATGCAGATTGACGATACATATAGCTAATGGCTAATACAGCGGATAATAGAGCCTGCCTGGAATATCGAGCTAGATAGATAACCGCAGAGGAGAGAAGATATTGTATATGAGATTTGCCACGGGATTTCGACCCTGATCCTCTCAGAATCTTTCAAAAATCGGTTATAGGTCAAAGTTGAGTGTTTCGTTTTTGTGCAATTATTCTTCAAAAAATGGTATTCGAAGGCGTAAGGGATTTGAAGGGACATAGCAGCCGGATATGATAAATTTCAAATCCAAGAATCTCCGAATCCCAGTCATGTGTATACACAACTCGACAAATATACTGATCTTGCGAAGAATTTTTTTAATACATACAAGTGTGAATTTTATACATGAACTTCCGACTCGAAATGTGAAAAAAAAAAAAGAATACGTAGGAAATCAAAAGAGTCATAAAAAACTGAACAAAAACGAAACTTTTCAGAAATTTCGATAAATTACTATGATTATCTTTAAGGACGTACGCTCTGTAGTACACTCGTCGCACCTTTCATCAGTTAATTGCAAAAAAATTCTATAAAGATGATTTTTTTTTTACTTTAGCGCTCACGAATTGACTGGTATACACGTAGCGTTTTAGCTGTTGCCCGACAACCCTTCGAAGAAAAAGGGCATTATACCGCACGTTTTCCGGCTCGTTGACCAAACTCGCTATCCGTTTGATTAATATAAACGTGTGTACAGTCGTTTAGATAGCCTCTCGTTAAGAATCATGAGAGGCTCCTCTCTCTTTTAACGCTGGTTAAGCAATTTGTGCGTCCGTCGGCTCTATTGTCTTGTATTCTGGTGGCGCGAGGACGTGGAAAGGGATCGCGAAAAGACGCGCATTCCTACCAAAGTGTTTCTGACCGTGCGGCAACCGCGTCGCGCGCGCGCGCGCGCGCGCGCGCGCGCGAGAGCCGGTCAATGGGACAGCGTCGGTTTGCGATAAGAAGCAATTAAGCTGCTGATTTACACCACGCCCGTTACCGCACTGTCCCGTCGCGAGATGAGCTTCTTCGCACGAATACTCTCGCGACAAGTTTCCGAACAAAGTTTCGCCGCCAGCAAACGCTTCTCTCGTTGTGCACGTGCGTACACTACAACGAGACAGGCGCATTTGTTTTAACGTGTCTTGCGATCAGGAGCGAGAAGCCTCTGTACGGCAGAGGATATATAATTTGTCAGCCGACAGCGCAAAGACCATATTTTTCGCATAGGCTCACGTACACCTGCATCATCTCTTCCGTATACAAATATATACGCAACAATATACAATGTATAATGCACGCAGATACTTGCTGAAGTGTGAGACAGGAAAAAATGCGAAACTCGCGACTCGATTTACCAACCGGTCCTATTCTACTCGTTTCGTATATTTTCCTCGTTATACTCTCGACGTTTTCATATATGCGACAACGGAATTTTATGAGTAGCCAATTTTTTTTTTTTTTTTTTTTTTGAAAATTGAAACACAATAATTACGAAATGATCATTTAAATAATGCTGCAAAGCTCGCACGTTGATAATTAAAAATGCTTTTTTAAATATGTAAAAATATAAATTTGATGAGATTTTCGCTATCGTGTGATAAAATTAATTTGCAATTTTAGGTAAAATAATTTTTCCAAAAATTCATTAAAAATGAAATGATTTATCGGCACCTTTGTATACCGACGGTCATTTAATGAGAAAAAAAAACCCAGTGACAGATTTACAACACTCGTATAGTACAATCTTAATGAAATAAAGTACTTAATAAATTTTCAATCCGGGGAAAAAATAATCACGGATAATCGATTTATATAGACAGCACACAGACGATAAAACACCAGGAATACTGAATCGCGTATAGGTGCCGGAACGAAAATGCATGTATAAGCTCCTATTTGTTCGATTCTGGGTGAGCAAGAGCGCAGAAATGGACTCTCGCGATCACCCATTGTCTGAGCACCTGTTCGCCTCTCCTTGTATTATACCATTCGGCCATTATCTTTCAATTTGCGTCTTTTGTTCGTTAAGTGGCCGATTACGCCGCTTTTGATTACACAACGCAATTACCCTTAGAGCTCTCGCCGTCGGCTCTTGAACTGCTAATTATCGTCTCCGAGAATGATGTAGATAGAGAGAGAAAGAGAGAGAGAGAGAGAGAGAGAGAGACAGGCATTGGGTGTTTAAGTCTCGTGACCGTGTACATTTTGCAAACTTTACTACTCGTCGGAAACCCGAGATCGCGGTTCATCGTCGCACTTGTAATCAGAGATGAGCTACATTCTCATGAAAAACGATGTGAAATAATTTTCTTACGAAATAATAATGGAACAATAATTGAAACTTCATTGCAAAACAATATCCTCCCAAAAGCACCATAATAAATGGCGTGCAGTAAAAAACTTGAGACAAGTAAATTTACCCGTTATCGTTTTGTCAATCCTTACAAAATGTCAAACAAATTCAAATCATCTACCGCACATGAATCGTCAAGTACATCTGGCATTGTTATTTTTTATTGAAGTTTGTGAGAATTTCATGTTTCATATATAAATTATGAGCCACTGCTCGTGATCTCAAAATTGATTGCTTAACGAATTTGAAACGAAAAAATTCGTATTGAAAAAAAAATATTCGAACAAAGTATTCGGCGAGTTATGTAAAATGTCTGTACGATACGATTCATAATCGATGGACTATACCTCTGTCACGAACTCGCCGAGTATTTCGTTCGAATTTTTTTTTTTCTTTTGTTTTTTTTTTCTCTTGATCGAATTATTCAGAAATATTTGAACTGTTGTGATTTTCAAATATTGCCAATTATTTGTAATTATTTCATCGCATAATCATTTGTTTGCGCGGAAAATTTGAATTTCCATTGATTAACACGCTCCGTCACCTTACCGACCCCGTTGGCGATTACCGATCCGTGTATAAAATAAAAATGCCGATCGATCGTTTCACAAAATAATCAAACAATAATGAACTAATGGCTCTCTAATCATCATTCTCATGAAAATACCATGCGTAATATACACGCAGTGATATTATGAACGAAGAGCAGCAAAAGCATCACCCTCGCATGTGTGACGCCTGATGATTCCATCCACGAGAGCATAAAAGAAACGGAATTTATCGCTTCGACGATGAGTTAACTCTGCTCGCATATATAATTATAGGAATTTGTCTAATGGAAATATACGCGTCTAATAATACCATATATGAATTAAGGAGAATTTTTATTTTTCTCTCTTCTCACCTGTGTCTCGGTGAGTGATAACGCTTGTGCCAACTGTTTTCTCTCGGCACCGACCACGTAATGATTCTTCTCAAAGGCGTGCTCCAACTTTAACAACTGACTCGGACTGAACGCTGTTCTTATTCTCTTTGGCTTTCTGAAGGGTTGTAACAAAAAGCCAGGAATGTCCGGACCTGAAAAACACAATTATTGTGACAAATGAAATTATTACTCGAATATTGTCATTGTCAGGTTTAATTTTTCACGCATATTCAATTTCATGATTATAAATCTTATCACACTTAAATAGTAATATGTTCCAGGGAGCGCAGTGGCTCGGTGATTAAATGCAAAAAAACAGGGTGTTAAACGTTAACCTCAATTCGACCGAACTACCTTAATATACGGTATTAATGGTTTGGTCAAAGTAGAGTGGCCAAAAAGACTCCGACTTTGTTAAAACCCCGAGTAGGGGTTTACAGGTAAAACTCCCACATTATTATTATTATAGTAATATGTTTCAACAAAAATGATTCGAATATTATCTAAACGGGCGTCTCAATTACGCCTGAAAGATATTTTTTATTCTTTGCGTTATTATTAGCTCGTCGACACATCGTCGACGTCGACGATTAGCTCGTTGATACAAGTGAACAGATATCTAGAGGGATATTAGGCTCCAATCTAAACGCCACACTGTATCAACCGAGTATTGAGTAAGGTACCTGCGGGTAATAAGTAATAAGGCCTAGTAAAATATCCAATTTTATCAACAAAAATCGTATTTAAAATAAGCGCTCTCGCTCATGGCGACACTAACAGACGCCTATTGCACGAAGATGTACTCAAATAATGATTATTATTAAAACCTGTCGATTAAATTGGATATCTTACTAGGCCTTATTACCCGCAGGTACCTTAGGTGGGTTTTGTTATGTACAGCGCACTTTTAATTGCGTAAAAAGTGTCCATAATACGGAAGAAACGATACACTTGTTAGTTGCTCTCATTCTTGCTGTACTTGAAATATTTTGATATTACCGATTTTCAAGATTTCTGTGAAGCGTTGCGAACAGCAGAAATTTTCTTCGAGTCAAATTTTTGCGAGTAGAATAATTATGCAATGCTGTGTGTTTAAAGCAATGCTAGTCCATAGCGAGATTGTTAGGAACACGCGAGGCAAGCTGACGAAAGAACGGAGGAAAAAAAAAAGATCAGACAAGGTAACGATGAAATGGCATGACGGCCAATCAGAGATATCTATGTTCTATGTTTATTATAGTTTCAAAACGACGCAAGTTAGGAAAGTATTATCGCAGTATGTATTTTTATGGAAAATAACGTTAAGCTTATAAAGGCGTTGGTGAAAATTTGGACCAGAGGTGGTAAATATGAACCACTTGAGTTTCTTTGCCTTTGTAGTTTTACCTGCAACAATTACCACGACGACGGTATTGGTATACCCAATCTCGAGCTATTCGACACTTGCAACATTCGATTGTGCAGCTTAAACAAGTTTTCGAGGTCGTATTAATTCGCCCACGAACGTATTTATGTTTACCGCAAGGATTACGGGGAAATCTGGCAATATTGAAATCCGAATTTGTCATCCGCATGTCTGATCAGATGGGTCATAACTGCCTTTTATTGAACTCGGTAATCTCGTAATCACTCGAAAGTAAAGAGTCCTCTAAGTTTGGAAAAACTTGATCGCAAAACGCCTGTCTTCCGGCTCAAATCGATTATAGGTACTTGATTTGGACGCTCAGTTTATCTTGAACAGTGGTGCAAATTTGCGCCCTTGTCACTTTGATGCAGGGACGCGGATTTCTCATCGGAAAAAAAAAAGAACGGAGCACGTAAGATTTACGCGTTTAGAAAAATCTGACCTTTGGCAACGGTACTCACAATTAAATGGGTCTGCGTCTATTTGTACGGTGTGAGCTTCTTCGAACAACAATATACTCGAAACTAAAATGGTATTCCAAATTTTCACCCACTATATTACTACACTTTATGTATTATATAGGTCATGCGTTAATACGACAAGCCTCCTCCTCGTTTTTATTACAACGAAGATAAACACCGGTATTGGGCTTTGCAGCAAAGAGAAGAGAACTTGAAATAGTACCGAGTATGTTGGTTGTTATACACATGCCACCTAATTGAGTATTCTACTTCGTATGCCGCCTGTCGATCGTCTGCGATATGGCGGGCGCGCCGCTCGCGGCTTCACACTGCCGGAAGTCGTTCGAGATACTTGCAATAATGAAAAAAAAAAAGAACAGAGTACGATAAATTGGCCTGTATGAGCGCGAGACTCTTGTCTCCTATGAGTACTATATTATTGAGTTTACCAGTAATAAATACATCGCTGCGAAGTTCGTGTATTTACACTCTACGTATTATATGGGCCTCTCTGGGTATTTTCGTGGTTTCAATGTATATTTCACCTGTTCAAACATGCCTATACGATGAATATCCCAATTTGTGAAAATTTAACGGAGGATCCACGTTATTTTTACATTTTTCAATCATATCTGGAGTACGATATCCAAAAACTCTGTTTTCATATCAACAATTTCGTTCATGCTGAATGTAATGATATTGAATTTTATGTGAAAACGTTGAAAAATCAGGATAAATAAGCAAATTAAAAATGTTTGTTTGATGTCCGAGTTACTGACAACTCGCCGATTTGCTGGCCCAGATAATGACTCGACAGAGTCCCGGTTAATGAACAGTCGGGAATCAATCCGAAAAAATAGTTATTATATTTTTATTTCACATTTACTTAGTTACATTTACATTTATAATCGATGAATAAATGAAAAAAATTCAATACGTTGCGCGGAATTTCTAAGGGGATTGGAGAAAACTGAAATGGAACACCAATCAAAAACTCGGGCAGGTCCTAAATCCGTTGTCCCAGTTAATGAAGGAATAGATGAAAGTGCCGATTTTTAAAGCTAAATTCATAATATATCGAAAATGGTATTAACTACTCTGAACTTTTTCTAGTCGGAAAGCTAAAAACTGAACCTTTATTTGTGGGTATTGAATCAACGTTCCGATAAAATAGGGTAGACGTACCATCAGTTGTGGCCACTATCCGCATTTCCCTCGAATTTCTTATAGTTTCAAGGCTATATTCACTTCATCGAGCATAATATTTCGATATTCAAGATGTTTCCGCGGCAATATCGATTGCTTTATTGAATATCTGCTAATTTATTTCAACGAAATATGACGAAATGTGTCAACACCGAGCGGTTTGTGTAGTTTTTTTGTCAGAGGTTTTAAGGGATCCCGAGGTGAGAAGACTACGGTTTCTCATTGTCTAAAGTCATTCCGACCCACAAAAAAATGTATATTTTATCAGTTAAAGCTCATTTTGCGGGTTGGAATCACAAAAAACTGACATATTAGCTAAAATACCTGAAAAATACATGGTGGCCAAAAGTGGTACATTCAAAATGCGATTGTTCCATTTGTGGCCAGTTTATGGCCAATCCCAATTCAAAGCTTTTGGTGGCCACAGCTGGTACTTCGGATGATCAAAATTAAGTAGTACAATTGTGGCCACAAATGGTGAAAATGACAGCTACAAGATAATTTCTTATTTTCTTATTTATCATGATCAGAAAAGGTTTTAAATGATAGCAAATCGATTTTGTGTACCTTTTAGGTTACGTCGAACACTTTTTCAATTCTGAATTTGCAAAAATGTGAACACTGTTCGTAAATAAATGTTCGAAAATGCTTAAAGTGGCTACAACTGTTGCGTCTACTATACATATATGTAAACTATCATAAATATATTTATCGGATCGTTCAATAACTGGGACGCGTTCACTATCTGGGCCATTTACCTTGTGTATGATTTAAAAAAAAAAAATTCTCGAAGAAGAGAAGGAATCGAGAAAAATGATTTTATTTGTCGTTTAAAAAAAGCTTACTTGAATTTAATATAATTCAATTCTTCAACGATTGGGTTGAAAGTACTCGAACACATTTCAACAATTTTTTTCAGATCAAACAATGAATAGACTGACTTTTTTTTACTCCTTATTAGCTTCAAATATGAAGCACTATTTCTTAAATCTTTCTGTTTAAAGAAAAAGTAATCAACAGGAGGCCTTATAATACTTGGCAAAAGTATTTTATATTTCCCTACATCCCGATGTGAGGAATTTGTTTTTTTTTTTTTTTTTTTTTTCGAATATCGCGTTTCTTTGAGTAACTAAATTCATGTGGAATGTCTCACATAATATAGAAGGTAGAGAAATTATTTCGCGGATAGCTATTAGCGCGAAAGCTCGAGAGTATAAGCAAAAATTCTCTGGCAAGCTGCATCTCATCCTCGAGATGTTTCCCCGAGGCTCGAGGGATTGCGTGCCGTAAATTTCGTATTAGCGATGTATGTTCGAGAAGAAAAAAAGAACGAGAGTTCTCGATACGAGGGGATCGGCTTACGAGACGAAAAAAGTATCGGCATTAGCAGAATTTCCAGTCTCTTTTATTACATCCAGGGCTGTTTGTTGGCCAAACGAGAAGCAACTCAGATCTCCCTCTCGTTCCCTATAGACGCCTTGGGGGAGTCAAACTTTACGTTCTGCAGCAAAACTATGAGTGCATACCTGCTATATGGAGTCTCTACGAAAAATCCTTGCCTTCTCAAAACTTTTCGAAGTGAAAACCCTCGTTATCCGTTTTTTTTTTTTTTTTCGTAATTTAATTCGTCTGCAAAGCAAAATATTTCCATCTTCCAGATTCAGGATATTCGTAATTTGAAAGAACAATTCTTTGGACATCTTTTAACATAAAAATTCCATACGTACTTTTCGAAAAATCGCAATTTTTTGTACTTTCACGATGGCAACTATCCTTCTAATAGCAAAAAAAAAAAAAGAAATTTCTACTATATCCACACAGAGCCATTAATTGCAATTAATAGCCGATGAAAATATAACTGTTAAAAAAAAAAATCTGAATTATGATTTCGCAAAATAATAATTCCGAAACCCAGAGCAGTAAAAATCTCGAAGACATGACAAAAGTATATATTATACAGTGTAGTGTACCGAATTGAATTGTCCAGCACATGAAAATTGTGTATCGAATAAAAAATTGAGAGGGTTCAATGCAAGGTAAAGCTGGGAACAGAAAACTCCGGTATTCACATGTAAATAAGCAAAAGGCAAATGTTTCACATTGTCTTTAATCCTGGATCATCTTTGATACGCCCTTTTGATTCTCACCAGTCGACATTTATAATGCATACATCTCCCTCGTTTTCTGGTTCGCGTATACTGCATGAGTTAAAGCGCATCAGAAGGTCGAGATCGGAGAAATTGTGAGAGCTAAAGAAGTAGATGAGGCCGGTAATTACGGGAGCGAAGAGGCGCCGGTGCATCGCTCTCTCTCTCTCTCTCTCTCTCTCTCTCTTTCTCTCTCTATACGCATATATAGATGTGTGTGTGCGTGTGTGTGCAGCTGAGCTTGCCCAAAGCGACGTAGAGTTATTCCGAAATAATACTAAACGCCCAGTATCAAATTATCCGTTCTCCTCGTCGTTACATACATTAAATACATACATGTATACCTCCACCTATATAAGCACTAATATGTACATATTAGATACGTACGGGGCATTTCAGGACAAATCGACAGGTCCGTGATATCATCATTTTTTTAATTTTATATACTTTTTTCAAAAACTAAAAAAAAAAATATATATTCCTGCAATAAAAATTATCAATAGTTCAACGAAATATGATTATTATATCGGACACCCATTCACTCAACGATATACAATAATTTTATTGTTGTAAAAGTTACCACAAATTATTTTCACAGACTCCTGCAAAGTATGTTACAATAAAATTGTTAGTGATCATTGTAATTTACATTTTGTTCGTTACTCTTTCATGATTTTTCACTCGAATAGACGACACTGGATTAGCATCGTTGATCTATCAAAGAAAAATGTATGAATATAAAACAACGACATTATCGTAAAATATAATAAATTCAGTCATCTTCAATTTTCCATAGCACACCCTTTACTATAAAAGTTCAAAAGAAAATAAAAACGATATCGTCCGATAATGTTGTTTTATAAAATTATCACCGATAACAACCAAATTTTCGACAGGCCTTGTTGATTTGGCTTACAATTCCCTGTGTGTATGTACAGTAGATTAAAAAAAAAAACATTAAATGTATATACGCATATACATAAGTGTATTTCAGTTGACGAGAGGTAAGTGGCAAGTGTACCGGATTTATGACATGATTGGTGTATATATGTAATATATATTCATATCTCAGCGTATATGTAGAGTTAACGGGACAGAAATGAGAGAGTTTTACTCGAGAGATCGGCTGGTACAGGTGCAATTCGCAAAGAGAAACAGAGAAGGAACGAGCAACGAGAAAACCAAGAGGGCAGAGCATTTATAGTTCAGCGCGATGACGAGGACTCTCGCCCTTAATGCTCTTTTAATTAATCGTTGCACCATGCACGCTGTGCGCGATATTCCGAATGCACATTCTAGATATACCTCTCTCTCTCTCTCTCTCTCTCTCTCTCTCTCTCTCTCTCTCTCTCTCTCTCTCTCTCTCTCTCTCAATCTCTCTCTTTCTGTTACTCTTATACCCTCTACCATATAGTTTGTTCTCCCTGTGAGAAATCCTTTCGCGATAATTAGTGTTATTACGTCCCGGCCGGATGGTAATACGCGCTATTTACTACGAGACGCGCGGGGATACCTCACGCATATAGAAATATATATCCTTAAGCGTGTATATACATTTATATATATATATATAATACATATACACACGCGGGTAGAATATCGCGTGATCGAACGCGTGCTCGCTTGGCTCTCTTGAATCTGCTCCGTTGCTCGATTACACGCAGAAAACCTCCGGTGCACGGCGACGATCAATCGTCATTTGAAATAAAGAAGGAAAAAAAATTTCTGCAAAAATTAGAAGGGCGAAACATGGTGGATTTGCAACGGACAATTTTTTTTTCGTATATTCTCGATCTGTCATATATAAAAAGAGAGAAATATTGAGTTATTTCGTTGGACATAAAATTTTTTTTTTTCCAACGAAACAAAATTTATTTGATTCGTATACGATTTATTGTAAATTGTACGATTTGTTTGCATTCGCTATATGGTCATTTTTATCGCAATATGCTCGTTGCGCGTATATTATCGGATTTTTCGAGGCATTTGAACACCGCGTGACGCAAAATGGCGAACCGAATTCGCGACTAAATGAAAAGAAAAAAAAAAAAAAAAAAATTCATTTCCCCTTGACGAAAGATCGATGACGACGAGACGGCGTCAGGGCGCGATACACGTTCGTATATATTTGTGTATATATATATATATATAGCTGGGTGCTCGTTAAATCGCGAGTGCACACGACCGTGCGATGTGCGCCGTATATATCCCGTGCGCAAAAGCTTCTCGATATACCCTCGAGGCACAAAACTACCGAGAGTCCGAGAGAGAAAGAAAAATCGTTTTACGAGGGTGCCTATTTAAAGCATAATCGAATCGGCTAATAACGATTATTAGAGGAGACCTTCTCGCGAGTTTCCATCGCGCGCGTATATCCAGCTACACGCATATATAGAGCATATATGCATATAATGCACGCGAAAATCAACGGCTTATATATGAAAGATACGCTCTAGCGCGACTTCTTAATCGCGAATGAAAATTCATGAATTAATTGAATCATTATACGACAATGAAAAATTGTATCATAATCGTTATTTTCAATTATCATTAGGAGAAAAAGAAAAAAAAAACACAAATTCGTATTATTTTTTCGTCGGTAACGGTTGCTTAACGGAATTGAAAAATTTCCTGAGACTCCGATTTTTACTCGATTTATTCACACATTGACTGAAAAAAAAAAAACTGTATACAAGAGAGTACAACCGTCAGATTATTGAGTGCACTTTTTCGACGTCAATGTATAGATCGATAAATATCTAGATATAGCAGCAACGAATAAAGTCTTCGATCGTGACAGTGCGAGTTGATAAAAAAAAATTGGTTGACAAAAAAAAAGAACAGAAGTCACCGAAAAGCATTTAAAAAAAAAAAACCCGGAGGGTACAATAATATACTACACCGAAGCTTGACTTTCAATCACAAATAAATGAAGTGTCTCACGTCCCCGGGGGCTCTGACGGCAACAAAATCCCACATAATGCACACTCGAGAGGGCGGGTTGCACTTTGGCCTACTCACAATAATCCTCATATACACGGTATCCCTGCAGCCTCTCGACAAACCCGTGAAACTACGTTACAATGAGAAGTATATTATGAAAAGCGTGAAAAAAAAAATGCGAAAGCATCCAATCGTGTCTCGTCGAAAAAAAAAAAGAAGTGGGACAGACACCCCGCCGAGGGTGTCCGAGGGTAAACGACGCTTTGACAATGACGATTAACGCGCTTTTGTGAATCCCCTAGGCTCTTGACGCGAGAGACATTTCTTCTATTTTTTTTTCGTCGTGCTCTTTCTGCGCGATGTCACCATGCAGGTAGAAAAATCCAAAAAAGTGGATCGGGGATTCTTTCGGGGATTCAATTCTCGGGAGGCTTCGCGATCTTTTCGCCGAAGCGTAAAAGCAGCTTTTAAAAAAAAAATATATATATATATATACATATAATAATAAAGGTCATTATCCACTCGCCATGTGTATCCTTATAAGTACTATTATTGTTAAATTCTTGTATTTCAATATCACTATCATCGTTATCAATTTTTGACGGTTGATTATTTTCAATTAACCCTGAAACACATTTGGTAGCTTTATAATATTTCATCGACTCTTCGAGGCACATGTCATTATTCGATTCATCGAACCGGAAATAATTCTTGGTTCTATATAATATGACAAGCTTTTCTATAATGATAATATACTACATGCCCGATTTCATGGCTCATCTACCATAATTTATTGGCAATAATCTCTCGACGCGTTTGTAACAAGATACTATATGATTTTTTTTTCCTTTCTTCATCTCTCGCCCTATTATATATTGAGTAATTAAACGAAGCGATGAGAGACATGGCAGAGGGAAAACCATATTAGCTGATCGCTAGTTCAACTCTCTCGGGTATATGTCTTGAATATGTATGTATATTATTATCTCGGCGAAAATCTACTTTTATTACGCGCTTGAGTCATTATCGATATACACGCTAATTACTAGATAACGCTCCGTCTCTTATAAATACATAAATACATGTTATGATATATCAGCCTGAGACAAGCATCGGATATCTATGCAAACGTTTGAAACGATTTTACGACAAATTGTTTATAATTACAGCGAAAAAAAAAGACAAAAAAAATTTGAAATAACGCTTTCTCAGAATCAATTTTAGTTTGTTTTTTTTTTTTTCTTCTTTCATTATATTAATTATATCGTACTACTCGATATATTTTGTTTTGACGACTTTTCATTATCAGCGAAACGCATAGCGAATCTATTACCAAAGCTTTTGATGCTCATATAATAGAACTTGTGGAGCTTTGGATATTTCGATAATTCAGATCTCTCGCTATATCGTTATCCGAGACTTTGCAGCCCATCAGTTCGAGGATGTATCTAATTCGAGTCGATCATAATGTGTACGATAATTTTCTCGGCAATATAGAAGCAAAAGAAATATTGAGACCAGATGAGAGAGAGAGGTTAGAATTGCCAGGTACTTATATATAACCATCGGCGAAACGTTTCACTCTCAGGATACTGGGTCAATGATACGTGTGTGCTGTGTGCTTGCTTGTGCGCTGCCGACGAAGCGGCTTCAAGTCCAGTCGATTTATTATACCCACTTGCCCCAAGTATATTTAACGATGAGAGAAAATATATATATATGCGCGATCTGTAAATGCACGCACTGACACAACACGCGCATTACAACGGGATTTACTTCGGCTATTGCTTATATATATATACGTATGAGTGTATCTACATATGCATTTATAATTTAATACGCCGCGTACGAATGAGACCGGTAACCACGCGGAAATATACTCGAATGCACGTCTTCCTACACGTGAAAATAAAATATTAAATGAAACAGTACTGCAATGTAAAGGCCTGTCACGCGTTGTATGTACAACGCATACAAATATATCTATTGTAACAATTTTCAACTCTCCATGATTAAAAATGCCCTGCAAAATCGGCAGAATAATTTTCTTTAAACGTAGAATTTATGGGGACTTTGTACACATAGAGCGAAACTCGACGAAGCAATTTATTGAGCATGGAATTTTGAACGACGATATAAAGCAATGTAGAAGCACGAACGAATTGACTTTCTTTTTTTTTTAAATCTGTTTACGATATGAGATAATTAGAAGAATTTCAAAAGCGATGCAATTTCGAGAAATATTTATATATATATTGCCTATGAAGTAATAATTAGTCGCAATTATCTTGCATTATTTAAAAAATTGTTTCTCCACCGTAATAATAGTGCATAATCATTTTCTTGTAAAATCATTCCAAACGATTTTTTTCGCCCTTCGAACCGTAGGCGTTCCTGGGATCGTATACTCGTATACTCAGCGTAACGTTATAGACGATGTAATAATAGTTCGTTAAGATGAGGACAATAAAAGTCAGTCATTGTTGGAAATGAAGAAGTAAAAATGACGAAAAGAAAGATTTTATCGAAATTCCCAAAAGATGCGGGGACAATCGAAGGGAAAAACTTTTCAATTCCCTTCGCGGGTATATAATATACAGAAACGTACGCGAGTTCTCTATGTACATATATATATATACACCGTGCGTTTGTCTCGCGATAAAAAAGCACGTGGATGATTCTGTGGTGGAATATACCGTGTGACGAAAAAAGCTTTTATGTAGACACTGGATATGTTACGCGAGTCGTCCCGTAATTTCTCAATTTAATCTCTCCCCGTGCAACAATTTTCATTTAAATACTTAATCAATACTCGTCATGACTGATTGAAGATTGTCAAAAATTGACATGACTTAAGGAGGTTTTCGACATGCTCTTTGTATGAAAGTTGATAAATTTATTATATCCTTACGATCATCTATAAATCTTGAAACTAATCAATCATTATTTTCTTTTTTGATGCGAATTTTTTTTTAACAAAAAATCGATTGAATAAGACAAATGTTAGAATGTATAGTAGAATCTCGATTCTCCCAACTGATCAGGACCCGCAAAAACTGAAAGTATAAACATTAACGCGTATGCTTGTGCTTACACGCTGATTGCGATAAATTTATGATAATTGTTCCTCTCTTTATGGACCCAAGAGAGAGAGAGAGACTGACTCGTTGACTTTAAGAGCACTGGTTGTATATACTGCACGATAAGTACAACCCCAAGGAGTTTGCCGTGTTCATACACAGTTACGTCTATAATGGGAATGTTGGCTACATCTCACGCCATATCAACAACCAAGGATATAAACCCTAGTGCAGTTAGACACCGCGCTTATGAGTACTTAATGTACGTATATATATATATATATATATATATATATATATATATATATATATATATATATATATATATATATATATATGTATATACACGCGCTAGACTCAGCACGATAAGTATCGGTGTATACACGTACGGTTTTACGTGTCGCTGATGCGTTTTCAATGACCATACAAAACTCTCGATAAATTTGTTATTTGCCTGCAAAAAATTTACCTACATACTCGTCTTATTTTTCCTCGTCTTTGTCATCAGTGAGATATTTAACCAACAACTTTACTAAAGTGCCTTCAGTAATTGTATTTATAACAGACAAGGGGTTAAAAAAAACAAATTTATTTGGCTCAAAAACATCGTATTTTCATTAAATAATTTTCTTTTTTTTTCAATAATCGCAATATTTACAAATCGTTTTTCATTTAATTCGACTCCGCTTCGTTCTTCTCAAATCAAACTTGAAATAAAATAAGATATTTTCATTTTCACTGCTAGTTTCTTAAATTTGACTGACTCCCGATTGAAAAAAAAAAGTGAGCAATTGCATGAAAACTGTAGCGGAGATATTTAACAACAACTTAACTAAAGTGCCTTGAGTAATTGTATTTATAACGGACAGGGGGTTGAAAAAACAAATTTATTTGGCTCAAAAACATCGTATTTTCATTAAATAATTTTCTTTTTTTTTTCAATAATCGCAATATTTACAAATCGTTTTTCATTTAATTCGACTTTGTTCTTCTCAAATCAAACTTGAAATACGATAAGATATTTTCATTTTCACTGCTAATTTCTTAAATTTGACTGACTCTCGATTGAAAAAAAAGTGCGTAGTTGCACGAAAACTGTAGCGGACACAATAAAGAATTTTATATGCAACGTTGGAATTTTAAAATTCGATTATTAATCATGAGAAAACCTTTGCTTTTCCATGAACACTAACTCATTTATCCTCATTGACTTATTGCATGTCAACGGAAATGAACATAATTATAAACTTTATATTACAAATGATGGAAAATCGATATGCTATGGATGCAAATTTAATGAAAAACGAAGAAGAAGAGCTAATTCATTTTCCATAAGCGTACACTTGAGATACATTTATACACGCATATATACGCACGTCATGTACAGATGAAGCATGCGTTGCCGGTACTTGCGTCACAAATTCGTAATAAAAGCACGTAGAATAGTGTAACTACTTCATCGGAGAGTTGAATATTATCATCCAAGTGGATGAGTCCAGCGTGAGGCTACAGATATATATACGGCCGTGAGCGAGAGGATAGTATACTCGAGACCCGTTTAATAACACGGAAGTGACTATCGTGCCTAAATACCTTAAGCGTATAAACGTATATCTGTATATAAATTTAGCATAATATCGCACGCGATGCTGCGCCTCTAAACGATTTAACATTGCGTTATTATGTGCTATAAGGAGTGAGTCATGAAGATTCATTGCAATCACGACGTAGCATACGATTAATGAGATATAAATTAGGGAATACAATGCTGTTTCTCTCATGATCATAATTTAAATTAATATATATATATATATATATATATTTATTTATTTATTTAAAAAACCCTAATGTTTTACGAAGCATTTAGTATAAGAGAGCGAAAGCTCGATTGCTATGAAGACAGCCTAGGGTCAGATTACTCGTAAAAATGTATATAATAAATACATATGTGACGTGGTATTTTACGCAAGTCAGGGTTTTGTGGAAACACGCAAGACGCTGACCCTCTCGTTACAAAATGTATAGTTTACGAAACATTGCGTAACACCGTTGACCACCTTCGTCGTCGACACATACATATGTAGAACATTTACTACTGTACACGTTAAAAAAAAAAATACACGCTCTCGTATTAGTTAACGAACAAACACGGATCTCTTTCGGTGCATGTCATCGAGCAATGATCCCCCACACAAGTCTGATGAAGATATAGAATTTGGTCTAGGAATTGTCGTACGAAAATTAGGGGTCTTGAGATTGGTTTTATCTTCGTAACTCATGAGAATGGTTTACCGATTCCTTGACTCTTCGTGTAAAAATTAAACCATTATCATCCCAAATATTTTCGAAAAAATAATTTCAATCTCACTAAAAGTTTATCACCCTATACGAACAATGTTTATATATGCATGGGGCATAATGCACCGGTATACCGCGTTTAAGGGAATTTAGTTATATGAATTGAGTCTCGAAACTCCACGTTACGCGATTAAACCTCTGGGTCACATACACGAAGAAACTTACCACCGGGAAATCTGTGAGGAAAGATTCTTCCGTGCCTAGAGAGTAGCCAGGGATACAGGGGATAACTGTCCCTCGGTTGTTGATGTGGATGAGGCGGCTGATGTGGTCCACCGGGTGTACCCCCGTGGCCGTAAGGGCCATGCGGTGGTCCGTGCGGCGAAGCACCATGATGCGCTTGTAGCGCAACGGCCAGATTGGCAGCTTGAAAATGTTGCGCAGCGGCTATATTAGCGGCAAGGGCAAACTGTTGGGTGTGATATTCGTTTTGACCGGGTTGACCGGGCACCGGGCCACCGTGGGAGGGTTGCAAGCCGTACAGTGACTTGATCTGTTCGGCAGCGACGGCAGCGGCAGCGGTTGCAGCGCCGTGAGGTGGCGCGAGATAATTGGGACTCGGTCTCACGACACCGTGGGGCGGTTGAGGATGCGACGTTGCTCCGACCGGTGATGAATCACCGTGAGACGATGATATCCTGTGCGGCGGTGATGGACTGTTGTTCGGTGTCGAGCCACCGCTATGACTTCGAGTCGTCGCTGTACGACCGAAATCCACGAGATGATTCGAGAGCGCTTGCAGATGATGATGATGCAGATGATGACGATGATGACCGCTCGTATTGTTGTTGTTGTTGTTGTTGCTACTGCTATTGTTATTGTTATTATTGTGAGTATGATGACCGTTGTGCAATGAGGGCGTTCTTCTCGATGTTGGATAAGACTCGACCGAGGAACTTCGCGATAATGGTCGATCGGAGCCTTCCGAGTGTGCACCGGGTGATCTGCTGACCGGAACTCTTCTTATGGTTCTCGAGGGCGACGACGAACCCTCGACGACGTCCATTGGACTTCCATCGTCACGCTCGATATCCACACGCTCGTGAAGCCTCTCCAAACGATCCTGATGATCGCGTACTCTTCCACCACCACCACCACCACCACCACCACCACCACCACCAACTATCGAGTCTATGCTGAAGCCGATCTTCGGCTTCGAAGGCACCGGGACTATTGGCGTCGGGGCGAGCGGCATCATCGTACGCCTATTGCGATATCTCGCAACAACTTTATTTCTATCTTTCTTTTGTTTCTGCCGATTTTTCCCGACGATCGGGACTTTTGTTGCGCCCCAAGCGCCCGCGCGCCGACGGCAATCAAAATTATCGCCAACGCGCGTAACCGCAACAATCTCTCGCGATAATAATTGTGCCTCGTATATATCGTGAATTCGCTGCGACTCCCAAATTATCACCGATCGTTCTTTCTTTATTATTAGCTTTTTTATCTTTTCTTTAAAACAAACTCGACTACTCCACGCTTATCCTCATTCTCACTCGACAATTGTACGGCATCTCGAAGAAATTATTCACCCGCGCACGGATCGAATTCGCGAACATGAACACACTCTCGTAATTTCAAATTTCCCGTTCTCCGCGCGGAATCTTTCTTTCGATTTACGGACAGCCGCTCACTCTGTCACTGATGTTAGCTCCGTGATCGAAACTAATTAAAGTTCCTATTCTTGTTTTTATACGGATAAGCTCGCAAGATTCGCGTATATCACAATCGCGACGTTTCGCGATGCACCTCTATCGACACATCTCTTTATCGTTGAACTTGAATTTTTGTTTTTCCAATCAACGCGTTTCCACCTCAATTGCCCGATGTCACACACACACACCTGGTAGCGATTAAGGAGATGGCGGGACGAGGAGAGTAAGGGGGCGATAGAAAGAAAAATATCGTTGAAAACAAAATGTCACTAGCCGAGGCTATAAACTTTCTCTTGGAAATCCCAGGGAAACACAGAATTCACTGGATAAACGTCACACGCGACAAAACGATCGAACGAATCATTCTCAATGATGATTGTACTTTATTTGCGTGAGCGGCGGGTGTATAATGTACGAAGGGAAAAAAACGCGTTAAAAAACTAGAGACGCGCGCGCGACGAGATACGACGTTTTTTTTTTTTTTTTGTTTTTTCAAACAAACCGCGTGGCATTTCGCGCGTCGCAGAGAAGAAAGATAAAGCTCCGCGACAGTTTCGTGAGCAACCGCGAGCTCCGCGTCGTTGTCCCGGCGACAGATGCTTCTGGCCTGAGCTCTTGCTAGTGTTTGAGAAAATTACCGGCTAAACGAGCCCCCCCTCGTGCCACTGGAGTGGGGCAAACTCACGGGGTCCCCGGTCATCTCGGCATAACTCGCTTTCTACCGTCGCCCCCCCCCCCCATACCGCCCCTCAATTCCCCTACTCCTTACTTACGAATCGAGGGGAACACGCTGCGTGGGTGGTGGGGGAAGTGAGGGGGATTCCCCGTTGACACCCAAAAGGCGGGAACCTTTTGAAATTTCATCCAACGAGCGTGAATCGTATTATTACCGATTGGACGAGGGGTCTTTTTGTGAAAACACACCCTGGATTCTCCCCACCATTGCGGTCGCCGAGGCCAAAACGCCGGGAATTCTCGTCTCGCGTTGCATACCGTCAACGGGGAAACCTATTTAAGCTCCTCTATGGGCGGTTAAACTCTCGCGGGTTTTTTTTTTTTTTTTTTTCTTTTCTTTCGTCGTGTGCCCCGATGAAAATGAGTCGTTTAATTAATACGTCTGGACTCTCGAGTGTTTCTCGTCGCAGCGGGTGGGTGGAGCGGTTTGCACTGATCTTTCGCTTTACATATACAGCTATAGCATCTGTGTGTGTGTGTGTGTGTGTATGTATGTGTGCTTGTGCGGTTTTGGCCCCACGCTTCTTTTTAGTTCTCTCACCCCGTGAGAAAGGTTTATACGGGTTTATAGGAGGGTAATTTCGCGTATATGTTTTGCTCAAGTGTATACGTGTGCTTATATAGTTGGCCGGACCAATTCCGCAGGTTCTACTGCAAAACCCGTGTTTCCGAAACCCGATTATCATTTTTCCGTGCTTTATCCCTTATTTTCTTGTCCCTCTCGCGATCTTATTCGTTTTGTTGCCTGATGCAAAAAGGAAGCCCTCTTCGAGATATCTATACAGTGATCCAACTCTCTCAGCCTGGGTGATAAATTTTTAGAATCATTTCTATCATTTCAATCATTACTACCCGTCGTCGTGCATCAATTGCCAGTATGCAATGAAAGATGCATAACCGCATATATGTTGCGGTAAGTTGGATAAATAATTGTAGCGATGAATTCGTGAAAAAATCGACTGGTCCGTGTCAATCTCCGACAAAAGATGTATTTTCATTTTCTTTTCTTTTATTTTTCAATGAATGATCCATTGGCCATGACGAATGGTGCTCATTCTTTGCTTCATTGAAACATATGCTTTGTCGACAATATTTCGATTAACAAAATTATGATTCTGTCGAAAAACTTAATAAGAATAGCCCTCGTCAGAAATTGATGTGAACCAAAAGCTGCTTTTTTAATTATTTGTTCTACGAATCGAACGTCACAAATATTTTTCTAGGTAACTGCCAAATGTGGCAGTGTGCCATCAATTTTTTAGTGATGTGAATTATTACAGGACAATTTGTAGAAATGGTTCTCGGAACTTGCAGTATAGTTACCTCAACTGTACTTGTAAGTTGTCGATATTTCTGATGTGTGGATTTGGTATCATCGCAGAAAACTCCTCGGTATATTTAATTTTTGAAAAAATTAAATAATCATGAGGAATTTCCCGATCGGGATAGTAAGTGGAGCGCAAAGTTGGAATATTTCTTTCGTATGCAACTATTGGGGAATCATTGTTATCAACGGGATAAGACGCTTATGAATATTTTCATAAAGTCTTTTTTTTTGCTTCGTTCTCCAATTACAATCTTTGTAGTCTCGGAAGATTGTTTTCGCTTTATTCCTCTCTTGCAATAAACGAATTATTCATAGTTGAAGGTGTCCCGATCGTACAGTCATGTCCAAGAATCAGTAAATTTTTTAACAAAACCGTACAGCTAAATTTTTTTGTAAAATTAACAAATGCGAATTATTCTATAACTCCGAAGGGAGTAATTTTTTTTTATCGAATCTCACGACAGCTCGCAACTGTATTGAACTGCATACGCCGAAACTCAAAATTTCACCATTCGTTTTTCCATCTCTCGTAATGATCATCGATGTTTCCGTAAAGTAAGAATCTGCAATTGTTTTTGAAAAAAAATTTTCAACGATTTCTCATTCGATCGTATATCGAATGACGGATTACATCGACTTGAAAGTATACAATCAAAATAATTGCGTCGGCGAAACGACTGTATACGTGTGACGTGCCAAAGAATTTTTTTTTGAAAATGCTCCACTGAAGAGTCATCGAAAGACGAAAAATTAACTCCGAGTGCGATAAATTTAGACTTATGAACGTCAAAACTATCGTGGGTCCAGCATGTATAGTAACAAAGGTAAAACGTTAGTATGTTAAAGTTAAGGTAAAAAAAGTAGGTTAAAGTTTAAGGAAAAAAAAAAAACGAAATGATTTTAGCTTCTCGAAATTCCCTCTAAAACGATAATGTTCAATAATTTACCCGCAAAAAATATATGTGACATATATATTTAGGTGTGACATTTTTATATTTCACATATATTTTGCGCGTATAAAAATAATATATTTTTCGTATTATTTTTGCATGTCAAATTTTTATGTACAAAGTACACGACATGAAAATGGAAAATATAAATAAAATATAAATGTAACATATATTTTCGGCGGAAAATCTTCTATTTACGTCACACATATTTTCCGCCTATATGTTTCACCAAATTTCCAAGTGAATAGTTCTAACATGCTCGCAAATAATAATGACTGTCATCACTAAAAATATCATTTAGACCGTTTTGACCAATATGAGCAGACGATCGAAACACATCGATTCCCTCCAAAATTTCCAACAAATTTCAATAATTATCATTCTTAACCTTTAGAGGACGGGAAAATTTTGGTTCAAATCGATTTTTCATTTGACTCAAAATTTATGCATTACTTCAACGGATTACTCATTTCAAGTTTCCCATCTGACAGATGGTCCCTAAAGGGACCACCCCCGTCCTATAAAGGTTAGACACTCGATGGCTAATGTATATCGTGAAATTGAAAGAAAAAAAAAAAAACAAAATATGTTTACACGGATCTCTCAAAATTTTACCAAGAGTTCGACCTGACGATTTACACGCGACGGATACATGTATGATGTGTATGACGTGTCGACAATACTAATGATTCTCAGGGATGAAAATATCACGCAACCCTTTTACCTGGGCGCACGTTCGAAATGTCGAAATTTCCACCGAAACACGCGACTCTGTTTTCCTCTCACCCTCGCGAGCACGAGCGAAAGGGTTGAATCGGTCACGCGAAACCCTTTTTCATTTTATTCTCTCTCTTTCTCTCTCTCTCATCTCTCCATGTAATTCCTTTTTTCGGGCCCTCCTCATATAGCCCCGATTGATTCGCACTTTGCTTTATTTCTCGTTCCATCTTTTTTTTTTTAATCCGATTCTCTTCCCACACATGACAATCGTTATATATATGGAGCGCAAAAAGGATCTTCTCACCCAGAATATTTCCACTCGCGCTTTTAATTTACATATATATAAATTCGTATAAATATATATATGGACACGCTTATTGAGGCTCTCTTTCTCTATAGTGCGTGCGAGCGTATTTTACTTTGTCGCACGTCAGCCGTTCGCGTTTTAGCAACGATCGCGGAGGATAGCTCACCATCTCGCCGAGAGCACGCGTGCATGAGAAAATGGGTGGGGGATTTCAACATGGCGACTGTGCACACATCGGCCCTCACTGAGCCACCAATGCCCGAGCATCGAGAGCACGCCCGTTACATCCCCGCTGCTGCCAGACTTCCTCTTTACATCCTTTTTATTTTTTTTTTATTTTTTTTTTTTTTTTTACATTCCTCTCGTTCATCTCTCGATCCTGCCACTGATGCCTATCCTTTTTTTCTCTCTCATTCTCTCTCCTTCGTTGCTCTCGAATGCGCCAAAAGAGCTCGCGACTCCTCGCACCGACAATTTCCTTCGAGACGATGTATATGGAGAATTTGATTGTTTTTTTCAAAAATTTTAAGCTGACCATGCATGGCGCACCCTTCCGCCGTTGAAACACCTTATGCATATTTTGGACTGACGATTTTTCGAAAATTTGCGAATTACTCAATAATTGACACTTGAAAGTATTGTATACTTATGAACAATCATGCGTATATATTCTGAGATGAGATGCCAACAGCGATTTTTGAACCTTTTTTTTAACAATTTTCCAATGCTGGGCCTCAGCTATAGTCGTTAGCGCATTTCATGCAGCATGCATGCGCATGCGATTCAACGTGTTATGCCCGTATGCCAAAATGCCATCTCTAAATCTCTCTTATATTGTGAGGTCACACGGTATGGTTAAAACGTCTGGCAAGTTTTATTGACTTCGCGTGTCAACTCAACACTATGGAATAAGTAAAAAAAAATGTCGCCTCTTACGACGTGGCAAAATAATGCGAGGCATTCGGTGACTATACGTCACGCAAGTCCCTGAAGAAAGAGTTCATCAAATTCTATCGTTCGTAAGAAAAGACGAAAAAAAAAACACGCACACAACAGTCGAAATATATATAAAGCCATATATACCCGAGGCATCTATAAAGAAGTTCAGTTACGAGGAGCTATAACTAATAATTCCGAGCTACCAAAAAACGGTCAAAATCGTTAGACCTTCATTGTAAGGAGTTTCAAGAAAAGAAGAAAAATCAAAATGAAATGCAGAAAAAAAAACTTGACAAAAGTCGAGCCAGAATCATCATTTGAGCACAGAGAGAGAGAGAGAGAGAGAGAGAGAGAGCCCGCATTGTATCTCCATTATTTCGTCTTATAGTATCGCCAACAATGAAGCTTTATATACTCTTTTTATTTTCATCGGGTCCACCCGAAACTGAATATAACTCGATCATTTTCCCAGCCCCCCCCCCCCCCCCCAAACCTCAACGATTCTATAAAAACGTTTTCAATCGCAAACTGATTCGAAAAGATTGCAAAGATTCTTCGAGCGCATACATTCATATAATCGTACAATGAGAAAAATTCAACGACACGAAATCTCGTGAAAGCGCGAGTATAAAAATCCGAGGTTCAACAATCTCATCAACGACGGTTACTCTATCGTGATCCGAGGCTGTAATCGTCCAGAGTGTATTAAAAAAAAAATAAAAAATTTTTTTAAGAAAGAATGGAAAGATTCAGTGCCCGTGTCCGACAGTGGCCGATTGCGGCAAAAGTGCCTCTATCAAGAAACATAAAGGCTACGTGCAATGTATACATGTGGTTTTATATATTTATATATGGAAGTTACACGAGAGCAAACCCAATTCATAATGGTATAATACTGCTATAGTATATAACGAGAGAATGATCGACGAGGCGTCTCGAAAGCGTGAGACACACAATGGCATATATGCGCTATACGTGCGCCTGCTTGAGGGGGGGATTTTGCGGTGAAGCGGGAGAGATGAGGGGCAGTTGGTAACTGAATGCTAAAAGATTGCATTGCGCAAAATGGCGTGTTTAATCAAGCCATTTATTCGCGGCTGTATGTATACGTATATATATACGCGAGAACGGTCGCGATCGGGACAAAAACTCGATGCATGTTTCTCCAGGCTGCTTGCTGTCGAGCATTGACTTTATATTATGCACATGTATATTTTTTTTTCTCCTTTGAATGTATATGTATGAATGCGCATAAGTATACGAAAGCTCTCTGCTCAATTCCCCCGACCGCATATTTCACGTTGCTCTCTCCTTCGCTACTGTATGCCGCTCTGCCTTCTGAGCTACACGTTGTCGTGCGCCAACTGTACGCCACATATATGTATATATGTAGCTGTATACGTATCAATTACACGTACAATTATAAAATATACCGCATGGTATATATAGTAGATTGACGAACGATGTTACGTGCCCAGACCCATTGTGCTCTCGCGTTTGCAATTGTTCGCGAATCGCCTCAACATCAACGGCCAACGACGGGCGTTTTCGTTTAGAGCAGGGACATATTTTTCTTTTGTCGCCAGCGTGATCTGCGACTCTGAATCTCGGTTTCAACGTATAGGCTAATCTTTATTTGAAAAAATCATGGAAAATTTTCTTTCATTATCGTGTCATATATTTCCTGATTTACAAATGTTTGATTTTCCGTGACTATAAGATATCGCATTCGTTATAATTAGGGGCTGAAATTGGGTACCAGACAACGTCAAAATATAATAAATTTCTAGTAAAGTGTAACGCGGATATTCAATTATATCGGCCACTTTGGGGTCGTTAAGGGAACGACGAATCTTTCCGTGATTAAAAAAAAAAACGTCACCCAGTTGCGATTTTCTATAGGCATAATCGTTCTAACCTCTTGTAGATCTTACACCCAACTTAACCTCCAACATATATACATGGGAACGTTCGATCTCTCGTAAAAATCCTCCGTAGCTAAAAAAAAATGGAAAACCCTTTCCGTTTACAGTCTCGAAGATAAAATATACTATTTGCTCGCGCATCGTGCGCGAGAAGTTCGTACGATGAAAAACGTGAAAAAGTTGCTTCGGTTGAGAACCACGTCGCAGCAGCATCCCCCGGTATCTTAAAACCTAAATAACCGTCCGGCACCTATGATTTTCTTGGAACGAGATACGATTAAATTGATTCGCGACTCTCTCGTTGTGCAGGAGGTTCGGACCGAGAAAACAGAGACTGTTTACATGTGTGTTTATATATCCATTATATATGTATGTATGGGACATTTTAGGCCAAATTGATAAATTCGGAATTTTCTTTCGGAAAAAAATTGAAAAAATAGGGAAAAATAATAGAACTCAGCTTCGTACGAAGAAAAACGATTGGATCAGTTCCGTTCGGCAAGCAGCAGAAATCGCCCGAGTCGAAATTTTGGTCCTACGATAGGCCTGCAAACTTCTAAGTTCAGTATAAAATGTATATGAAGACCTAATATATATATGCGGTCGGGTCAAGCATATCTGATTCTTGATGGTCCCAACTAACCTTCTCTAATTTTTCTTTCTCCGTGTATGCAGCTTATTACCTAAATTTGTAGCATAAAATCTTTCTACATCTGCCTCAGATTTTTTTTTCGATTTTTTTCTAATATTTGTCTATTCCAAAAAGTCGATAAAAAATACTAGGAAACGCCGATCGACTCTGAAATATAGTAAGCAAACTTTTCTAGCTGTCGCAGGATTTTTTTTTTCAACTTTTAAAACGGTTTTAGGCTTTTGCAACGATGATATAAAAAATTGCAGCCCAAATGGCAGAGAGAGAGAGAGAGAGAGAGAGAGAAAGTCAGGATCGATTACCCGTCTGGTTAGTCTGGAATGTCTCCTACATGTATGTATACATATATGTTGTCCAACATGCAAGAGTGGCGAGGGGCTCGCGTTCAACAAGACCAGAGGGGGAAGGGAGGGAGGGATCTCTGCCGGCAGCCAGGGAGCAGCCTCGCTGCCGAGCAGAGGACCTACCGGCGAAGACGAAACGTGTGGAGAAGCTGGAGGAGCTCTCGCGCGGTGAACGACGTGGAGGAAGGAACGCGATAACTCGAGAGCGCAGTAAACGAGTAAATAAATAAGTGTATAAGTAAGTAAATAAGTAAATAAGTGCATGCGAATGCGAGAGAAAGAAGCCCTCACAGGCGCACATACACTGTTTTTTTTTTTTCATGTACGTGTATCGTATATCCAAGATATAAGGGTCGTGGACTAAATGGGGTATCGACGAGGTACCCGCGGGCCTTTTGGGGGCCCCGCACCAGCCAAGGATCATTACCTATACTTATGGATGCCTCATTATGGCCCATTACCGTGGCCCGTATCGGCTTTATTATAGTATCTCCCCCACCCCCCTTCCCTCCGTGTTTGCGAGACCCGCGCCTCTTGACTGTACGCAACGACGGGCTCTCATCCCTCAGAGGAAAAAAAGAGAGGTAGAGGGAGAACAGGACCATATCGTGCGTTCGCATGCAGGCTCTTCTTGTATATTTAGGGGCCTGGATCCAAGAGAGAGAGTGCGCGTACATGTTTCAGTGTTCTTCAGGATTTCCAGCGAAAAAAATAATTTCCGATAAACACAAGGTATGATACACCCCCCCGGCACGACTAATGACGCGGCTCGGGCATCATATCCGTGAGCCCGAGCTGGGCCCCACCCGAAGCTGCTGCCGGATCCACTCGCTGTATATATATATACCCGCCCCGGGCCCCAAATCATCGGCCGTTTAGCCAAATTTATCGGGCATGTTCACACTTTATTTCACTCCTTCCTCCGCAATGGACTATATAACCCGCTCCGCGAGTCCTCCTGATCCCGATATGCCTTGGCCCCGGATACGATACAAGCCCTCCCCGGACGCTTATACTTCTTGTATTTATATATATAGATGCATGTATATATGCGCGGTGTGAGCTTCGTTTCTGCGACGCTTGTGCTTTTCACGTTATTGGGACATGTATAATTTCTCGCGGATTCGCCCCTCAAAAGTCTCTCGAAGTCTTCGACTCAAAAAGTATCGTCGTGTATATTTCATGCGTTAACGGATATCTCGAGCCTTCGATCGGTTTTACGATGTGACTTTGCGGTGCTAGTAAAAAATGGATTGATTTGAATTTGATGAAATTTTTTTTGTATATCCTGGATGGGAAAAGTTGCAGAAGTACAAACTGAAAGGAGAATTTGTATAATTCTAAGAAATACATGGGTGGAAGTGGCAAAATAAATGGGTTGATATTACAAAATTTGAGTTGGTAAATGGATAGTTCATTATTTCAAATTTGTAGGCAAATACATATACAAACCCTAAAACCACCGGTTAATCGCGTGTTGTCATTTTACTTCGCACTCTGCCGTTGACGTACTTCGAACCGCAAGAATACATTGGAATCATTTATTTATATATTTACAATTATTCTTTGTTCATTCAACTAGCTCCTGTGCCGTTAGTCTGCCATGGTATTATACTGACTTCAACTCTTTTCCAAGTCAATCATTACCTATTCGCTTGATACCAATTCTTCCCGAGTCTGTGAACTGTAAAGCTATCAGGTATAACGGTGCTATATATATAGAGAGACTCAAACTTAGAGTGGAGGACTCTGCATAGTTAATAACAATTAATAAACAAAAATAAATAACTAATTAATAATTCATACTGCTCGTACGCAGGACAGGACATGGATAAAATCGTTCCAAAAAGCCAATCCGGTTGTTATCTATTGGTAGAATTGTATAATTGGGTATATAGAAGCGTTCGCAAAAGCCTCATTTTGGTTGAAGTGTTGTTGGGTAGTAAAATTTCAGTTATAGAGTTGTGAAAGTGCGCCCCCAATTTTAATACATTCAGCGTAATAGACTTATTATTGTTCCAAATAACGTGAATTTTTTTTTGAGCATAATGAAAAAAGGATCCAATGGAGTCGTTTTTTTTATTTTGGACTCAGATTCACTTTTCTGCAATCTATGTTGAAAAAAACTATTGTTCCATCTGCATTTTGCACAGGCACACACAATGTATATTTTCCTCGATATACGCAAAAGCCCAGGTCTAAACATTGATATACATCGTCGATGACATTCATTGATGCATGCGGTTATTAAAAGCAAAATGGATATTTTTCTACCGGGGGGGGGAACTGGAATATCGAGATGAGAAACTGCGGTAGGGTAATTTTTAGACACGCGTGAGAGTGTGTTCGTGTGGTTGTTCTATAGCTTCGTTTCATGAATATTACATTCGCGCTGTGTATAAGAGAGCGGAAGGTACGAAATCGTGTGCTTCGGGAGTAAAAGGTGCACTGGTGGCGTGCTCTGATGATAGGTAAGCATGTGTAATGGAGTGCTAACTACTGGCCACCTTGAGAACACCAGCACGAACGAAAAGGGTTGCCCGCGTGCATCGTTATGTGTTCCGTGGATTCTCTAACACACACGTTCGTGATATGGGATATACAGACTTGCCGATGTAGCAGAGGATATATACAGGTAAGAAGGACAGTGAAATATAACGTGTGTGCCAGCGAAACGGGTGAAAGAGTGAGAACGAAAGGACGAAAAAGAAAGAAAAAAAAAGAAAAGGAAATGACGAGAAGCATTATATATACGGATGGTACAAGAACGAGAGGGCCCCTCTTCATGAAGGCATACCACCTCTCGAGATCTTCGAGCTTGGTTTCTCAAACAAGGGGGCGTTACCGAATGCAAACCAGTGGCAGTCAACCGGGAATATAAGATATTCTCGTCTTGTATATTATTCACGTTTATTATTATAGCACACAAGAGGCCTCTGAGAGGCAGGAAAAGAGGACACGTAGTGAGCAGCATACTCACGTCAACGTCAAAGCTCGGCTAATCCGACTAACTGGATATAGTGGAAGGATTTTATTAATGAAGCATCCACCCAGGCTTTCCTGCTATATCTCCATCCTCATCAGTTCTATGTGCATGCATATATACACAATCTCTGATCTATCCATGCATACCTCCATATCTAACGATATAAATACTCGTGTAAATACTCGAAATTTGTCTGCACATTTTTCATGATCATATTTTGTGATTATATTTTGAAAATTACTTCAAAACAGCTCTGTCCATATACTATACATCCACTTCTGCCATAGTTTAAGTTGACCAAACCTTTATATTTACTGAACTTGTAAAATTCGCGACATAGTGCAACTGGAAATTATTAAAGTTCAATCAATCAATCAATCGCTCTCTTTATCTCTCACTCTCTCGAAATCGTTGAATTATAATTTATACAAATAACTTTCTCGAACGACCCTGTCATGGTTTATTCGTCGTCTTTGATTGCATTATACACACGTGGTACGACCGGTTGAAAATTTAAATATTAATAATATATGCATTTGACTCGGGGAATCTATAAACGAGATATGATGATGATGATGATGATGATGACGGCTCCGATGATTGACGATTTTTTCATGTCGTACTTTGAACCCAGCGGAGTTTGGAGTATTTTCATGATTTTTTTTTTTTTTTATCGACGTTGTGTAACATCGGGATAAGTGAGCTGTGTATTTTATCGTGAAAGTATTTTACCGCGTGAATTTTGTTCGAAGCATTATAACCCCCGTCGATAATGATATCGCGCGTGAGTTGAATCGCGCGAGCTCGCCAAGCCTCTCATTATGGCTGTCATAGTCATCATCATTATCAGTATCATCATCATCATCATCATCATCATCATCGTCGCCATTATCGTCATCGTCATCATCATCATCATCATCATCTGTACCCGGTGTGTTTGTACTGTGCCCGAGCTATTGGAAAATTCCGTGCCAGCAGAATAAACCAATCGACAAATAAATGAACGAAAAAGCAATAAGTAAATAAACAACGAAAATCGAGTGTATATGTGCTGTACATATTCCCATGCGCTCGCCTCTCGTTCGTGAATCAAATCTGCTCATAGCCGTCTATAATCATCGGGTTATTACCTAATTGCGAGTATCCCGCGCGTCGTGCCAAGAAAGACCATCAGGTATATACCCGAAGAGACGTACGAAAGAAAAGAAGAAAAAAAAATGTAAGAAAGTTGTACAGAGAGAATCATGGATAGGACATAACATATCGGCCGGTTCGTCGACGTTAAATACCCACTCTCTGTCTTAGAAAGCTGCAAACGTATTTTATAGAAAACTCGTCGGGAATGAATCTCTCCCTCTTTCATTTTTATTGGAAGAGAAAGAGAGTTCCAGAACACGCTTTTACATACATACACTCAAGCATATACTCTTTTGATTCTCTTGTACCCCGAGGGCTGACTCAACGTGTACTTTTTTATTCGTTCGACGAGACCCAATTTTTTTAAACCATTTTTTTGCGTGCTGCTCTGTCCGGTATAGTCTATATAATAAACATCATATCGACCATATACATCTTGCTCTCGCCTTGTTAATTATCAATCAAACGCAGCCGCGTGCGTGCGCGTGTGCGTTGCGGATAATTTTTTTTTTTTTTTTTTTTTTTTTTGACGCATCATCGCCACAGAATTGATATACCCATGTGCCTATGCATGTATAATATGAATAAACTATAAATCATGATCGAACTCCATATTGATGTTCAAAAGAATCGATATCAATCGGACTTTCTCGTGCATCTGGCGAGTATTTGCCAAGTTCTTTGGCTGCTCTATATACCGGGTGAAAATGATAAAGCTGACCGAGTTAACTCAGTTTTCGTATATACCTTGCCCATGTATCGGAGACTTTTTTAGAATTTTTTTCTGCCGAAATAGTCGCGGGTTAACGCGATGTGAAACTTGGCAGTCTCGAAATGAAAGTGCGAGGATTAAAATATATTTCGAATTAGCCTGTTGTGTTGTTGAGGTAATCTGCCGGTAAATTACGATAATCAGCCACAGCGGAGAGCTGTTATCTGGTAGACTTTTAACCCTTTGAGGGGCACACTTTGGCATTTGACGGGCGCAGGTGGGACAGCGTATGTCCCACTGCCCCGCAAAGGGTTAATTGGGTAGAGGTGTTGGTGTTAGCGAAAGCTTGCGATTTGTAGTACAAACATTATTGGGTAGAGATGTCAATAAGCTCTGCTAATATCTAGTAGAGTTGTTTTTCACGGAACTTGTAATTTGGCAGGCTTTTTGATGCTTTAAATTCCAGTAGAGATGTCATTGTGGAAAGTGAAGTTTCGAGGTAGAGTTGCAAAGTCACCCGGTATATATAATGCGGACACGGTGTTACCTTCACGTGTAAAATGGATATATCTCGTATAGCTTCTTACCAGCGTGTGTCCCATCTCTTGGATTTCTCACAATACCAATAACTATATAGGCTCTTTTCCGTATACATCTATACCGATCGCAATCACTCTCGCGAAGTATAGCGAGAAAAGTGAAGCTCCGAGTGAGACAGATGGATGAGGCAGAACTATATATATATATACATACGCGAGCGCGTTGCTCACGATTTATAAAACAAACACACCGGCTCGGGGAACCCTGCAATCAGTATATCCAGAGCTTCGAAGAGTTCCTCTCGTCCTCAGAGTCTCAGTATACCAGAGTTCGCGCATATAGATGTGTGTATAAATGTATGGGCAACTCCGCGCCAAGTCGAGTAGTTTTTGGCGGGACGCGAGTCAGCGATTTTGGGACTCATCGCTCAGTATTTCCCATAATTACAGATCTCGTAATTACAGATCGTACGGAAAATGACTTTACTACGATTTCAATCAAATTTCTCGCTCACGGTTTCCATTAACCCCTATATGTCTCATGCATCAATTGACGGAGAAAAATGTTTCACCATTGAATTTCGACGAATTATATTTTTTTTTAATTCCCAACCGTTCAAAAATGAATAAATAATCGTATTTTTTTTTTTCTTCCAAATATTAGGCTATCTTATTTTAGCGTCAAAATCTCTGATCCACCGAACAATGACGTTTCCCTTTGACGTCGAATTCCCCATATATATGTATACACCACAGTTTTCTTGCGAGTATCGAGAGGCGCAACCGATCGGATACGATCTCATGCCTCGAAGCGCCTTTACACCGTACTTAGGGCTCATACTTGGCAGAGAATAAATTAATAGTTCTCAGCATATCGAGCGGCTCGCGCTATATATACCACTTCCAATGAACCTCGATGTACTTACTCGAACTTTTTTTCCCTGTGACCATTCTTCCCCCCCCCCCCCCCCTCTCTCTCTCTCTCCGTGATGCGAACATATACCATACCGAATCATTATCCCCTTCATGTGCGTCAAGATGTACATCATGCACTATAAAACCGCCATCACGCTCTCTCGGCTTCAATTACTTTTTCTCCGAGAGATCGTGAGGATGCAACACCAATAAAGTATTTTTTTTTCTTCTTCCTCTTCTTCCCCCTCTTATACGAACAAATTTCTCGATCGTGCGCTTTTCCCAGGCTGAATATCGGTTATAGTTCTTCTTATATACGCGTATATAGAACTCGCTGAATTAACGGAAATTTTCCGATTGTTCGATATTTCATGTTTTCCATATCCTTCATCAGCATACCTGTTTTTCACACCTTCCGCCGGAGCACACACTGCGCATGGACATTTGAGGTTAATCCAGTTTTTCGGAGTATTTTGGGTTTTGAAAAAATCGGATGAAAATTCGGTTTACTGATGGCTCAAAGTTCATTACCTCTCACTATATTCGATATAGTTGGTAGAAGAGCCAATTTTGGATAAGGGGAACCGAACTCTGGCCGTCCTTTTATTCAGGAGCAGGTGAGATTGAAATTTAGCCTCTCGTGCCTTTTAATCGCCGCAGTGTATACCCGTGGATGCTGGTCAAATCAAACATGGCGCCTTACCAATTCGGAAGTTTTATTTTCTGCATCAATAAAGCTTGTTCATACTTTAGTTATTTTTTTTTTATTGCATCTATTTGGTTCATTAACTTTTCGCGTTGCATGTTGTTTCCATGAAAAATTGTTCCTAATTTAAAATTCATTAGTCTTGCGGGTCAAATATCCTATATTAGATTCATATTAGGCCTAATATTTATATATAGAGTGTATAATAAAATAGATGGAGTCCATATATATAGTAGTCTATTAATGAGTAGTGTGAGCCCAGTCTGAAGAGATCCGTGCGTGCTCTATAAGCCCTATGTATACCCTTCTCTCTTTCTCTCACAAATACTCTATGAAAGGGCCAAAAAGCCACAAAGTAGCCGAAATTACGATCGAAACCGCAAATTAACTCCCCCAACTCTTCGAGCTCCTCCCACTTCGTTCGCCCGGTATCTTCGTTGTTCAGCGCGAGATTTATGCTGTATAGGTATATAACCACTCGAGACCAAAGCTATACATTCCCTGCTTGGAATTCGCTTCGTTTCTGACCCACACTGAACCCAATGTCAAATGCATTTTAGTGATAACGGGCGGAGGCATTTTTATTAGAATTTTTTTTTTTTTTTTTGCTGCTTCGGCAATCTCTCATGATAGTATATTGGCCTTGGTCAATACAGGGATGGGTGACCGCTTAGCCGACAAATTTTCTGAATTTCTGGTGGTAGTGCAACTATGAAACTTCGTAAAACGATAAGGCAACTGTATATCGGAAAGTTTTAAAAAATCCGTCTTTCACTCCGTTTAAAGTCTCTAAATACGCGAATCCCTTTTTCCGCCGAATCTCGCCATGTTTTCGTCGACAAGCTTGAAAATTTAACGTGAAAACGCAAAATGTCGAAATTTCAAGGCGTTTTCCATTCCGTTCTGTTAATATGCGCGGGCTTGAATAACCAGCTAGTATAATATAACACTATAACAAGACTGCGTATTCCCAGAATCTTTCGTACACTTACTCAAATATCATACATGTGTATATTATATATTTATACATATAATGCAGATCGTATCTCTCTCACCTTTCGTATATAGCGAGATTGCGGAGGGTGTTGCGTCTCTGCTCGGTCTTATGTATATAGCTTTATCTCTCTCTCTCTCTCTCTCTCTCAGTTTCCATTCCCCTCTCGAAAGTCATGCACCGATGATATATTCGAACCCTCCCATCCGGCGATGATTACAGGGTTCACAGAGCATTATGCTCGCGTCTAAACAAACCGCTTTTACATCTATCGACAGTTTAACCCCGTGGGGCGTTACCCTCGAGTCTTTTAGGCGTTTTGCAGACGGAGGAGAGCCCCAGCAACGCAAATTCCACTCACTCGTTTTTTTTCTTTCACTTCGCCCGCGATAATGTCTAAGTTTAATCCTCAAACCCCTACAATTCCTTATTCCTTCATTCGATGACATTTCAACGCTTCAAAAAATTGTTCTCTCGGCATAAATAAAGGAAAAGTAAAAACTTTTCCTTTATTCTTCCACGAACACATGTTCACTCTTGATTCAGGGAAAGCCGAGAGAACTTGATTTTCCTTCGGCATACAAACCCGCCGATTTTGGGAAAACTCATAACATCGCTGATTGACGAAAAACGTTTTGGACGTCACGCTCCGGGGAAAGTAAAAGGGCCAAATATGTAATGCTCAGAATCGTGGGCTCTTCACTATCTCGATCCTTATACCTATGTATATATAAATATATATATAATTATCTTGTCAAAGTAGAGTCGAGAGGGTTTCGCGGATATCCTTGGAAACTTTAATTACAAAACGTAGAGCGCGCGTTTGTTGGCCGCTAATAAGAAGCAGAAACGACCGCGGTGGGCAGGGCTCAGACGTAGAAAGTCTCGAGATGTAATATATGTTATATATGAGGATGCCCGATTATTGCCACACGAAACGGATGAATTTAGACAGGTGTATATACTTTTATTTACTAATAACAGTTAAATACCGGCGTTTTGCCAGCATTATATGTCACATATTATTTTTCAGAAATTCGTTTCGATGCATTTCTGCAATTGTAAAAATATTAATTTTTCATTGGAACATCGAGTGATTCGCCCTATAATTTAAGTACAGTCCGAGGCAACGAGAGAATCAACAAGTTAGCTCGAATCATCGAAATGAATTTCTCAAGTTTTTTTTTTTGAAAGAAATTGCATGAACGATAATCCCAAAGTTCATGCATGCAATTACGAAATTATGAAATTAAGTGCAGCTTGTTTGCATTAGCGATCGATGATGAGGAATGCTGCACAAAGTCATATTGATAAAAATGGAAAACACTCGCCGACAATTCGGCAACGAATGAGACGATGCGTCGTAAATATTTTTTCAAAACAAGCACTGCGACAGTCTCGATTGACATTCAAGCATATTTATTTAGGGTGTGTCGAAAATGGTCTTTTTTTTCTTCGCTCCTACCACTCAAAACTTTAGATTTTGACATTAAAGAGGTCCTCGTTCAAGGAGGGCGCTGTAGCTTGAAGTTTAGAGGTCGCTCAACGAGGATTCAGGTTTCCCATCTAATTAACACGTAAAAAATATTGTTTTTCGTTCAAAATGATGTCAGGCATCCGGACAATTGGCGATGTCTATGTTTCGTGGCTTATTTTTGGCCAAGAATTCTTGGCAATTGTTTGGTTGCCTGACATCATTTTGAACGAAAAACAATATTTTTTACGTGTTAATAAGATGGGAACCCTAAATCCTCGTTGAGCGACCTCTAAACTTCAAGCTAGAGCGCTCTCCTTGAACGAGGACCTCTTTTATGTCAAAACCTAAAGTTTTGAGTGGTAGGAGTGAACAAAAAAAAAGTCCATTTTCGACACACCCTAATATTTATGCATATTAGCGACATTGCGATTCTCAAAACTGAGGATTCCGCGTTTATTCTGCGATTCTATCTGGGGTAGGGCCTATACGGGATGAACCTTAAAATCTTACCTCTTTATGTTCTATGATCCGTGTTACAAGCTATTGTTAATTAACGATTCAAAATTTAGCTTTCTGAACAAAAATTATGAGCAAAGGGGGAAAAAAACTTCAATCGACTTTTTTTTCGTTTTTATTTTTATGCGTCGAGACAATCGGGATGTATTAATGTAATAACCAATAGTTTCGGTTACCAACAACGTCACGTATCAAGATTCGAGATAATTTCCCGTTCTTTACGTCTCTCAGCGTCGCTGAGATCGTACAGCGAGGCACCCGAGAACGCGTTCTCGTCTCGTTGATCCTGGGACTCAAATATATGTGTGTATACATAGTTTATATATTTCGTGAGCGCTTTTTTTTTAATGAGCTCCGATCCGGGGAACGGACCCCACTGCCGATCGACGATTAGGACATTCTTCATTTCATACACCATCGATCACTGACCGAACGCGACGAATTCGGTCGGATCTAAACACGCGTGGACGTAAATCATATAGAAACTATATATGGGCCCGTGCGTGCGAGCCATAATCTCTCGAGATATCATACCACGAGATCCGATTTATGAAGAATTAGAATCCAAGAGAGAAGAAATTCGTTAACGATTTAAGACGAGGCTCAACAGAGTCACGACGATCGCACGAGGGCAAGAGAGAGAGATAGAGAGAGAGAGAGAGAGAGAGGGGGTGTTTAGACTCGCCTTAAAATATACGAGATCCTTCATTGAATACAATTAATTAGTTGTCATTTGAATGTCAATATATTGTATAAATTAAAATCACTGGATCTATACGATTCGCGATTACCGCGACGAAGATATTATCGCGAAGCCCGAGAGTCGGAGAAATCAAAATGACATTTTCCCATGACAAATATGTTTTGCTGCTACGACGTTTATTCAGTACAGAGCACTTCGCAGCTTATAGTCCCGTTTGTTTGACCGATGTCGAAAGCAAACCTGACATTATTGGACAACGTCACTGTAAATCTTGTTGCGATAGGTTTCCCATGCTTTTTTAATTGATAAGTTGAAACTAAAGTGGCGTCACGATAAGCCAATAATTTCTATTGAGTCGAACGGAATTCGACGCGGTGGCGAACGAAATCTATCACTTTATACATTTTGCTTACATCTCCTCAATTGGCCACTCGCTTATTGCCAGTGTGTAGTCGTTTCATTTATATATCTGCATATATATGCCAATAAGTAAATTGTCACAGGCGA
Source organism: Rhorus exstirpatorius (assembly GCA_963564615.1). Taxonomy (NCBI): domain Eukaryota; kingdom Metazoa; phylum Arthropoda; class Insecta; order Hymenoptera; family Ichneumonidae; genus Rhorus; species Rhorus exstirpatorius. The sequence continues at coordinate 51,780,776 of OY751313.1, forward strand.
TACGGATTTTACGAGTCGAGCCATGCATAATCGATAATATTGGTACGCCATATCGATGAATTATCAAACTCTCGGGAAATATAATTGCCTTTATCCTGATACGAAAGATAATTGGTAGGATCGATCGAGGTGTTTCGAGATAATACGATTTTATCGTGCACTTCTCATAGACTCATTATTGTCATTATATTTTTCGATTTTCAACACAGCCCATATAGTCATTTTAGCCCAAAAAAGTGCCATTTTCCGCATTAACTCCAACGAGGCGGAAGATCGTTTTATCCATATTATTGTGGCCTCGATAACATAGGACTCAGTTTTCATCCCCTCGGCCATGGCTTGGTAGTTATCGTAATTTCAAATTAAACTAAAAAATGTACGTGTTTATTTTTTCAAAATTACTATTTTGCAACTAATTTTACTTACAAGATATCAAAACCACCATAACGGGGCCATGCAGCTTTGTCAATTCTGGTCGCCGATCGGAATAAATTTCGATGCCCAATTTTAAGGATGTATGTTAGCTAAGTCGATTACTAGTATTCTAATTGAAAATTTTAGATGTTAGAAAAGACGATATATATCATTTTTAAAGATTTTTTGCCAAATTTTCGCCCATGTGAATTCTGAGGTATACGAGCTCAAAGTGAGACATTTAACATGGGATTCATACAGCAGCCCATGGAAAATAGCATTTATTCTAGAAAATCAAGTATTTCCCGACTACTTTTTGAGTTACAAAAATGTTCTAACGTAACCCTGTAGTTATTGAGACACGTGAAAGAAAAAAAATTGTTAAGTGCCCACATACTTTCCGAAATATTATGAGTTAAACTTCGCGTTATGAAAAGAAAGCATTTATGTCGCGCGCGCAGTTCTCCTGCGCAGCTTGCCTCTCACGTCGCCACAGCGCCGCGCTTTCCCCCTCCTTGCCTAACTAACATACATCCTTAATCGGATCGAAGTGATAATATTTTTTTTTTTTTAGTTTTGTAGGGAATTTCCTATTCTTTAAGATTGGGTATGACTATTATGGCGGTACGATTACTTGCAAAAGAGTAATTTGAGAAAAAAAAAGTAAATTTTGGGGTTTATTTTGAAATTACGATGACTTCCGGTTCACGGCTGAGGGGGAATAAAAACTAAATTGTATGTTATCGAGGCTACAATGAAATGTATCAAATAATCCCCCCGTCGGATTTAATGCGTGAAAAAATCCAAAAATTTCTGGACTAAGAGGAAAGAACGAAGTCCTACTAGGAGGATTTGAAAAAAATCATGACGCGCCGCGCATATGACGTGACATCTAGATTTAGCTACAAGAGCTAATTTAATTAGATTTAGCTATAAGAGATAGAAATCTAGCTATAATAGGTATAAATCATAAAATATTTTTTTAAAAAAATTTTATTTTTAAAGTCCTGAACAGCTATAAAATAGCTAATTATTTTCCCTTGAAATAATGAGCCCAACTATACAACATTTATAGCTTCTCTAAAACCCTCTATAATGGTTTTTCTAGGCTGCTAATTTTGAATTAAAAGCCAATCGGCAGTTACCAGTAGTAATAATGATAGGGTGATAAATTAGGATGGAAATGATACTTTGAGTAGAATGCTTGGATTATTGACTAAAAAATACCTCATTGACATTTTAAAATAAATATCGTACAGCTGTAATAGGAAAGTTGGTAAGTCATTGTGAAAATCTTGCGAGCAGGATATCTTCAGAACCGTTGGATCGATCTGGATCAAATTTTACCCAAAAATTTCTGAAGTCATTCACTTTGAAATTACATATACCAGAAACTTGATCCATTGATTGATTCGTAAGTTACAGTTATATTATGCACCAATAAAAATCAAAATATCAAGAAACAAATATTTAATCCACCGCCAATCGGTGAATTCTCAGTGAAATTCAAAACTGATTCATCATTTTGATTCACCACATTCTTTTAACATGTGGTTAAAATTTCAGCTCAATCGGATAAGTCTGTCTTGAGAAATCCTGCGCGCAAGCTTTTCGCAGTGACTTAGTAACTTCCCTATTACAACTATACACTATATGCTTATGTAAATAACGTCAATGAGGCATTTTGTAGGCAATAAGTCAAGCTTTCTACTGCAATTATTATTTTCATCCCAACCCCACCACTATTGTTGTAATATACCTCTAAAACAAAGACCTTAAATACGTATGTGCCCCTTAACATGATCATATTATATTAATATGATTCGATCGCTGACTTGTGACTTTATGTATAGTCCAAGAAACGGGTACTTTTTTCTCCATATTTCTACCCGCGTTTTTTTTTCGGGAATTATTAAGGGGTGCCGCTAATGGGTGTACTTCAGCCGCCATCTTGGAAAATTGATTTTCTCAAATAACTCGTAAACGGCACATCCTACGGAAAAAACGGACATGACCTTTTTCATTGAAAACAAAATTCCCTACCTTTTTTATTTCAAACTTTTTCCGATAAACACACATATTTTTCAAGTTACAGCGCGCCAAAATATCGTGATGATCGTTTTTATGAAAAATCTCGTTGACGGTTGATCAAACCGTTAAAATAGTTATTATTGGCGCGCTGTAACTCGAAAAACTCAAAAAATCGCGCGCTCAGAATTGTGCATTATGAACCTACTTTTCCGACCCGTTTCCTGGGCTAGTAATGCACAGAGGACGCTAGCAAACGAGGGGTCAACGGGTGGTCGCGTGTTTGGCATAGCTGACAATTTCGTTTTAACCTAAAGTCGATAAATAAACTTTCTCCGTCGTAACAGACGCGATCTGCAATATCATCCGTCGAGTATACAGAGCCTTTCGTCTCTTCGGCGCGCACGATGCTCCGTTGACTCTCGGGGACACAATTGTGAACTCTATATATAAACGCAAAAATGGCCAGTTTACTTTACTTGGCAAAAAACAAGAAAGTGAAAAAACGAAACACGGAATCGAGAATAGATCGAACATAACTTGTTTTTTTATAGTGGCATAGTGGATGATCGTAGGTGTCATCGTGTGATTGGGACTCTCGCGATAGTGTGTTATAAAAAAATAAAAAAAAAACTTGCCCGATGTTTCACGCATATTCATCGTTGGAAGGCGGCGCGCGGGCGAGTGTTTTACCGGGTGCGCGCGCATTCGATTTCGTGTGTGCGAAAAAATTGCCTCGATTAATTATATGCGTTACTCGTACCCTTGCTACACATAAGTGACGAAAACATATATAAAAGGGCAAAAAAAAAACGAAACAAAATGTTTTCGTAGCCTCGTATACGAGGCTGCGAGACGTTTGAAGTGTTCCTCCGTGAATACGAAGATTTTTCGCGTAAAATCTCGTACGAATAATCCGAACGCAAAAGGAATGCAAGAATGTAACTTGTGCGTTATACCGACGCCTACCCCCGAGGAGCCTCGAGTGTTTTTTTTTATTCTGTTTTTTTTTTTGCTGCTTTTCCGCACGCATCGTCGCCGAATGTCATTATGAACTAACGCAGCAGTACTTTTCTTCGCACATCATCGGGTGATCCCAGTGGTTGTACTCGATTCTTTATCTTTTTTTTTTTTTTTCTTTTACAATGGCCTATGCGCCAATACCCAATATCGTTACTATACACGCTCCGAAAATTGGATGTGATCAATTATCAATGAACACGCTAACAGAGGTGAGTTTGTTTTTTGTTTGTTTGTTTTTTTTTTTTTTTTCATTTCCTTTGTTAATCTCATTTAAAACACGAAAGGTAACCATATCCAATAATACGGCCTAATTTTCTTCTTTGACTCGTTCGATTATGCTTTAAAAAAACAAACGGAAATGCAGCGAATGATAAAATTTTTTTTGTTTGATAAACCTTCCTCGACTGAATGATGCGTCTCTTCAAAAAGATCGAGATACACGTATTCGCGGAATTATTTTTTTTTTTTTTCGTCAATTTCACCACAGCGGCGATGCATAACCGTACAGTGCTTTTTGGAGTAATTTTTATAATTGCGTCAACACTCGCCGGTGAATGTGTAAAAATTGCAGGTGAGTTTGTCATTTTTACGCAAGCGCCGGATAGTTTTACAGCGATTGTTGTGAAAATCGATGTACGCGGATTCACCGTTGGGACAGTGCATTAATCAATATTTTTCTTGCATACGCACAGATGCAAAAAGTCAAAATGTAAGCGCAATGCGAGAATTGATCGGCTGTAGTTGGCTAACACTCGCATCGATCGCTGTTTTTTTTTTATTTTTTTTTTTTTATAAATCGTTGAAAATAGTAAAATATGTTTGAGTCCAAAATATATTGCATGGACCGAGGCCAGGCTCTGGATATTATATATTTTTCATTCAATCTGCGCTCATGGCCATATATTTTGACTTTTTCAAAGTTACGCAGATTTCAAGCAGGGCGTTTTGGAAAAAAATATTTTGTCTCCGGTTAATTTCATCCGCTTCGAAGTAATTTAAAGTAATCCAGTCAATTTACCATTGCCCAATTTTCATCTTCTTCCTTATTCCTGCTCTTTCATATTTGCTTCAGTTTTGTTTTGCTAAATGTAAACAAAAATACAAGATATCATGAATGAAAAAGATTATGCGCGAGGATGCATAATCTTTGTCCTTGAATAAGAAAAATTCGCGCAGTTTAAAAATTATCGGAGTTACGCACATTTGAAGCGGGGCGTTTTGAAAAAAAAGATCTTTTCGTCGGTTGATTTCATTGGCTTCGAAGTAATTTAAAGTAACCCAGTCGATTTACCATCGCCCAATTTTCATTTTTTTCTCTACTCTTGCTTTTTCATATTTGCTTCTGTTTTGTTTTGCTAAATGCAAACAAAAATACAAGATATCATGAATGAAAAAGATTATGCGCGAGGATGCATAATCTTTGTCCTTGAATAAGAAAACTTTGCGCAGTTTAAAAATTATCAGAGTTACGCACATTTGAAGCAGGGCGTTTTCAAAAAAATTATTTTGTCGTCGGTTGATTTCATTGACTTCGATGTAATTTAAAGTAATCCAGTCGATTTACCATTGCCCAATTTTCATTTTTTTCTCTATTCTTGCTTTTTCATATTTGCTTCTGTTTTGTTTTGCTAAATGCAAACAAAAATACAAGATATCATGAATGAAAAAGATTATGCGCGAGGATGCATAATCTTTGTCCTCGAATAAGAAAACTTTGCGCAGTTTAAAAATTATCAGAGTTACGCACATTTGAAGCGGGGCGTTTTCAAAAAAAATATTTTTTCGTCGGTTCATTTCATCCGCTTCAAAGTAATTTAAAGTAATCCAGTCGATTTACCATCGCCCAATTTTCATTTTTTTCTCTACTCTTGCTTTTTCATATTTGCTTCTGTTTTGTTTTGCTAAATACAAACAAAAATACAATATATCATGAATGAAAAAGATTATGCGCAAGGATGCATAATCTTTGTCCTTGAATAATAAAACTTCGCGCGGTTTAAAAATTATCAGAGTTACGCACATTTGAAGCGGGGCGTTTTCAAAAAAAAGATCTTGTCGTCGGTTGATTTTATCCGCTTCAAAGTAATTTAAAGTAATCCAGTCAATTTACCATTGCCCAATTTTCATCTTCTTCTTTATTCCTGCTCTTTCATATTTGCTTCAGTTTTGTTTTGCTAAATGCAAACAAAAGTACAAGATATCACGAATGAAAAAGATTATGCGCAAGTATGCGTAATCTTTGTCCTCGAATGAGAAAACCTTGTTTAGTTGGAAAAATTTTGCGCATTCGCCTGATTCGACCTACCAAGGATGATGGACTTTTTTTTTTTGTTTTCCCCGCTCCATAAATTCCTCGCAGGTCTTACAGTCAGAGTCCGTGAGAAAATTGCTCAACAGGCAAAACGTGTATCTGCAGACTCCGCTGAGCGACGATTCGATCGCCTCGGATCTCGCGTCGTCGAGAAATTTACTGCAGGAAAAGCGAAATGGCGCTGCGCGCGATGGTAAGATGGAAAAATTACCCGAGCTATCGGTCATACCGATAATGAATTTCAGCGAGGAGGAACAAACGTCGCGTCCGAGCGCGAACGACGAGCATCTGTTGCCCTCGAAGAACGACGGAAAATCGGCGATCGAACTTTTGCCGCTGCTGCGAGAGACGAGAAAGTGCGGTCACAGCGAGCCATGCGAGAGTTTGGTATGCTGCGTTGAGTTTCAACGATTGGCCGTTCTCGACGATATATTGCCCCTCGTGGCCGAAAACATCGAATACAGCGAGATCGATGCTACGGTATCGAAGCATTGCGACGATGCGAGATGCGATGCGCTGAGCATCGATCACGATCGTTGTCGCAGAGCCGTGATCCGCTGTAATCGTTGCGATCTCACCAACGTATGCGACATCTGTATGGCCGTCCTGAAAACCCGAAAGTCCCAGATGATGCACAAAAATTGCAAGATGCGAGTCGAGTACAGGCACAACAGGACGAGCAGAGGACAATTAATGAAGGATCGCATGCGAATCAGAGAATTGCAGATACTCGATCACGTTAGATCAAAGAAAAATGATTACACGGATCCGACGACGGGACACGAGCGCGCAATCGAGTGTTTGCAAAAAAATTCCGAGCTCATTGTCATACCGAAGGCCTTGGCAGCGATTCAGCAACATCCGACCATAAGAATCGCTTCTGTCAGCGGCAAATCGATAACCACCAATCTTCATACGACCGATAAATTTGACAAATTTGTATCACGTTATCCGCTTATTCTTCCAGCGATTCCCAGAATTCCCTCGGAAAAGCCAATCGTTGCGAATTCCACGGAACAAACGCCTCCCGTAAATCCGACCATCTCCCCGCTGAACAATCGATTCATCGCTATCGCTCGAGCTGCAAATTTCCCACAATCAATCAATATCAGCGATTATCTTAAATCGCAGACGCAGACGACCGGCGTTTCCCCCATACAGCCAACCTCGTATTTCATGCCGATACGCGTTGTACCGATCGCCGGTCTCAAAACCGAGCCCTCGCTTCTTCATCATACCCAGGGTGTGCCGAAATTTTGTCTCGTCTCTCAGACGCCCGGTCAGTCGGCGATTTTCGCAAAAACATCGTCGAATCCACCGCCTGCGAAACAGCAAACGATCGTACGTTCGAATTCCGCTAAATTTGCGAACGATACGAGCAATAAAATATTGCGCAAGAATGAGCCAAGCGGCGGGGGTGAATACGTCGTCAAGAGATTCAAGCCGGGCGTCGCAGGACGCAGAGGTAGACGACGTAAAAATGGGCCAAAGAGAGGCTCCAAATCGTTCGAGTGTACCTTCTGCTTCAAGAGATTCAGCACCGACTGGTACTTCAAGCTTCACATTGCCAAGCACAAGGGTGAAATAAAGTTTACGTGTAAATATTGCAAAAAACCGTTTATGCATCATTTCAACATGACGAAGCACATCGCGACGATGCACAAGGGCGAATTCACGAATGAGGATGCCCTCGTGACCGAGGAGAACGGCGAAATTCTTCATTGCGCGGCGTGTAAAATATTCTTCAAGACGAGAATTGAGATGGACAAGCATCGATGTCCTATCGTATGTTTGCGATGTCACGCGAGGATGCCCGATACCGAACTTACCCAACATCTGAGAATCAAGCACGAGATGTCGGAGGCAAAAGCCCACGAGGAATTCGAGAGGCAGAAACGACAGAGGATAACGATAGCCCATAATCGTGGAAAAAGGAGGCGTGAAATTATGAAGGAGCAGGCTCGAGGTGGGAAAAACAGTAAGGATGAGCCGACGAGGGAGAGACTCGTTGAACGTGAGAACGGTGCGGCCAAGAGAAAAAGGAATTCGTTGATTTTCAATGATGCCCGAGGAACGAGAGATGAGATTGGCAACGATCAAATATCCATGAAAACAACCATGCGACGTCTTACGAGAAGAAGAAAACGCAATCATGCCGATCAATCGGCGGAGAGTCCTGCAATGACGAACGATAATATCGATGAAACTCCGGAAGACGAAACAACGTCGGAGCTGAGTGAGTATCGTTGGATTTGTTAATTTTTTTTATCTCTTTTTTTTTTTTCATGCATCAGACTGTCCGGTAAAAAACACGAATCAGCTATAATAGCCCGAAGACCTTCAAAATTATCGGATATTTCACGAATGTTTCGTTGCATGGCAAAACGAGAGGGATTTTACGCCAAAATTGATCCCGATCGTTGATATGCGGGAAAACTTGAGGGAAATATCCGATGAATTTTTGAAGTTCGAGGGATATTCCGGATGATTGTTTCTGCCATTACGATCTTGGCCAGAGTCCGGTATTCGAGGAAAGTTTTCGATAGTCGGTTTTGTATTTTTTTGCATCGATTTCCGCCAATGAGCTCTGTCCAAATCGACTCATTTGCGGATTAGGGTCTTGAAATTGATTCAAACTGGGACACGGGTTTGACAAATATTTTTCAATGAAATCGGTCACACTGGGGGGGGGGGGGGGGGGGGGGGGGAAACAATTGGCAGGCTACAGGGAAATTAGGAGTATGAATGAAATTTTTTTTTTAATCATTGGGGCGCATAATGTGGAGTGAGTAAAAATAATGAGGACGTATTTTTTTATTTTTCGTTAAAAATAACAGATTCACCTGTTATAGGCAATTTAATTTCACGGATTTTTATATATATAGATGTAGCGTAACATGCGTGACGTCATAATGTTATTTTTTTCAATTTGTTATATTAACGGAAATTTTGATTCAAATAAAAAAATAAAAAATACGTACTAAATGTTTTTTCCTAAACTACCAGATTTTTAAATAAAAAAATTTCATTTATACTCCGAATTCCCCGTGGCCAGGGGTTTTATCAGATTGAAACAAGCTACGTAACCGAGAATACTGTATCGTAATGAAGAAAATAATCATGAAAAATCCTGAATATCATGATTTCTTACCGATCGACCTGAAAAAATCTGTATTCTGGAGAAAAAAAAGTAGAGTTGAACACGGTCCAGAGAACATACGCTTCTTCATTGTTAGTATAAAAGTCTGCGTCCGCTGCGATGCGCAGCGCGGCGAATCGTTACGAAACGCTCGGAAGTTTTTAGATTTTGCGGATATATCGAGCTAGATCTACGATTTTTCAAAATTTATATATATACGCAGGTCGAAATTTGTTCTCCGAAATTCGATCTCTAGTTCAATGAGGAATGTGATACATAATCATTTCAAGTCATTTGATTCTGTGGTCCCAAAGTTTTTCGAAGATTTGCAATGGCTGAATATCAATGATTTGATAAAAATAATTCACGCTAATATTTAAAAAATAATTCTCGCGTTTGGAATTATTCTGTGGCGATAGTCAATACTGATCGACGTATTGAAAAATTATTTTTCATCTATTTTTAGAAATATGATAGTAATTTTCGTCAATGTACGAAGAAGCATTTCAGATAAATAGCCAGTCAAGCTCGATTGAATAAAAAATCTGGTCATCTGTAAATTTGAAAGTACCGCATCAATAATTGAGAGCTGGATCACCAAAAAACTTTAATTCAATCGCAATCACCATTGATTCTCTACATACGCCTCAAAATGTGGAGATTATAGATGTCGCTCTGAATGAACAGAGGTTCAAAATAGACCCGAGCCAAATATTTTCACCATTTTTCATTTTTTTATAAATTTTTTTAAAACATTTTTGCCCCGCAAGTTTGGTCCTATACAATTTTGCTCTATGCCTAGACGCTCTCGCAGCATCTCGATCGGGAGCCATTCGTGCACAAATTTTTGTTAATTCTCTTTCATGGTTTTTTATTTACTTTTTTCGTATCGACACGTGAGATTTAAAAAAAACGTAGATATATTGCTGCAGTGTCCGCACAATTCAAAAACTTTCGAGCGCTTCGTAACGATTCGCCGCGCTGCGCCATAATGTACGCAGACCTTAAAAACGAAATATTTTAGTCCCCAAAAAATGTTGTATACCCTGTAAATCGAATAGTAATTTCGTATTACGACTAACTGGAATTTTTTTCAAAAAATTCTTCCATTCAGCGCTGTCCTCGATAACAGCCGAGACGGATCTCATATCACGATGAAACTCGCACATGGAATTCCTATATTCGTTCCGATCAAAATCCAGCATGATGAAATGCCCGGACTAGCTGAGACGACTTTTTTTTTTTTTAAATAATCTGAGGCTCACGAGCGATCAAAACAGCCGATCTCTGTAATGCAATTCCAACTGGTCGTACATCTGTGTAATCGCGGATATGTTCGATCAATCAGCGATTTACGAACGGGGAGGGTTGACTTCAGGCTCAAAAGTCGCGGAAAAATCGTATTTTAGTTTCTAATTTGCTAGAAAAGAAAAACAAAAATATTCATAATGACGATTCCGAAGCAGAGATTTTTCGAATTTTTTTTCTCGTGTAAAAAATACTCGCATATGTATATACCATTTTTTAAAAATATATCCACAGATATGTAAACTTTTTTTTTTACTGCATCTGGTAAAATTTTTTCATTTCGGATCTAAATATATTTTTTTGCCATGAAGCATTTTGAATGATCGCTCGTTTGAGATTTCTCGGTAGGATTGTTTTTTTTTTGTTGTTGTTTTTTTTTTTTCGGCAAGTTAAAAAGGAGCGTGGAACCTCTCTCTCTTGACGAACCGAGGGTTAATATCGAAAATGAGATTTTTTTCTTTCCTCCTTTCTTTTCCAATTTACACAACCGTACGCAGTGCAAGAACATCATTTGCAAATATAACGCTCTCTTTCTCTCACTCTCACGTTATCTTTAATGTTTAAAATATGTTGAAGAAGGAGCGCCAGGACATATCGTCTCCGTATTACAATCGAGCGTAAAAACTTTATGCAGCTTGTTTACGCCGCGAGAAAGAAAGAAGGAAAAAAAAAAAATCAATGTTCGAGGTTTCCTAATCTGTTCTCAAATGTTCGAGCTCTCCCGGACTCGTGTTACATTCGGTGTTCTTGTAGATAGTTTTTGATGATTTTTTTCTTTTTTTTTTTTTTCAATGAAAAATCAGCTGAAAGTACCGGAAATGTTGCACTCATCCTGCGATGAGCAAATCATTAAACACCGAACAATTGAGAACAATATACATATATATAGTAGCATATTCAATTTTTGCCTTGAGCAAACGCTTGAAAAAAAAAAAAACAATGCCCAGTGCAGGCACATATGAAAATGTAATGTGCAAAGACTTGCAACTAGCGATGTAATTTATTTTAACGAAAAAAAAAAAAAAAAAAAAAGAAAAAACGTTCGGGTAATTTTCACGATCGTCGCATCACTATTATATTGTGATATCAAACCCATAAGAGTCGTGTAATTTATCAGAATAAATTTATTTCACACCGATTTGTTATACGCAATTGAAAGAGATAACGCGAAGAAAAAAGAAAGGAAAAAAAAAAAAATAATACCCACACGCGTACGTGTAAGGATAGTTCGTAGCGGGTTTCAGCTTGCCAAACATTATTCGTAAAGAAAATTGGAAAAATGATTCATAAAATTGAGTGCCTTGCCGTCTGACTTCTTTATAATTCGAAGAGAAAGAAAAAAAACGATTTCGTGCGATATATATATATCGTGCAGAAAGATCCTCGCAAAAAGGTTTTCCACGTTCGCGAGAATTTCATACAACATATTTTTCCAACACTTTTAGCACGATTCCCGCCTCGACTGAGACGAGCTCTTGTGAAATTTAATTTTCTCTCAAACTTATTTTACGCGTGATTTGTTTTCTTTAAGGTAGTCCTAGGCGTTTTTGCGCATAGCGCACAATCGCATGAAATTTTGATACTTTAGTCTTAAAGCACCCTCCGATGCACCTGCAAAGTTTGAGTGTAACTTAACGACCTTTTTAGCGAGAAAAATTGAGTTAAAAATCACGATTTTAGCATAGCGACTACAGGAAAAATCATGACTGCGCGGAGATTACCTCGAAATTCATACACCAATATAGTTAAAAATCACACAACCGAACGCTCATTTTGTTTTAAAAATATTGAGGATTCAGATTTTCACGAAAAAGCATAAGCTCAACGGATGTTTGAAAAATATTTACGTTTCCGCTAATTTCCCCCTTGCCGGTCGCGCTAGGACTACCTTAACTTGTAAGTTTTCTCTTTTTCCCCAACAAGAGCTCAAAAAAAAAAACACGCAATAATTCGTGTCTCGAAGGTTTAGTTAAATTTTTGTTTTTGGATTTAGTAAAATTAGAGCGTAAAGAATTGTCATTCGAGCGGAAAAATTGTGATGACCGTTAAGTCAGTATTAGTATTATACGTGCGCGTACATTTTTCTTTTTTTTTTCTCCAGTGATTCACGCAACTTGTAAAACGGAAGATCAATAAATTTTTATGTCGCACCGTTTATGAAAGCATTTATTACAACCTTACATCAACTTATAAATGTAAAATTTGCGAATGGAAGTTTCATATCCGATCCAGCGCTTCCAGCATTATTACGCTGTTTCCACGAATTACCTTGGAAAATGAAAATGATACAGTAAGGAGTTTTCATGTTAAGAGAGGGCGTCGCGCGTCAACTTACCACCATGCCGATGTTATTTTTTGTGCCGTCTTTGCATTCTTCGATGCTCTCGTCAATGACCATGTTCATGAACGGATCGAATCCTCTCAAGATTCCTATTACGTGCCTTCCGCCGTTCAGTTTCACTGTACATTCGGTAAACGTGGATTAAATTTGAAAAAAAAAATGTAATTTTTTTTTTTTTTTAATTTCTTTTTCCCCAACATAGAGATTTATACTTACGCGACAATTTCTTGTCCATGTACCTGAGAAAAAAATTGAATAAAAATTAGAATACCCTTAACCAAAACCAAAACGTTTTTGGCATTATAACCTCAAAATTGTTCGACCGTAGTCTAAATGATGTTTTGATCGGAAACGATGAAATTACTTACTTCTTCAACTCTGGAGGATGGGCTTTGCTCATGATTGCAATTAATAAATCACTTTAAGATTGTTTTTATAATTATTATAAATTAAAAAAAATTAACGCTAGTAGATACGCGTGGTAATTTGCCGCTTGTTTGTCGCTGCAGGCTGCAGGCCGCTTGACTTGTGCTGCCAAATATTCGTGTCGAAATTTCAAACTTTTCGAGGCTAGCGCCACTAGTGGTGAAGTCGTAAGACTAAAGTTGAGTAAAGTAATGACTTGCGATCAAGCCGAACAGGTAGGATAAGGATAAATGCTTGTTAATTAATAGTGACATAACTGTTAATATTTTCTACGTTGCTGTTGAATACTAAAATTCTTTATCCCGTCACCCTCTTGCTGCTATGTCGATTAAACTACATGATATGTAAGAACTGTACTCGCGAATTCACAATCTAACCGGTATGTCACGATGATACGAATAATAAACAATAACACGAAGGTCCAGCGAGCACTGGAGAATCATTGACCTCACGAAAATTGGTTATTTTATTAATTTTGATTTTTTAATGAAATTATCCTCAATTCTGCTCCGTCTAACTCTGCATAATTGATTAAAATGAATTATGAAATTCGTAGAATCGGAAAAAAAATATTTTCAAATCGGTAACATAACCTCACTTTTTGATCCTTCCCCGACTTTTTTTCATTATTATAATAAATTTGGACACTAGAATGTTATCGACTTTAAGGATCGACAAAAATGCAGGTTCATAGCTAGAAAAATGTAAAAATCCTGAAGAAAACTCGAAATTCGGTTAAACCTAAATGTTAACATAACCTCTCAAATTTTGGAGTAATATAAATAAACGGGTGCGAAGATATTTTTTTTCCTCGAAATTTCCTCCTAATGGGATTGTTTATTCTACGATTTTTTTAATATAATTGTTTTATAATAGTGACCTACAATATTACTAACTGCGTGTGTTAATTAACTCTATAATTTGATTCTTCTTTGGTGTGCAACGTACGAAAAAAAAAATCCGAAAAAAAAGTACACATTTCTGAGTTGCTTGCGAGTAATCCTTTTTTTTTATTCTGCGCTAGTTAGATGAGAAATGATACACAATCATTTCAAGTCATTTGATTTTGTGGTCTCGAAGTTTTTCGAAGATTTGCAATGGAACTTGGCTGAATATCAATGATTTGATAAAAATCATTCACGTTAATATTTAAAAAATAGTTCTCGCGTTTGGAATTATTCCGCGATGATGGTCAATACCGATTGACGCATTGAAAAATTATTTTTCAACGATTTTTAGAAATACGATAGTAATTTTCGTCAATGTATGAAGAAGCATTTCAGAAAAATAGCCAGTCAAGCTCGATTGAATAAAAATCTGGTCATCTGTAAATTTCCAAGTATCGCATCAATAATTGAGAACTGGATCACCAAAAAACTTTAATTCAAATCACACATTTCTGGGGTTGAATGAAAAATTGCAACTTCCTCTCTTTCTTGAAACAATGAATTTCCATTATTCGACGGTTCTTTGATGCTTGCGGTACCTCAAGCTATCGTACATGCCTCGTGTACATCCAATAAAAAATTCTTTCAGTCCTGAGTAAATCGACTCTTTGCAAATTATGGACAGTCAAGTATGCGGCGACGGTAGATTGCTGGAACTTATCGACGAAGCTTGGAGAAAAGAAAAATTGCCGGTAGACGAAATAGTAGTGCCGTCCGCGGAATTGCCAGATCCGGAAAGCGACAATGGAGATTCTCACATGACGCTCAAGGAATTGGAGCAAAAGTGGAACAATCTGGCGCTGGGAACTCTGAGCGAAAATCATCTTCATTCGCCGTCTCCTTCTCACAATTGATTCGCAATTTTTATCGCCCCCCCCCCCCCCCAATCGTCCCCCCGTATTTGCCATGGAATTTCCCACGCTGGGAGCTCGCTGCGCCGTCGAGAATTGCAAGCAGAACGACTTTTTGCCGTTCACGTGCCCCCGCTGTCTCATGATATTCTGCAAAAATCATTTTCAAGCATTCGCCCACGATTGTGCAAAATCCATCGACAATTATGTCACGAGTACCGAGAGCAATTTGAAAAACTTCAAATGCTCTCAGGAAACGTGCGACGAAGCTTCACCCGTTGAGATATCATGCGTCGAGTGTAAACGACATTATTGCGTTTCTCATCGTTATCACGGATGTTTGGAGATGAGCCAGGAGGAGAAATTGAGCAAATTGAAAAAATGGCAGAGGCCCAAAGCGGAATTCGCTATTGCGAAAACGACCGTGGACGAGCAAGTCAAGGAAGCACTTAAAAAATCGAAAAATGTTGCAATGGCTAACAAGGTATACACCCGACGAATATGAAAAATCAAAGAAATCGCCGTAATTAACGCTTAAAAACAAAAACAAAAAAATTATTTTTTTTCCATCCAGGTACAATTGATGAGACTCAAAGGGAAAGCCACTGGCTCTAAAACTATACCGACGAACGACAGACGATATTTTCTCGTACATCCGCCAAAAATTAATTGCCCGAAAGCGGAGCCAAGAGCAATTTTCGTGAGCGCGCAATGGACGATCGGCAAAGCAACGGATACTTTTTCAAAAGCTTTCAACGTATTCGGCTTCGATAATCTCCCGAATTCGGCCAAGCTCCGATTGTTTCATCGTACAACGGGTAAGATCGTTGACGAGAAAATGGATACCCCTCTGTTGGAACTTCTCAGCGACGAAGCATTGATCGACGGTCAGAGTTTGATTCTGGATTATTCGAATGCCAATGAAATTGATCCGAGCTCGTACGAATAAGAAATTTTTTCAAAGAAAAACAAATTGGATTTTTTTTTTTTTTTTTTTTTGCAATAAATAGAATTTTAATATATCATCGATTACGATTGTTCGTCGTGCGTCGAGTCATGGTAGTCTTTTCGTTGAAATAATAAATACGAAATAAATTGTATAATAGATCGCCGGCGTGTTATTCGGTTTTTTTTTTTTTTTTTTTTTTTTCCCCAATCAAGTCAAAAGCCAGAGCCATCATTTTTTATTTCTAAACATTCGGAACAATACATGAAACGGATATATCGCATTCTAGTCTCTATGCTCAATGATTTTGCGAATTTAACGATCGCTTTTCGTCCTCTCTTCTCTTCTTTTTTTAAACATTCGATCTTTCTGTTATCGTAATATTACTTTGCTCCAATGACGAGCGAAAAAATACGCCAGCCGGTGTGGCTGTCGGAGCACGCGATGACGTTTTGGGCTTTCTGCGACGATACAGCGGCTCGCGGCGCGTGTCTTTTTTTTTTTTTTTCGTTACAAAACATAAATATAAGTACACGAATATTTATAAAAGTACAACATTCATTTGACTCTCTATGACAATGACAATGATTAATCTCTTATCGGAGCATCTTGTTCTTCCGTCTCACGAAATCCAGCGCATGGGAATAATTTTTGTTATTTATTTGTTGTTTTTTTTTTTTTTTTCTTAAGGAACGCAAGACTGATCGATCCTGCGCTTTTTTTTTGTAGAATAACTGAACTGTCGTATATATTTTCTTTATCTTTCATTTTCATTTACGATAATTATATTGCTAACACATTAGAGTCTAATTTTTTTTTTTTCACATGTATAATTAATTAATCGTCTAACTCTGAAGGAATGGCTGATAAACGCAGACTTATATGAACAGAAAATATTGATATACATATATATATATATATATATATATATATATATATATATTTATATAATATGTAACAGTAATTAAACAATGTTTGTCAAACTTAATGATTGCTTACGTTCGTCCGACTCTTTCGTAAAAAAAAAAAACAGTTGGAATTTATCGTAACGTTCGCGAAAAATCAAGTACTCTGGAATTAACTTTTGAAGACCGGATTTCAAAATTTTCACGATCGTGAATCTTTTTTTTTCTTTCTTTTTGTTCATTCCTCATCGTGAATCGTGCACATATGAAAAATATCATATTTGATACGTATAAGTACGACGTTCGAGTAGTCTTTAGTTTCTTAAAATCACAAGTAAACGAGAATATTTGAGAAAAAAAAAATGCATCATAGGAACACGGAGACATTTATAGAATATCGATAATAATTGTTCATTGCGACGGGTTACACTGACATTTGTTTACTCTTTTCTCTACGGTCTAAAAATTTTCTTTTTTTCTTTTCTTCTTTAATTCTTCCTTCTCCTCTCTCTCTCTCTCTCTCTCTCTCTCTCTCTCTCTCTCTCTCTCTCTCTCTCTCTCTCTCATTTTTCGGAGTAAAATTTGGCTTCCCGGCGTCTCCAGTGCGATTAATTAGACTGTCGTCTCTCGGAAGATCTTGACCCGTGAATCCGCGTGCTTAATGTGGATATAACGCGTTATCGTGGCCGTACCGTTGTCACAGTAATCCCGGTTTCTCTCCAAACTCGATGGCTCTGACTTCTCCTCTGACCTCGACGACTCTTTCGCAACGTGATTCAACTCCACCGTGTCTGTTTCGGGAATTCTCTCTTCAGAATTACGATGCATTTTATTTTTTAAAGAATTATATATATATATAATTTTTTTTCGTGTTTTATGAAAGCATTCCAACGCAAGCTGATCCGTAATATGTTTGAATATGTAATTATGAGATTACGATTGTTTCAACAAAGATATTGAATATTTTAATCCACGATTACTCGATATGAGAATTTTGTTGATGCTCGCCATAATTTCTTTGTCATATTTTACTAGAACCTCAAATGACACTGATACTTTGCTCCTATTCCTGAATTTGTTTTTTTTTCTAGAATATGCTTCAAAGAAAAAAAAATATTTCAATTCACATTGACGTTGACAAGAAAATAATTTTTTTTTTCAGATAGCATACATTCTTTTTTTCGTTTTGTCAATAATACTCAATTATTTACTGCTGCGCAAAGAATATCGATAGACTATGCACTGTGCGCTTAGTACTGTACTGTATGTACTGAAGTTTTCAAAGTTCCTTGCAAACGCCATTTTTTTTATATTACATCGGCTCTACAGGCTCATGAGGTAAAGTGGACGTAAAAGAAAAATATATTAGCTTTTAATATCATAGTCGAGATTAACGCCACTGAAGCTAGTATAGAATGATCGAAGATATTTTTTTTTTTTAAATCGAATGAACATTCGTTGAAATATTTTTGCAGCTTGAAACAAGCCAAAAGTTGAACGTGAGCAAAGAATCCGTTGTTCGATATTATTCTAGTAATGTTCTTTTTTTTTTGTTATTGCAATATCTGCTGTACCGCAACTTGACTCATCCGCAGCCCATTGCTCAAACTAATCGTGCGTCAAAATTACGATTGTCTTGAAATAAGAAAAGTTAAGTATATTTCAATCGTCAACCGTTTCAACGAAAAAATAATCGTTAGAACCGAAGGGAGAAATATTATTGCTCGGCCATTAATTACTTTTCTTAATTACTCCGATTGGCACGATTATCTTTATATTCTTGAATAAACGAAACAGTTATTTTAAATTAATAATCTAGCACTCTTTCTCCATTATAACACGATACAATTATAATATTTGAATTTTTCGAGGAAAGTCGCGTTGAGCAAGAAAAAAAAATCTCACGACACTATTGCAAATTGATTGTTATTATGGTTTTTCCAATTTCATATACGCCAAGGGCTGTCGATTGAGCAAGATTTTTTCCACAAAGGATTAGAAAAATAAAAAAAAAACATTGTTAGAATAATCGAATAAACGAAGTAAACTCTGATTACTAACAACGAAACACATTACGGGGATCCGACAGCATACGTTGAATGTACATTTAACAAATAAATTGATAATCAGGCCAAATCCAATAGTAATCTTGAGATAAAAATAATATTTTCTAACAATTCAAATTAAAAAAAAAAAAAAATGATGAAATAAAAATGAAGGAAAAAGAAAAGTAAAAATACAAACATCCATTAGGCGATAACAACATCGATAATCAGTGTAAAAACCATAATGATAATAAATTGTTAGTAATTCAGGAATATTTCGCAGTTGGCGCGGCCCGAGTGTGCAGCAGCTCGCGACTGTTCATGATATATTCGTGATTAAAACGTGAAATCCCAGATTTGAAAAAAAAACAAAAACAAAAAACAAATAAATAAATAACGAAAAGATCTTTTAACACGCAAAAATAATATAATAAAATAATGTGCTTTTTTCGGTAAACGTGAATGTGGATGCGAGTGTAAGATTTCGTATAGACGAATAGCATTCGATTGATTTAAAAAAATATATATATATATTTTTTTCTACCGTACACATTCCACAAACACCACAAACGAGACGAACGTAAAGTGTAAGAAAATTAGCAATATCGAGTTCCACATGAGCACTACCTTACTTTTGAATCATCGCCTAATTGATAATATCTGAGGATTATAATCTAACGAAGAGGTAGTACATTAGACGAGCAGAGTTGAAGGACGATTCGAATTTTAAAAAAAAAAGCATAAAAAAATAACTCAACAAAATAATTACGAGTAATTATTGGGAAAAAAAAATGTATAATTTTTTTCATCTCGATATTCACACTTGATTTGTCATAAAATATATATATTTTTTTATTGTATTTGAAATCATTCTCTTCCCCTGTGAATCGAGGGTCTTTGATCTTTTTTTGTTTTCTTGACGAAACGTGTGTCTCGATTCTTGCCACACTATGTGCGAGAGTAATTTCAGCCGAAACGCATTCGTCTTCGAATTATACTATTTGAAAAGTCTCCGAGTTTTACAAACAGTCCAAGAATCTCTAGCTTACTTGATTTAAATAACAAATATACCACATAAATTTCTACACACACACACACACACACACATATATAACTTCTGAATATATATATATATAAACTATATAATTTAACACTTAACATGAACTATAGCTTTGGCAGTTGCATTCGTCGTGGCGCGAAAAATCGCAATCGCACGAGCATCTTGATTAATATAAATATCGGCGCGCATAAAACGATCTTCAATTATTTCGCAAAATATGTCAAATCCTAACTCTAACGTTAAAATTCTTCTCGCAGAAACGACGAAAACTTTTCTATAATAATAAGACTTACGATGGACTTGAACATTAAAAAAAAGAAAAAAAAAAAATTAATCGACAGGATACCGTGATGAGGGTCTAAGACGATTTTTTTTCATATTCCCGTCGTTCATTCGTCAATCTAAATAAATAATTGAAAACGTATACACATACAGATTCATGAATCCATCCTCCGGGACTCGGTTGACAATTTTTTCATACCGTCGTTACCAGACCTCATAGTCGGTTCTTTGCACATTTTTTTTGTGCTGTTGGAAAGAACAACGAGGTCGAGAAAAAATTTCAAAAAATTCTAGATTGAGTATGAAAAAATTTTAAGGCACAGAGTGGGCTAGGATTCGAGTCTAGGTATTTTTTTTTTTCTAACACATGATTGCTGTGATATTTTTTCCTTCGAAATGTGTCGAGCGGTTGTGTCGTAGGTAAAATTTTCTTTGAAAAATTCCGTATCAAATGCCAGCCGTGCAGGCAGAAAAATTTGCCAAAAAAAGTAACTCCATGCCCTTTTTTTGGTATTGATATAAATTGATAGGTAAAAAAAAATCGTGAACGAAATCGCAGAGTATGAGAGCAGATCAGGAACCTGTCGATGTGGCCTGAAATTCTCCATAAATACGTATGCATCGAGAAGAAGAAAAAAAAAAAAAAAAAAACACACACACACACACACAATAAATAATAAAAACAGCAGGACAAAAGGATAAGCGGATATTGGCGATAGTCGCCGGCGCGACGAATCGTCGAACGTTAAGAAATAACGCAGCAACATCTCGTGCATCTCGTGCCATTTTTTCCCGCGATATCGCTCCTGTATCTCCTCGTAACTCTGTAAGCCTTCAGCCTGAGCGTCTCCTTTCCCAGATTCCTCGTCTTATCCTGACTCAGCGATCCGGGCTCGCCGCTCGTCGTTGCAATTTTCGACAATACAATTTCACGCTTGACGCTGTCGGCATGAAAAATTTCTATCTCATTCGCGCTCGTGTCAGCCGCCTCGAGTTTATTCAGCTCAGGATGAATTTTCGTACGATCCAGCGTCGCGGAAACGCTCGTTTCTCCGCCACGTTCCAGGAGTCTCGTTTCCTCGCGTAAAATCACGGACCCGTCGCGATGATCCTTGGTCAGCGTTGCGCTATCGACGGATTGCAATTTTTTCCAATCGCTAGGCACGAGACGGTCGTCGTCGTCGTCGTTGTCGTTGTTTGGCGTCGCTGAGCCAGCCTCGTTGGACGAACGCCCGAACGAACCACCGCGTGAAAAGCCATCGTCGCCAATGTCGAGTCCGCTGTCATGTGCCCTCGAGGATGCGCGAGCTTTGTCGTCGGATTTTTCATGCTCGTTCTGGGCATCGTCCGACGTAGTATCGAGACTGGAACCTTCGCCGCTTGTCGCATCGTTGAGACGCAGGTACGAGCAATCGGGGCTCAGTGTCGCGAGTCGATGATCATCCTGAAGATTCAACGAGCTCTCGTTTGACTCGAAATTACTTGGATTTATAATGGCTATCCTCGGTATAACGATATCACCGTGAAACGTTGAATCGCCATCGGGATCAGCCGGACTGGAGTCGCATGTGAATCGCTGCTGCGAATTAACGAACGATCGATAACCCTGGCGTGTCCTGTCCTGTATCCATGAACGCGTCAAGAGATGCGATCTCTGCCAGGAAACGTCGCTGTTGCATCGCATTTTTCGTCCCCTCCATTCGTCGCGATTATCCTCCGTATCCGGCCATGTGCTCAAACGACAATTCAACGATCTCGATTCCGTCTCCTTGCTCAACTTTTCATCGCTATTCTCATTTTTCATTCTCGCTATGAGCTCCAGTTTTGATTTCAACAGCGTTGGCGAGACTGCGGAATCGGCATGCTTGAATATTCTCGTTGTTGTTGCTGTCGTTGTTGTTGTTGTTGTTGTTGTTTTTTTTGTTGCTGCTGCTGCTGCTTTTGTCGTTATCGTCGCTTCTGCTGTACTCGTCTCGTTCGTAAAATCTAAATCTACGATATCATCCTGGATATCTCCGTATACCGTGGTCATAATTGCATTAGGACTCGGGCTGTCCATGCTATCGGGCGTGTAGGGATCATGCTGAATGGGTGCTGCGTGCAAAAGCTTCGACGAACGATCAACGGAGCGATAACGCGCGCTCGCGAAACTACGGCAATCAGGCAACATTGTCAACAACTCTGCGTAATAATCCGGCACTCGAAAGCAATATTTTGACGATTCTTGTAAGCCGCAGCAATTTATCATACCTGCATCCGAGGCAAGCATAGCCCTCAGGTAGACTGGCTGGAAACAAAAAAAGGGGAAAAACAAAAGGGACGGAGCCTCGTGTAAGTATAGTACTCGTGCTCTATTTTTTTTTTTTTTTTAATTTGTTTGTTTTTTTTTGCGATTTATGCTCGAACTTGGATTTGAAGCCAACTAGATGGTTGTTTGGTGTATTTTCGTGTGCGTGGTTTTTTTTTTTTTTTTTTTAACAAAGACATGTATTACGTACCATAAGGATTAAGACAATGTATCGGAGATTTTCTAAATGGTTTGCGTCTAGTGCAGACATGGGCACCTCAAGTTAGCTTGAGAAGAAAAAAAGGCATTCTTCGTTTACTTTTTTTTTTTCTTTCTATATTCGTTGCTCGTCAATTATTTGACACAAATGACCTACATAATTTGTAAATGCAAGTAACGAGACTGTACTCCTAAATGTAAATCAATATTTTTGCAGTTCAAACCCTGGCAACAAACATTAGAAGAAAAAAAAAGCTTGTAAAGACTAACGGAGTAACGGAGAGAGAGAGTAGCGATCGTTACATTTTTTCGTTGCTCCAATTTATTAAAGTTTTTTTTTCGTAACACGTGCACGGAAAGTGGGTCTTAATCTTTTTGAGCCAGGATTCAATTCGTTAATTTTTTTTTGTCCGTGGATAAAAATGCTGGTCAAAAATCAAAATAATTGTCCTCTAGTTCCGAGTGTCACGGCGCGCGCGCGGCGACACTCGAAGCTCTCGGATAATTATTTTCATTTTTGACCAGAATTTTTATCCACGGACAAAAAAAAATTAACGAATTGAATCCTGACTCGAAAAGAATTATTTACTGCTCCGAAATGGGACAAAAAAGAACCACATTCCGTGAACTTGTTACAAAAAGTATTATAGTATGCAGCGCAGACAGATCAACAGTAATTTTTGACTCGGGTGCAAGTTGGCTGCACTCGACTTCACCCTGGTAAAAAATCACTGTCGTTCCGTCCTTGCAGCATAATGTACTATTTTTTTTTTGCACGAAGTGGGTAAAAAAAATCTTTTGCATTTTGGAGTTCACAGTAAACGCATGCAGTTACAAAGTTACCGGTGGTCACTTTTGTAAAATATAAATGGCAATAAATGAAGTTAGGGGAGATTAACAAATAATATTTTTTTTTTTTTTTTTTTTTTTTCAAGTAACGAGAGGTGCTCATCTCCGGTATAATGGTATTATAATACAGGGGAACAAACAAAATGGATAAAACTGCATTATACTATCTCGAGAGAATCCCTTACTCGCGATACAATCATTCCAATGATGGCTGCTGAGCTCGTTATATTTGCCAGATACAGTAGGCGACGAACAGAGCGCGCGTGTGTGCCAGTTTTTGCAATAAAAAAAAAATCCCAAAAGTATCAAGTTGCGGGAATATAGATTTAAAAAATATAAAAAATGAGAAAACAAAAGTCAGTTGTAAAATTGCGCAAAGCCCAAAAGAATCGAATGATCGTATTTCTTCGTGGGATATACAGGGAGACAACAAATATTACGTCGAGCAAATCCCAACGACAATTTATAATTCATAATGCTTGTCCATCTACGGAAAGTATGACAATGGAAATAATTAATTCGGAATTAAGTAACGAGAGAGAAAAAAGAAAGAAAGATAAAATCGGAAAAGAAACAACGTGGAGATAATTAAAAAAAAAAAAAACAAATGGAGAAAGAAAAGAATGGAAATCAAGACAAAAACAGACAGAGAAGTTCGTAGATATAGGTACCTTTGAGTGCTTAGAGATTCATTCGAAACTCCAGAAAAACAGGCTGCACCATAATCATCGAAAGAATGAATCATCAGAATCAAGAAGTGTGCGAGTATAATGTACCCAGTATTGACGGAAAAAATGAAGGAAAAAAAAAAAAAAAAAAAAAACAGCCACGTCTAATTCGTGAATCGTGTATTTACTTCGTAACGATTATCGTTCGTACCTTATGATCGCCCATGCACGTTGTCGGACCGATTATCCCGTACTCCACAGCGTCGGAAGACGATACCTGAAATTAATTTTTATCTCAATAAAATAATGAAGTTCAGAATGAACGTTACGATTTTTCAATTTATCTATATTTACTCAATACGAGGGCCAAGTATTATGAGTCTACATTTTTTAAATCCAATGATGTACGATATGGTAATATCTTTGATACGATATAAATTTTTAATGCATTATAACGCAGTGAATTTAGTAAAAAAAATATATTATTTTTTTTTAATTTTATTGAAAGATAATAAACGATTCGAATATACGTATTCAAACAAATTTTAATCCCAAATAAATACTTGATCTACAATTTTTTTTTTTTCCCAATTCTCATTACTTACATTCTGGACTAGCGTTTTTGCGGTTGGGCTAAACAAAATTCGGTCGCACCATGCCGGTACTCTCGTTTGCATATACTGAACCCCCTGAGTGACGTCTTCCTCGAAAGGATAACTCGGTACAAAATTAATCGGGAATTCGATCAACCTGCCATCAAAGTCCTCCAATTCTCGATCATACTCGCGCAACTTAAAAAGATTTAAAAAAAAAATAATTCTTCAATTATAAGATTTTCATGATTATTGCATCGACGATCGAATGACTTAACATCCGGAGATGTGGAAAATCGATTTTCTCGATAACTTCGAAATATCGAATATCAGAATTATCAAATTCTTCAAAAATAAATTCGTTGGGAAAAAAAAGCAGTCCGGTGATTGGAACGAAAGGTGGAATTTCAATTTTTAAATTTACAATTGGAGAATTAAATTTCACCAAGTTATCGTTGATACGTACGACGCAGACTCACCCACTGACCGCTGTTCTCGGTGAATACGTGACGATGCTCGTGATGTGAAAATTCTTTTTTGCCTAACGTAAGTATCAGATTTTCGTCGCTATTTCGAAACTGTAATCTAGAAATATTGCCCTTACTCGACAGTCTGCTTTCGTGAGTATCTTCCGTAAGTTTCTGCGCACACACAGTCAAAATAGTTACGAGATTTTTAATGCACCATTGGATAGACTTGAGCTCGAGAAATAAATATTCTTGGTGATTGGGGAGGAAGAAGAAATAATTTTTTAAACATTAAACAGATGCGAGGGGACATGTATGGAATAAGGAGAATCTTATAACTTTATATATAATATAAGATTATATTATATATAATATATATAATATATATATTTTATATAATTATCAATATATATATAATTATTATATTAATATTTTATATATATATATATATATAATATATATTACATAATATAATATTATATAATATAATATAATATAATTTATATATAATAAATATAAGAATAAGGAAAAACTTTTACCTTTATCACACCGGCTGTGTCGGTACGAAAATTGAAATCACCGAAGAGGAAGTACGGTGCGTTTGGATACTGATCATTGTGAAACCTGTCTAGCGTATGCTCCAAGGCTCTTCTACGTGTCTTACTGTATACGGATGGAAACTGTGGAAAAAAAAAATCATAATATACAATTTTTTTTTATTTTCTTCTCTCTTTTACCCTTAAAGATTTGACAAATTTAATGAATCAATCCCCCGGACTCACTGTTTCCATTGCGACGAAGTTGCTAGCATCGTGAAACAAGTGTATATTTATGAGATCAAAGACGGTTCCACTGACGCTCCATCGGGTGCGCAAAAATCCCTTTCTCGACCATTTGCACTCGGGAAAAAAATCCTGCGGAAACTTTGACTTCTCTTTGGTCGTGACTGCTTCTATATTGCCGGAATGTATCTCCTTTCCCGATACCGGTACAAACGTACATTCTACCAAATGGTTCATTAAGAAAAACGATTACGATCCAAAGTTCCTTCGATTTTCTTTTTTTTTGTTCTTTCTTTTTTCCGTTTTTTTTTGGCTTACAAACCTTTGAAATCCCAGAGTAGTACGTCCTTCAATGACTCATGCACGAAATAAAAATTACCCAGAGCCTGGAGATTAAAGAGATGAGACATGATTGAGCCGAATTTTTTCGGTTTTTTTCTTTTTTCGCTGACAAATTCGATTCAACCCACCGTAAAGTGTTCGGCAGAGGAAAAATCTTCGTCCAGATAAACCCTGACTTTGTCAAAGAGTCTCAGCTCTTCCGAGGACATCAGTAGCCTACGCAATTAGCCAAGAATATAGTTCGGTTTTTTTTTTCGACCCGTTTTTTTTTTTTGTACTCATAAAGTATGCGATATTCGCATCTACTTTTTATATTAAAAAAAAAAAAAAAGGAAAACATTGATTTTCATCCACGAGCCTCCCTCATAATGCTCTTCCAGAGGCGTGCATTATAAAATTAGTCGAGGTAACCCTTTGATGAGGCTCAACCGAGCGTGTTATAACGCGGGACATTATCTATTTTTACAGTCGCTATCGCTCGCGCGTTAAATCACTCTGGTTAACGATTTTTTTTTTTCTCCGGACCCTCGAACGTCGACTCTCTCTCTCTCTCTCTCTCTCTCTCTCTCTCTTGGCTGATACCAATGGACACTCTTTGTCCACGTTTTTTCAATGAAATTTCACAACGATTACCAACGTGTATTTTCATCCAATTAGTTTGGGTATATAAAGTAAACTCTATTAGAAGAAACCTCTCAGAGAAGCTTCCCAACTTTGCATATGTATATATATATATATATATATATATATATATATATATATATATATTAGACTGTTTCAAAATAAATCGAAAAATTTTTTTTTGCTTTACACAATCTTTAACTATACTTGGACATAAAAAAATAATTCTCGCGAAAGGAGGGGCCGGTCCTTCAAGATTTAGAGGTGTCTCATCGGACTTTTGTCATTTTTATTTCGTTAATACGTGAATAATTAATTTGCATGGATGGAACAAACGTTTTTCTAGTCCTAAAATGATAAATATATTCCAAACTTATGTATAAATACTGAATATACTAGAAAAAACGATCTTGATGATCGCAGCAACAATTATCGGTCGATATATACGTCGATAAATGCAAAAAAACAAAAAAAAATACGAAAATCCCCGTAAAAATGAATTTCCTGAATGATTTTCATTTAAAACATAATTCTATTATAACCACCCGACGTTTAGAAACATATATTTATTCATATAAAAACGCATTTTTCGCAACCGATACATCAGGGATTTTTTTTTACCGACGGAGCGGATGGTTAGTACGGCTTATTAGCTTTTTTCGATTCAATGGTTCCTATGGATGTGAAACAAAAGATGTTAATAGCCTTAAGGACACGTGAGAGTACATCAAAGAATCAAAAGCGCATTGCCCTGAGTGATAGCGAGTGTCAAACACTGCCTGAAATTGACATGAGTCATTTCATCACTCAAAAGTCGAGGCGCTTATTTCAACAATGTGAATTGCCCCATGATTTCCTGGATGAGCCTCTCAAACAATGGGAATCTACTGAAAGCTTTCAAACGTGCTTAAGGGTTTTCTCACAAATGAAAGTAGTAAATGATTCAGCTGAACGTGGAGTAGCCCTTGTCGAGGAATATAATAATTTGTTAACTAAAAATGAACAACAAAAACAATATTTGTTCCAAATAGTTCAAGACCATAGAAAAAAATACCCCAATTGCAATAAGTCAAGTTTTTTGTAGCCGAAAATGATTATCGTAACAGCGTATCAATGAATGTATTCATTTAAGATTATTGACGATAATAAAAAATTCATTTTTACGGAGATTCTTGTATTTTTTTTTGTTTTTTTGCATTTATCGACGTATATATCGACCGATAATGGTTGCTGCGATCACCAAGATCGTTTTTTCTAGTATATGCAGTATTTATACATAAGTTTGGAATATATTCATCATTTTAGGAAAAAAAAAATATTTGTTCCATCCATGAAATTAATTATTTACGTATTAACGAAATAAAAAAAGACAAAAGTCCGATGAGATACCTCTAAATCTTGAAGGACCGGCCCCTCCTTTCGCGAGGATTATTTTTTGATGTCCAAGTATAGTTTAAGATTGTGTAAAGCAAAAAAAAAAATTATCGATTTATTTTGAAACAGTCTAATATATATATATATGCATATATATCGAAGAAAAAATATTCATCGACGAATCAACAATCGAAATTATATATGAGAAAAATATTCCACGCAGCGAGATTAAATTTTCTCTACGAATCATACGCAACATTTTTTTTTTTTTTTTTCTTTTTCTTCATTAATTTAACTCGCTTACCTAACGAAATCCTCCACGTGTCTCATGCTTTGCTCGTAATTCTTTCCTCCTACCTCCTGGCAGTGGAGTGCTATAAATTTTGGGTCTAGACGCGATATAGTCTGTAAGAACAAGCAGATAACACAATAATTGTATCTCGGCGTGGTTCAGCCTACAATAACTCTCTTGAATAAAGTACTTTGGCAATTATCTCGGACTTTTTTTTGTCCATACTCACGGATAAAAATTCTTCGGTCCATATTTTCAGCATTACGCCAGGCTGTGGGGAAATTTTTTTGTTTTTTTTTTCATAACATGAAGTAAAAGACATGAAATTGAATGAATTGAATGAAGACATAGAGGCTATCAAACGCATTGCTCGAATAAGAATTTCTTGACTCATAAAAACGATCGAACGGTACGATAGAAAAAAAAAAAAAATGCAAAAGGGTTTTGAGAAATAAAACGCGAATCAGTAAAGAAAACAGTGACAGATAATGATTGAGAAAGGAATTGTACGACAGTGGCAAAGACCATGACTGATGACAGTTGGTCGATGACAGAAAATGTCACGAAAAGGGACTTACCTCTTCGAAAATACTGCCGACATTGGCGGTTATAAGAAGAACCGGAATTCCACTCGACATTTTGATACGTTTTTTTTTTTTTTTATAGACGAGCAACGACGAGTTGTAAACTTTCTTTTTGTTTTAATTCTTGACACAGGATCACACGTTTTCTATGTCAATTTTTTTGACAGATCATCCGTGAGAAAGGGTTGATCGCGCGGCCCTCGGATATTTTGACGAGGATGATGCGTTATCCTCCGGTCTATGTTGTTCTCATGAAGAACAAAAATGTGTAAAAACTTTATACCACTCCCACTAACCACCACCGTCACGGGGCACTATCACACGGTTTTTCTTTTTCTTCGTTTTTTTTTCTTACTCTGTTTGCTCTTGCGCGATCTTTTCTCTCTCCCTCTCTCTCTCTCTCTCTTTCTTTCTTGATGTTGCCCAACGACGACAAATGACAAGGAATAAAATAATAATTAGAGCTGCTTTTTGATCGCCGAGAGTATACCGCGAAAGTTTCAACCCCCGTGGCGGCTAGTGGCCACGATCTCGCACCTCAGCACCTCGCTCTCATCTGGTTCCACACCGTACACGCACATCATTAATAATCGAATAACGCGAGTCGTTGAGCCACGGCAGGGCGAGTGAGTCGTCGTGTGATAAAAATATAATATCCTTGTAACATCGTGCTCTGGCGTGTGTGACAACACTTCTCACACTCGGCTCAAATGTATATATATATACATATGTATGTGTTATAATATATATACAGTATGTTTTTTATCCCTCAATATCGTCGGAGGGAAACCACGCCTACTTTTGGCTCGTACGTCAATAGGCAATGCCGTATCGCGAAATAATTTTTCAAAGGTACCGGAGAAGAGCTCGATATACATTGCGAAACGTGACGATTAGTCAAACGATCGACTATTTTATCTATGAAATCGTTTGAGAAAGATGTGAAATCTGACAACACGTAAATTTCGTCATAAAAAAATGTGTGATGACTGCGGGGATATATTATAGAATTTATTGCCTCATTGGTCCTCCAAGAATAATTTCTTCGCTTTTTGTCGTCTTATATTTGACTATAGTCCCGGTAAATCATTTTGACTGAACTAACCTTAACATTTTCACAAGTTTTGTTTAAATACATTGCATGTTTACCTAACTCTTAATTCTTTTCAATTCTTGATTTAATTTTATCGTGTAGGTGTAAATAATACGGGAAGATAGTCGGATTTTTATGAATATCCGAAATTGTCATCGCAATTCTATAATTCTGAAATATACTCTCGTAGCAGACGACTGTCAGCTGATAAGTTGAAAACCACGTGATACAGACGTTTTGCCTTTATCGCCTTTATTCATTTCAAATTTAGTATACATCCGGTGACCCAATTTAAAAAAAATGATCGATAGCTTAAAAATGTGAGAAGAAATTGATTATTTTTATTAGAGTAGGTGTACATTTTTTCTCTCGCTTAGCCTGATGCAAAAATGGCGACTCTGAAGTCAAAGCTTTGAGCTTTGAGATGCGCAAAGAAGAAAATGCGTACTTTATGCGGGGTACCAGAAAGCAGAAAGTAGAAAACCTGGCTGCTCTGGAAATTCTAAACCACACTATAGAGCGAGAAAGAAAGAGAACGCGTGCGCTTGCACTCGCACGTACGCAATCTCTCTCTCTCTCTCTCTCTCTCTTCCCCCACCGAACTAACATTTTCCATGCTTTCACTGTCCCTCTCGTCGCTCTTCTATCTCGCTCACACGTTTCTCAATTCAATCGCCTTTTCCCATTAGCCACACAATATACGTTTTTTTTTAACTCGGCGTTTTTTTGGAGCATCTCGTGAAACTTTGTACGAATGATGCGTTATTAATATCTATTCCCGTGACGAAAACACAAATAACGGCACAAGATGTACACGAGATTGTTGTTGCTCGTTCTGTTGACGACTTTTACGAAATCCGAGATTGTACAAGTGTCCCAATTTTTCGTAATTCCAGTAAGCCCGGAACTCTTCGACTGGACCATCGACTGTGAGTTTCAATTTAATGACAAAAATTTATTTATTTACTCAGTTTATTCATTCATTTTCATACTCTACCAGTCCTTTTTTTTTTCCATTTTATTTTATTTTCCTTGCGAAAGGACTAATTCTCATTTCGTTGCAGCAAAACATTCGGAATTTTCGTATCAGGCTTCTCTCCTCAATGCGCCCGATCTACCATTGTGGATACGCTACGCTTACAGCGAGCGACACAAAAAAGGATTTCTCTACGGAGTACCTCCCAAAGGTCAGCCGGATTTTCAGGTGGAAATCGTAGGCTTGAACAAGCAGAGCTACGAAACGGCTTACAAAGTTCTTGAAATGAGCGTCAGGGATAGGGAAAATGTTACCAAGTACGAGGTACAAGTTAAGATCGACAATCTCAATGTGGAAGATATCTTCGACGAGCGCAGGCTGGGAAGATTGCTCGATGTGTTCAGGTATGAAATTTTGTGAATTCCGATCGATGCAAGAAAGCTAAATGAAAATTTAAACGAATTTTCATTGCAGAAATGTACTTTGGACCGAGGCGAGAGATATATATCTGACTTTCTTGGCATCGGCGGTGGAATTTGGCGCACGATTGCCCCTCAATCCGGAAGAGCCCGAGGGGTAAATGACTCATAAATCCCCTTAAGATCGTTGTTACGCGTAAAAATTTCATAATCCAGCTTCATTCGAAATATTTTCGCATTCCCTACGACCGTGCGAAACAAATCACAGCCGCATTCTTTGAAAATTATTATCGCGTTGTCCATTCGTTTTGCGGTACTAAGCGATAACGAAATCTCGTCTATAACGCGTCGCGAGCTGGGACACTCGTCGCAATGTTTTCCCCCGTTTGAATTTCAGTGTCGTCATGAGACTGGGAAGCACCGTACCGTTCTCCAATGATCTCAACGAGCTACAGGAAGAGATAAAACCACTCTGGGTACGATCTCCGTGTCCGCGTGATTACAAGAAAACAACGCGAGAGCGAGTATTTCGAGTAGCTGGATTTCTTCTGGATTGGTGCCTCTTCCGATTGGTAAGCGAGTATCCAATTTATTCTTGATTATAATTTTTCTTTTTTTTTTTTCTCGCTCGTACGACCAAGCTTCGTATTAAATCATTTTTTTTTAATTAAAAAAAAAATTAAAAAGTAACGAGGCAATAGTGAAAATTCGAATTTTAAATGTACTTAAATAATTTTTTTTTTCCACCTTGTACGACCAAGCTTCGCGTTGAATCGTTTTTTTTAATTTAAAAAAAAATTAAAAAGTAACGAGGCAATATTGAAAATTCGAATTTTAAATATACTTAAATAATTTTTTTTTCCGCCTTGTACGACCAAGCTTCGGATTGAATCGTTTTTTTTAATTTAAAAAAAATTAAAAAGTAACGAGGCAATATTGAAAATTCGAATTTTAAATATACTTAAATAATTTTTTTTTCCACCTTGTACGACCAAGCTACGCATTGAATCGTTTTTTTTAATTAAAAAAAAATTTAAAAGTAACGAGGCAATAGTGAAAATTCGAATTTTAAATGTACTTGAATAATTTTTTTTTCCACCTTGTACGACCAAGCTTCGCATTGAATCGTTTTTTTTAATTTAAAAAAAATTAAAAAGTAACGAGACAATATTGAAAATTCGAATTTTAAATGTACTTAAATAATTTTTTTTTCCACCTTGTACGACCAAGCTACGCATTGAATCGTTTTTTTTAATTTAAAAAAAATTAAAAAGTAACGAGACAATATTGAAAATTCGAATTTTAAATGTACTTAAATAATTTTTTTTTCCACCTTGTACGACCAAGCTACGCATTGAATCGTTTTTTTTATTTAAAAAAAAATTGAAAAATAACGAGGCAATATTGAAAATTCGAATTTTAAATGTACTTAAATAATTTTTTTTCCACCTTGTACGACCAAGCTTCGCATTGAATCGTTTTTTTTAATTAAAAAAAAATTAAAAAGTAACGAGGAAATATTGAAAATTCGAATTTTAAATGTACTTAAATAATTTTTTTTTCCACCTTGTACGACCAAGCTTCGCCATTGAATCGTTTTTTTTAATTAAAAAAAAAATTGAAAAATAACGAGGCAATAGTGAAAATTCGAATTTTAAATGTATGCAGATCGAGGACGATCGCAGTCTTCATCAGGAGAGCGCTAGACGAGGTCCCAGTATGAATGTCATCGGTCGACCATCCTCGGTGATCTCCGAGCATTCGGAGTGGCGATGGGCGAGACCCAAAAAAGCGGATATACCAACGAGAAGTTACATGAAGGAAATAGCAACCACTGTCTTCATTCCGGCAGCTCTTTTGCTAACGCTAGCAGGCCTCCTCAGTACGGGACTCTGTCTTCATCACGAGAAAATGTAAGAGCGCCTCGTTTTTTTTTTCACGAATTCGTTTTCAGGCCACAAATTTCTCGAATACTACACTTATGTATATTCATATACACGGGGCATTCCAGGCCGACTCGACAGGCTCCATGATCCTCAATCTCTGGGATTTGGTTTATAATTTTTTATACTCTTGCTAAAATCTTAAATACTATGAAAATATTTTTTATATTTTTTCTTGCCAGCTGCTTGATGATGAAAAAAAAATTTCATGAAACAAGTGTTTGGATACATTTTGGAAAAATTGAAAAAATTCACAAAAATCAATTGTGTCGAATGTCAGAATTTTTAAGCCATTTCTCTAAGTTCTGTTTTTTTTTCTTATTTTATTTATTTATTCATTTATTTATTTATTTATTTATTTATTTATTTATTTATTTATTCACGAGACAAGCCCTTTTACATAAATACAGTTTAGAAAGTGTGTTCTTTTGGTACAGTGCGCGATATAACTATATAAAGAATAAAGATACCCAACATATAAACAGTTAAAAACAAAGATAAGTAAATAAAAACAGTAATAGAAATTCACTATATTTTTCTTCGGGACGTTTGACCGAAGATAACATAAATAAACGATTTTCCGAAAATTGATGGAAAAAAATTCGAACCGGTGGCACACTTTGCAATGTGGTTAAAAAAATGATGTTGCATGACAGAGAGAGAGGGAGAGAGAGAGAGAGAGAGAGGGAGAAAGAATTTTAAGAAGCTTCTTTCAAATTTTTCGTTCCGAAAAATCGCAAAAATACTGGCCAAGCGTCAAGGGAAAACGAATCCCAGA
This sequence comes from Rhorus exstirpatorius, assembly GCA_963564615.1. NCBI lineage: Eukaryota > Metazoa > Arthropoda > Insecta > Hymenoptera > Ichneumonidae > Rhorus > Rhorus exstirpatorius. The sequence goes on from OY751313.1 coordinate 51,815,089, forward strand.
GAGCAAGGATCACGGATCCGTCGATTTTCCCTGAAAGATTTCACGTACACGAGATTCATGAGAATTCATGACGAGTTGTGTCGAACGTGAATTTCCCACAATACAGCATTGAACGAAATTATAGGACAGATCCCGAGTCGGAGAGATACTTTCACGAGCTATTTAATATTACTTTACCGGATGAAACTCGCGTAAGGTAAAAAAAAAAATATATAATATGTACATCTCGATTTCGCGTTATCGATGATTTTTGCATCTACAATTCTCAAATACTAACGCGAATGATTTTGCGACGAGCTGTCACGATGAAAAATCGATCGAAAAACTGGGCAAACTTACAGTATTTTTCGTAAACCGACGGTTCAACGAATCGGAGTGGAAAAAAAAAATTATTAACAGCGACGAACCGTCTCGCAATTCGGTGTTGCATGAATTTTAATTATCTCATTTAATTTTTATAAATCCTTCTTTGCGTCGTTATTTTTCCTTTCGTTTTAACAGTTTTGATTTTTGTTTTCTGTACTCGTTAGATCGTCTACTTGCTTAAGCTGAACGAAGAATTAATTTGCGAGCATGTCGTTATAAAGTCTGTGGTATGTACCATGTTTGTTTTTTTTTTTTTTCTTTAAACGGAATATCGTGCTTTTTTGTGTGTGTTTTTGGTTTTTTTTTACTGTTCTCTCAGTATCGAGATATGCTTGTTGCAGTAAAAAGAGAGAACCATCGCCCGTGGAAGGTGTGGGCAACAATGGCGTTCAAATGGTCCAGTATGCGACTTCCGAACGAGGAACATTGAGATCTCTGTCGGCCAAGCCATCGAGCCCGAGCGATTCTTTATCGCGAAGCCCCAGGTATCAAGGCTCTCCCATTTATACTCCCAATTTGGGAGTATAAATGAAATTTTTGTTATTTCAAAATCTGGTAGTTTAGGAAAAAAACATTTAGTACGTATTTTTTATTTTTTGATTTGAATAAAAATTGCCGTTAATATAACAAATTGAAAAATATAACATTATGACGTCACACATGTTGCGCTATATCTATATATATATCAAAATCTGTGAAATTAAATTGCCTATAACAGGTGCATCTGCCATTTTTAACGAAAAATAAAAAATACGTCCTCATTATTTTTACTTACTCTACATTATGCGCTCCGATGATTGAAAAAAAAAAAATTCATTCATACTCCCAATTCTTTATCTAGGATGTAATTTCATAACGAGATTATTTTTGTGCAAATTTCTTTGTAACGACTCGAAAAAAATTACAGAGCTACCGAGGAACGCTGCAATCCTTATGTACGACCGAATCCACCGCCTTACATCGGACCGAGCAACATGTAAGTATAGTCCGATATAAGCAAAATTACGATTGCAATATCGATCATATGCGCTTGAATATGTCTAATAGAGCGAAAAATCTATTTTTTTTTCTTCCCCTCGATTCGTAGTGCCAGTCTACGAGTAAATTTCTGACTACACGAGGAGCCAGCCAAGACGTGGTTTTGCTGAAGAATCGCAAGCTTGGAGAGATAGAGAGCCGAAAGGAAACGATACGTAGCAACAATAGAGTGTGTCGTTTCTTATAATCTCTGTGACTGGCTCCGAAAATTTTATCGTTAGAATACTCTCGAGTTATTATAAATGTGTATTTACCACCAGATCTAGAGATGTATTTACCACCAGATCTAGAGATCTCTCGGACATATCGTAGTACTTTGTGAATATACTTTGTCATTCATACAGCGTACAAATATAAAATCAACAATTATCGATACAACAATACAACGATTTAAGTTTCTTACGTCAAAGTAACTATTTCATGATGTGAAATTACGTTTTTTTTTTTTTAATTTAATCAAATGTAATACATTATTGAGTGTAAAAAAAAGTAAATGTTAAAAATATTCACCGGGATTATTTTTTACTCGTACATCCACCATGAGGTAGAGCAAATTTGGGCGCGTTTTTTTTTATAGTGGTTTTCGGCGTAGGCCTGAGTCAACCCTCTAACTATATTTAGCTGATTGAAGGGCCTACGGCTGATGGGAACGTTAGTATATTTTATATTTGAAAAAAAAAATATAAAATTCGTAAATAAAAAGTATAAGATACTCAATTCACAAAGGGAATATCTCTTAAGATTAAATCTAACAATAAGAAGAAAAAAAAACTCCTGAAATGGGATAACAAAACCGGGGAAAATTACGAAGCGAAAGGAGAAACGACTGAGAGGATTTTGGTATGTTATATTATGTGAAAAAAATATTTTTATTCACCAATAATCGACAAATACAAATACACGACCCGAACAAGGCTCTTCATCCATTGTATATTGTCGGGGAGAAAAAACAAAGCGGAAGTAGATACAACAGAGGGGATTGGCGCTGCATATAATCACTAATATTCATTTGTAATTATTTTTTTAACATTTGAGAGGAAAATCAACAATAACTTCTGTGCGAATACAAACGTCGAGAAAAATTTCATTAAAAATGGTAAAACGAAGGAAATAATTCAAAATATTTACGATGTAACGATTTTTATTAATAACAATCACATTGTTCAAAAAAATTATTAATAATAATAAATATTCTGAAAGTCAAACGGCCATTATTATGGGATTTAATTTTGAATTCCGATTCAATAACAATTTTCATATTTTTACCGCAAGGGGCACGCATGATTCACGTTGTCACACGCGCTCCTCAAACATAACCTAACGAATCCGTAAAATTTAAAGAATAACTCGCGAAATGCTAAAAAGTTACGAACGATAATTATTCGTCATATTTGTGGCTAGAAAGATTCGCGGAAACTCGATATGTTGCCTGTGAAGCGGTGCATACCCGAGTTACTCGCGCGAAGAAATATTTTATTCAATCCAACGTTACTCGCGAGGTATTGCATTAACTTTATTGTTTATTTCTCTTTATCGTATTATAAAAATTTTCGAAACATATAACCTGTTTCTTGCGATGATCCAGATCGATCGGCCCGAATTCCTACACATTAGAGACGAGACGGGGCAAAAAGAACAACAGCAATAACACGCTGACAACGTTGTTCGAGCCTGTGCCCGTTAAACCAAATCCGGATGATATAAATGTCGGGGCTGAGCTGACGGGTGCCTTGAAGAAGGGAGATCTTCTCAAGATACTCGGAAAATTTTCTCAGAAGAGAGAAGTCGTGGCATTGTCCACCGAGCATGGCTTGGATCGTAAGTTGTCCCAAATTTTTAAGCAGTTCTTGCGCGACCGGCGGCTGTGAATAAGCGAGAGTCGGTTTGCTCCCGGAGCCAAAAAATTGCGTTTTTTAATTATACGGTCCAGTAAATAAATTTGAATTTTCATCAGAATCTTCAATAATGATTATTGCATCGATCCAGCAAAGTTTTGTTCGCTGATCTAGTTTTTAAGGATGTACGTTAGCTGAGTCGATTATTACTTTTCTAGTTGAAAATTTTAGATGTTAGAAAAGACGGTACATATCATTTTTTAAGATTTTTTGACAAATTTTTCGCCCATGCGAATGCTGAGATATGCGAGCTCAAAGTGAGACATTTAACACGGGATTCGTACAACAGCCCGTGGAAAATGGCATTTATTCGGGAAAATCAAATATTTCCCGACTACTTTTTGAGTTTTGAGACGCGTAAAAAAAAAAGTGCAATATGCCCACTTACTTTCCGAAATATTACGAGTTAAACTTTGCGTTATGAAAAGAAAGCATTTATGTCGCGCGTGCAGTTCTCCTGCACAGCTTGCCTCTCACGCCGCCACAGCTCAGTGCTTTCTTCCTCCTTGCCTAGCTAACATACATCCTTAAGGCAGTCGTCTGGTGTAAAGGCCTAAAAAAAAGTGATTTTTGGTAATTTTATTTTTATAATGAAAGAAACAGCGGACCTTCTTGAAAATTTTACTGTACTTTAACACACATTTGAAGAGTATAAAAAAAAAGTTTTTTTTTTCTTTCGTGGAATAAAAATAGTATAAATTGACTTTTTTTTATGAATGTTTTTAGTTCATTTAGGATGGTTTTTAATAATCTATAAAATGAACTTTCGTTCGGGTCGATAGATCAAATAGTTTTTTTGCTATCACGCCCGCCAGTTCGAGACTCCAGCGGCAAGGCGCTTCTACGGTCAATTTAATATTCCGCTATTTTGCGACAATTAGTTGATAAAAAATTTTTTTTCATGCTCTTCAAATGTGTGTTAAAGTACAATAAAATTTTCAAGAAGGTCCGTTGTTTCTTTCCTTATAAAAAAAAAAATCACCAAAAATCACCTTTTTCTAGGCGTCTATACGGGACGACTGCCTTAAGTATTAAAATTTGAACTGTAGCTTCGGTTTGTCGCTTTGGGGCCTATACCCACCGTGTTAAATTGGAAAAATTTGCGAGAATATATCACCGGAACCAAACGGTTGAAAGAATCTAAAACTTTTCAAGCATACTGCCGGGAACCTCAATCTTTCCGCTCGTCGTATCTTTAAGACTTGACGAGATTGCAAGAATCACCTTCAGTAGCAACGATGAAATACATCGATAATTGTACTCGACGCATAGCGATTCCGCTTGTCTGCAAATGACGATTCCCATTCGCAGATTATCTCCAGCAGCAAGCATACGCGAGCTTTCGACGTTACTGCTTGGAGGCGGAATCCTTGCCGGTCGATCTACACGTTGTACTGAGCGATATTCTCCAAGGCGCCGGTCACGTTGCCGATATATTTCCGTACTTCATTAGGCACGCGAAGGAGATGTTTCCCCATTTGGAATGTATGGATGATCTGAAGAAGATCAGCGACCTGAGATTACCCGCCAATTGGTATAATACCCAAATTTTTCCTTGACAAATGTTATTCTCTCACCGTAAAAAAGATACTTTGCATTGAAACAAATGACATTTTACATTCAGGTATCCAATGGCAAGAGCTAAGACTAGAAAAATCGTATTTCACGCGGGTCCGACGAACAGCGGAAAGACTTATCACGCGCTCGAGCGTTTCATGAGCGCCAAAAGCGGCGTTTATTGCGGACCACTGAAATTACTAGCCACCGAAGTTTTTCACAAGTGCAACAAAATGGTAATCAATTTTTGCCGATTCGTCGCGTTCAAAATTTCTTAAATCGCCGTTAATGTTTTTTTTTTTTTTTTTTTTTTTTACCAACTGTTTGCGAAAAAAAAATTTAACAGGAAACGCCTTGTGATTTGGTCACCGGTGAGGAACGACAGTACGCGAATAACGAACAAAGCCCGGCTTCTCACGTATCGTGCACGGTAGAAATGACCAGAGTCAACGAGCCCTGTGAGTTTTTTTTTTTATTTTTGTTTTTTTTTTTTCTACGTAATCGGCTGATATAAACTGAATGGAGGAAAATTTCCATGATTACTGTTTTATGCAGACGAGGTGGCGGTAATCGACGAAATTCAGATGATCAAAGATCAGGGCAGGGGCTGGGCCTGGACGAGAGCGCTTCTTGGGATCGCCGCCGATGAGATTCATCTTTGCGGCGAGGCTGGGGCAATCGATCTCGTACGTTCAATTTTTTTACATTTGTTACTTTTACCCGGAAATTCGGAGTATACAAACTTTTTTTTTGCAAACTTTACACAAGTCAGCTACATTGAATATCTATTTTTCATTCAAAAATCTGTAATAATAATCGCAGTTCAATTTTACAAAGCTCATTAAAGTTGCTGAAAGATTTTTTTTACAGATTCACCGAAGATGATAACAATTGAAAAATGTGCATTGTTTAAACTTGCAGACGTTTTTTTTTCATAAGCTAAAGCTTGAAAAACTTAATATTTAAATGTTTAAAGATCAATGAATCATAAAGTAAAATATTATTCGAATCGTGAAGTTTGTCTGACGCATTTTTCAGTAAAACAATAAAACTAAACATTCGCCTCCTCGACAAATGGCAATAAACTACGCGATTTAAACAGAAATTTATAGTCATTCATTATTTTATATGTTAACGAAAAATGTATTAGATCGAACGAAAAATAATTTTCAAGAAAAATTTTGTATACAATCAGTTCACGAAAATTCACTACTTACTTTGCCAAGACATGACTCTCGTATATTCTCACTTACTTTTTTTTTTTTTTTTCGCGTCTGTCGCCCACGATCGATGCGCCTCCTCATTCGTTTCGTCAGATAAAAGTATTGTGCTCGACGACCGGTGAAGACGTCGAGGTTCGTCGATACAAGCGTCTGACGGACTTGAAAATCGAGAATCACGCGATAGGCTCGCTCGACAAAGTTCGACCGGGAGATTGTATAGTATGCTTTAGCAAAAATGATATATACACGGTGTCGCGAGATCTCGAGCAACGAGGCGTCGAAGTGGCCGTTATTTACGGTAGCTTGCCACCAAATACAAAACTCGCGCAAGCGGCGAAATTCAATGATCCTGAAAATCCGTGCAAAGTTCTCGTGGCAACGGACGCCATAGGAATGGGTCTTAATCTGTGAGTTATTTCATTTTATGTTTACATACGCGTGTGTGTGTGTGCGCGCGCATTTTTGTATATGAATAATATGACGATAATTGTTTATCCGCAGGCACATACGAAGAATAATATTTTTCTCATTGATAAAACCTATGGTGAATGAGAAAGGGGAGAAGGAAATGGACACGATATCGGTCTCCTCGGCTCTGCAAATAGCCGGACGCGCGGGTCGTTATGGAACTCAGTGGGAGCAGGTATTTTTTTTTTTTTTGCAAAAAATTCTACGATATGACAAATACACCAGTGGCCGACTGGTTGAGAGAGTTTTATAATATTATTTCTATTCTTATGCAAAAAGCCTGAAAAATATGCTTTAAAGTATATACAGAAGGTAAAATTTCATTAAAAACTCAATTTCAATGAGATTCAGTTATATAAATTTGCAATTAACTATACCGAAGTCATCACGAGTCTTGTATTCGCTGTGTGCAGAAAGCCAAGTGGCGCCGCGGCCGGCTGTACTCCGCAAATTTTGCTGGAATATCTCTCATTTATTTACACAGACGAAACCTTGTTGAATTAATTTTAATAAACGAACGTTTATATTCGTGCTGCATAGAGTTTTTTGAGGTGAGCTTGACTGTAACTGCGTTGAAAAAAAAAAAAAAAAAAAAAATCGACGTATTACGATGCAATGAAAATAGGTTTACGGCTACTTTTCCTTCTCAATTTGAGGCTAAGCATGAACCTTGCCCGGTCTTGTCATACGAACCGACAAGGCTCGTATCGAGAACAAGAAATACGTAACTCGGACTTGATTGTAACGTGGATGAACGATTACCCGCCAAGTGCTCGCCGCATATTCGGGTAGCCAATCATGAGAGCTACTAAAAAGGAAAAAAAAAATCAATTTATTCGCGTTATAATATCATGACATGAATTTTTCATACCAGACAAAATATGCACGTTTAACCTCAAGAATTTTACTTTCTTTGTTTTTTGCACCCAACGAATCTAGTTTTTGCGCTGCTCAACTTTATAAATTGCTGTCGTAAACGCGTAAAATTTAATTTCCGAAGTTGCGTAGCGAAAAATATTCTTAAATGACTTCACGCAACAGTTTAAATTTCCTTTCCGCGACTTCTCTATTATATTGCCCTCAATTGCGCTACGCGACTCCAGCAAAAGATGTGCATTCTCGCCACCACGGGCGCTCCAAGTCGTTCTCAGCCGCTATAGTAGGGCACTGCACGCAGCGAATTGAAAATGATTTACATACGCTATTACTCTTCCTATTATCATTGCAAAGATTTTTTTTTTTTTTTTTTCGTGCGCACTATAATTACCGTCCAATTTTTTGATGAAAAATTGTCCATGGCTTCGGGGGGCTACAGCGGGGCTATCTTACAAATATTTCTCGCAGAATGAAGATTTTTCAAAGTTAATTTGAAATTTTATTAAATTGGAAAGTTGTCGATTTTATCTTACGATTTTCTTCAAGGGATACGTGACGACTTTCAAGCATGACGATATTCACACTCTGAAGAACCTATTGACCCAAACACCGGAAACATTGACCCAAGCCGGACTTCATCCGACCGCCGATCAGATTGAGTTATACGCTTATCATCTCCCAAAAGCTGCACTATCGAATCTCATGGATATCTTCGTCTCATTGTCCACCGTCGATGATTCCTTGTATTTCATGTGCAACATCGAAGATTTCAAATTTCTCGCTGACATGATACAGCACGTGCCTCTCCCGCTCAGAGCACGTTATGTATTTTGTTGCGCTCCGATAAACAAAAAGATTCCTTTCGTATGCACGATGTTTCTCAAGGTGATTGTCGTGATTTTTTTTTTTTTTTTTTTTTTCAAAGCAACAACATTAATCGTTGATTAATCGTTAACGCGTGATATTTCATTTGGTCGATAGTTCGCGCGACAATACAGTAAAAACGATGCAATAACGTTCAGCTGGCTGTGTCAGCAAATTGGTTGGCCAATCGCACCGCCAAAAACCATCATCGATCTCGTTCATCTGGAGGCGGTTTTCGACGTACTGGATCTTTATCTCTGGCTCAGCTATCGTTTCATCGATCTCTTTCCCGACACGAATATCGTCAGAGATATGCAAAAAGAGCTTGACGCCGTTATTCAGCACGGAGTCGTACAACTTACGAGATTGATAAAAAATTCAGAAGCAGGTATGCATTTACATCAACGATACTCGAGTATTTGCTCATAAATGCGCAACCCAAACAACAGCTCCCGTTACTTTGAACAATTTTTGTCTAATTTTTTTTTTTTTTTATAATTTTTTCATTATTTCGTACAAATAACGCCACAGTATTTTCGTATTTAATACCGCAAGAGCTTCAAAATTATTGGATATTTCCCCGATAGGTTCCCCTGCAAACAAACGAACGAGTCAAGTTTTTATGAGTTTGTTTTTTGTAAGCAGGGAACCTTGAGGCAAATATCCCGATAATTTTGAAGCTCGCGTGGTATTCGAAGGATTATTTTTTGGCTGTTGCTGCTCGTACGGTAAACCGTACGAATAATGCAAAATTATTCGTACGGATATAAGTCTCGGTAAAGCGCGAATTATTCGAGTTGTCTGTTCTCTTTCACGGACCATTGGTCAGTTCGTGCGGTAAAGCGCGAATCATTCAATGAAAAATCCGCCATCAACGTATAACCACTGTATGTACCTATTAAAATTGCCGAACTGATGAATTTTCAACGAAAGAGAAACGGGACAACTCATCGTCAAATAATTCGCGTTTTACTGCACGATTTAGTCATTCAACTACTTCGTACGAATAATTTTGCATTATTCGTCCGGATACGTTATTGGCCTACATTTAATTACATATCCGTACGAATAATTTTGCATTATTCAAATTTTCATCCAATAATGCACGAATAATGCAATGCAATTTTGCATTATTCGTACGGTTACCGTACGAGCAGAAACTTTATTATTTTTTCCATCCAAATTTCGGCCAATGGAATTGCACCATGTGACATCACGCAATTAATAGTTATACGAATCAATTTTGGGATTAATTGAAAATTTCCCTCCACTTTCTCATCAATGGTTACCAAAGAATCAACTCCGAATCTACTCATATTTGATTGAGATCCCTCAATTGCCACAATAAAATTCGATCTGTCAGTTCTGACACGGGGCTCACTCGATTGGGAGATCTTTTGTTTTTCATATAGCAACTAAAGAGAGAGAGAGAAAATTATCAGAAAAATTATCAGTTTGAAACCGTGTAGGTTGTACCACGTGACGTCGAATGGTGCAATTCTATTGGCCGTAATTTGGACGAAAAAAAATAATCAATACTAAATCTGTAATCCGCGATGAAAATAATTATCTTTCCAGTGCGTTGCACGAATAAATAACAATCTATGGCTCAATTTACGATAAATAAATTATTAAAAAAAAAAAAAAAAGATAACCAAAGTAACGAGAGGTGATCGTATCTGTGTGCAATTTTTTAATTGTGAACAATTTCTCCAAGTATATCTCGTTATCGAAAGTATGAACGATTTTATTCCAAAAAAGGTTCGAGCAGCGCGGCGACTACGCTTTCGGACACCGAGAACTTTGAATTAAACACGCAGAAGCAAAACTACTACAGGGGTAATATTAAAAAAACGAAAGCACACCCCGTGTTTCTCCATTACAATTTATTTGAAAAATTTTACACTTACAGAACTCATAAAACGATGTTGCGTATTTTTAATTTTTATTCTTTTTTTATTCTTTTTTACAGGTCCTCAATCGATCCGTGCCCCTGAACAGTCGGTTGGACGTGGACGTTTAACGGAGAGACTCTTGGCTCAGGGACTTCTCACACCGAACATGCTGCAAGAGTTGCAGCGCGAATGGACACAGGTATTGAAAAAAAAAAATTAAAAAAAAAAAAAAAGAGAGACTCGATACAATTTTTTTGCGATCCAGTGCCTGGACTTGTCTCCGTGTTTTTATGTCGTCAGGGAGGGCCGACTGCAGGAAAGTCCGATAACAAGGTGGATCATCGTAAACCAGGAAGAACAAGAAAACCAAAGTGAGGAAAAAAAAAAAAAACAATCCGTCGTTAATGCCACGTTGTAAATATTGAAGAGGCTACTGACATATAAAAATGACGTATAAACGAGATGGAAAATTTCCAATCATTTAACAAAATTACGATCGACCTGTGTGTGTGTGTGTGTTTATGCTCTTAGAGAGGCGTAATTGAAAAAAAAAAACGAGAGAAAATGGGATTACGTAAACACGCGGAGAACGGTAAAACGGACAATTGAAGAAAGGGCTTGAATTGCCCACTCTCGCTCTTGCCAAAATGCCCCGGACTCAGGACTCGTTGACTTTTTTTTTTTAATTTTATTTTTATTTATCTAACGAAAAAATGTTTAATTTGAGGAAATTAGACGAATCGCTGACAGCACTCACGTAGGTTCCTTCTCGTTTTCTACCTCGCTAAGTTGAAAAGGCTCGACCGTGCGCTGAAAGAGATTGTAAAATTGCTCGTCCGTCTTTATCTGATTGAGATATCTTCGTATTATTCTCAGCGATGGTAAAATCATGTATTTGTTGAGCAGCATGTATCGATACATTCGCGGCGACTCGATGTACAGAAGAAGACAAAGAAATACCCACGTCTCCGAGTATTTCGATTTGCCGGCTTGTGAAACGCTTGCTCTTATGCACTCCTTCATCATGATCTTCTGAATCTTCGGTATATTCATAGCATCGACCGATGACATGAATACCTGATGCGATTCTCCCATCAACGTTTCGAATTTACCCTCGACGCTGTCTCTCATGCTCTCGTATCTTTTATTTCTCTTGTTGAGCTTTCTCAGCAATCTGTGCAAAACCCTTATCGTCTTTTCCTTCTTCATCAGTGCAGTCGCGAATTCTTGTACCTCGGCGTTGTGTCTTCTCGCTCGGCTGCGCGTCAGCGAACTGTCGAGCGTGCTGCATCTGGAGCAACGGGTCGAGCCGTTGTTCACGATTATCGGGCACTGTATGTGTCGCCACTTTGAGCTCACGTCTCTGTAAGCTACGCAATTTTCGATGTCTTCCGCGCGTGTATTCTCACCGGCATAGCCTGTGTCGCGGGGGCGGTTGGAGAGAAAAAAAAAAAAGAAGCAAAAATCAATGTTCCATTTTCATTTGTAAGACTGTAAAATGAATGGATACCGTGCAAAAACATTTTTTATTCCCACGATAATCGACAAATGAGGAAAAAAAAATAACGAAATGAAAGAAAATTAAATTAACGACTTTTTTGTAGTCAACGATAGTCCCAAATTGCATAAAATTATCAAGATTTACAGCTCTGACTCTGAAGCAGCACAAAAAGAATTTTTGCCGCAGAGGCTCCTCATAATATTTCCCTACAATTAAGAAAATTTTTACGTTATGGTATTCAAGGAATTTGATTTGTAAGACTGTAAAATGGATTGATACCGAGGAAAACATTTTTTATTCCCACGATAATCGACAAATGAGGAAAAAAAACAACCAAATTAGAGAAAATTAAATTAACGGCTTTTTTTTTAGTCAACGATAGTTCCAAATTGCATAAAATTATCAAGATTCACAGCTCTGACTCTGATGCAGCGCAAAACGAATTTTTGCCGCAGAGGCTCCTCATAATATTTCCCTACAATTAAGAAAATTTTTACGTTATGGTATTCAAGGAATTTAATTTGTAAGACTGTAAAATGGATTGATAGCGAGGAAAACATTTTTTATTCCTACGATAATCGACAAATGAGGGAAAAAAAACAACGAAATTAGAGAAAATTAAATTAACGACTTTTTTTAGTCAACGATAGTTCGAAATTGCATAAAATTATCAAGATTTGCGGCTCTGACTTTGAATGAAGCAGCGCGAAAAGAATTTTTGCCGCAGAGGCTCCTCATAATATTTCCCTACACAATTAAGGAAATTTTTACGTTATGTTTATTCAAGGAATTTGATTTGTAAGACTGTAAAATGGATTGATACCGAGGAAAACATTTTTTATTCCGACGATAATCGACAAACGAGGAAAAAAAACAACTAAATTAAAGAAAATTAAATTAACGGCTTTTTTTTAGTCAACGGTAGTTCGAAATTGCATAAAATTATCAAGATTTGTGGCTCTGACTTTAAATGAAGCAGCGCGAAAAGAATTTTTGCCGCAGAGGCTCCTTATAGTATTTCCGTACAATTAAGAAAATTTTTACGTTATGGTATTCAAGGAATTTCATTTGTAAGACTGTAAAATGGATTGATAGCGAGGAAAACATTTTTTATTCCGACGATAATCGACAAACGAGGAAAAAAAACAACTAAATTAAAGAAAATTAAATTAACGGCTTTTTTTTAGTCAACGATAGTTCCAAATTGCATAAAATTATCAAGATTCACAGCTCTGACTCTGAAGCAGCGCAAAACGAATTTTTGCCGCAGAGGCTCCTCATAATATTTTCCTACACAATTAAGGAAATTTTTACGTTATGTTTATTCAAGGAATTTGATTTGTAAGACTGTAAAATGGATTGATACCGAGGAAAACATTTTTTATTCCCACGATAATCGACAAACGAGGAAAAAAAATAACTAAATTAAAGAAAATTAAATTAACGGTTTTTTTTTAGTCAACGGTAGTTCGAAATTGCATAAAATTATCAAGATGTGCGGCTCTGACTTTAAATGAAGCAGCGCGAAAAGAATTTTTGCCGCAGAGGCTCCTCATAATATTTCCCTACAATTAAGAAAATTTTTACGTTATGTTCATTCAAGGAATTTGATTTGTAAGACTGTAAAATGGATGGATACCGAGCAAAAACATTTGTTATTCTCACAATAATTGACAAACGAGGAAAAAAAATAACCAAATTAAAGAAAATTAAATTAACGGCTTTTTTTAGTCAACGATAGTCCCAAATTGCATAAAATTATCAAGATTCACAGCTCTGACTCTGAAGCAGCGCAAAAAGAATTTTAGCCGCAAAGGCTCCTCATAATATTTCCCTACACAATTAAAGAAATTTTTACGTTATGCTTATTCAAGGAATTTGATTTGTAAGACTTTAAAATGGATGGATACCGAGCAAAAACATTTTTTATTCCCACGATAATCGACAAATGAGGAAAAAAAAACAACCAAATTAGAGAAAATTAAATTAACGGCTTTTTTTTTTTAGTCAACGATAGTTCGAAATTGCATAAAATTATCAAGATTTGTGGCTCTCACTTTAAATGAAGCAGCGCGAAAAAAATTTTTGCCGCAGGCAGAGGCTCCTCATAATATTTCCCTGCTATTAAGAAAATTTTTACGTTATGGTATTCAAGGAATTTAATTTGTAAGACTGTAAAATGGATGGATACCGAGCAAAAACATTTTTTATTCCCACGATAATCGACAAATGAGGAAAAAAAAACAACTAAATTAAAGAAAATTAAATTAACGACTTTTTTTTTAGTCAATGATAGTTCCAAATTGCATACAATTATCAAGATTTGCGGCTCTGACTTTAAATGAAGCAGTGCGAAAAGAATTTTTGCCGCAGAGGCTCCTCATAATATTTCTCTAAAATTAAGAAAATTTTTACGTTATGGTATTCAAGGAATTTAATTTGTAAGACTGTAAAATGGATTGATACCGAGGAAAACATTTATTATTCCCGCGATAATCGACAAACGAGGAGGAAAAAAAACAACTAAATTAAAGTAAATTAAATTAACGGCTTTTTTTTAGTCAACGATAGTTCGAAATTGCATAAAATTATCAAGATTTGTGGCTCTGACTTTAAATGAAGCAGCGCAAAAAGAATTTTTGCCGCAGAGGCTCCTCATAATATTTCCCTACACAATTAAGGAAATTTTTACGTTATGTTTATTCAAGGAATTTGATTTGTAAGACTTTAAAATGGATGGATACCGAGCAAAAACATTGTTTATTCTCACGATAATCGACAAATGAGGAAAAAAAAATAACTAATTGAAAGAAAATTAAATTAACGACTTTTTTTTAGTCAACGATAGTTCCAAATTGCATAAAATTATCAAGATTCACAGCTCTGACTCTGAAGCAGTGCAAAAAGAATTTTTGCCGCAGAGGCTCCTCATAATATTTCCCTACAATTAAGAAAATTTTTACGTTATGGTATTCAAGGAATTTGATTTGTAAGACTGTAAAATGGATTGATACCGAGCAAAAACATTTTTTATTCCCACGATAATCGACAAATGAGGAAAAAAAAATAACTAAATTAAAGAAAATTAAATTAACGATTTTTTTTTAGTCAACGATAGTTCCAAATTGCATAAAATTATCAAAATTCACAGCTCTGACTCTGAAGCAGCGCAAAAAGAATTTTTGCCGCAGAGGCTCCTCATAATATTTCCCTACGCAATTAATGAAATTTTTACGTTATGCTTATTCAAGGAATTTCCGAGCAACGAATATTTTCATCCTAAAATTGAAATTCCAAAAAATGAGCTCTTTCGTGTTATCACGCTGTTATGCTAAATACGATATCAGGGTTAAAAAAAAAAATTTTTTTTATCGAAACGGACAATTGTACCTTCGCACACGATTCTCTGATCGAATTCCTCGACGAGCTCCTCCAAGTCGGACAATGCGGAGACCGTACTGTCTCTGCCTTCTCTAACTAGATTGTGCATTTGTAGATTTAGCTCTTTATTCGCTGCTCCGCAACGTAGCTTCATGTCGCTCTTCAAGAAAACTTGTTTCTCAATATACGGCATTCCCGTTTTCGTCATACCCATATAAGCGTAAACGACCGTTGTACCGTGACCCTTTGACGTGACCATCGACGACCAGCCGCTCGGTAGCTGTACCTCGGTATAAATGTCCAGCAGATCCTCGAAAAGCATGGCATCGCTGTCCTCGCAATCATTTTCCATCTTAACGGAGACGGGTTCCGTTTTAACCGATTCCTCGTTCTCCTGGCAGCTGGCGTTGGATTTTTCTTCATAATTTTGATAGGCCTCTTCGTCATTCGCCGCGGCATTTTCGTTGCTCAACGAATCCCACAGATCCATCGACGTGTCTTCCTCCTCCGCGCTGTTCATTCGCGTCTTTACCGCACAAAATTCGACGCTTCCTCGCGCCGTATTCTTCGGCTGCGAATCTATTTCTTCCTCCGCGCAATCCAATTTCTCGGAATTCGTAGCCTCGACGTAAACGATCTGCGAGTCGTCCGCCTCGTTGGAGGCAAAAACGAATTTTTCGTTACCCTCGAGATTCACGATTGTCGCCATCTCTTGCTCCTGATCGGGATTCTCCATTAAAACGGAATTATTCGCATCCTCGGAAGATTCGTTGTTTCCCGTACAAATAACCGTGTACGCGCTCTCATCGTTGCACTCGACCATCGCGTCCTCCTGATCCATCGATTGATCGGCGGCTACGACGTCGACATCGCTACTCGCCACAGAATTTTTCTGTCTGGGTATCAGGAAAGTCTTCCTCGACTGGTTGGAAACCGTGGGCGGTCTTCTCGCCGGTCCGGTGCCTCGATTCACGGATAATTCCTCCTCGTAATCGTCGTCCTGGCAGTTCAGAAGATTGTTCATGGATTCGCAACTGGTGCTGGGTACCGCGCCTGGTCTGAGGCGGCATTTTTTGTACTTTATCTGAAGAAACGGAAAATAATATCCGACGATGCGGCAAACGTGACGAATCGGGGGCTGCAGCTCGAAACTGCTTGAAATTTTTTTTTCTAGCATTTGTTATCATCAAAAATAATATACCGTGCAGAGATCTTACAAAAAATTCAATACTTAATTTCAAATTTTTGAAATAATCTGTACAAAATTTTGAGCTATAAAAAATTAAACAAGTCTATCGCAAACGAAGCAGCGAACAAGTATACGTTTGTCACAGAGTTTTCTTACGAACGATAATGGAGCTTAAGTTTGATTTGAACGGGTTGAATTTTAATTTTTTAGTTAAAAACTCAAATCACTTTGCATCGATAATGAAATCAAAGTTTGATTAGTTGAGCATGGGGACTGTACAAGAAACAATGGAAAATAAATTTTCAAACGTTTTTTTTTTAATATTCAAAATCGATTGAAACAAAGGCAAGTTTTACTCACGGTGACTACGTGAGGTGGAACTCCGCTGACCCAATGAGTTATTATATCGGTCGGCGTGAAATGTCTACTACAAACGTACGTGTCATCGCTGACGACATAATTATCGATGCTCATGGCATCTGCCCATTTCTTTCGTGCCACCGGATCCTTGGGCGCCGAGAAGAAGCTGTACGAATTTTTGTAATTCGTTTCTTTGCATATAACGCACTTTCGTGTCATCCTGACAGTGAAAAGTTCCAGACGAGAAAAACAAAAAAAAACGTTATCGTGTATTCGAGTTGAAAAAAATTCAGTTTCTCGTTATAAGCGACGATCGAGTAAAACGCTTTTTCTTTCGTAATTATAATTGTTTTTCCATGGAAATCGATTTTTTTTTTTTTTTTCACGTCGTTCCTCCACGAAGCATAGATAACAACAATTTTTGGTTATATCGCGTATGAATATCCATTGCGTCTCGACGAACCAAAGACGCCGGATTTGCCGACAAAGTTGAATTGTTTTGTCTGCGATTAGACGCAACTTTCGGATTTTTCGACAGTATTGGCGTAATTAAATCGAATTAATAAAACTTGAGACTAAAATTATTATCCATTCAGTCGATATAAATTACGAGAAACAAAAAAAAAACAACTTCGGGGTAATCTAGAATGCAAAGTCCTGTGGACTCATAAACATCCCGAACTACGTGAAATTGGCTGGGCGATTTTTACTTTTTGAATTTTTTTTGTAAACATTTGTTTCGATTGTTAAACATTTGTTTCGATTGTTTAATCGATTTAAGCCCGCATTGAGTAAAAATATGCTTCTCAAATAGCAATTTCGCGACAAACTTTCCTCGGTCATATGACCGTCCTGCTTAGAATCTACCGAATGTAGTTTTTTCAAGAAACAACGATCGAACAAAACGTTCTAATTTGTATATTCGGTACCTCCGTAAACGTTAAATTTTTATTTCGATTTTACAGAAAAACGGCTCGAACAAGCCGCGAACTTGACCGTGCGATTTTGATTTTCAGGTTTTTTTTAAACGCTTGTCGCTTGTGGGTATTCGTTACGTTTATAATTAAAACACTTTCAGGTTCAAAGTTTTTTCAAAAAATAAAAAATAAAAAATGGCATGGCCGAAATTTTTTTATTTCAATCGCGCTAATAAGGTTCTATAGAGGCCAAATCGATGGGCAATCGTTTGAAGGTCCCAAATAAACTAAGTAGAACATTCGGTTGTTCGTCGTTTCTCGAAAAAAAAGCTAAAAAACATAATGGGGGTACACATTTTACGAGGAACGGTCATATGACCGCAGGAAGTTGGCCACACAACAATTATTTGTAAATACTTTTCCTCTTATTATAGAGGCTTAATCGATTCACAATTAAACAAAAAACAAACCAACGTTCTAATTAGATTATTCGTAACGTAAAAACAATTCTAATCGATTAAGCCCCCAATTGGACGAAAAGCACTAACAAATAATTGTTGTGCTCTGAACTTCCTACGGTCATATGACCGTTCCTCGTAAAATGTACCCATTATGTTTTTTAGCTTTTTTCGAGAAACGACGAACAAGTAAACGTTCTAATTATTATAGCGTTTTCCACTGGTGCACCGAGTGCGCACCGACTCAAGTTTTTCGGATGAGAGTAAGTGAGACACATATGTACTCAGTGCATCTCTGTCTCACTCACTCACATGTAAAAATCTGCACTGAGTTCCCCAGTGGAAAACGCTATCGAGAGACTCGGTAGAGTCTCGGGACAAGTACATTTCCCGCCGGCTCGACGAAGTATCTATTCCCGAGCCAACTCCGTCCACGCGCATTGCCTACCTTTGTCATGCATTGTAGAACAAATTAATGGATAATCATAATTTCTAATCATAGTTTCATTACATAATTCGATAACGATCTACCGATTAATATCAGAATTAATTAAATCGGTCGACACGTTATCGAGTTTCATGACTTTCACAATTTCATTGGGTCACTTTTATCTCACTTATCGTCTCCTCATCGTGTATGTCACGCAAGGCGAGTTTCTATGGCCCGTGTCACGCAAGGCGCGTTTATATGTACGAGGCACACGGAGCGGCGAATGGGGATCCGCACTGCCAAACTTAGCCGCGTGGCGGCAGCATCATAGATTGCGCCTTTTGGCGGAGCTTTTGAATCTTTTTAATCGAAATAAACATTTGTATTAAAAAATGAGTTCTCCTCAAGAGAAAATATTACGAAATCAATTCAAAATAATACAATATTTTACCTAAATTAAAACACTAGTTGATAATTGAATTTAATTAACCCATTATGAGTAATTGTTGTGTTCCGTTGTGTACAAGAGAGGGAATTTTTTCATTTCCAAAAGACGATAAACGTTGGAGTCACGATAATTGGTATCACTCGGACACCAGAATTCTGGATCGAGATATAATTACTGATGCATGATGTATCTAATAATTGAAAATTATCACTGTCATCGTAGAAGAACAATCGAAAAGAAACAAATATTACATTATTATTGTAGAAATTTTCGTGATGCTATTTGCGAGATTATACTTTTATTTATGTACCTAAAATTATATTTTTAATATCGCGTACCTTTTTTTATCAAATAATGTATTTTTTTCAAGTAAACATATCTCTAAAAATATAGATCGCAGAAAAAAAATGATCCGAGGTAAAAGTCATAGTTTTTCATCACCTTTTCAATGAAATCGGTATCATAATTTTATCGTCCTTGTAAACTAGATTTTTTTACGAAAATGTAAAAAATGTTCTTTTTCTTCGAAAAACACTATTTTTATTTTGCTGCCGAATTTACTCAACCTTCGGGCATGTGTGTAGATTTAGTAGAAAAATCGCCAGAATCGGAACGTCAACCCTTCTGGCTTAAAAAAAACGATGCAGGTGTTACAAAAACTTGTTTATTTACGGGAGAGAGCGTTGATCTGTTCAAGAAGGATAAAACGATGCAAGTCGAAAACTTGTATTACAGAGCTATTGTTTCGCAAAAGAGTTCCATAATATCAATGATATTCGAGAGACAAAAGTTGTAGACATTACCCAATGATTCCAAGTATTGGGAGCGATTTCTCCATCCTTATAGATACGAAACAATATGAATTATTCGTCAAACTGTTTTTTTCAAGGATATGGAATGTATGTATTCAGTGCCAACACAAAATAATCGATAGGTTTTTAGGAATAAAACATTTTCAGCAGGGTAATTCTCAGTTTTATATAATTTCACATGATTAGTTTTTTTTTTTTAGTCCAGAACCCCTGGCGGTCCTATTCTGGAGATTTTTTTTTTTTACCGAATCTACACATGTGCCCAAAGGCTGAGTAAATTTTGCAGCAAAATAAAAGTGGTATTTCTTGAAGAAAAAAAATGTAACTTTTTCATTGAAAAATTTAGTTTACAAGGATGATAAAATTTTGACATGGATTTCATTGAACAGATTATGAAAACTACATCCTTTACATAGAATACTTTTTTTCTGCGACCTATATTTTTCGAGATATTTCTACTTGAAAAAATATAGTATTTCTAAAACGGTTATTGAAAAATCTGAAATAATTCAGATTATGGAATGGTCGAAATTTGGCATACAGGTTATTCAATATGTTATCCGAACATCCGTGCAATTTAAACAAGCTTAACCATCCCGAACCCGAGATATTTTCACTCAAAGTTGGCTTGATTTACACGTAACATATGCGCCATGCATGCACGAAGAGTTAGTTATTAATTCTACCGTCAAAACTAAAAATAAGAAGGTAAAGAAAAAAGAGAAGAAGCTAGAAAGGGATGTCACGAATAATGTGAAAAAAAATTCAGGAAGATATACGATTTAGTTTTTGAGACATTGTACGTGAAAGAGGTACGTCTATGAGCCTTGTTTCATATGCGTGCTTGCTCATCGCACTTCGCCGTGCCTACGCTCCCGCTTATTCCCCGCCGCCGGTCGCGGAGGTACTACCTTGACTAGTTTTACAAACTGGCAAAGTTTCGAAAATTTCGGGGAGAGTCGCAAAAAAGTGGCTTGTATGGTGGAGAATGCTTCATATATATATATATATATATATATATATATATATATATATATATACTAGGGGTGCGTAGGGCGCTACGCGCCCTCACTTAGGGCGCGCATTTAGGTTGTTTTAATGAGAAAAAGATCCTCGCGAAAGATCTAACAAAAAAAAAATTATTTTGAAAAAAGACGTGATATCACAATAAAAAACGCCTCCGGCGAAAAAAAATTGGACAAGTACATTTTAGGTATTTTTCCCCACACAAAAAGCATTGATATCTTTATACGGCCAAGCCATCGTCACGATTGAAAATAATGATAAAATATGTTCCTACATTATACTCTCTTTCACTTACGATATACCAATTGTGAAAAATTGTCAAATAAATTCAAATCTCACGAAAAGTTATGACTTAAATTAAACCTTATATGGCGGGGGTTTCATCAACATGAACAACACCTCTAAACTACATCCTTAAAAAAGTTATGAAATAAATCAAATGTCAAAAATTAAAACACAAGAACGAAATATAAGTAAGTACTTGGCACTACCGTGGTTCGACATCGAAATATATGTATCAAATGAAAGTAGCGCCAAGTACTACTTATATTTCGTTCTTGTGTTTTAATTTTTGACATTTGATTTATTTCATAACTTTTTTAAGGATGTAGTTTAGAGGTGTTGTTCATGTTGATGAAACCCCCGCCATATAAGGTTTAATTTAAGTCATAACTTTTCGTGAGATTTGAATTTATTTGACAATTTTTCACAATTGGTATATCGTAAGTGAAAGAGAGTATAATGTAGGAACATATTTTATCATTATTTTCAATCGTGACGATGGCTTGGCCGTATAAAGATATCAATGCTTTTTGTGTGGGGAAAAATACCTAAAATGTACTTGTCCAATTTTTTTTCGCCGGAGGCGTTTTTTATTGTGTTAGTTTATTTGGGACCTACAAACGATTGGGCATCGATTCGGCCTCTAGAAAATTTCAGTATTCACTACACACCTCTCACCCCGTAGTGCCCCAACAAGGCGACTTTTCATGAAAACGATCAGAGCGACATATATGTAAGTTTTCATTGGCTATATGTTATCTCAAAGATAATGGCGGTAAAAATTTTCGACCAACTCAGATATTTGAATTACAGAACTCATTATTATTTATTCGTATTTAGCGTTTGCATTTTACACATTATATTGGCCGTGCTTTGATTTCTGGCAATTCTTTGTCGACTAACGAGGGATCAACCTCCGTACTACCTATCACCGTCGAAGCTTCCTTTTTTTCTTCCGGTTTGTCAGGCTCAACAAGCTGTTGGGTGTACGTTCTTTCGCCAAATTCTCTGGGAGGAGCCCATGCCGGTAAGATCTTTCCATGAATTCGCCATGCACCGTATTCGTGGGACAAATGTTTCTCAAACACCACGTACTCGAGAACGTCTTTCTTCACGATTTCGCTGCCACTCATCAAGCGTCCGAAACGATCGTAAATCGCCAGAGTCTGTCGATAAAACGTATCGACCAATGGATTTTTTAGTATTTTTTTTGTTTTTCAGATTTACGATTGATAATTAAGGAGGTTCTGCTCCTATACTTGGATGCGGCAAGGGAAACGTACGGCGCGGTGCAAGCGACGCGCGGGGCAGGTTGCGTTCCGCATTTGTTTCACCAAATGTAGCACGTTTTCATTTTATTAATTTGCTATTATTCACGTTAGGCGAGGTGAATCGCGTCCATTTTTTTGCAATAAAGAAGTTTGTACTTTCCTAAAATTTTTAAACAGCCACTACTTTTTTATGCACCTGATATCGAACGATTCTTCACGTCATAACGGTTGATGCCGTAAGACCCTATGCATTTCAAGAGTATCTATACGAATTTTTATCTCGGAAATTAAGCGGTGAATCTCGTTGAAATTTTTCGGGTACACGAAGTATAGACCTTTGCAAACACGCTGTTAAAATTTCGAGTCGCTGTAACGTTTTTTTAGGCTCGAGCAGAATCTCCTTAACGAGGACAAGACTGAGATTTGAGATTGTCGATGAGGCTGACCTGTTGAGTATGAAAACGAACGGTTACTTGAGCAAAATGATTAGAATCCGTTATCAGGGTGGTATGTTTCACCGCTACGACACGCGGTGGTTCCAACGATTCGATGAATCTCCAATGAATCGTCTTGTCCATAGAATTGTGTCTCATTTGCTGCGAATAAAGAAAAAAATCGAGCTCATTTCTCTTGCTCCAATTTCACGGATTATTATTCGATACGACTTACGGGATATGCTTTCTCGCTAACGAGAGTCGAGAGTAAGTGCTTGTCCTTGCTGCGATAAAATTATTCGTTATTCGTTTGTTTGAAGAAAAGCAAAGTTTACATTTCGTCGAGATACAGACGCATTGGTATTCTTACTTTACAAGAGCTTCGTGAGCTTTTATATAGATCTCCTGCGCCCGTTCGGGAAATTCTTTAACCGTAAACTCCTCCTCGAAGCTCTTGATCTTTCTGATGGCCATCATACTTTTGCCCTTTTTCCCGATAAATTCGGCCTTTTGCTTAGCTCCCTGAAATCGTGAGTCACGGATATCTATCGCTACTCCAAGAGAGAGAGAGAGAACAAGAAAAAAAATACAATCCATTATTTTTTCCATCAAAATTTCGGCCAATAGAATTGCACCATTTGACGTCAGGTGATACAACCTACACGGTTTCAAACTGATAATTTTTCTGATAATTTTCTCTCTCTCTCTTTAGTTGCTATATGAAAAACAAAAGATCTCCCAATCGAGCGAGCCCCGTGTCAGAACTGACGGATTGAATTTTATTGTGGCGATTGAAGGATCTCAATCAAATTAGATTCGGAGTTAATTCTTTGGTAACCATTGATGAGAAAGTGAAGGGAAATGTTCGATTAATCCCAAATTGAATCGTATAACTATTAATTGTGTGATGTCTCATGGTGCAATTTCATTGGCCGAAATTTTGATGGAAAAAAATAATCCTCCGTATACCACGCGAGCTTCAAAATTATCGGAATATTTCCCTCGAGGTTCCCTGCTTAGAAAAACGAACTCTTCAAGTTTTTCAGAAAAAGCTTGACTCGTTCGTTTGTTTGCAGGGAACCTATCGGGAAATATCCGTCAATTTTAAAGCCCTTGCGGTATTATATACGAATATTTTTTTTTTTAATTTCTTTGGCGACTCACGGCCGTCGACAGCGCTGAAAATTTTCCATCTCCCTCGGGTGGCACGTATTCCTCTATTATCGTGCCTGTACAACTGACAAACATAGGTCTCTCCATCCACGGTCTCGGCGGTAAAAGACCCTTTTCTTTCATCATCACTCGCATCTTCTCCTCCGTAACTTCCTCGTGAAAATCAGGCAGATTGACCCTAATGACTTTAGCCGCTCTCAATCTCTTCCATTTGGGAAGCCAGTGCTTGGCTCTACGCAATCTAACAGGCTGAAAAGCTCCTATCGTGTTGCGTACGGTCGGAAGTAAAAGCCTGGATGTACTCTGCGGTACGAAGAGAGATGATTTTTTTTTTTTTTTTTTCAGTTAATTATGAATCAAAATTCCATAACTAACGATCTACTTGGTCATTTATTGAAACCATTGATTTTATTCATCTAGTTTGCATGGAAAATACTTTGTGTATGTTCAATCGTTGCTTATTTTTTAATTTTCATCCGATTATTTATTTATTTTCACGAGTAATAACCCTTTTACAAATTTATATTACGAAAAGACATCCGATTAAATTATAAAATAAAAAAAATAAAGAGCATAAAATATATTTTTGTTTAACTTTATCACAGAGTATACTAGGAATTTAGGGTACAATTTTTAACGGTAAAGATAGATTATAGTATTACATAAATTTCTTTATTATTATGAAAACGAAATGTAATAATTACTAATTTATTTATTTATTTGTGAGAAAACTCATTTATAATTGTACATGGGATGATGATAAAAATAATTTTTACATACTTCGATAGAGCGGCGGAGAAAAGTGAAAGTAAGAGAGTAAAAGCGATGCGGTATAGCAAGAATGGAGAACGTAAGAAAAATCAACTTATTCGCACTTCGAATAAGTAATTCATTCTGTTTTTCTACCCTCGTTTAAACAAAAACACTTATTTATCGTTTCGCCTACCTGCACAACGTTGCCCAGGGCGGTCACCGTTTTTAAAGCCGCGTACACCGACATCTCAATTCGATTCGATGTTCTTTCTCACCTCTATATACACAAAGCGTTATCCTCGAACTCTCGGAAATTCGAGAGTTGAGTGTTCTAGTAGAAATAATTACAAATCTCTTAGTATTTTTATCGTGCGGCGAAAATAGCGATTGATAGCGATCGTAATTATTCGAGGGAGGTTATGTTCTTTCTCATCTCAAAGATAATCATTTTCTTCTGGGCTATCTTATCCGAAAGATACTGCAGATGAATTACACACGCGAAGGTTCGCATATGTGCCGGTGGGCTCATTGACGGGAACACGCGCGCGTGTTGATCAACGAAAGGTTCAATGCATGCGGAAATTTTGATGATTCCACGTTTATAGTTACTCCGAAATTCGATAAATGCTTCGGGCACTTAAGGAGACGCGTTTTGTCAAAATTTTGTCCTCATTCAGTGAGTAAATTTATCATTTATCGTTACACGATAATATCCCGTGTCGTCCACTGTATGGGACGTCCCACGTTTTATATATTTCTCAAATAGCCTAGTTTCAGCGAGATCCGAGTTTAATTTTTGCAATCGTCGAACCGGTATTCAAATTAATCCAGAATTCGGAAATTACGTGATACTCAAAGTTGCATTATTTTTATTTTTTTTTTTTCCTATAATTTCAGGAAAAAAGCGATTAAATAAGATGTCCGCTGAAGTCGAAGCACCGATGAAGCCGGAGGCGACGCTGCGCGTTAACAAGAGGGCTATCATCGAGGAAGGGGACAACGAGACTCTGGCGAAGCAGCAAAAAATTGAAGAATTCGCGAGGATCAAGAGACGCAATTACGCGATGATGCTGTCTTATTTGGGAAAGGATTATTACGGAATGCAAAGAAATCCAGGCATGAAAACTATTGAAGAGGATTTGATAAACGCTCTGTTGAAAGCGAATTTGATAGGGCAGGACGCATTTGAAACGATACAAATGATACACTTTCAGAGAGCGGCTCGCACCGACAAGGGGGTCTCTGCTACCAGGCAAATCGTCTCTCTCAGAATGCGTAAGAATTCACTGAATATTTCTACTTTTAAATTGAAAAAAAAAAAAAAAAAATTGAAAAAGCTCGCCCCTATGAGCAATCGTTTTTTTTTTTTCAATTTTAACTTTCTTGCTTCAATTGTACGCAAAATTGGCATTGAAAAACCAATTTTTGTATTAATTGAAAAAAAAAAAAAATTTTTCAATTTATGAAAAACAAAACTTCCTCCATGAGAAAGCAAAATGATTTTTTTTTTTTTCAAGCCGAGGAAGCCAACAAGGATAATATAAACGAGTATCTACCGAATGTTATAAGGGTATTTGGCCTGAAACGCGTTACGAAAGGCTTCAACAGTAAGATTCAGTGTAACGCGAGAAGTTATACTTATACCCTTCCGTCGTTCGCCTTTGCGCCCGACGATCCGAAAGCTTTACGGTCACGTGACGGTCTTACGGACGATATCGATCTTGAGGAGCGCGAGAAAGCTTTATTGACGATCGACGAAAAGCCATACATGGATTATCGATTGAGCCCGCAAACCCGTGAACGTATCATTAGCGTATTAAAACTCTTCGAGGGAACTCACAATTATCACAATTTCACGTCCAAAGTGTGAGTTTCGTGTCAATCGAGAAGGCGAGACAAGAGAAAAATTTGAATTTTTTTTTTTTTTTTCCTCCGTAAACGAATATAAGTTTAGGCTGAAAATATGAATTTTGATTGCAGGAGGCCATTGGATCCACGCGCAAATCGTTATATAATGGAATTCACATGCTCCGATCCTTACGTCTCGCGGGGAATGGAATTCGTGACCCTCGAGGTCAAGGGACAGAGTTTTATGCTTCATCAAATTAGAAAAATGGTCGCGCTCGCTATAGGAATCGTGAGAAATCTCACGTCCGAGGAGACTCTCAGCGAGGCTTTTAAGCCTGAAAAAATGGATATACCTATCGTGCCGAGCTTGGGCTTGGTTCTTCATCACGTATGCGAGCTCGATCTTACAAAATTTCATCAATATATCGCGTGTCTAATGACAAAAGGTCGTAAGCGCCATTATACAATTTTTTGTCGTTTTTAATGGCAAAAGGTCGTATATTTTGATTTTTTTTTTTCGTATTTGAAATAAGAACGCGAAAGTATGTCCAGAAACGTTGAAATTCAAAAACCGGTCAATTAATAGCAGAAGGTCGTATGTACTGGCAGATACGACCTTTTGTTACGAACGTGAAAAGAATAAATTGCGTAGACTAATTGCAGAAGGTCGTATCCCCCAAAAATATAATTTTAATTTTTTTTTTTTTTAAGCACCGATCAATACATAATCAACTTTCATAAAGTCCCGTAAAACAAAAAAAAAAAAAAAGAAAAAAGTTATGACGCTTTGTCATTGCCTTTCCGTGCAAAAAAACAAAATGTCGTACAATTTTTGGGTTTTTTTTTCCCTCGAATCGCTCCGAAAACACCTGAAACGCGAAGATCCGGCGAAACTTTGACCAACCGAGAATTTCTAATCGAAAAATAAATTCCATTTATTCGGACTTTTCGTTTGGACGTCCGGAATTTTGAAATTTCGACAGATCTTCGCGTTTCAGGCGTTCTCGGAGCGATTCGAGAAAAAAAAAATTCTACGACTCTCTGTTATTTTGCTCGGAAAGGTAATGACGAAACGTCGTAACTTTTTTTTTTTCATTGATTTTTCGTGGATACGACCTTTTGCGTTTTTTTTTTCTTGCTAATTTTAATGAATCCAGGCGGTTGCTATGTTTTGAAGGCGAATGACCTTTTGCCACCAAAATCATATTTTTGGAGTTTACGCGACCTTTCGTCATTGTACACGCGATATATTCTGCGCGACGATTGAAAACGTTTTACGAGATATTTCGTGATTTCAGGTACATTATGACAATTATAACAAGAGATACGGGAGCGATGGTCTCCACGAGACTCTCGATTGGACCGAATGCGAGGATGACGTTATGAAGTTTCACAGGGAACATATATTGCGACACATCGAAGATACGGAGATCAAAGAGAGGTCGTATCCTTTTTTTTTTGTGGTTCGTTCTTCCCCTATCCTTCAAGATAAAAA
Organism: Rhorus exstirpatorius; assembly: GCA_963564615.1. NCBI lineage: Eukaryota > Metazoa > Arthropoda > Insecta > Hymenoptera > Ichneumonidae > Rhorus > Rhorus exstirpatorius. The sequence continues at coordinate 51,843,049 of OY751313.1, forward strand.
TCAGAAATCACGGATATGCAAAATTTTAAATATCCCATAACATTAACGAACAGAAAATTTGAATTTACATCAGCCTCATTATCCTTTTTTTTTTTTATTACTATTTCACGCTCTCTCGTTACTAAAAAATTTTTATCAACGAAAGAATTCCTCTTCAAAATATTTGAGCCAAAATGCATCGGCGGTAAATTTATAATTGCATTTTTCAAATCCTACAGTCGAAAAATTTTCGATTTCACCCGTCTCTCATCGAATCGCTATCAATAACGTTTTCCTTCTCTATTGTATCTTTGACTCTCGCAATAAGGATGCTTCTTTGGCTCGCGTCTCTGGCGCTGCACACTTACGGTGCGAGGGATCAGCACGTCACGGAGAGCGAAAACGCTTCAACGCGAGATTAAACGCGTGAATCCACAAATGATACTGTAAAATTTTTTTTTTTTTTAACGTTGACATAGAACGAATTTTACAAATGACTCGATCGAATTTTGGATCGGCCAAATTTTTTTCCTTCTTCTCCACTCTGCCGTATGTAAGGAAATATATGATACGAAAATCAACTACGTGTTATTTCCTATTCGAGTCTCTCTGTGTTGAAAAATATTCGGATGGCAGGCCCGATAAGAAATGCGAAGAAAAAAAAAAAAAAAAACAAAAAACAAAACAGCATCTTTGCAATAAGCGGATCCGGTGTATGAATTTCCCGATGAATGGTAAACTCACGGACGAGAAGGGGCAAAAGAACTTTGTGTGTTTAGCTGCGATATATATAGCGTTCGCGAGATAGGTCGAATCAGTATCCGCTCAACGCTCAAACAGCGAGGACACTCTTAGATCTGAAAGTTTTTTTTTTTTTTTCTTTAGTAATATCCTCAAAAAGCGTCGGTGCGCTTTGCAATGAAGTTTCATTGTCAAGTTTTTTCAGCGTTATTTATCTGCGGTAATTGTATGAATTTTTCGCAACGATTTAATCGAACGATGATAATCTTTATTTTAAACAAATTTTAATTTTTTCTCTTTGATTTTTCGCGTATATATATTGTATTAGTTTTTTTTTTTAATATATATATATATACATATATATTTCATCAATTTTCACGACACGATTAATCATTTGTCTGGTCTCGAAGCAAATATATTCTGGGATTATGGGAAGTTTTTCCTTTCTTGCACGCACTCTCGGGTCATCGCGGTATTTACCACAATACGATTGCACAAATAGTCGGTGACGTAGAAAAATACGAAGCGATTTGCAATTTATCAGAGAGAGAGAGAGGGGGAGCGAGAGAGAGAGAGAGAGAGAGAGAGAGGTCATTAAAAACTTGATAACCGGGTACAGGAAAAAAAGAAAAAGAAAAAACAATCCTGAAATAAACTTTTCTATCGTCATTCAAGCGACTATCGAATTCTGGGAATCGTATTAAAGTTTCAAGCGACGAGTATATTGCAATTTGAAAAGCAGATGATCTCTAGCACGCCCGAAAAACCGGTTGGAGCTCGAATGCAACCGATGGCCTTGAGCGCATCCAAGAAAACTATCATAACAGAGATTGCGCTGAAATATTCTACAAATCAACGCGCTTTAATACGTGACACGTCTGCAAAAGAAAAGTTTTAACATTTCTCGCTAGAAAAAAAAAAAAAAAAAACAAATATTTTTGCGTCTTTAGGACTTATCAGCAGGGTCGCGAGTTCAAAAATTACGTCATCTAATTGTGGGTGAGTGATTTTTTTTTTTATATAAAAATAATTAATGATGATCTGGAAATGCGATACTATTTGTACATTCCCTCCATTTTTTTTTTTTTTTCCCGGCAGATCCTTAGAATTTCGTTGCCGAAACGGCGAGTGTATAGCGAGCGGTTTACTGTGCGATGGTCGGCCAGATTGCAGCGATCGATCGGACGAGACACGCGAGGAATGCACCAGGCCCGAAATCGTGTGCCCGGAGTTTGCTTTTCGTTGCAATTACGGGGCTTGCGTGGACGGAGATGCAACTTGCAATGGAATCGATGATTGCATCGACAGGAGTGACGAGCTTTTACCGAGATGTGCTGGAAATTCTACGATCAGTGGTGCAATATGCACCGAAGGCCAATTCAGATGCGACGATGGACAGTGCATTCGAGATACCGAAATATGCGACGGTACGACCGATTGTAAGGATGGCTCGGACGAGACAACCGTTTCATGCAGCGGAATTGAGTATGAACGTTTTTTTTTTTTCATTTGCACTCGATTGAAAAAAGTCTTGCACATATACAAAGATAGATGCATATGTCAAATGTCATAACGTATCCATGGCTAAACATGAATTTAACCATTTTGATATATTTCCTACAGAAAACTTTTTTTCTAATTAAAAATATTACGCTTGAGCACGTTTTTTTCCGGCTATGAAAATGTATTTGTAATTCGAGAACTGAAATTTCCGACACAGCAATAATTACTGCGTTAGTGAGCATTTTAAATAAAATTCATGGGTATTGTGAGATTTATGAAAATTTAAGACTCATTGCTCAAGCATTTCGATTATTGATGAAGGATGTTTCGTAACGAATTCAGAGACAATTTAAAAATAACGAAACATTCCAAGAGACGAGATATACTTTCTTATTGAAGAATGTTTCAGAAAATGAAAAAAAAAACAAAAATTAAGAGCCAAGCACTCCAAAGTCTCGCTGTATGTTTAAAAAGATGTATTCGTTTTTCATGAGCTTTTAATTCGCGCTTTCTTTGTGAAAAAAAAACCACAGCTGTCCCGCCTTCACGTTTCGTTGCAACTACGGTGCCTGCATCGACGATGATTTAAAGTGCAACAGGGCGAGAAATTGCGTCGATGGTAGCGACGAAGATCCAAATCTCTGTGAACTGCTCGATAAGCCTGTGATCGATGTTCGAGAAAAGAGACCGAGCTCATCGCCTCGTGAGCCTGGAATCCCCGAAACATCCGGACGACCAGGAAATTCATGTAGAATTCCATCCCAGCCGGAAAATGGTCGTTGGCTGTTGCACAAATCGCAATGCCAGAGCGATCAAAACTGTGATCTTCGCAACAGCAGCGACGTAATCGTTCCGGGCACTCATCTGATTTATAGCTGCAACAAAGGCTACAAGCTCACAGATTCCGCAAATGTATTCTGCGGTCTTAGTGGCGGTTGGTCCAGTACTCCCGAATGCGTTGGTAAGTTGATAATTCTCTGACTCTGAGAAATTCAATAAATTCACGGGATCAAACTTGTGATATTTTAGTACATTTTAAGCTTACCGAGCTCCGTTTTCGAGCCAGTGCTTTTTTGTTTTTGTTTTAATGACAATATCTCAAACAATCTCAAATCGAATTTTAATTTGTGAAAAATAAAAATTCCTGCCATTATATGCTTTTTTCAGATATCGGTCTAAATTTTTTTTTTTTAATGAATAAAGTATTATCGAAGGATAATTAACATGAAATTTGGCGAGAATCAATGCAGGGGTTTATGAAATTTTGAATTTTTTGCTTTGTATTATTAAGCTTTGAATTATTAAGATCGAATTCTGTTGAAAAAAGAAAATCGAAAACTTGCTATAAATGAAAGTTGTTAATTCGGGCGTTTTTTTTTTTGTCTTCCCTGAATCATAAACAGTTCTTAATGCATAAATTTCGTTTGTTACGATTTTCACGAATCTTCCGAAAAAACGATGAAACAAATTATTCCATAATAATTATTCCAAAAATATTTTCCCTTTTCTTACTTCGAAGATTAAAAAAATGCGAATCTCAAGGATCGCCGAGTAGGTCACTCGGTGTTTTTTTTTTTTTCTTTTTTTTTCTTTTTTTTTTCTTTTTTTTTCAAGTATACCTAATTAATTTAATTTTTTTTCTTTTCTTCTAGAAATAAATTGCAAGCCTCTCGGTACGGCCTCGACCAGCGCCACGTGTGCGTACGAGGGAGATTCGAGATCGTGCGAGGAACCAGTGCCACCGGGGACCACGGCACAGGTCAGTTGTCGGCTCGGCTATTATACCTCGACGATATTGTCGACTCGTCGTGATAACGTGAGATGCAACGCTCGCGGACAGTGGCAACCCGAGCCAATAAGATGCACACCAGGTCCGATTATAATCAACATTTATTTTAACATAAAATTATTGACATTGCGAAATGATCCCGATGATAACGACGATTATTCTGTATCGCGACTCATCGATGTTATTAACAATAAAATCGTTCGGTATACCGAACACCAGACACGAGGGAACGATACTCCCGACCTAGACGTTAGATAGGGCCAAAAACTCAGTCACCAAGTATATATATATACACGAATCGCACGACACGAAACTGTTATGTGATGGAAAATACGACGCTAACTAGAAACTTTAGTTCTTATTAATTTATTTTATATGATCACGTAGTAACGAGAAAAATTATAGTGACATTGAAGTTTTAACTTCTTTATGGTTTTTTTTAACAAAAAAAAAAAAAACAAAACAAAACAAAAATAAATTTTTTTTTCTCCGGCAAGCGACAAAACTATCGTCGCGCATTGCACAATTTTCTTCTCCTCGCACATACGCATTGAAATCGCAACTTTGGATTCTTGAAAAATGGAAATTATCGCGAGCGTTGGGTGATTCTGAAATGAAGAAATAAAAAAAAAAATACATCCAATTATCGATTGAAAATGGGTCTTAAATGAGTTTACGAGAAAAAAAGATTCAAATTATTCGATGGGCTTGGGGGTTTTTTTTTTTTTTACCTCCATAGAGCTTGGGAGAATCGCAATTATGGATAATCGCCGAGAGAATCGAAAGGTCATCTCGCGTATTGTTAATTGTTTTATCCGTGTCGTTGATAATTGTAATTTCACGATTCTTCGATTCCCGTATTACGAAGGAAAATAAGAAAAGAAAAAAACGATCGTGTGTACCTTTGGTATTTCAGTTTGCGGCCGAACTCGTGCGTCGAACAAGCCTCTGATCTTCAATGGTAAACGAGCTAATATTACGGAATTCCCATGGCACGCGACTCTCTACAAATCCGAGATTCCTGGCGGTGAGAAGAGATTCGTTTGCGGTGCTACGATCATACAGAGCGATCTTTTGATCACCGCGGCTCATTGCGTCTACAGCGAGTCCTTTCGGAAGCTCGAGGATCCGAATAAATATGCCGTTGCTACGGGAAATATATTTCGTGATTACGATCACAGATTTCACGATCCCAATATCGTCAAAAAGGCCAATGTTTGTGCACATAATATTAATAAGAAAAAAAAAAAAAAGAATTACCACCAATTTTACCCGTTCCACGGGCAGGCTCGATGGCCGCAGTTGAAAAATTAATATTTCATTATTTTAGGTGTCCAAAATTTACATGGACTGTAATTATGTGGGTCTCGCGGGAAATTATGCCAGTGACATCGCGATACTTCGTATCGACGGAAAATTCGAATTTTCATCGCTTCTCATGCCCGCCTGTCTCGATGTCTCGTCCTACAGCGACGAGTCCTTCTTTTATGTCGGAAGTTACGGCAGAGTCGCCGGTTTCGGTAGAACGGAAGAGGGCGGCTGGAGTCAAATTTTACAGACCCTCAATGTGCCCTATCGGACCCTCGACGAGTGCAAAGAATCGAGCTTCGATCCTGACTCTCAAAAATACATTACCATTGACAAATTTTGCGGTGGTTACACGAACGGTATGTGATCCGAATATAATCGAGGATTTGCGAAATTTATCATTTTTTTTTTTATAATTTATTTTAATTTGTTCTTTTTTTTAATTTGCGTTTTTTTTTATAATTTATTTTTATTTTTTTTTATTTTTTTATTTGCGAAATTTATAATTCAGTCGCAATTTTTTTTTGTTTATTGCCATTTAAAAATTTTTATCGACCGGTGAATTGATTGTAAAAAAAAAAAAAATTGACGATCCGTTCGTAAGGAATTTTTGCAATCGTTGCTTATATCCCACGTGTAAATTTGAGATAGGCCAATTCTGCGTATCTCCTGATTGCGGGATGATGGTTTTTTTTTCTTTTTTTCCCCAGGTTCTTCGGTCTGCGATGGAGACAGCGGTGGCGGAATTGTCTTCAGGAAAGATGGTGACTGGTATCTGAAGGGTCTCGTGAGCGTCGGTATATTGGCAACATACGCCGATGGTACGACGAGCTGCGACAGTCACGCTTACGCTCTTTACACGAAGATATCGAGTCACATTGCTTGGATACAGAACGTTATACTCAAGCTGGAATTGTACAACGAGTTTCCTTCGTGCTCTGACAAATTTAGAAATCGCGAGACTCGAAAATAATATCGCGTGTTTGAAAGAATGAAGAAAACAGAAAAAAAAAAAAAAAACAAGCATGGATCTCATTATTTACTTCGTAAGATGTTAATTATTTTATATACGACACTGGCTCGTTGATTTCGAGTCACGACAATCGCGGCATTGAAATTTCGGCTCTCTCTCTCTCTTCTTTGTTGCTTATATCTTTCGGTGCTTTTTTGAAATTTCGTATTAGATTCGCGTGTGTACGTGTCTTAACAATTAGGTGTATCGTAAAAGTGCATAAAGAATAGGAAAATCCGAAGCGAGCCATTGTGGCGAAATAATCGATATTCCGAGGCAGCAATTTATTGGAAAGAAAAAAACACCAAAAATTTGTTATATTTACTTGTACGAAATTTTGATGAACCAAGCCAACGATTCCTTCCGAAGATCGGGAAAATTCGTAAAATCGTAAAGACTCCGCTCAATCTTTTATTATCGTTTTGCGACCTTTCGGGCAACAACGATTGGAGTAATTATCTTCGTCCTTTTTTAATTCTCAATTCGTACTAAACGTTTCTGAAGAATTGAAATATCAGCGAGTATATTATACTAGGGTGGTTGAAAAAAAATTTTTTGGGATTTTTCATGCTCCCACCCCTCAAAACTTGAGTTTTGATAGAAAAAAAAAGATCCTCGCAAAGAGGGAGCTCTGTAGCTTAAGTGGAAGCCGCCGCTCATTGGACGTTTCTAATTATAACAGCCAATTAACGTCTATGTCGAACTTTTTGGAAGGAAAAATTTGAGACCATGAGGATTGTATTTCGAATTAAGAAAAAAAAATTTCATTTAAATAAATTTTTGTTTATTCCCAATTTCTAATTTTTTATAAAAAATTCTAAACAAATTTAAGTTGAACAGCTTTGTCCGACACCATCGTGTTATAAATAAAAATTTAGATCGATTTTATTCATAACAATAATTTTGCGATTAAAAATTCTTTATAAATTGTCATAAACAATTCGTATCTGGTGAAATTTTTTTTTTCGTGATAATTTTTTTTCTTGGCTCAAATACGTACTCCATGGTTCTTTATTCTCTTGCTGAAATAGGAAATCATTAGTCTCAGGGAAGATAGTATATAAGCAAATTAATTCACCTTTAACAATTTTTCCGCTATGACTTTATGCAAAAAAAACCGCAAAATGTCATTTATTTATTTATTTTCGGTAAAGATTGATGCCAATGACGCTTTTTCACACGTGGCATACGTCTTTCGGTGGAAATCAGCTACTATAAAAGTATATATTGCCCTTGATCTCTATCCTTAGTTAATAATGAATTTAATTCCGCGCACAGCTACTTTTCCGTTCAGCAATATCGTTTACAACTTTTAAATCGTTGAAGATTCTTTTTATTTGAAATACAATCCCCATGGTCTCAAATTTTTCCTTCCAAAAAGTTCGTCATAGACGTTAATTGGCTGTTATAACTAGAAACGTCCAATGAACTGTGGCATCCACTTAAGATACAGAGCTCCCTTTTCGCGGGGAGGTTTTTGTTCCATGAAAACTGAAGTCTTGAGGGGTGGGAGGATGAAAAATCAAAAATTTTTTTTTTTTTTAAACACCCTAATATATATACTCAAATCTGCAAATTCACTGATAGCCTATTTCAATCCCACAATCGAGAGTTCAATATTGTTGTATAAATGTGGAAATCACTCTAAAAAATCTTCATCTGCATTAAAAGCTGCAGATCGTTTTTTTTTATACGCTCTTGTCGATCTATCTCTTCTCTTCTAATCCACGTTTTTCGCCAATACGCGCAATACAAGAGAAGTTTTTTTTTTGCTATTGTCAAAATAACGTTTCTTCAGTTGTATTACCATCGGACTCAGAAAGACTGTCTCTAGCTCGACATTAATTAATATTAATTTATTCGAAATAACATACGGTGAGTAAATTTTTTCTATCATTCTCTCGTTGCGATTGTGTAATATCGTTAGATGAACTAGCAACATTTTTCATGTACACAATTTAGATTCTTCTCGCGTTATAATAGAAGAGAAAATCGCGCGATAATTGCAAAATAATTATGACAATTGCGCGGAAACAAGTTTTTTTTACTAATGAACCAGCAGGTTATACAATTTCTCATGGACTTTCAAAAATGTAAAACAGTTTTGTATGCCATAATTAAATTATTAAATTACTGTATTTTCTAAAAATACAAAACTCATTTGTCGCTCTGAAATGATATAAATCCTCAAAATACTCTGCAAATTTTTTTTATCAGTACATCGACAATGAGAATACAGTTTTGGGCAAAAAGATTGTGCTCCGTTGAAAATTCCAATTCATTCTGAACAAAATGTGCTAATCTACCTTTGAGGTTTTTCTTGAATAATATTTGACGAGGCATTCGTGATATTAAATATGAAGACTCAAAAGAAAAAAATCTCATTCCATGCGATAAAAAAATATGGAGCAACTGCATACTATTTCTTTTCGAATCTCTGTTAATCGAGAGATTCAAACGAAAAATAATGCGTAGTTGATTTATAATTTTTTTTTTTAATTTATGTACGACAGTACTGGAAAAATAAGCGTGAAAATTATAAAATTGCTGAGAACTGCATAACTTTGCGAGCGAGATAAAATAATCAGAAAACAATGTGCAATAGGCTATATAGTTAAAAAAAAACACGTTTTTGTTAGAATCTATTGCTCATCCCGTAGTTTTTGATACTGCGCCTCATCGATCTCAACCATCCGAAAGTTCGAAAAAAATGCAATTTCGAGATATCATGTTGTTCTTTCGTTTTTTGTCGGTTTTTTTGCAGAAAAAAGATTGGTGAAACCGGGGATATGTGCGATGATATTTACTACTGCCTCATCGATAAAACTTTTTTTCAGATATATTTAAAGTACGTATGGAAACCCACGGTGACTCCTGTTAGTAATATAGCAGGGTTCATTTTTATAATAATTCAACGAATACGAATGGTTTGTAACGAGAAAACACGCCAAGGTTTAGCGAATATTTTTCAAATACAATGTTGCCGAGTATTATAGGTATATACATTGTATATGGCTATAATAGTATTATAGCTATATACATTGTATATAGTATTATAGCTATATATACATTGTATAAAGCTATAATACTCGGCAACATTGTATTTGAAAAATATTCCATAAACCTTGTCGAGTTTTCTCGTTTCAAACCGTTCGTATTCGTTGAATTATTATATAAATGAAATAGTACTAACAGGAGTCACCATGGGTTTCCATACGTACTTCAAATATATCTGAAAATTTTTTTTTATCGATGAGACAGTAGTAAATATATATATATATATATATATCATCGCACATATCCCCCGTTTCAACAATATTTTTTTCTGCAAAAAAAACCGACAAAAAACGAATTCGGAATTGAGATCGATGAATCAGTATTAAAAATTACTCTGTACAGAAACCGAATTTCACGGGTAGTTTTTTTTGTAATGTAAAAAGGAAGTGATTTACAGATGAGCAGCTCTATATCTGACTATTTAAGATTTCGAATTTTGCATTTTTCAAAATTTCAACCGCAATGAGGCAGTAGTAAATATTGTCCTACCGATCTCTCTTTTTGCAAAAATTATTTTTTGAGGAAACAAACAAGTGTCTCGGTGAGCAGTTGAAAAATGTGTTTTTTTGAACTACCCTAATGTGCAAGTTTCTATTTACCAGGTGATTTTTCTTTTATTTTGAAAAAAAAATCCAAAGTTTTATCAAATCTGAACGATTCTATCGATTCTTTATCACACGAATATTGAACGATGCTCAAAAGGAGTATATTATACAATATAATATTCGCATGGTTATATACTGCGATAATGAATGCAATTATAAGCGTTATAAAAAAAAAAAATTCCTGGTAATACGCGAATCCAGTATGTTGATTCCTAGATGAATGGATAGATAAGGAGGAAAATAGTTCTGTGCGTTTAGCTACCATATATAATGTTTGCCAGATAGATCTACCTCAGTATCGATTTTACGCTCATCAGATACTGAAGACTCTCTAGAATCCGGAAAATAATTTTTTTTTTAGTATATCCTCGAAGAGTACAATGAAGCATGCTCATTGTCAAGCTTATCTTACGATTTTTATCTGCGGTAATTGTATGATTTTTTTTTCAACGATCTAATCGAAAAATCGATTTTTTAAATAATTCCTCAATCAGGAAATGAAAATTTTTCATTTTCTATGATTCTGTATGTATTTAAAGAGTGATTCAGAGTAGATGGATATGCACCGTACAATATGGTAGGAAAATTTCAGCGATACTCCGAGTAAAACTATACACTCAAAGACTCAGCAATTGATCGATAGCTTCCCATTTTCTATAAACCTTTCTCATTTTTTAATTACTGCGAATTAAAAAAAAAACACCAACTAGTTTCACTCAGCGTACCGGCGTACCATCTCAATTCACTCAACATCTCTTTCTCATATAGGAAGGTTTGTGATGGTAAAAAAATAACCCATCGAATTTTCCAGTGTGTTCAAAAATTTTTGCCTAAACGTCTCGGAAAATCACAATCGTGAAAATGAAAAAAAAAAAAAAAAAAAAACGTTGGTAGCTGGAGAGCCGCGGAGCTGCAATTCCGCAGACGAAAATAGCACTAACGATCCTCTTGTATTCATTGCAATTTTTGTCCATATTACCCCAAACTTAAGGACTTTATGGCATTTAGGTTTTTTTTTTCTAAAACTGTCCATAATCAAAGTTCAATGTGCATAAATTTAAAAAAAAAACATTAAAAAATTGTAACAAATCACGCAACGATGTTCATTGGAAGCTACAAAAGTTTGTAACAAGTATTGCTATGAGAAAAGCAGATGTGAGAAAAAAAACCGACTGAAGATCGAATGCATTCGATGGCCATGAGAACATATCAGACGGTTCATCCATCATAAAAGATCATGCTCAGAGAGACTTTATAATTAAAACGCGTTGTTGTGACGTCTAGCAGAGAAAAGTATAAGTACTTTTGTGTAGAAAAAAAAAAAAATATACATTTTTCCGTCTCTAGGACTTGTCGGGATCGCAAATACGAAAAATTCGTCGCTCAATCACGATGAACAGCCGCGATCTAATTGCGGGTGAGTGATTTTTTTTTTTTAAATATAAAAAGCAAATCAACGAAAATCACTCGAAGCCTCTCTGATTCGTGCAATCTCCTTTTTTTTTTCTTCTCCAATCTTTCGGCAGATCCGGCAATTTTCGTTGCCTAAATGGCGAGTGCATAACGAACGATTCGCTGTGCAATGGTCGGCCGGATTGCAGCGATCGGTCAGACGAGACACGCGAGGGATGCACGAGCACGGTATGTCCGGAGTTTGATTTTCGTTGCGATTATGGTGCTTGTATAAACGGCAGCGCGCTTTGCAACGGAATCCAGGATTGTGCCGACAATAGTGACGAGCTTTTGGCAAGATGTAGCAATAACAGTGCTAGCAATGACTCGATCAATGGTACACGATTTGAATTTTTAAATCTCAGATATCCTTTGATTTTTTTTTCTTTTTTAGAACGACGATATCTCAGAAACTGAAATCGAACTTGGATTTGTGGAAAAAAAAAAAAAAGAAAAATATTGATACTGTTTGATCTTTGTGAAGAAAAAAAAATGTCCAGATTTGTATAATTTCTCTATTCTATGCGTTTTTGGAATTTCATAGTGTGCGGGAGAATATTTCCCGAGGATCCACTGATTTTGAACGGCGAAGAAGCTAATACAATGAAATTTCCGTGGCACGCGAATCTCTACAAATCCGAGATTCCCGGTGGTGAGAAGAGATTCGTGTGCGGTGCTACGATCATACGGAGTGATCTGCTGATTACCGCGGCTCATTGCATCTACAACGAGCCCCTACAGAGGATCGACGATACGAAAAAATTTTCCATCGTTACGGGAAATATACATCGGGATTACAATAGCGTACATCACAATCTCAATATCGTGAAGAAGTACAATGTTCGTGCAGCAAAAAACATTCATAAAAATTTGTACAAGAAAAAAAAAAAAAAAAAAAGAAAAATACAGACTTTTCGCGCCTCTCGAAGATCCGATCGACTGATATCTGAGAATATTTGATTAATTTTCAGGTGAAGCGAATTTACGTGAACTTTAATTACTTGGGTTTGGTGGGAAATTACGCCGGTGACATCGCGATAATTCAAATCGAGCGACCATTCAAATTTTCGTCACTTCTGATGCCCGCCTGTCTCGATAGTTCAGCGAACAACGAAGAATCCGTTTTTCATGCTGGAAATTACGGCAAAATTTCTGGATTCGGTAGAACAACGATGAGCAACGAGAGTCAAATTTTGCAGACCCTCAGCGTGCCCTATCGGACCTTCGACGAGTGCCGGTCAACTTTGAATCCTGAAACTCGAAGATTCATTACGATTGACAAATTTTGCGGTGGCTTAGCAAATGGCAAGTGATTCAAATATCTATCCGCTGATTGGAGCAATTTGCTATTTAAGAAATTTTTTTTTCAATTTTGACAGCAAGTATACTATAAATTTTCAACTATTCTAGCTTTTCCGTATAAAACATTTTTCTTTCTCTTAATTACAATCTCAAAGATTAAAATTAAAATTTTCATCGTTCCATCGCAATTTTTTTTTGTCATTTTACGACACGTACGAATTGCATTATTTTCGAAAATTTTACCGAACAGATTGTAGAACGGATTGTAAAAAAAAAAAAAAAAATTTCACATCAATATTGCCGATTGTCGGATGTATTTTACTTTTCAGGCACATCCGTGTGCACCGTATACAGCGGTAGTGGAATTTTCTTCAAGAATAACGACAAGAAGTGGTATGTGAGAGGAATTCTTTCCCTCGGTCTAGGATCAATATTTGTGGATAATACGAGCAGCTGCAACGGCCGAACGTCCGTTCTTTATACGAAGATATCGAGCCACATTGCTTGGATACAGGATATTGTACGCGAGAGCTCGCGTTGAACAATGAATTTCCCTCATAATCGGATCAATCGAATAATTCGTGAATCTCAAAAATCCCACGAATTAAAATCAAAAGAATGGGATCATGACTCGGTTTTTTTTTTTTTTTCCCCGACGTATAACGAAAATGATATAATCCCAATATTATAACGAAATAATTGAAAAAACGAGGGCAACGATTGATTAAAAAAAAATATTATATATTTACGTATACGACTTTTCGTTTCTTTGTTCGACTCCATTTTTTTTTTTTTTAATTCTTTTCTTTCTGTTTTTTTTTCGTGCGTTGTGTTTGTTTGTACGATTATCACTGGACAAATCAGCGGCTTGGTAAGAATCAGGTTGGATTAGCCTTTTCGCGAGAAGTACCGAGAGAATTCGTTCCGAGAGCAGTTTGCAGCGGAAGCGGAAAATCTGCGTGTAAACGACAAACGTGTTTAGCTCTTGATCGACGAGACACAAACGATAATCGCTGATTTCTCGTAAACTCAATTACCTTCCAAATTCAAAGCCAGCAGTTCCTTCTGGAGATCGGGTAAATTTGTAATATCGGGAAGACTCGGTTTTCCTTTTTCCCTCGTTTCGATCTTGTCGGACGACGTGTCCAGCAATTCCTGCAGCTCGTCCTCCAATTCGAAATCCGTATCCGATGTTCCTATCGAAGTTGACATGATACTCTGCAAATCAGCGAGTTCACCGACAGCCTGCGAGGGAAAAAAAGAAAAAAAAAAAAAAAAACGACACGAAGCACACATTTAAGCGGTATTTGTTATAAAAATCGAAAAAATTTGAGCGATCATAAAATTTAAGCGGTTATAAGAATCGAAAAAAATGGAAAAAAAAAAAAATCTTTACCAAGGAAACATCGTCCATTGTATTCGCCACGTTCTCTTCGTTCAGTCCGGTACTCTCATAGCTCTTGAGTATCTCACTGCCGGTCTTGTAAGCAGCGAGTATCTCCGTGTTCGAGTGAGCATCGTGAATTCTCGCTATGAGGGTTTGAACATTGTGCAGAGCCGCGGCTCGTTTCTCGATACTCTTGTCGATCTCACGTTTCTGTCTAACGCACGTTTTCGCCAATTCGCGCATACCATTCGTCAGACAAGTTTTTGCTTTCAATAAAACAGCATTTTTCTCAATCTCGAGACGTTCTATGTTTCTTATGATTAATTTTTCCTGCTCCATCAGACGGAACAGGCCTTCCTCGGCCTCGGACACTCCTTTAACGCCGTTGGCCGAAATTTTTACCAAAAATTCGCTCGTACCTTGAAAAACGTTGCCCCTGAACGTCGCTCTGTTGGAATTTCGTAGCCAAAGCAACGCGAGCTTAATATTTTTCTCCGTTATATTGGCATTGCCAGATTTTTTAATACAATTTTCCGTAACACGAGACAGCGACATGAGAACATTGTCATTGTTCTCGTCTATGGTAGAAAGTATCAATTTTGCCAATTCTTTCAGTGTCTTGATGTGTATGTACTCGGCTTCGATGTCTATAACGTCTTTGACAATGTAATTCTTTAATTTTGAAAATGACCATACCACTGGTCTTTTGACCATTGTATCGATCGCCCAGGCTGTCCAGCCCCCGCTCGATTCTTTCAAGAATTCTGACTCTGAAATTATTTCACCGTTTCTGCAAAACGCAGAGGGCAAAACTTATTGAACTCGGACACTTTGCGAGTAATCATAATTTACAGATATGAGAAATAATTAATTAACGTTCATCTGTCCCTTCTTATTCCTCCTCGCGGAGAGTTTGCTTTTATTTATTTTATTTATTTATTTATTCATACGGGAATTGTCCCTTGGAATCATACATCAGATACTTTATTCACAAGACAGTAGAAAAGAGCCATAAGTAGCCAATGAGTAATAAATATACTAATAAAGATAATAAATAAAGATAAATAATAAAGCTAGTAATAATGCCGCTTAGCGCACAGCAAATTCATTGCCAGGAAAATAACAAAGCAGCAAAGGCAATGTCAGAAAAGAAAAGAAAGAAAAGATAACATTTTTTCTTAATTAATATTTTTATGAAAAAAAAAAAAAAAAAAAAATTCGATAAGTTAAAGCACAGCGAAAGAAAGGTGGGAATTTAAACTTCCACAGTCCAGCATCTTGATATCTATGATGTTGAAATTTGTATCGTTGGAATGCAACGAAAATAGGTTTAAAAAAAAAATAATAATTTTCAGTATTGTCTCGAAGTCGAAAATCGTTTAAACCTTTTTTCGGTTTTTTTTTTTTCGCGACCTCGAGCCTAAACATGCCAGAAAAGCGTTAGCATTACTGAAAATGATTTTTTTTTTAAAATAAAAAAACCTCTATTTTCGTTGCATTCAAACTATGCAAATTTCAACGTAATTGTTTTCTTATAATTTGTGCGAATCGAAAAAAATTTTCTCCAAAATCAAGAAAGTGACTTGTTCATAGAGGAAGATACGTGGATTGGCTAAAATTATGAGGAATACACTATAATTAAGGAATAATAATAATGATTTTTTAAATTACAAGTATTTGTTACTCCTCTGTTCCGCAGATTTGTTTGCTCATCCTAATTGACTTGTCTACTATACGAACGCTAACGTAACAGAATATCACTCTATAGTTATAGTTTGATGAATTATAATTTTGTGTGAGAAGAGAAAAGCTTTGAGTCATATTCGTACTAGTTAATAAAAAATTCAATGTCACGATTATTTACCGTAAAAGTTCCTCGACAACTGTTTTTAGACAGAGCGGAGTGCGACCATTCCTCCTGAATGCGACATTCAAATCCGAGACTGAAAAGCAACAACGATGCTTCCAGCTCAACCAGTCAGATATGAGTTTTTCCCAAAATTTGTACTTCGAGTCCCAGTCTTGGCTGTTCACTGAACGACTACGAAAATCAGCGAACAGGGCATTCATTCTCTCGTCCTTGGACCAACATTCCGGCATCGTATCGACGGGCAATGGTAAACTGTTGTTTAAATTATCTTTCGACGTCATTCTCGTCGACGCAAGCGACATTTAAAAGTTGAATAATTTAATCGATGAGTAAACAAATTTTTCAAATTTTACGGGCAAAATTAATCCGAATGCACTGAAAAGAAAACCATTATTGAATAAAGAATAAATACAACGCAAAAGCACGTCGAAGTTAAAGAGCTTTCTGTCAGCTGATTTACGCACATTTACTCATATTATTTTTCCTTTTTTTGTTGAAGAAGGAAGGTGAGTCATTCTCGATAACGAAATTCTCTCTTATATCGACCGAAGCAATGCAGAGTATATAGATATTATTGTTTAATTTTTCCACTCGGTTGACAATGCGCAGTCGCGTGAATCCTATATCACATTTCCGTAAATCCGTGTTCGGAACGCTATTTTTTTTGCCATTGCGGTTTGCATTGCTGCATGACAGTTGATTTACGGTACAGCTAGAATTTATTTAACATCTATTTCAGCAGTGAAATACATAAATATCGAGTCAAGCGATTCGTCACATAGTCTCAAAAGATGGTAAGATTTCGTTACATACCGATGTTACTAAAATGGAAAATTTTTTCAAATTCGATATCTCCCGATTTTATTGCTTCGTCATTACTGCACACTCTTTAGGTTATTATCCGTCAACGAAATTTCATTGATCACCTACTTTTTTTTTCACCATAGTCCGCACTGATCGATCAGAGGATTGAATTTTCTCACCACTATTTCGCCCTAACTCCTTTTCCTACGTATTTTTACCGTTCTCTTTTTTTTTTTTCAACATTTCTCGCGCTTTGAGGTTATGCGCCCGGCTACTCGGCTTCACGAAATTATAATCGCACAAAAATTGCAGTTTAGAAATCAGTACGACAGCGACGTTACGGTATGGAGTCCTCAGGGACGTTTGCACCAAGTAGAGTACGCCATGGAAGCTGTGAAGCTCGGCTCCGCTACCGTCGGCCTAAAAAATAAGACGCACGCCGTTATCATTGCTCTCAAGAGAGCATCCTCCGAGCTTTCCGCTCATCAAAAGAAAATCATTCCGATCGACAAACACATGGGTATTACGATCGCCGGCTTGACCGCTGACGCCCGAATGTTGAGGTACGGAGTCAAAATTCACGATGGAACAAACAAAAAAAAAAAAAAACAAAATTTCACGATATATGTTCATTCGAGTATGCTTCTCGCTTCGCAGTCGTTATATGCGCACGGAATGCTTGAACTACAAGTATTCTCACGACGATGCTCTCCCTATAAGCCGTTTGATAACAACGCTCGGCAATAAAATGCAAACCTGTACTCAGAGATACGACAGACGGCCCTACGGCGTAGGCTTGCTGGTTGGAGGATACGACGTAAGTTAATCTTTGCACTTATCATTATTACTGTTATTAAAATTAGTGTACTATTAATTGCATTATTATTTTTATTACTGCTATTAAAATGATTATGATCGTTTTTATTGTTAAAATTATTATTCTGTGAAGTATTGAAAAAGTAAAATTTTTTTAAGATAATATTTTTCATTCCCGAGTTATTTGTACTATAGTTATCATATATGCGCATATATACTAGGGTGTTGAAAAAAAAAAAAAAATCTAGATTTTTCATGCTCCTACCCCTCAAAACTTGAGTTTTTATGGGAAAAAAAAACATCCTCGCGAAGAGGGAGCTCTGTAGCTTAAGCGGAAGTCACCGCTCATTGGACGTTTCTAATTATAACAGCCAATTAACGTCTGTGACGAATTTTTTGGAAGGAAAAATTTGAGACCATGGGGATTGTATTTCAAATAAAAAGAATCTTCAGTGATTTGAAAGTTGTAAACGATATTGCTGAACGGAAAAGTAGCTTTGCGCGCGGAATTTAATTCATTATTAACTAAGGATAAAGATCAAGGGCAATGTATACTTTTAGTAGCTGATTTCCACCGAAAGACGTATGCCACGTGTGAAAAAGCGTCGCTGGCATCGATCTTTACCGAAAATAAATAAATAAATTACATTTTGCGGTTTTTTTTTTGCATAAAGTCATAGCGGGAAAACTGTTAAAGGTGAATAAATTTGCTTATATACGATCTTCCCTGAGACTAATGATTTCCTATTGCAGCAAGAGAATAAAAAACCATGGAGTACGTATTTGAGTCAAGAAAAAAAATTATTACGAAAAAAAAATTTCACCAGATACGAATTGTTTATGACAATTAATAAACAATTTTAAATCGCTAAATTATTGCTATGAATAAAATCGATCTAAATTTTTATTTCGAACACGATGGTGTCGGACAAAGCTCTTTAACTTAAAATTGTTTAGAATTTTTTATGAAAAATTAGAAATTAGGAATAAACAAAAATTTATTTAATGAAATTTTTTTTCTTCATTCGAAATACAATCCTCATGGTCTCAAATTTTTCCTTCCAAAAAGTTCGACATAGACGTTAATTGGCTCTTATAATTAGAAACGTCCAATGAGCGGCAGCTTCCACTTAAGCTATAGAGCTCCCTCTTCGCGAGGATCTTTTTTTTCTATCGAAACTCAAGTTTTGAGGGGTAGGAGCATGAAAAACCAAAAAAAAATCTGTTTTTGAAACACCATAATGTGCACTCGTCTGCAACTTGAAATTTTTTAACCCTGCGGCGGTCACACCGTAATTTCGCTGCTTCCGCGATCACACTGGGTCGAAAACGTCCACGTACAGTTTTCAATTTGTTAAATCGCTTTGAAAAATCTCAAAAAATTCATGAATACGCTCTTGAATCCTTGTAGAATCTGAATCCACGATTTTTTAAGTACAAAAGTTATTGTACTGCTTTCTATAAATTGGTATAAATTGCTATAAATTTCGATTTGGAATTTCGCTCGGGACGAAATCGTTCTCAAATGTTCAGGCGAAAGAAATAAAATATATGTATGATGGGTGTTTATACCTAAAATAGCAAAAAGATTTTCAAGTTGTTGGATCAATGTCTCGCCGATGCGCTCTTGTAAGCAAGAAAAAAATAAAATTATCGAGAGACCAAATGTACAAGTTACAAGTTTAATCGTACAATTTTTAAAATACTGCATATCGGTCAAAACGGACGGAATAGAAGAAGTAGAAATAATATTTGAAATTTGTAAATTGTATTAGTGAAACTTTTAAAAAAAAAATTTAATTACCGTACATTTTTTTAAAATCTTCTACTACAGTCCAATGAAATAGTCTAAGAGCTAGCCACGGAAATAGGGCAGCAATTTATAGAACGATTAAAACCACATAATCAGTCTGCCTTAACACCATTATTAATTGATTCGGGCGCCTGGCAGCTTTTCATTGGTGGGGGTGGGCGTGGTACGGCCGTAAAGGGGTTGAAAAATCAATTGAAGGTGTTCAATTTATAGAGCGCTGGTTTTTGGTGTGATTGTAGCTAATTATGTTCAAAATTCGAAAATAATATTGCCAGGCGATTTGCTTGGGGGAAAAGTAGTGCCAGGTGACGTTAAAGGTGCGTAAAAAAGTGCCAAAGTCGTCTCATTTATAGAGGGCTGGGATAAAATTTTTTCGTTACATTCAACCCTTAGGATAGTGTGTGCAAAATGACAGGCGAAAATATTGAGCCGAACACCTTGCCAGGCGCCGACAAAGAGCGAGAATAGCGAGACGGCCGTCAAGAGATTGAAAAATTAATCGAAGGTGTTCGATTTACAGAGTGCTAGTTTTTGGTGTGGTAGTAACTAAATATGCTTTGAATTCGAAAATAATATAGCCAGGCGATTTTTTTGGTGGAAAAAGAGCGCCAGGTGACGTTAAAGGTACATAAAAAAGTGCCGAAGTCTTCTGATTTATAGAGGGCTGGGACCAAATTTTTTCGTTACATTGAACCCTCAGGATCGTGTGTGCAAAATGACAGGCGAAAATATTGAGCCGAACACCTTGCCAGGCGCCGACAAAGAGCGAGAAGTGCGCGCACGATAGTTAATCAGAGGCTACAGTTATTTTTTTATTATGAACGTTGTATGTCATTCTATTGTTATGGATTAAGGATGTATGTTAGCTAAGTCGATTACCAGTTTTCTAATTGAAAATTTTAGATGTTAGAAAAGACGGTATATAGCATTTTTTTAAAGATTTTTTGCCAAATTTTTGCCCATGTGAATTCTGAGATATACAAGCTCAAAGTGAGACATTTAACATGGGATTCATACAGCAGCCCATGGAAAATAGCATTTATTCTAGAAAATCAAGTATTTCCCGACTACTTTTTGAGTTACAAAAATGTTCCAACGTAACCCTGTAGTTTTTGAGACACGTGAAAGAAAAAAAATTGTTAAGTGCGCACATACTTTCCGAAATATTATGAGTTAAACTTCGCGTTGTGAAAAGAAAGCATTTATGTCGCGCGCGCAGTTCTCCTGTGCAGCTTGCCTCTCACGTCGCCACAGCGCCGCGCTTTCCCCCTCCTTGCCTGACTAACATACATCCTTAAAGGGAGAAAATTTTTTATTCATTATTATTCATTATTTTTAAGCAGTATTAACATTCACAATGTTAATTGTTTATTTTTTACCAATCAATCAAAAACACAGTAACAGAAACGGCTTGATATCTTGATAATTATTCTAAATATTAATGTATGAAAATTACTGTTATAACTCGTTATAAAAAAAACATATCAATTCTATATAATAAAAATTTAAAAAACTATTTGAAGTATGAAATATTGACATCAATGTTTCTCGGACTGTTGGCTTCTCTATCCGATAATTGCCCGGGGCTTTACCTGACTCAATATATAGCGAAAACTTTTACTTCATCGTACAGATCACAAGAATTATCGGATAGAGGAGCAAACAGTCCGAGAAACCTTAATATTAATATTTCATACTTAAAATATTTTTTTAAATAAATTTTAATTTTTATAAATTTTAAAATTTTAGACAATTTAATAAATTTTTATAAATTTTTATTCTTATTTTAGAGTATTGATAGTTTTTTTTCATGAACAGTTATAACGGTAATTTTCATACTTAAATATTCAGAATAATTATCAAGATATCTAGCCGTTTCTGTTGCCGTGTTTTCACGTACAATTCATGCATGAAATTAAAAAAAAAAAAAAAAAATTGCATGATATTAATTGATAAAAGATAAACAATTCTGTTTAAAAATAATAAACAATAATGAATAAAAAATGTTCTCCCTTTAATCCATATCAATAGAATGACGTACAACGTTCATAATAAAAAAATAACTGTAGCATCTGATTGACTATCGTGCGCGCATTTCTCGCTCTTTATCGGCGCCTGGCAAGGTATTCGGCTCAATATTTCCGCCTGTCATTTTGCACACACTATCCTGAGGGTTAAATGTAACGAAAAAATTTAGTCCCAGCCCTCTATAAATGAGACGACTTCGGCACTTTTCTACGCACCTTTAACGTCACCTGGCACTACTTTTCCCCCAAGCAAATCGCCTGGCAATATTATTATCGAATTTTGAACATAATTAGCTACAATCACACCAAAAACCAGCGCTCTATAAATTGAACACCTTCAATTGATTTTTCAACCCCTTTATGGCCGTACCACGCCCACCCCCACCAATGAAAAGCTGCCAGGCGCCCGAATCAATTAATAATTATGTTAAGGCAGACTGATTAGGTGGTTTTAATCGTTCTATAAATTGCTGCCCTATTTCCGTGGCTAGCTCTCCGTCTAAAACGAAAACGTACAATTTATAATTCCACCTGAGTGTTAATTTTTTTTTTTTTTTTTTCTTCAAGGATCAAGGTCCGCACATTTATCAAACGTGTCCATCCGCGAGTTACTTCGATTGTAAAGCAATGGCCATAGGAGCCCGTTCGCAGAGCGCGCGAACATATTTGGAGAAACATCTCAACGAATTTTTGGGTTCAACGCTCGAGGAACTCGTGAAGCACGGTCTGAGAGCGTTGCGCGATACGCTACCGAACGAGATGGATCTTTCGACGAAGGTGACAATTCTTATCAACGAGATATATGTTCCATTAATTAGCAACGTCGCAAGGATCAAAGAATATATGTTTTTTTTCCCCCCCTCTCTATGCCGCAGAACGTTTCGATCGGTATCGTTGGAAAAGACACGGAATTTGTGATTCTCGACGAGCCATCCACGGCCATTTACTTGTCGGAAATCGAGGGTGACGATAAGCGCGGTAGACCAGCGGGACCGGAAGTTCAGCAAGACGATAAACCACCCCAAGGACCCGACGCCCCCGAAGGACCCGCGGATCCTCAGGTGACCGTTGCCATGGACACCGAGTGAATAAAAATGTATCTCGAATCATTAACTCGCATCCTGTGTAATAAAAAAAAAAGGATCTCCCGCTTCTTATTTACAAAAATCATCGTCTTTCAATGCCCCCCCCCCCCCCCCCCCCCCCCTCGTCGATTGGAAAAAATTTTGAAGCTACAATTGCGAAAAGCACTGATTTTCATTTTTTAATAATTTCATTATTTACAACTAAAGTCACGTTAACATTATATACAGGACTATGAGATTGAAGAAAAAAAAAAAATTACGCCGCGATTGTATCGTCCTCCGGTTTTCTCAGTTTTCCTCGTTCCTTGAGTATGTTGGTCAGGAAAAATTCGCCAGCTTTGTAAGACGATCTCACGAGTGGACCGCTCGCGGTGTACAAAAATCCCAAACGATTGCCCGTAATTTCCAATGATTTGAATTTTTCCGGTGTCACGTATTCGATAACTTTCAGATGTTTCTTCGTCGGTTGCATGTACTGTCCCAACGTGAGAGCATCGACACCCGCGTTTCGCAAATCTCTCATAGTTTGCTCGACTTCCTCGTCGGTCTCGCCGAGTCCGAGCATTATCGATGATTTCGTTACGAGATCGGTATTGGCTTTTTTCGCACCTTCCAGAACGCTCAACGACTGTCTGAAATTGTGGGTTGCACAGTCGACGGTAAAAGGGAAATTTTAAAGAAATTTTTTTTCAGAGAAATTTTATTGGATAACGATGATTTTCGTGTGATTGATTGGAATTTTAAGGTGGCTCATCAGTGAATTAAAAAACCGGCGATACGAATGAAACTTCGGGAAATTGTTATCTAAGATGCAATGAATGCTCTCTCAAAATTTCAGGGTATGTTGCCAGGCAAATTATTGCGAACGAGTAATTTAAAATTACTTATTTTAGCATGGATCTTATGGCAGTTGATTCCATTTTCACCGGAAGTGACGCGATACCTTTTGATAAAGACGAGAGTTCTTATTCAAATTTTGAGCATTGAAAGATGAAATCGTGAACTTTCCAATGGTATTTAAAAAATTGTGTCTTGCCAGGGATTTTCCCGAGAAATTTAATCGCGAAAGTCATCGTGTGTGCAAATCTCGGATACAATATATGTCTGTGATTCTGCACGCGAGGAAACACATGAATATCAGCTATCGTTTTTTACTTGATCGCTCCGACAGCGTTAAATACTTTTGTCAGTTGAGACTTTATTTATAATATTATTTATAATAAATTATGGATAAAATATCACGGGAAACGTCATCGAAATTCATACATTTTATTTAGACAGAGTATTTAGAAAATATTATGATAGGTTTATGATTTTTTTTCACGTCACGATTTTTGACTAGTGTTGTCACTGATGGGCCGCCTTAATTGCCGATTGATCAACGTTACCTGTAGCGTGCTCGTCTGTCACGTACGAAAGGTGTTAATCGCTCGACCGTCTCGATATTGTGAGCATAGACGTCAAGTTTCGAATCCACGATAGTCGTGACACACTCGAGATTGCCACGAAAATCTGGTACCAGACACTCCACTAGGATATTGCTCCTGCAGGGAAAAATTCCATGCGGAATTGTTTTTTTTTTATTCATTTTTATTATATTATCGTTAATTTTTACGCGTGAGAAATTTCATCCGGCAAAAATTTTACCTTTTCTTGAGCTCTCTTACTGTTGCCGCTATGTGATTTGCTCCACCATCGGGCAAGTCTGCAATAATTATTGTTTTTGCCATAATCAGTAATGAAAAGCGGGACCAAAGGTTTTTTTATTTTTACTCATTTATAGATAGTTTTTTCTTCGCTTTTTTTTTCTTTCCTCAAGATATTCAGAAAGAAATGATTGGCTTTTATAAATGCTGATGTCATTAAAGTGCTGCGAACTTGGAATGATTGAGTAAAAAATGTACAAAAACTCTGCAAATTAGAAATCTTCGAGTTCTTTCGTCCGAATTGTTTATTGAAAAAAACGAATGAGGCGGTTTCTCATGGGGGGGGGCCAAGCTTTGCGAGAGAATAAACGTTATGGAAAAGCAATTCGGAGTTTATAATTTGCAGGATTATTTTTTCTGTTTATTCGTTTTAGAGAATTATCATAGGGGGGGGGGGGGATGAGTGTCTTACTGACCATCCCTGTCGACGGATGTAAGGACAACGTAATCCAGTCCCCAATCGGTAATAGCTGTGGCTGTATTTACGGGCTCCTCCGGGTCTAAAGGTGGAGGAGCTCGAGCTGTTTTTACAGAGCAAAAACGGCATCCCCTGGTGCATGTATCACCCATTAACTGCAATATATTTATATGAATTTATCGTTTGTCTGTGTATATTAGGGTGTTTAAAAAAAACATTTTCGATTTTTCATGCCCCCACCCCTCAAAATTTGAGTTTTGATGGGAAAAAAACATCCTCGCGAAGAGGGAGCTCTGTAGCTTGAGTGGAAGCCGCCGCTCATCGGACGTTTCTAATTATAACAGCCAATTAACGTCTGTGTCGAACTTTTTGTAAGGAAAAATTTGAGACCATGAGGATTGTATTTCGAATTGAGAAAAAAAAATTTAATTAAATAAATTTTTGTTTATTCCTAATTTCTAATTTTTTATAAAAAATTCTAAACAATTTTAAGTTGAACAGCTTTGTCTGACACCATCGTGCTCGAAATAAAAATTTAGATTGATTTTATTCATAGCAATAATTTTGCGATTTAAAATTGTTTATTAATTGTCATAAACAATTCGTATCTGGTGAAATTTTTTTTTCGTGATAATTTTTTTTCTTGACTCAAATACGTACTCCATGGTTCTTTATTCTCTTGCTGAAATAGGAAATCATTAGTCTCAGGGAAGACAGTGTATAAGCAAATTTATTCACCTTTTTAACAATTTTTTCGCTATGAATTTATGCAAAAAAAAAACCGCAAAATGTCATTTATTTATTTATTTTCGGTAAAGATTGATGCCAACGATGCTTTTTCACACGTGGCATACGTCTTTCGGTGAAAATCAGCTACTAAAAGTATATATTGCGCTTGAACTCTATCCTCAATTAATAATGAATTAAATTCCGCTCACAAAGCTACTTTCCCGTTCAGCAATATCGTTTACAACTTTTGAATCAATGAAGATTCTTTTTATTTGAAATACAATCCTCATGATCTCAAATTTTTCCTTCCAAAAAGTTCGTCATAGACGTTAATTGGCTGTTATAATTAGAAACGTCCAATGAGCAGTGGCTTCTACTTAAGCTACAGAGCTTCCTCTTCGCGAGGATGTTTTTTTTCCATAAAAACTCAAGTTTTGAGGGGTGGGAGCATGAAAAATTCAAAAAAATTTGTTTTGAAACATTGTTATATATTTATATATATATATTCCATTCTGTCATGGTACACTAGGTCGTTATCTTTTTATTTGTCTAAGTTTTCATCGATGCAAGTAAAGAACATTGTTTTCAACGGTGCTTTGGCACTAAATGAACATTTTACTACAAATATACAAATAAAAATTTCAAGTATCAATTTTTGATGTTTTTACGTTCATTTTTTCAATCATGCTCCGATAGATCTCTTGTACTTACCTAAATTTTCTACCAAAACGAGCCCAAAATATTTTTATTCGTACAATGGTAAAATCATTTTACCACAAATATATTACGAAAAAAGTAAATTATGTGACTATACCATAATGGTGGCTGTGGCGGTACCGTGAGTCCCGCCTCCCCAACATTCTCCTATATTGGGACATCTGGCTTCTTCGCAAACGGTACTGAGTCTGAGATCTCTCAGCTGCGATTTTATCCTACTGTAATTCTGTCCCATGGGTATCTCAGTCTTTAACCATGGCGGCAAACGAAGTCTCTCCTTGTCGCCTTTCTCCAATCTCAATTTTCCCTTGTAATCTGGCAACGAATCGTCAATGAAATCCTCCAGGCGAGGACCACTTTTTAACTTTGCGGTGAATTCGTCAACGGTCGATTTTGACGATTGTCTATGCTGTCGTGGAAAAAATGCGATCGCACGAGTTTTGCATTGAGGAAACGTTTTTTTTCGTCCACTCTCAATTTTTTTTTTCGTTATTTAATTCTAACGACTTACTGCAACATTGAAATTGATACTCGTCGCTCCTAGAGCCAAATTTCTCGTGCCAGTCGTGCGCAGCATTTTGGAATTATCGTTGATCGAAAAAAAAGCTCCTAATACAACTGACAAGAAACTTTGGGGTCGACCGACTCCTACTTTTTAAATAACAAAATAAAACGGTTACGATTTTGGGTATTCGGTACAAAACACTCGACTCAAATTTTCATAATTGAAAGATGGAAATTTATTGCGCTTTTCAATAATAGTACACCGTGGCCTGTGCGTTGGGTTACGACGAATGACGAAAGTTCTAAACGGTGGAATAAACTAAAGTTATGAAACAATTTTTGGCCTCATCGACGTTTCTTTAGCCGGAGTGTCTAGAGACACCTTACCGTCGTCCTAGCACGGCAAATCGACGGCACTTTTCAAAAAAGACCACATTACCGTCGATACAAGAAGTTACTAGGATTTAATGGGACGGCAAAATAGTTACCGTTGCTACTGACCGTCGACGGAAGAGAAATATCGACGGCAAATAACAAAATATTGCCGTTACAATAAAAGAAATATCGACGGTAAAATATACCGCTGATACTCATCTGGCAGATCAGCCAGGCCATAATTGCCGTCGATTTAACGTCGAAGCTTGTTTTCGTATATAGGATAGTTAATGTACAATTTTCGTGCCCTCACGGGTCAAAAAAGCATGTATACAGGTAAATGCGGCTGTAGGCTATTCGCAACAGCAATTACACGAGTACAATCATTTGGGTCTGCGTTTATTAGAACGAGACATACCGCTGATCAGCCGGGCCAGAATTACCGTCGATTAAACGTATATTTACCGTCGGGTTACCGTCGAAACTTGTTTTCTATTATAGAATGCATCATGAACACACTCCGTGTCCCCACGGGTCATAAATGGCTGTAGGCCATTCGCAACAGCCAATTACACGAGTACAATCATTTGGGTCTGTGTTTATTAGAACGAGTCCTACCGCTGATCAGCCGAGCCAGAATTACCGTCGATTTAACGTCGAAGCTTGGTTTCGTTTATAGGATACTTAATGAACAATTTTCGTGCCCTCACGGGTCAAAAAAGCATGTATACAAGTAAATGCGGCTGTAGGCTATTCGCAACAGCAATTACACGAGTACAATCATTTGGGTCTGCGTTTATTAGAACGAGACGTACCGCTGATCAGCCGGGCCAGAATTACCGTCGATTAAACGTATATTTACCGTCGGGTTACCGTCGAAACTTGTTTTCTATTATAGAATGCATCATGAACACATTCCGTGTCCTCACGGGTCATAAATGCCTATCGACAGGTAGATGCGGCTGTATAACTCATAGCTGCGAGTTGTTGGTGCATGTTCAATGACTTGTCCTTAGAAATAATTATATTATTCCTAAGGACCCGTATATTATTCTTCCGGATCTGTTTCGAACAGTTCAGTATTTACAATTGATTTTAATAAATATTGATCTGTTTTCAGTTTGTTAAAACGATTAATTTAATTCATGTATTGAGGTTACAAGTGTTTTCATTTAAATTAATTTCAACAATTACATTACATTACAATTTTGAATTAAACTATATAGCAGTGGTTGATGGATCGGTTTCGATTATCTTCGGGAACTGCAAATTATAAAATAAAGATAATCATTAAAATTGTCGATACTACATTGTCTTTTTCATTCTAATTGAGTACGCTGAACAACGGTCGCCCATGAGAAACAGATAGCTTGAATAATTCGTGCTTTGCCGAACGAGAATCCATTTCGTCTAATGATTCACGCTTTACCGAACGAGGATCCATTTCGTCGAATGATTCGCGCTTTACCGAACGAACTGACCGCAATGGTCTGTGGAAGAGAACAGACAACTCGAATAATTCGCGCTTTACCGAACGAGAATCCGTTTCGTCGAATGATTCGCGTTTTACCGCACGAACTGACCGCAATGGTCCGTGGAAGAGAACAGATAACTCGAATAATTCGCACTTTACCCAAGGACGATCCATTTCGTTTAATGATTGGCGCTTTACCGAACGAGGATCCATTTCGTCGAATGATTCGCGCTTTACCGAACAAACTGACCAATGATCCATGGAAGAGAACAGATAACTCGAATAATTCGCGCTTTACCGAACGAGAAGCCGTTTCGTCGAATCATTAGCGCTTTACCACACGAACTGACTAATGGTCGATGGAAGAGAACAGACAACTCGAATAATTCGCGCTTTATCGCACAAACTGATGAATTGTCAATGAAATAGAAACAAGGCGCGACTCAAATAATTCGCGCTTTACCGTACCAACTGATGAATTGTCAACGAAAGAGAAATAGGACACTCAAATAATTCGTGCTTTATTGCACGATTTAGATGATGAACGATACACCGAGGACAACGAATACAGCTCACGGCACACTTTTATACTCACGATGTATAATAAAAGTCTCCATTAAGGGTTACGAGCTTTCGGTGGAATAAATCGTACGTGTAAGCACGTCTTCTCCGCTCTTCCCCCATTTGAGGATCATCAAAATACCGATACCGGTAGGACACGTTCGTCCTCCGTGCCGGCGTATAACTTGCACCGAGAGTAAATTCGAGCACCTCGTGCAAGAAATCTTCTCCCACTCCATTCCCTCGAGCAAAATTGACAACGATCATACGCGAATGATCTGTGAATTGCCGTCTCCAAAAAGCTTCACGAATAAATTTTGGCCAAGCTCCTGCATCGCCAATTACATCTTGGAGGAATAGCCAAGGATTGGACAAAATTCTGTCTAGCTGATGATTACTCATTTCGCTGACTGCGCAATGGTATGGCACGGTAAGTCGACAGAAACTTACCGTCGATATTTCTTGTATAATGACGGCAAATAATAAATTTGCCGTGGATATTTCTTTTCCGTCGACGGTAAATATTTTACCGTCCAGGTGTAACCTAGTGACTCTTTACGTCGACGGCAATTTTGTGAATTGGGGCTAGTTTCTAAAAATTACCGTCGATTTACCGTGCTAGAGCGACGGTAAGGTGTCCGCAGACACAGCGTTCTTTAGCAGAAGAAAAAACATCGTGACTGATTGTGTGGGGAATCGTGGATGGAGGGAGGCGCGCGCGTCAGAGGTCACAGATAAAAAATGAAAGGAAGATGGGCCGATAGCACTGGGAATGGGTCGCGTGACCCTGAACCATGGTAAATCCGGAATAGTGTCAAAATGGGGTATCATAAACCCCATAGTGTTTTTCAATCCTGAAAAATAAATTATGATACCCCATGGTATGGTGCCTATGGTGGTGTTGTAGTAGCTGCCATGACCGTGAGATGGCAATTAAGGTTGAAGCCAAAATACAAAACATCTAGCGGGTTGACAGTGAAGTTAGCTGCAAGTGCAGTGATTCTCAATCAAGCCGAGATTACGTGGTTGAATCTGGTTGAATAATAATGAATAAAAAGAACACCACACGTTAAGCGGGCGTATATGACCGATCATCATCGAATTTCGACGACTTTCAATAAATTTTTTTTAAACACACACACACACTATGGAGGAAGTTGACAATATAATTATTCATTCACTACGTGAAATAGGCTGGTGAGTAGAAAAATTCGATGGGAATGAAAAAAAAAATAATAATTTTTTTCCCCATTAAAGCGTCAAAACAACACCGGTTGAAAAATGATTCGGCTGTCTCGCGCGAATGACAGCGAGTGGGTGGTGCTCCGATACTGTTTTTTTTTTTTTTTTATAACAATCGTACAAAATTAGAAAAAAAAACGCACAATTAAACGTCATTTGTATTCACGAAATGATCAATTCAATGACCTATATATATATATATATATATTTTTTTTTAATTCAGTGATATAGAAGAGCGTGTTACGAATTTAAGCGGTTTCGATACGGAGTTAGCGGTCGACGCGGCAGTAAGATGTTTAGAAATTATTCGACCCGGTCTTGGAATATCAAAAGTTCTTCCCGCTAACATGGCGGCTCGTTTTCGCGTCGGAGCCGCACTGGCTCAGGCATGCTCGGTAAAAAACGTTTTTTTGTTTTCCCAACAAACTTCGTTTTTCCATAATAATAATAACGATAAATTTCCATGGATTCGCACAGGAACTAGGATACAGAGGGGACATCGGCTATCAAACGTTTCTTTATAGCTCGGAGACGGATCTCAGACGAGTGTTTATGTTTCTCATTGAGAAACTTCCGAAGGAATGCGACAAGACTTCGAGCGAGCCGAGCAGTAAAATTGACGAATTAGAAAAATCTGTAGCGTCCGCGGTGTCGCGCGATCTCTCCTCTCCCTGGTTGCCGCATTACTGCCATAAGACGAGTAACAGAGGAGGATACGTTGGCGCGCCTTACATGTCCGTCGATATCGACGTTCCGTCGGTCGAAAGTGGCGAAGGTAACGCAAAGAGAAAAAAAAATTATATTTATAACGGTAAAACTCGATACGCTGGATGTTAAAAAAAAGTTTCGAATGAAATTCTTCATATCGATTCACTTATAGGCAAAGATCAACTATTTTTTTTTTGGTAATTCTTTAGTTTAGTGACTTTTCCGAATAACGGTGAAATTTTTTTTTTTTTTTCATGATGAATAGCTTTATTGTGTCACCAATGATGATATTCTGTCTGGGGAGGCTGAAAAAGTTGAATAAATAAATAAATAAAATCAGTTTTTCCATTTTGTTTTGAAAAGAGTTGATCTTGGAGAAAAATGTTCCCCCCACAAAAGTTGTAGCTCATGAGAAGATTGATCTTTTATCTTTTATACATTTTTTGTCTAAAACCATTTTTTTTTTTCGAGAAAAATTGGATAATGCTCCATCTATCGCGCTATGTTCGTTGTACGCTGCTTTATGATTGGGGATGACGACGAAATCCTTTGTTGCTATAATACGGGAGAGAGCTGTGGATGCATTTTGAAGGTCCCTTATTGTCTAGACGTAAACAAAGCAGAGAACAAAAGCCACAAATGAATCGAATAAAAAAAAAAAATTTCGGAAAAGTCACTAAACTAAAGAATTAACTTTTTTTTTTTTTACCTTATCGATAACTCTCTATTTGCAACTCTATCAAATATTTTGAGATCTGATAGCCCTTTTTTCCCCTCCCCCAGACTTTCAAAGTTATTACGTACGCTATCAGCAACCAGTGCCTGAGCAAACTAGGGACCGTCAATATCTTTTGCCTTCCGTGCTGTCGCGCAACGCCAAATTAATGAATTCGCGATCAACGAACATAATCGAACGATTGGATTGGTTGAATTCGCAAAAGTCCGATAAAACTATCTGTGATTCGGTGATGACCGATGAAAAACCGGAAATTCGCATTATGAGCAGATTCTCGTTGAACGAGAGACTGCAAGTTGAAAAAACGGAGCCCGTTGCCGAGCGAAAGACTGCCGAAAAGGCGCCTACTCCAACGGAACAATCGAGCACCGTAACGAGAGATGAGAGGCATAGCATGGAGATCGAGAGAATGAAATCCGATTGTGAAAAATTGCGCATCGATGCGGATAATGCGCAAACGGAGATGAAAAAATTAGCCGTTCAGCTGTCTCGCGCGATCGCGAGCCAGCAGACGGATGAGAGAGAGCTCGAGGCACGCGAAGCCGAGAGAATCATCAAATCGCGTACTTACGATCTGTTGGAAGATTCGGAGAACAATATAGCGAAGCTCAAAAATGTGATAGACGCGGGAAGAAACAAATTGAACAGTTTGGCCAATCAGTGGGAAAAGCATAGAGCGCCGTTAATCAAACAGTATCGCGACGGTAGAGAAAAATATTCCGCAAAGACCGTGAGTACGAGGCGCATTAATCGGTACAAATATTTCTGAAGAATGAGAAAACGTCTTTATGACTTTATAAAATTAGGTTTCGTGAAAAAAAAAAAAAAATCGAGTTTTTTTTTAGACTCGAGTACTTGAAAACTTTGCAAAAAATCATAATTATGCATTAGAGTTATTTTATATATTTGAATTTATATATTTAATATATATAATTATAATTTTAAATATATTATAATTTTATATATTCAAATTCCGATATCTTGGACTTCCTCTTATCTGAGTATAGTGCGAGGAAGCCACGATTTGCTTCGTTTTTTTTTTTTTCCTTTCGTTATTACTTTTTACAGAACAGTAGTCAGAAGAAGCTCGATGAATTGCGTCTGTTGCGAGACAAGGAGAAAGAATTGTTGGAGGAGTGTCATGCGAAAGATCAGCAGTACTCTCAGCTGTTGGGTGAGGTTGAAAAATTGCCAAAGGACGTAAATCGTTCGGCCTACACGCAGAGAATATTGGAGATAATAAACAACGTTAGAAAGCAAAAAGACGAGATAAACAAAGTTTTGGCGGATACTCGTGAGATACAGAAGGAAATAAATACCCTCACGGGTAGACTCGAGAGATCCTTCACCGTGGTCGATGAATTGATATTTCGCGATGCTAAATCCAACGAGGCGTCGCGACGCGCGTACAAGCTTCTCGCAACATTGCACTCGGACTGCAGCGAGCTCGTTACCATGGTCGAAGAGACCGGCGCTACGCTACGGGAAATTCGAGATTTGGAAGAACAGGTATGATCATCGAAAGTACCAGATATGCCAGAAAAGCGTCAGCAATACTGGAAATGATTTTTTTTTTTTAATTTAAAAAAAACCTATTTTCGTTGCATTCCAACGATGCAAATTTCAATATCATATTCAGATGATACTGAAATTTGCATCGCTGAAATGCAACGAAAATAGGCCAAACAAAATCATTTCCAGTATTGTCTTGAAGTAAAAAAATCATTTAAACCTTTTTTTCGCAACCTGGGACTTAAATATCCCAGAAAAGTGTCAGCAATACTGGAAATTATTTTTTTTATCTAAAAAAAAAACCTATTTTCGTTGCATTCCAAGGAAAATAGGCTAAAAAAATCATTTCCAGTATTGCCTTGAAGCCGAAAATCGTTTAAACCCTTTTTTTCGGTTTTTTTTTCGCGTCCTGGGGCCTAAAATATGCCATAAAAGCGTCAGCAATACTGGAAATTATTTTTTTTTATCTTAAAAAAAACCTATTTTCGTTGCATTCCAACGATGGAAATTTCAATATCATATTCAGATGATACTGAAATTTGCATCGCTGAAATGCAACGAAAATAGGCCAAACAAAATCGTTTCCAGTATTGTCTTGAAGTAAAAAAATCATTTAAACCTTTTTTTTCGCAACCTAGGACTTAAATATCCCAGAAAAGCGTCAACAATACTGGAAATTATTTTTTTTATCTAAAAAAAAAAACCTATTTTCGTTGCATTCCAAGGAAAATAGACTAAAAAAATCATTTCCAGTATTGCCTTGAAGTCGAAAATCGTTTAAACCTTTTTTTTCGCGTCCTGGGGTCTAAATATGGCAGAAAAGCGTCAGCAATACTAGAAATTATTTTTTTTTTTTAATTTAAAAAAATCTATTTTCGTTGCATTCCAACGATGCAACGAAAATAGGCCAAACAAAATCATTTCAAGTATTGTCTTGAAGTAAAAAAATTATTTGAACTTTTTTTTCGCAACTTAGGACTTAAATATCCCAGAAAAGCGTCAGCAATACTGGAAATTATTATTTTTTTATCTAAAAAAAACCTATTTTCGTTGCATTCCAAGGAAAATAGACTAAAAAAATCATTTCCAGTATTGCCTTGAAGTCGAAAATCGTTTGAACCTTTTTTCGTTTTTTTTTTTCGCGTCCTGGGGCCTAAATATGCCAGCAAAGCGTCAGGAATACTGGAAATGATTTTTATTTTTAGTTTAAAAAAAACCTATTTTCGTTGCATTCCAACGATGCAAATTTCAACATCATGAATTTAGCGAATCGAAGAGGGGGTTTTTTTAAAATTATATTTCCTCAGATCGACTCGGAATCAACGAAAAACGTTGGTGCGAATTTGGAAAGAATAACCGCCGATTTGACGCAGATGCGTCAGGAGACTGCATCGTTGATGGCACAAATTGAGAATAAGAAATCATGATTTTCATACATTCCACGACAGCACGGAAATTACTGTCGAAACGTCTAGATAAAAAAAAAAAAAGAACAGAACTTCGTTGAACAGTGAGTTTAAATTTCAGTTGCGTCGTCGATTTTCTCAATATATTCAGAAATCTCTAGATCAGTTTGTGTTCGAAGGTGACGATTGTGGCAATGCAAAGAGAAAAAAAAGAAAAAGAGATAAGAAAACGTTTTGCTATGAAATAAAAACAAAAAGCCAAGAGAAAAATAATCACGCGGACGAGGAAAAGAGCCTCGTATACGTCCCGGTACAATTGACAATAGCACGTTGCGAACGATCGTCATTGCTGTTCCTATCTGCGCAAGTGAATTCGATTTTTCGCTCGAACGGGAGGAATCTACTCTGGGCTGTTATCGAATTCGATAAAAAAAAAAAAGTCCCAATCAACGACGCTCAAAACCACGATATTTCATACGAAGCCTAATGATTATTTTCTATCTTGATAATCATGATTACCATTATGAATTATACAATTGTAATTATATCGACTCGGCTCTTCGTTTATCGAAATTTCCGCGAGTTTGAGAAAATATAATTGTCATTATAATGTAAGCAAAGAATGGCGTACAACGGGACAATTTAATAATGTACAGAAATGTAACGCTTGTATAAAAATTTGCGATACGTATTATCGATACTCCGTGTGTGTGATACTCTCTCTCTCCTTCGCTTTTCTTCCTTTTCCCTCTTTTGTTATTACAAAAAATGATTAGTTTTTTCGTTTTTTAACGATTTCAGGAGGCACATAATTATCGTCAATGTCCTCGGCCGTTTTTATATTCTTTCCATACAACATTTTTTCTCTGCCGAGCTTTTCCCCAATTTGCAATTCAATCTGTTTGCGATTTTCAAAGAACGTCAAAAGCCGTTC
Organism: Rhorus exstirpatorius; assembly: GCA_963564615.1. NCBI lineage: Eukaryota > Metazoa > Arthropoda > Insecta > Hymenoptera > Ichneumonidae > Rhorus > Rhorus exstirpatorius. The sequence continues at coordinate 51,878,621 of OY751313.1, forward strand.
ACGCGAACGCAGATCTTCCTTCAATTTGTCCACATTCTCAAGCCTTTCTTTTTTGTCCAATTCTGCTAATTGAGCCTCGAGGATGGCAACTCTGGTTCGCTCCCATTCCTCGTAAGTCTGAAATTATTTATTTTTTTATTTATTTTTTTTTTTCATATCGCATTACAATTTTACGATCTATCGGCCTTGAATATAGTCATTGGATATTAGGCCGGTTGTTTTATAAATTTTTTTTTCTTCTTACGTACCTTTCGAAAAATTAGTTTTTAGCCTCAAACGAAGCTTCGTGAAACCGGAACTCGGTAGTAATATTCTAAAAGGTAACTCATCCGGTTTGAATTTTTCAAACACACTAATCAAAATATCTCGAAAACTATACAAGTTTTTGGTTTCATTGTGTAGATAATCAAATTTTCTATAAAAAAAGGTCGACACTACTATGCACCTAAATATTTATCTTTTATTCGACATGAACGTTTAAAGTTGGGTGCATTGAATAAATGAATAAAGATGCTCATTACCGTGTAAATTTTTATCTAAGTAAATTTTATCTAAGTAAATTTAATATCTTTTATCTTATCTATTTAAATTTTTATCATAGAAATTCGTTTTATTACAATTCGGAAATTCTTTGCGATGATTGTAAACGATTTGCATGACGAACTGCTTTTGTTCCTCATTTTTAGTTAATAGAGCATTGGACTCTTGAACCAACGCGACTCCTCTCTCTCTCACTCTCTCTGGGTACAGGGAGAAGTAGTGAAAAAATTATCGATCACTCGGCATAGCCGTAAGGCGCGAAAATTAAAATTTTCATTTACCAGCAATACATTGTACAGTTGCGCTGGTGGTAAAGTTTTATTATTCAGGTAGAAAGGGATTATTCTCCGATAGCCTACTTCCAGTATGTTTCACTGCCTTTCAAAATAGTGGAACTCAAATTAATTAGAAAAGTTTCTCTGAGCTAAAATGGAAAAATTCTCCTATCGAAGAATTTATTACTTTAAAAATTTTTATTTTCAACTGTTCAGTGAGCGGTAAAGGATGGAGAGAAAATGAAGAGACATATTGCGTAGATAATTTAATTTTTCATGAAATAGTTTGCGTGAAATAATTTGTATTGGCTTAGAAGACGGGTGAAATCAAAATTTACAAGATAACAAGCATCTTCATTCATTTATTCAATTAACTCAACTTTAAACCTTCCTATCGAGTACAAGATGAACATTTGGGTGTATGATAATCACCTTTTTTTTTTTTTTTAATTTAATTATCTACAAAATGAAACCAAAAACAGCTTCCTGACTTGTATAGTTTTCGAGATATTTCGGTTAGGGTGTTTGAAAAATTCAAACCGGATGAGTCACCTTTTAGAATTTTGCTACCGAGTTCCGGTTTCAGGAGGCTTCGTTTGAGGCTGAGAACTAACTTTTTGAAGTGAGAAGAAAAAAAAAAAACTGGCCTATCGGATATATTAACGACGATATTCGATTTAATATTAATTCAACGAGATAATTGAATCCTCACCTTGCGAGCCTTCGATATATCGTTCTCCGCTTGAGCTTTAACAGCCTCGCGTACTCTGTTCTCTATATCTTCGATGATACTGCCATCCTTTAGACTATTTTTGTCGAGTCCCTCCGTGAGTTCTTTCAGCTCTTTCGCATCGTCGGTTATCTTGTCCTCCGGAATATCAGAAATATCTTCTTTTATTTTTGAGAAAACCTCCCCGTAGAGGCATTCCTTCTGACCTTTCTCCTTCCATTCCTTCATCAAGCTCGAAGCTTCTTTGTACTTTTTCCACAGTACGAGTCCTCTCAGGTGACAGCTTCTTCCCGCCGCGTCGTTCATCGATTTACCATAAAAAACCAGAGTTTTTCCCACCAAATCGGCGGGATCCTGCAGATCAAAGTGATCGTCGAAGTATGGATTTCTGATAAAATGTACTCTGACCTTGATCTCTTCGCCGCCGGGATCTTCCTCCTGCTTCGGCTCGGGAGCCTTCCAGTCTTCTCGCTTTTCCAGATATTTTTGACAAGAATAAAGCGCCAGAGCATTGGTTATGGCATCGGAGGAATCTTCCTGTAGCATGGGGAGAACCGCAATTTTCGCGGCTGAGGCAAAATCGCCTTTTTTCACAAAAGTATCCATGAGTATGTTGTAGCACAGGTGATCGGGAAATATACCGTAATTCATACGATCGTGAAGTATCGTTACGAGATCATCGATTTCATTGTTATCGATGAAATATCGTATAACCGCGTGATGAGTCGAATCCAATATATTCGTAGCTTCCGGTGTTAATCTCAGTTTGTGAAGTATATCGATTATCTCGTCCGTATGATTCGGATTTTTTATCACATTGGCGAATATGTCGACGTCAACGGCGCTTGCTTTGCCGGAATTTTGAAATTTTTGATCGAGCTCGAAGAACATCTCGTCGACGTTCACCTTGCTGAGAAGCGACGATTCGAGTCTCTTGTTCCATGCATCGTTGCATCTATAAGCTTCCGACAAAAATGTTCTTTTGAACTTTTGTATATTGTTGAAACGCGTCGACGCACGTCCGCTGTTAATCAAGATTTTCCACATTTTTTTTTTTCTCGCGATTCTTTTACTGTGACATTATATTGCTTTTTTAAATTCAAAAGTTTGTTTTTATTTTTATTCCAACAATATTATACAATTGTGCACCGGAGAAGTACACACACACACACACGTTTACTCCGAGATTTCTCGTGAACGGAGACCGGGAGCAACCGGGAGACCCAAGACTAGGCTGCTACGCCGGCCGGGGGAGAGAAAAACAACAGCTCACATGTGCTGTAGTGCTTCATTACACGCGTGTTCTGATTTATAGAGCGCGCCACCGCCTTGGAGCTTCGAGTCTCGACACAACCGAAATATCAGACTTGTACGGGAACACAAAAATTAAAACACTTCATTGAAAAATTATTAGTAATTTATCGGGATAAATACGCTTCAATTTTTTCATTCCGTGCTAGCGCAAACTGCGATCGAACAAGCGTGTGTTTTCAATTGAGACAACGATATAATAATTTAAGATCCAACTATCGATAAGAAATAAAGAAACCTTGTAATTGCCTGCTATCCGTACAGAGGTCGCCACTTCCCTAAAAACAAGCATGAGACGCTAATTTCGTTTTCCGGATTCTGGATTCTCCGCTTGCTTATACCACACACCGTTTTTCCGAATCGTCAAGCACAGCGAGCAAACGTGATTATCTCGCGTATTAAATAAATTTTCTCGCAGAAAAAAACGCTTTTTCTATCCGTTAATCTAGAACGTAAGTATACGTTGTTCAGTGCCATCATATCAGTGATTTTGCTTCGAAATAATGTGTCCATCGATCGTCGCTCGGCCCATTCGGCGTTTCTAGAAATTTCGATTTTTCTACTCATTTTTTTTTTGCCCGATATCTCGTGGCTTTGGATTTTAATGTCATACAAATATTCATGTTATTGGATTGATTTGGATTTATGGGCATACAAAAAGAAAAGCATTAAAGAGTTCTTTTGTGCCCAGTTTCCTCATATTTTCATAAATTGTCAACATTACGTTTATATTTTAAAAAATAAATTTACAAATAATAACGATAAAGTAAAAAAAAAAAAAACAACATCCGACACGGCTCGTGATAAAAAAAACAACCTCGAAGTGTTTGTACAAAAAAAATAGATCGAAAATATCAAGAATCCAAGCATCTAAAATTTGAACATAAAAAAAATGTTTCATTCGCAATTCTCGGAATAATTGTACGTGTATCCGTAAAGAATTTTTTGTTTTTTTTTTTTTTTATTTATTTACCTAAGCATGGCCGGCGTTGATATCTCCCCGCCCAAAGATGGCGGCGTACTCAAAGAAATTATAAAGGAAGGCCACGGAGATGAATATCCGAGCTCCGGTTGCAACGTAACGGTTCATTATACCGGTACATTGTTGGACGGGACGAAATTCGATTCCAGCAAGGATCGCAATGATCCCTTTCAATTTAAGCTGGGACAGGGCCAGGTTATCAAGGCTTGGGACATAGGAGTGGCGACCATGAAAAAAGGCGAAGTAGCGAAGCTAACTTGCGACTCCGTATACGCCTATGGAAAAATGGGTTCTCCTCCAAAAATACCCGCCGACGCGACCCTCATATTCGAAGTAAACTATTCCATCGTCATGAAAAAAAAAAAAAAAAAATCTCGATTACCGCTTTGATGAAGAATCATTGATGAGAATGCTTTTACAATGAATATTCACGAAATTTAGATAGAAATGATCGACTTCAACGGCGAAGATTTGAGTCCCGACGAAGACGGAAGTATCCAGAGATTTCAAATTGAGGCCGGAAAATCCGGAAGTTATCCCGTCGATGGATCCGTAGTAGATGGCAAGCATTAATATCGAGAGAGAGAGAGAAAAAAAAAAAAAAAAAAATTCACCGATTTTTCCACATTATTCGCATGCATTGTTTTTAATTTTATTATTTTTATTCCCACGCCCCTTCAGTACATCTGATCGGCAAGTACAACGACAGGATCTTCGAAGAGAGAGACGTTCAGTTTGCCCTTGGCGAGGGCGAAGATTTCGGTATAGTCGAGGGAGTGGAGAGAGCTTTGGAAAAATTTGCCAGCGGCGAAAAATCGAGACTGCTTATAAAGAGCAAATACGCATTTAAGAAAGCCGGTAAGCCGGAATTCGATATACCAGCGAACGCCGATGTCGAATATACGATAGAATTGAAGAACTTTGAGAAGGTATGACGTAGAGAAATTTTTTTTTTCTTTTTTTTTGTTTTTTCAACGATTATTATGGATCGCCAACGAGCGTGTCGTTGGATTTTTTTGTTTTTTTTCCTCATACGCATTATTATTCTTGCAGGCGGCTGAGCCGTGGTCACTCGAGGGACCCGAAAAAATCGCTCAAGCCAAATTGTACAAGGACAAGGCAACGAATTATTTCAAATCGTCCAAGTATCCGTTGGCGATCAAGATGTGCGAAAAAGCGGTGAAATATTTGGGAGGCGAGAGCGAGTTCGAAGATGATCTGAAGACCGAACGCGATAGTCTGTTCCTGTCGGTTGAACTGAATCTCGCTCTGTTTTATTTGAAAACCGAGCAATACATCGAGGCCAAGGCGGAATGCGACAAAATATTGGAAATCAGTCCTGATAACGAGAAAGCGCTATTTCGACGCGGTCAGGCTCATCTCGCTCTGGCGTCGCCGGAAATGGCGGTGAAAGATTTCGAGGCGGCGCTGAGCGTTGAACCGAAAAATACCGCGGCGGAGCAACAGATTCGCGCGTGCAAAGCTCTTATCCGGCAAAATATCGCAAGGGAGAAGAAACTTTACGCAAATATGTTTGACAAATTCGCCCAAGCGGATAAACAGGTGAGCTTCTCATAAATCGATTGTTCTTACATAAAAGCTATTATATTGTATACATATATGAGTAAATGCATCAATTATCGGCCAAGTTTGGGCTTTACTATCGGGGATCTTTTTTTGTAAGTTACACAGCTTGGTGTCTGTGTTGAAAAATTCGTGCGATAATTTTTTCAGATCTTTTTCTCCATTTTTTTTTAGCTACCATTGGGTATCGAATTCTTTCATTTGAAACTTTTTTGTTTTTTTTTAATTTAACTTTGGCGGCTTGAATTTGAAAAAAGACCAATTCTATATTTTTTTTGTAAAAAAATCTCAACTTTACGAAAAAAAATATAGCCTAATTAATATACGCGTAGAAGACTCAAAATCAAGATTATAATCTAAAAAGTCGTTTTTTCGCCATTGCCCCAAAGTTCAAAAAAAATTTCTATATTTTTTTCAGAAAGCTGAGAAAATTTTACATAAAGTATGTAATTTTTAAGTTGGGATCTCTAAAAACACTAAAAATGTAAAAAGAAACATTATAAATCTCATTTATTCTAACAATTTTAATATTTTTTTATTTTTTGGAGTGGCTGTCGAAACGAACGATAGACTATTGTTGTGTACCGGTGTAAATACTGGGTTATTGTTTTTATTTTTTTACCATTACGGCAACATACGATCGTTCCAGTTGAAATACATGTGCTAGAGAAAACGTTTCGGAGTTCGACACAGGTTTGAGAATAACTGTTCCCAAATTATTTGGTACAGGCGAAATCGAATGCAATGATTGAGTACCTTTGATAGTCTTTGAACGCAAAGATCTTTGTGCAATTTCAGTCTTTGAATTCAGATAGTCAATATTTTCCAAAAACTCAAAAGTTACATTTGGTAAATTGGTAGATGCCCATTCAAACAAGTTACGCGGTAGTAAGTACGCCATCTGCTATAAAAGTTGTATAACTAGTGAAAAAACCTAGCGGGAAGAATTCAACATTTTACAATATTGAAAATTCATAAATTTTTTTTCGTAAAATGGATAAGACATTCGTTAAAATTAATTTTAAATTAAAAATTAGTACCTGTTACTACTAAAGAACTCACAGAAAACTTATAAATTCATTCTATTGGTGTCTGAGAATGAAATGAACCTTTAAAAAACGTCAAAGCTCAATTTCCAATAGAAAAATATTAAAATTGTTAGAATAAATGAGATTTATAATGTTTTTTTTTTTTACATTTTTATTAAGCCCAGGAGTGTTTTTAGAGATCCCAACTTAAAAATGATATATAATGTAAAATTTCCTCAGCTTTCTGAAAAAAATATGAAAAATTTTCTTGAACTTTGAGCAATGGCGAAAAAACGACTTTTCAGATTATAATCTTTATTTTGAGACTTGTACACGTACATTAATTAGGCTATATTTTTTTTCGGAAAGTTGAGATTTTTTTACAAAAAAAAAACGGAATTTGGTTTTTTTTTTCAAATTCAAACCGCCAAAAATAAATGAAAAAAAAAAAAAAGTTTTAGATGAAAGAATTTGATACTCAATGGTAGCTAAAAAAAAATGAAGGAAAAAATCTGAAAAAATTATGGCGCGTGTTTTTCAACACAGACACCAAGCTGTGTAACTCACCAAAAAAATCCCCGATAGTGAAGCCCAAACTTTGCCGATAATTGATGTTTTTACTCATATATATCCGTTGTACTATAAAATTTTGTTAGATAAATTAGCTTAAGCACAGAGGAAGAGGCCATGATTTTCACGTTCGACCCGTAAACTGTTAGTAATATCGCAGAAGGAGGAAGAGGAATTGCGACAACAGCCTGACGTGATGCGGGGAACATTGGGCGAGTGGGGACAGGAGGAGAGACCGGGAGGCAGAGATGCGACGGCATTCGAGAAGGAAAATCCGAATATTCTGATGCTCAACGCCAATGGAAGCGACGAATTCAAGAATATGTGAATCCTCCGTACTCCTCCCGATCCTGGGTGCATGCCTGAAAACAAATGCGTTCATTTTTATAGATTATAATATTCCGATATTCACGCCTTATTATTCAATCGAAGATTTCTGTCCGGATTGATGTACTATATCGATGTATCGTGTTCTGTCTCGGGCTACCTAAAAAAAAAAAAAAAAGAAAAAACACCATTCCAGCTGCCATAATAACTTTGCATTTATGGATAACCATTAATGTTATTATTGTTCGATGTGTATCAATAAACGTTTCTAATCTCCAAAACAATCTCGTATTTCCTTGCTCTTCGGAGTTTTATCCTCTCAACTATATTCAGATATTTTTCCATAACTTCTCATTCTCTGTATTTTAATTTTCTACGCAGTTGTGACCAAATAAAATGAAAAATACTGGGGAGAAGGAGGTTATCTAGAAAACAGTATGAAAATAATACCCGAGAAAACGATAAAACTATTTGTCAAATTTTAAACGAGGAAAATTATTTAATTTAAAATTTCCCGCCAAAAGTATGGCAGCGCAACGATCGCGCAAAAGCTCTACCAATCCCCAAGGATTCAACATTTTGATGTTGGTACGACATTCAAATTTGTTTACGTATCGCAGGTGCCAGACTGTTTAACGTTTAACCTCAATACGGAAACGAATGTTTCCCGAGACTCCGGGGCTCAGCATCGTTAATAAAATTACATTTGCCACGATAATTTATTCCGGCAAAAATTTTCGCATTAATTCTTTTCATTATAATTGCTCGTGTATCGATATCGCACGAAGTTTAATCGCGAAATATGCGAAAGCAGATTGGAGAGTGACAGTGTCAATGGGGAACCAAAGGCTCAACGAAGCATTGTTCGACAATTTTTTGCATTACTCGTTATTCAATTTTTTTTTTTTTAAAGTGTATGCAACGAGTGTGAAGAAAATAAGGATTTCGAAATTTTAAAGAAAAGTGTTAAATTATCAAATATATACTCGGTGGTTATTGAATCGACGAAAATTCAGTGTACTCGCGGACGAATCAAATGGAGCGTCAAGTTTTATCGTATCATAGCATCGATTTAAATTTAAAAAAATAGTGCTTGTAGTGCACAGTGTCGATAATACGCAGTGCGAGTATTTCATTACTTACGAAAATTGTGAAGGGGCGAGGGGGGATCATTTCGTAAAGATGAATTTGAACGACGATTACAACATAGCGTCCAGATATCGGACTGTTCGAAAGAACTTGGACGGTCTGGGTTACAGACAAGCGCTCTCTCTCGATGCTCTTCCGCTCATTGAGAAACTACTGGCCGATCTTATACAGACGACCGACAGTCTCAAACATTTCAAGACCATCGCTCAAGACAACGTCGAGGTAATACGCTCTTTAAATATCACTTGCCTTTCAAAAGTTGGACACTCCGTACGCAAGAAAGAATCCTAAAGACCCGAGCTCTTGTATTTTATCCGTCGATTGTTTTCTTTTTTTTTTTTTTTTTTTTCTCCTCATTTACTCCTAACGGAAACTCTTTCGTTCGCGCTACGTGTCAAAGGCACAAATCGAAATAAACATCGGTAGTGCGTTGGGGGGAAAAAAAAAATTAATCCACCGTTTTTTGTATTACTTGTTTTATTATTTTTTTTTTATTATAATGGTGAAAGGCGTGTAGTCAGTTGCAACTGTCCGTCGATCCTTACAAATGCGACAACGCGAGGTTAGTACAGGAGTGCAATCGGCTGAATTTAGAGCTCATAGAGGCGAAGGAGGCTCGCCAGAAACAGGCGGGAGAACTGAAAAAGAAGATACAAAATTTGGAGAGCGAATGCAACAATTTGCAATTGGCGTCGTCCAGAAATCTCAAGAGAATCAAAGATCTCGAGACGGAGTCGGCGCAGAAGAGCAAAAAGATTCAGGAATTGCTCGGAAAATGTTGCAAACCTCTGATAAGCAACGCGGCTCTGGGTAACTATCGTCGAGTCTCGCTTCAGCTTTTCTTTTTTTTTTCCCAAGTTTTCATTGTCGCTACAAATTTACAAAATTCAATCGCCTAAATCTTGTTCGGAGCTAATGAACTGAAATTTTTTCCACAATCGGTTCAGTGTTTACTCATTGTCTTGCATAATTCTCGCCAAAACTTGCGCAACGATATCGATTTTCGAGAATTTTAATTTTTTTCAAAGCTTCCTCCCGGCTGCTTTATAATTGTCCGAAAAAATTTTGCGATATCGAGATATAACATTTGAGATACAACAAAGCATGAATTAGGAGGAAACGTGAATCCAGGATCTGTTGATGTGAATTTTTTTTTTTTTTTTTTTTTTTTTCAGCATCTAAAAAACGTTCCTGCTATCCATTGAAAAGACCGTCTCTGGAATCGGATGCTTTGCCCAGAACCAAAGGAAGTTCTTCTTTACCGAGTTCGAGCAGAGTCGAGCCAAGAGTCGTGGATCTATTGACGATGGCGGATCGTAAAATGAATTCTCTCAATCACGAGGTAACGACACTAAAGGGAGATCTATCAGTGCAGACAGACAATGTGCATACGCTGAAATCACAGGTACACTGAGAATAATATAATATTATACTTCCTTTGATCCTTCATTCCTTGGCTATGGATGACGTTGAAATTTGCATCGTTGGAATGCAACGAAAATAGATTTTTTTTTTTTTTTTAATTAAAAAAATCATTTCCAGTATTTCTGACGCTTTTCTGGTATATTTAGGCCCCAGATCGCAAAAAAAAACCGAAAAAAAGGTTTAAACGATTTTGGACTTGGAGACAATACTGGAAATGATTTAAAAAAAAAACCTTTTTTCGTTGCATTCCAACGATGAAAATTTCAACATCATGGCTATGGATATAATGCATGAAACGTTTTTTCTGGTATTTGGCGGTTTTCTTCGATTTTCAATGCTACCTTTTTTTTTGTTTTGTTTGTAATTCGTCGACTTGATGCGAAATTCTTTTTACAGCTGGCAATTAAGGAAAAGGAGATAGTGAGATTGAAAAAAATGTTGGAAGGTGGACGTCCGCACAGTGCCGTTTCCAAGGACTGTTGTTGCAAAAAGAATGATCAGTACAACGAGGACAATGGATACGAGAAATCGTCGGATCTTCATAGCGTTTCTCACAAGAATTCGGAGGTCAGTGATCTGAGAATTTTGCATCAGGTCAAGTCGGATCTCGAACAGCAATTAAGGGGTATGTTAATCATGATTGACGAGAAAATTTCAACCGATTGCACTGAATCATATTTTTGCTCCCTTTTCTCTCTCTCTCTCTTTCTCTCTCTCATATCACAGAAGCACTGGACAAGCAGCACGACGCCATGTCTCAAGCGATGAAGCTTGCCGAACGAAACGAGGAACTGGAAAAGGAATTGCGTGACATAGATCACATCGCATTGGCAGTCGAGGCGGACTGTAACTCTACCGTAAAAGAGAACAACAAACGCGTGAGCAATCTTCAGGTAATTAAAAATATTGTAGATTACTCGGACCACAGGCTATCGATGGAGATCTACCTTGTTGGGCGAAATAAATAGATCATTTTTAGGAATTTATTTCACGACAGCCATGCGCATGATAATTTTTCTATTTGACAAATATATACGAGTAAAAACATCAATTATCGGCCAAGTTTGGGATTCGCTATCGGGGATCTTTTTTTAAGTCACACCGCTTGGTGTCTGTGTTGAAAAACACGCGCGATAATTTTTTCAGATTTTTTTCTCCATTTTTTTTAGCTACCATTGGGTATCGAATTCTCTCGATTGAAACTTTTTTGTTTTTTTTTTTTTTTTCAATTAATTTTGGAAGCTTGAATTTGAAAAAAAAAACCAATTCTCAATTTTTTTTGTAAAAAAATCTCAACTTTCCGAAAAAAAATTATACCCTAATTAATATATGCGTAGAAGACTCTCAAAATCAAGATTATAATCTGAAAAGTCATTTTTTTTCGCCATTTCCCAAAGTTCAAAACAATTTTTCATCTTTTTTTCAGAAAGCTGAGAAAATTTTACATAACATATGCCATTTTGAAGTTGGGGTCCGTAAAAACACTGCCGGGATTAATAAAAATGTAAAAAAAAAAAAAAACAAATCTAATTTATTCTAACAATTTGAATATTTTTTATTTTTCGGAGTGGCTGTTGAAACGAACAATAGACAATTGTTGTGTACTGTTTTAAATACTGGGTTTTGGTTAAATTTTCTTTCTAGGAAAAATTGGAGAGCGTAATGACTCAGGTTCACGTATTGGAGGGTGAATTGATGGTGGAGCGTAGATCGGGACAAGAGTTACGGGCCGATCTGGAAGCCGGACGTCTGGAGAATCGTAATCTTCAGCGTAAACTCGAATCAACGTTGGACGAGAAGAAAAAGATGACCGATCGTATCAACGAATTGACAGTGTTTGGTAAAAAAAAACAAAAAAAACAAAAAAAAAAAACAAAAAAAAAAGTTTAATTCATTATCGCAATTCGACGTCTCGGCTTAATCCCTGATTCCTCGTCATATCCTCATTACCGTTTAGAAAAAAATTTGAACGACGAGATTCAGAGACTATCGCGAGACAATGGAAATCTGAAACTAGAGGTCGCACGTTTGGATTGTGCCAACAATCTGTTGAAGAAGCAAATGCATAGCAGCGAGATAAAGCAGAGCGTTAACGAGGATACGAGAAGAGCGAGAGAAAAGAGTGAAAAGAACGATAAGAATAAAGGAAAAGCATTGACGAAGAAAAAAATTCCGGGTACCACAGATCCGTGATATTGTTATCCGTGAATTAATTTACGAAGCGTTTTCCCCGGTTTCAACGTCCAATCAATTCCATTAAAAATCGGATTCAACAGTATTAATCTCAAACCTCTCTCTGTTTTTCTTTTCCCATCCTCGACGAAGCTTCTCGAGGACAGCGACGCTCCTTTTCGCCGCCGGTTCACGAGAAACAAACGGAAGCCACGAGACGTAATAGCTATTCCAAGGACGGTGAAGTCACGCGAGACTCGAACATCGAGCCGACGAGGAGCGATTCACAAAAATCGAGCAGCGAAAAGGATTCCAGGATTGTTCAGCTTCAATCGACGATCGATCAGGTTCAGGCGGATCGTGATTATTATAAAAATGAGTTCAACCGACTGCGCGAACAGTGCACGAAAAATTCGGAAGCGAATAATGTAAGAGATGCGTTTTATCAATTTTTTTTGCTGGATAAGGAATGATATTATAATAACTATATAATAAGAAATATTAATAAAATATTAATATTTTATATAATTAAATATAATATTTTAATATAATTTTTATTATATAAAAAATATTATATAACTATATAACTATATAATATTATTGTAACTATATATTATTATAACTATATATAATATTAATATAACCCTCACTCAGGGCGCGTAGCGCCCTACGCACCCCTAGTAACTATATAAAAGAAAAAAATTATGGAATCGCAACAGGCTGAATTGTGGGGTCAGGTGTGCGAATTGAGACGTCAGCTTATCGAAAAGGAACACGCTGTGCTGGATCTGCAGAGAGAGAAGAAGGAGCTTTGCCGGGAAAAGTTCGAGTTGGAATTACGATTGCAAACCTCGAGATCCGATCGGAGAAACGCGTGTCATCCGTGCGATCAGTGTCGACCCATTGGTAATTGCGCTTGTTCGGCTTCGACCGGTGGTGATCCTAAGGTGAGTTTTTTTTTTTTTTTTCAATTACATTTGAAAAATTCGTCAAAGTTCCGGGATATCGAGTGATGTGAAATTTTTGCTTTCCAATAATTAGGCAATGCTGGAACGCCTGGAACGTGAACGAGACGGGGCAAGAGCCGATGTCGATCGATTGGTGGAAGAACGCGATGCTCTGCGGGAGAGGCTCAAGGTAGCGCTAAAATTGACCTCTATCTCGAGTAGTTTGCTTCGGATTAATTTTAATCATGGTTCTGGTTTGTATAATGCCGTAATGCTCGAACGAGTGGAAAAAAAAAATCATTTTTACAAACTTTTCTCGATTGATCGACAACGATGCGCGATAATTGATGATGAAAAATTGATTTCTCGATAGCATTTCTCATCGAGAGTTTATTTACTTGTGACGAAAAAAATTAAGCCGACTAAATTTTATTAAAAGAGTATATGTATATTTCGGGGTAGCGCTAGCTCATTGAATTTTTCTGATATTTCTGAATTTCGGTATTTTTGTTTACCTCGAAAAAAAAAACTGAACAAAAATTCGTATGCTTAGAAATTTTTATAACACAGTTATTTTGAAAATAATTCACGGTAATTTTGTATATCGAGAAAGTGCTGTAGTTAAGTGCAGATTTTATTACTAAAATGGTTTTTTTTTTCCAAATTTATCACTCATTGGATCAGTCCGTAGGGCTTTGTAGAGCTATAAGAGCTGTTTGTAGAGCTAATATTAAGAAGGTTCCTCTGTTTTTTTGCGGGACTAGTTGTCTGGGGCTTATACACAGGCTCAGTGGTGCCAAAGTCAAATTTTCACTCATCTCGGCCAGTCAATTTATCTTCTCGAAATCAGAATTAGAACTGTGAGGTTTCGTTTCGATTCTATTCGATAGTAAATGGCATTGATAACAACGTAGAAAAATTATAGCAATATACTCCTGTAAGTTTTTGAAATATTAATGTTTATGTTGCAAAAAAAAAATTCAAAATTCACGTTTTCCGAGCTTCAACTCCAAACGCTGTACGAACTATTCAAGATAGAGCAAATTGTATAAAAACAATTTCGTAGAGAATTAAATTTTTTATAAAAAAAGTCTGCGACAGCATACATGAAAAGTCAATAACGAATGAGTGGAAGGTGTCCGAAGTGGCGTGACGAGGAAGTGTAATTTTTGTGAAATCGCAGAATAGTAGACCCATTAGTTGTTAAATTACACATGACCGCGTTAGCATTGAATTAAAAATGCATAAAAATTCATGCCTCGACTGGACACAACGAGAAAGCCATTACCGTCTGAAAAAATTTTTTTATAACTAAATTCTAATAAAGCCATCTACTTGAAATGATTTTTTTTTTCAAATTATGTTTACAACTTTGGACGCCTCCCACGCTTAAATTATTAACTTTAGATACACGTCGTCGCGGACATTTTTGTATTAAATTTATTTACCTATAAGATGATTGATAAGCAACTTTACTCTATTTCGTATAGTTTGAGCAGCGTTTCAAGTTGAAGCACAAAAAGTGCCCAAATTTTCATTGTTTCTATTTTTCCCTTGCCAAAATGTAGCGAGGGATAGTAATGGACGTTTTACGAGTCATTATTTATGCCATTTACTATGAAAAGACCCTAAAAAAAAACTCCAGGATTTTTTTCTAAAAAAGAAGCCTAATTCGACAAGTTGCACTCTTTTTTTCAGCATTTTAAAATATATTACATTTAATTACTCAACAAAAATGCTCCTAATTAAAGTGAGCTTTCGCACACGATTTTATTATGTACAGAACTAGGTCATAAAATTTTTTAAAAGTGTTGTAATTTCAAGTTCGTGAATTACAGAACGATTGGAACCCGTTTTTTCACGTGTGGCCATATAGAAAGCATGTTAAATAATATTTTTTTTTAACATTTAATATCTCGACAACGAGGCTTCCAATCTCATTGAATCTTTGCACATGCGTTTTGGCTGTAAAAATCTCAAGTCGATTACACTGTATCGATATAACAGAGGAACATTCTTAACGAATTTTGTAGATAAATCGATAATCACTTGTAATCAATATATTTTTTTTTCAATTATATCCGTGCATGCATACGCGATTTCCTTGTGATTGTCGATTCGGGCGTTTGGGCTTTCAAAAATTTATCGTCCGAGCTCAGCTCGCGGTGGAGGCTCACAAGTTCGAGCAGGGACGGCTGAAGCAAGATCTGTGTGACGTAGAAACTCGCTTGAGTCAGTTGAAACGAGAAAGGCAAGATATTTTTCTTGCGCAGGGAACTCAGCGCGCTACGATCGGTGGCTTCGAGGATCAGCTCGAGGATCTTCGAGATGAGCTTCGACGCACGAAGCAGGAACTCACGACTCAGCGTACTCAATATTTTCAGCTAAGGTGAGCGGATTCATTCGCGTATTCCCGTCAGTTTTTCTTTTCGCCTCGTCACAGGCATCAAAGATCGTCGAAACTCGGAAAAAAAATCTTACATTTGTGTTTTTCTTTTTTTTTTTTCTTCTTTTTAGAACGTTGCAGGATCAAGCTGATCAAGCGTTGGGCGATGTTCAGAGTCAGCTGAGTCAGACCGAGGCTGAATTGTACAAAACGATGGAACGCAACAGACTCCTCGAGCAACAGAGATTACAGCTCGACAAAGATGTCAAGTCATTGAAGCAAGAGATAAATACGATAAGAGCAAATGCGTCTCGGGGCGATCAGGAGAAAGATCAGATAATCGTGAGTAAATTTTAGTCGCGATATTTTCAACTGTACTCGTTATACGCTCAAAGAGAGGATTAAAAATTTTTCTTCTTTTCTTCTTTTCTTTTTGACACGCCTCAACGTTTCGTAGATGCAACTCGACGAGAGGAACGAGAGAATCGGATTGCTCGAGCGTGAGCTTAAAATCAAGGAACAAGAGGCGGCCACGTTGCAGCAACAATTTCAAGAACTTCAACAGAAGAATCAGTGAGTCATGAAAATCATTTGTATCTACATGTTTTTTTTTTTTTTTTTTCTTCCACAAATCATAATTGACACATTTTACGAATAACGGTACGTGACATAATACATTGATACATTTATATTATAAACTTATCGATACGATATACATGTATAATTGCAATGTGTAATATTTACAAGGTGCGATCGAGCGAGGCACTTGGAGGATCAATAAATAGGGAGCTTAAGCTACAAAACAACGACCAAGTGACACGATTTCGATCGTTCAAGGATCAGTCGAATTTTCGCAACAATGCGATGTGCCATATTCGGCGCTCCGGCACGAATTCGGCTCAATGGCAAAAGACCGCAATCGTGAGATCTCGCAAAACGAGAACAAACCACAAAAAAAAAACGCCCCCGAAGCTACACTCAAAAGTTTATCGATTTTATTCTTTCGTTCAAGAATCTCGCCAGTCCGACCGCGGGTGGCTGACAATTTCCATGAGCGCTCAGTACATTATTCTCGACGTCGTAGGGCTCGGAAATTTCGCCGATTCTCTTGTAACCCGGACGACACTCGCATCTTCCTTTCGTTTTTATGGATTCGGCGTCACGCCAGATAACGTCTTTCGGTGTTCTACGCGCTACGAGCCATTCACCGCTCGTGCACGGTCCCTGCGTATAGAGCCTGTAGCATGTTTTATTTATCACAATCATGCCCGGTGTATTTTCGCAGCTATCGTTGATCTCGTTCGTGCATTTGCCCGAATTCATCAGATCATTCGTACAGCCGCAAATTCCATTGTAGCTTATACCATCGAGGGAGGGTCGAACCTTGCGATCGTAAAGAACTATCTGTCCGTTTGGGCAAGGACCTCTCGAGCCAATTTTGTAGCATGTTTTTTCATCCGGAAAATAGAGCCTGCCGCGTTTGCACGGCACAGCGACACAGGTCGTTGAATTCACGAGCATATGACCGTGATCGCACGGACCGCGCGTATGTATACGATAGCAAATGCCATTTTTGTACGGTACATGACCGGATTTGCAGATACACCGGGCGCGTGCCGTCTCATCGTCGTCGAACGTAAAATTTTCCGCCGTCACGACGTAAGTGTGTCCCGGCGCGCACGGTCCGATATCACCGAGGGTATAACACATTCTCGTTTCCTCGTGATAATGCGGCAAATCGCTGCTGCAGCCGCAATAACCACCGGGCAAAAATAGCTCACCGGGCTCGGTGCACGGACCCCGGGTATAATGCTCGTAACAGCCACCCTCGATTCCCGGCCAATGATATCTACCGAGCTCACCGTTCATCGTGCACGAACACATCGCCAAACCGTCCTCACCGTGGATCAACAATTCGCCACGCGTGCACGGTCCTCTCGTTAGCCTGGCATAACATTTGCCATCGCGGGGCCAATAAACGTCAGACTTCTCCGGGCATATCTCGGGATTACGGCAAACGCCCCATCTTCGTTTCGTACTGTTGAATTGAAAAGAAGAAGAAAAAAAAACAAGAATGAGTCGTCGAATATTCCGAAAAATCGTAGATCTGATGAGGGCAGGAGGGAAAGAACGATGAGGGGCTGTGCTTGTTTCTTTTTTTTATCTTCATAAGCATTGGATATGCCAAAAAAGATAAATTGTATTGTGAATTTGAATGGAAATGTCCTGATTTTTCAAAATTTCCCGAAAGTTGATTGTTTGTTTTGAGTTTTTCCATTGGAAACATTCGTAACAACGGTCGGATTTTACATAGCTCGTTCTGTTTCCATTGATTTATTAACAAATTATAATTTTTTTTTCCTTTATTGCCTCGCCATAGCAGATTTTGAGGTATCGGCAATGTTGAAAATACGAGCGTCACGATGACGAAAAAAAATTGATTGAGATATTGAAAGATGATGTTACCCGATGCTGGACGGTGTTTCCGGTACCGGGGCAAAGTATTGTCCGCGATCGCACGAAGCTCTCGTGAATATTGGATGACAGAGAGCGTCCCTGGGCGATTGTACGGTACCCGGTGGACATTTGCACTCGGCGACTGTTCCACCGCCATCGGCAGCAGGTCCTAATTCCATCGTCTCGGGACAAGGTGCTCCGATCTGTCGTACATTATCAAACAGAGAGAAAAACATCGGCATATAAATTTCGTCTGATAGCGCTGACTTTTCGCTCGATCCATCAGAAGAAAGAAAGAAAAAAAAAAAAAAAAAACAATGAGCTATGATGATGACGACTTGCCTGAAATATTTTGTAACATTTTCCATCCGCCGGCCAGTAGAGGAGTTGCCAGCCTCGCGGTTGCGATGCGCAAGGGTTTCTCGTTGGATTTGCCCATGGTGGTGGCATGACAGCTGTTTTAGCATCAGCAACAAGAAGAAGCCAGAGTATGCTTCCCAAGAAAGTCTGCATCGTACTGAAACACATCGAGTAGCAATGATTAAAAAATGTATTTAAATTGAACGAAAAAAAATTTATATATACATTACATTGTCAATCGTTGATGAATTTTATAGAAATCATCGTCGCGTTTCTTTGTCACAAAACATGAGATATTCGAGGCGATTAACTCGAAGGGAAGACGATTGAGAAGAATGTAGAATCAGAAAAAGAAGAAGAAGAAGTAGACGACGTAATAATGACAGCGTACCGATCGAGACGAATTTTTCGACTGGACAGTATGTGCAACGAAGAATT
The DNA here is from genome assembly GCA_963564615.1 of Rhorus exstirpatorius. Lineage (NCBI taxonomy): Eukaryota > Metazoa > Arthropoda > Insecta > Hymenoptera > Ichneumonidae > Rhorus > Rhorus exstirpatorius. The sequence goes on from OY751313.1 coordinate 51,897,302, forward strand.
CTCCGACAATGAGTGAAAAAGACGTCGCGAGGAGCTCAAGCGTGGGGAATCGCTCATCGGGTACTCTCGTGTAAAACTTCAATGTTCGCAGCTATGTGACAGAGCGCTGAGAGAGGGAATGTATGTGTGTGAGAGAGAGAGAGAGAGAGACGAGTATCGCAAGTCGCCGATTAGACTCGCGAGCTCTCCGACTTAAAATAAAATGACCATATATACTTTCACTGTTTCGCTATGGCAATGGCATTGTCCCTGACGGCGGGGCTGAAATGACGGCATGCATACGAAATAGCAAGAATGTTGGTCGTATACATATAATGAACTTCATACGTACATATATATGTTCATCCCACTGAAACGCTCGAAATAACTATACGCACCCATTTATATATATGAGTAAAAACATCAAGTATCGGCCAAGTTTGGGCTTCGCTATCGGGGATCTTTTTGTAAGTTACACAGTTTGGTGTCTGTGTTGAAAAACACGTGCCATAATTTTTTCAGATTTTTTCCTCAAATTTTTTAGCTATCATTGGGTATCGAATTCTTTTATTTTAAACGTTTTTTGCTTTTTTTTTTTCACTTAAGCTTGGCGGCTTGAATTTGAAAAAAAAAGACCAATTCTATATTTTTTTTGTAAAAAAAATCTCAACTTTCCAAAAAAAAAAAATATAGCCTAATTAATATACGCGTAGAATACTCAAAATCAAGATTATAATCTAAAAAGTCGTTTTTTCGCCATTGCCCAAAGTTCAAAGAAAATTTCTATATTTTTTTTCAGAAAGCTGAGAAAATTTTACATAAAATATGTCATTTTTAAGTTGGGATCTCTAAAAACACTCCTGGGATTAATAAAAATGTAAAAAAAGACATTATAATTCTCATTTATTCTAAGAATTTGAATATTTTTTTATTTTTTGGAGTGGCTGTTGAAACGAACAATATAAAATTGTTGTGTACTGGTGTAAATACTGGGTTTTTATTATTTTACCAATACGACAACACACAATCATTCCAGTTGAAATACATGTGCTAGAGTAAAGGTTTCTGAGTTCGACGCAGGTTTGAGAATAACTGTTCCAAAATTATTTGGTACAGGCGAAATTGAATGCAATGATTGAGTACCTTTGACAGTCTTTGAACGCAAAGATCTTTGTGCAATTTCAGTCTTTGAATTCAGATACTCAATATTTTCCAAAAACTCAAAAGTTACATTTGGTAACTTGTTTGAATGGGCTTCTACCAATTTACCAAATGTAACTTTTGAGTTTCTGGAAAATATTGAGTATCTCAATTTAAAGACTGAAATTGAACATAGATCTTTGCGTTCAAAGACTGTCAAAGGTACTCAATCATTGCATTCGATTTCGCCTGTACCAAATAATTTTGGAACAGTTATTCTCAAACTTGTGTCGAACTCCGAAACGTTTTCTCTAGCACATGTATTTCAACTGGAATGATTGTATGTTGTCGTAATGGTAAAATAATAAAAACAATAACCCAGTATTCACACCAGTACGCAACGATTGTCTATTGTTCGATTCAACAGCCACTCCAAAAAATAAAAAAATATTCCAATTAGAATAAATGAGATCTATAACGTTTTTTTTACATTTTTATTAATCCCAGGAGTGTTTTTAGAGATCCCAACTTAAAAATGACCTATATCATGTAAAATTTTCTTAGCTTTCTGAAAAAAGATGGAACATTTTTTTAAACTTTGGGCAATGGCGAAAAAACGACTTTTCAGATTATAATCTTGATTTTGAGAGTCTTCTGCACGTATATTAATCAGGCTATATTTTTTTTCCGTAAAGTTGAGATTCTTTTACAAAAAAAATATGGAATTGGTTTTTTTCTTCTTTTTTTTCAAATTCAAGCCGCCAAAATTAAGTGAAAAAAAAAACAAAAAAGTTTCAAATGCAAGAATTCGATACCCAATGGTAGCTAAAAAAATGGAGGAAAAAAACTGAAAAAATTATGGCACGTGTTTTTCATACAAAAAGATCCCCGATAGTGAAGCCCAAACTTGGCCGATAATTCATGTTTTTACTTTTACATTTTTGATGTCCAAGTTATTTTTTTTTTCTTCCGCACAATCAAAAGTTTTATCGTACAGATTGCTGGCAATATTATTCCCCCATGCGAATACGAAAAGTGCTCCATTTCAGAGATTTTCTTCTTCTGGGTAAAACAGCTCGTAAATTATTGTTCCTTTTGTCCTAGAAAATCTGCTCCGATATTCGTCATTCTTTTACCCGTGGCTCTTGTTCATACAGGAAGACGAGAATCTTCAACGTTTTCTCGTTGAATCTTCCAAACGTAATTGTTAACGAGATAATCGAATAAAAAAAAAAATTTTTTTAAATTAACTTGTAAGAATTACGGACCTACTGTGGACAGAGACTTTGGCCTTCGTTGGCGAAGGTCACACTGCAAGTGAAAGTATACCGTAGTGAGCTCCGGTTAGATCGAGTTTGACCTGTCTCTCGAAACATTTGGACATCCAAAATCACAGACTGCTCGAAGGAACAAAAAAAAAAAAAAACCCACCACTCGTATTGGTACACTCGAATGTTTCTTTCATTTTTGAAACAGAGTGAAATGAAAAAAGAAAAATTATTTTGGATCGTGGTGAAAAAAAAAAAAACAACGCTGAGCTCAATTATTGTGTCATATCGCGAAATCGAGAGTCGTGGCGGTTGCGAAACGAAAGAAAAAAAAAATTTAAGCGAATTAGGCCACGAGAAGTTGCTGAATAAGGAGGCCGGTTTTCGTTACTTCGTTGTTGGGTCGCAAAAATTCGTTACACAATCGGTTAATTACCGGCGAGCGTGCCAGTTGAATTTTGAGGCATGGAAGGAGAACATATTGCGTCAGGACTTTCACACGTTGAGGCTCTTATTTTTTCGATGGTACAGCGATAATTCCATTACGAGATCTTTGACCTATAATATCGAAGATTATCAAAATATTTTCTACGTACAATATTTTGCTTCCTCATAGTGAAAGCTTCTCGTTTTCTTGAAGGCATTTTTTTCGAAATTTCAACGCCACGATACACGAAACGTTAATTTTTTTTCCCTTCTTCGACTAAAATTCACTTTCTCGCAGTTTTGTGCATCTAGTGAAAAATTCATAGGAAAAAGTAACAAGAACTTTTTTTTCTTTTCGAATGATTTTTTTTTCTTTTAGAATGGTTCGGATCGTAAGTGACCTCTGCGGTCTTGGGAATAATTTGTTCTTCTTTCAAAACAAAAGTTTCACGACTTTGAGAGTTTCCATTGTTTTCACCGCAAGTCTCAATGTGGCCCGGAGAAACATACGTATAAATTCAAATGTCACACGGAAACTGACAGTTTCGCGTTTTCCTCCCCAACAAATGGACACCGACCGTGATCATGAGTGCCATTTCGTTGGGGCAACAATCATGACAGCATTTGGCTATAAATTGTCAGTGCACGGGCACGAGGCCCCGAGTATCGTTGACGACGATAAACGGTGGATTTTTTCATATCCCGTCGTGAAAATTATCGTCTAAAATATTCCGGTTGTGTTTGTGCAATTTTTTTTTTTTTTCTTTTCGTTCTTTCTCATTTTTTCGTTTCGTCCCCTTCGAAATTTGCAAATATCCGTGGGTGTCGGGAGTTCGAAGCATCGAATCCAGTTTCAAGCCCAAGATAATGGATACCTGCTATCCTGTTTGTCCTTACTGCTGCCTTCCATGCAGCGATGACGTTAGACTTAGGTAGGAAAACAGCAACAAAAACAAAAAAAAAGCAACACACGACTGACCATCGTGAAGATTTTTTGATTGAAAAATGAATTAAAATGAAAGAGAGAGAGAGAGAGAGAAAAAAAAATTAATAAATATAAACAAAATTTTCGACGCTCACACCGTCGGATTTTCCCGAAGGTAATCGACAATATTGCGTGTCACGAGGATCCTTGAATCTTTGAGAGAAGAAACCTCGGGTCGTCGAGTATCTTTGCCCTCTGAATATGACTATTTAAATATTTATATCTGACTCGTAAATAATACGATGATATGCCAACGAGTTTCATGCAAATTTCCATTTAACACGTCGTTTCTTTAATTTCCACGTGATAATCGAATCGATCATAATATATCGCATTAACATATGCGAAATGATTCGCCCATAATTTAGAGAAAAGAAAAATCCTACGACAGAGCATCATGGTATAAATTGCACTAAACGACATTTTTTTCAAGCATCATTGCTCAACTTTCGTTGTCCCGGCTTCCGCAATATAATCCAATGATCTTCCGGCCTTCACGTGAAAGATTCACGAAGCAAAACGATGCCGAAAAAGACAGAGCGCTATAAAGACAGAGCACATATATCTGCGCGGTCCTCTTGTCGTTTCTCTTCCCCGTGCGGTATCGTATAAACGGTTACGCGGAGCTTTACGTAATACCGTAATATTTCGAAAAGAGCGCCGTTCTGGGCCAGTTGACAAAATCGTGAGAGCATTCTCACAGGCCTTTTACGTATTTTAACGAAAGTCGTTTCGAATAATCAATTTGAATTAACAATTTTTCCGACGATATCCACCTCCGTGACATTTACGCATAGTATTGAAAATAAAAAATAAAAAAATGTTTACATTTTTAGAATTATTACAGGAGACATTCATATATACTTTCAAATGATTTTGCGTTTAGCAATGACACAATATTTTCGTAGTGCATTTAAATTCATCACTTACAGCCGAGTCATTGCAGTGTCAATACGAATTATCCAATATTGAGAAAACTCGATCGAGAAACTTTCACATCACTCTCGTCGACTGTCGAACGATCGATTAGAAAAAAAAGAAAGAAAGAAAGAAAGAAAAAAAATTCACACAAAAAAAATACAAATGTAAAATTGTCCGTTATGTTTAAATTAATGATTTTGTTGACTTTTCAAGGAAGGTTCTCCGTTCAATGCGAGCTTGAACGGGTCTTGCCGGTCCGAAATTCTCGTGAAGACTGACTCACGAAGACTGAAACACTCCGAACGCGACTGTGTTACACCGGGGTTACCCAACGACGTTCGTCGAGACGAACGAGGACTCTGTAACTGAAAACTATCGAACGCCACACAGACTTGGACTAGTAAACGCACTCCGGAGATCTTGAAATGTGCTCAGCAATGTGCTTCAAAGCTCAAATATCTATCGTCGTATAGGAACGAAGAACGGGGGTGCTGACGCTACGTAGAGATCCGGGATATCAATGTTGAGCCAGGATCTTTTATAGCATTCAATACCTCGTATCGATGTGGAAATATTACAAATAGGATTTACCCCGGCTCGTCATCTCCAACCTGTATCCTTGGCCCTGTTTGGATCACGCAATATCCGCGATCCAACAGGAGATTGGATCACTGGAAAATACCGATTGCATTTTTGCATCGTTTTTGTTCTTGTTTTTTTTTTTTCCCCCGTTGATCAACAGAACGATTAATCTTCCGGTTTCGTATGAAAGTGTAAAACAAAAAAGTGGCAATCTCAAAAATATTGCAAATTAATTGGCAATTTGTTTTTTCTTCTTTTTTCGAGATTCACGATAAGATTCTCTATACGAGGAAATCGTTGTCTCAAGTTTGGCTTCTTCGCTGATAAAAAAAAAGAAAAAAAAACAAAGAAATTATGAGCCAATATGCACGTATGCAGTTTGAATTTTTTGGGTACAAATAGTTTTGTAGAGAAAATTCGAAGTTTCATAAAATTCAATATCATTGACGAATATTTTATCCGTTTAAACGAGATTTGCCTCGATATCTCAAAAAATTGTGCCGAAAATCATCGACGATCACGGAAATTAAGAAGAAGAAAAAAAAGTTGTATCAAATTACGATAAGACTCGAATCGTCGTTTGTTCGGTTCTGTGAATATAAAAATTAAATATATATATTATATAAATATATATATAAAAAAAAAAATATATATATATATATATATATATATATATATATATATATAAATTTATATAAATATATAAAAATATAAAAAATAATATATATAAAATAATAATTAAAAAAATCAAGTTGTATCTATATTGAGCGATCACTAAAAAAAAAATATATTAATTTTTTCTTTTTAGTGATCGCTCAATATAGATACAGATCTTGGAGAATTATGAAAACGTAATGACGGTAAAAACTTGATTTTTTTAAAATTTATTTAACGAAAAAGTGTCCTCCATGAGAAAGTAAAATGGGAAGATCGATTCGCTTTCGGTAACTTGAAATTTCGAGAATTCGTTAATAAGCTTCGTTCGACTACAATCATTTCAGTGCTCATATTTTCGTCAATTAATTCCGTCTATTTTGAAATTTAAATTCGTTCTTTATAGTGCGTAGAAGAGATTGTTCGTCACCCAGCACGTAATATATTGGTCCCCATAGAGAAAGAGAGGCAGATTCTATATTCAAACGTTTACTTTGTATGCGTTGATGCATGAGCGCGGTACTGTGCTTTCTCGTGACCTCACGCAGTGCAGTTAAAAATGAAAAAAAAAAAAAAAAAAGGTTCCGTAGGCACCAGCCCTTTGGGCTAACGGTATGGAGCCGAGAGATCCGAGAAGGATCTCCCGGTTTACCATATAGCCATAGGCAGCGTACTCGTACCTCTCGTGTCTGTCGCGTTCGGGACGAAACGATGGAGCAATCGAGAAGTAGAATAATAAAGAGATTCAGAGGGATCTCGGGGCGATGCACTCTATGCCCGTTGAGTCATTGGCTTATCTCACTCCTATTTCTCTCTTTCTCTCTTTCTTTTGTTCTCGCCTTTTATGTACAGTACCACGACTGTACGATGACCTTAAAAATTATTTAAAACACTCTTCTCGATACTCCATTACTGTCGCACAATGATACGAATAATAAGCTCGTCGATAGAAAAGTTGTACGTTGTTTTCTCAACTTTTCTCTGTCCGCCGTAACGCTCGTTGAATTCTAGAAAGGCCAAACTCCGCAAATGCATAATTCATTGCAATTAAAAATTTGCGGAAGTTGAGTCGCCGATGAACTTCCGCAGTTCACCTCCGGTATCTCATTTCGCAGGTGGTTTACATTCTTACGGTAAAAGCTCCATAATCGATCCGGTGATAAATATTTTTAAAACGACGCTGCAACGTCATTTTTTTTTGTCTTCTTCATTTAAAAAAAAATCATAACGATTTGCTCATTGCTAGCGTATTTTCGTTACACCTTGGTATGATCAGCAACGAATTCTACGAATGCTGTTAATTCTTCTTGCATACGAAGTCGTGGTTTGTTTCACAGATTCTTCTTCTTCCTCTGAGGAAAAAGAAAATAATAATAACAATTTGCCCATCGACCCATTTGTCATTGGTTCGCGGAGTCTCGTTGTCGAATTCCATGAAAAATCTTCGTATCCGATGCTAATAATTTGTTTTCCAGATTCTTTTGCTTCTTTCGTCGAGTAAAAATATCACAAAGTTAGTTTCATGGTGTAATAAAGAAATAATTCGTTCAGCTGGTTTCTCTTTCTCTGAGATAAAATAATAAATTTTGTCATGGACCATTTTTTTTATCGGACTCCCCCTCAAGAATCTCGAAGTAATAATTTGTCTCTTCGTATTCTTTCTTCGAGTGAAGAAAAGAAAAATATCAATTTTCCCCATTGACAATTTATTTACTCATCCACGAGTCTTGTGATCTAACAAAAATTTTGTGAAAGTTATTCTTCGTGCATAAATGAACAATCTTTTACTTTTTTTTTTCTTCTCTCACGGATTCTCAATGGTCATCGGAAATGTCGAGTCAAGGATTACCGCTTATCAAAGCGGTCAGTCGCCTGCCGCAGCAATCACTTTCTACGATGCCGTATAAACTATTTCCCCCCCCTCCGCTTGTACATCCGCGTATAGCGGTATTTTTATTCTCACGGCTGCTCTAACGAGTTCACACAGCATCCACTCTCGTCTTTTAAAACCAAACATACCGATGCACTCGCGATACAGCGATTCATCTCACATATCGTTCCGAGTGACTAGGAATCTTCCGCATATATATATATATATATATATGTACTTTGACTAAATTAGACTCGGAGAAATTTATACACGTAACGATTTAATTCGTGGTTCATGGAGCGTCAACGAACTCCTCGGGTTTTCCATTATGCGATCCATTGTACTTCGTGCAAATTGTATATGTACAATAGGCCAGTCGAAAGCAGGAAATACGTAACGTTTTTTTAATGATGCATCACTTTCGTTTGATTCGCTTTTACAAAGAACTAACCCACATGTAACGTGTGCGCGTAACGTCATTAAAATTGCTGATAATATTATGAAATGTTGATTAACGAGATCGCATATCGGGGGGCGAGTTGAAACTGAAATTCCATTATTCAGGTTTACCGGTAACGTGTCTACCAATGCTCTGGGTTGAACTCGTCATCTTTTTGCAAAAAAAAAAAAAAAAACCGCAGGAATTCTGGAATTCTCATTAGAGTGAATTAAAGCGAGTACTACCAGGTAATAATCCATGGCTTAATGCGTGTCAGTTGGACTTGGGATTTTCACTTTTGCGCAAATAAGACCCGTACAGTTACTCGCTGAAATGCATTGGGACTTTGCTCGTTTTTTTTTCTCTCTCTCTCTCTCTCTCTTGTTTTCTTCTTTTCTTCTTCTTCCTTTCTTCGTTCCTCGCTCGGAGGCTGCAGGCGTTATAGGCTCGGCCGAGATGAGTGAAAGTCACTCGCTTATGCATAAGGCATTAAACTTCCTCGGGGAGCTTGTTCCAGTCTATCGCCTCGAATTGGGTTTGTTTTTCTTTTTTTTTTTTTTTTTTTTTCTTCGTTTTCATCGATTCATCCTACATTATGTAATGTTCGAGCATAACAAACGTGGCAATGCAGAACCAGTAGAAAAAAAAATGTTTTCAAGACCGTTAAAGCGTTTTCACGTTGGGGATAGAGAGGAATTAAATTTTGTTTTTGCCTCTCATCCTCGAATATTTCAAACGGTACTTCTTCGTCCAACTGCACTCTCCGTTTGTCTTCGTTGGTTTTTTTTTTTTTTTTTTTTTTTTCGTTGTCAATTGCGCAACGTCTTTTTTACAACACACACACACACACACACTTGTAATCTCATCATGATCGCGAGATAAAACCGTTTGAAAATTGCTTTCCCCTTCGATGTATCATGAGGGATATTTTTTTTTTAATCTTCTTATTCTTATTTGTATCCAACAAACGGATATTGCTCTCTTCCGTATCCGCAATTTTCCGATCAGCCCAGAACAAGATTTACCGGATTTCCAAGTTGGACTTACCCACAGTCGTTTTTTTTTTTCATGCCAATCGTGATTGCATAAAAACGTGGAATGGTTAAATGCTTTAGTTATGAACGGATCTTAGCGTGGAAGCTTTGAAAGTGAAATACGAAACTTTGAATTTTCCTTCGATAATTATAATAGTTGGAAATGACTGCGGTACGCATGGTAGATTTGATCGGAGATAGCCTGTTTTTTGATTGATGTACTTGGATCATACACGATACAGTGTGAGATTGAGAGATTTATCGATATGGAAAATTTATATCTCTCGTGTATATATTGTGACTGTAGTTGGTCCAATCGCGAAATTATATTTCAGTGGAAAGTGTCCCAATGTAGAAGAAGTTTCCCCGGATATTTGCGGTTGCATCATGAAAATTATTATGACGAAGTTGGATCGACTCACGTTCGATTGAGCAACTTCACGCGAAGGCGTCGATGAATTTTTTTTTTTTTACTATCCGATACACGCGCTGCCCTTGTCCTCTTTTTCGTTTTTTTTTTTTTTTTTTTCAATCAACAACTCGAGTATGTCGCATCGGTAATAAGATATGAGAATTGAACGAGTATTGACGTACAATTATTCCGTTCATATGCTTGTGGAATTTAAATTGAGAGAAAAAAAAAAAAATGTGATATTTTATCCGTCGTGCCGACTATTCGATTTGCGCAACGGTGGATCTTGAATAATTGCTGACATTCGTATCGTTAAAAATGATTAAAAAATATCACGATACGATGGTATTTATTTTTGGGTTCTTTTTTGTTTTGTTTTGTTTTCCAGAGTATGCGTGGATCAGAGCGCCGAGCAAGAGCGTCGTTTACGAAACATGCAGATGGAAATGGAGATTCATCAACGACAATTGGCTGCCGCCTCGTCCGATCGTGATAACGCGGCTCAGGAGAATCGAAGACTTCAGGATGATTTGGCAGCGGTCACTTGCGAAATAAGGACTCTCCAGCGCGAGCTCGAAGTCTCGCGCGCCGAGTCTTACGATCTCAAGAGACAGCTACAGACTTATGTCAGCGAAGTTCGACGAGCCGAGGAACTCATAAATAGAAAAGTTTGTTTCTTTTTTTTTTCTTTTTCAGTTAACAGCGAAAAATTTAATCAAACAATGATTATTTATTCGTCTCGATTTTTATAATCTACAAAATGATTTTACGCAGCCGTTATATTGTTCGCGATAAGCTCATATCACGAATGAGTGCTGAAATTATGATTTTGATTGCATAAATTTTCATGCATCGTTCCATGACAGTACGAACAGCAAACTATTCGAAAATAGGTGGATCGAGTTATTCCAATTTTTGAAAACTTCAATTTTCGTTGAGTTTTTTTTTTTTTTCAAAGAATAATTTACTCTCTCGGTTCAATTTACCGATATCAATGATTGATAATAGTAAACGTTAAAGAATGTGCTTTGCTTTGGGATGAAAATGTTTTTTTGAAAATTTCTTCGATGAAACTGCACCGGAATGTCTCAAAATAAATTGCTGAGATATCATTTTTTTGGCATTCAACCGAACTCGATTCGATGGACTGTGAAGTTGGAGTAATTCAACCGAACCGAATTCGATGGACTGTGAAGTTGGAGTAATTGATGATACGCGATTTTTTTTTCAGGAGAACGAGAGAACGGAAATGTTGAATCATTTTCGTAGTCTCAGCCTCGAGGCAACGATGCTCGAGAACAATAATCATAGCCTCGAGTCCGAGGCTGCCGAAGCCCGAGGTGCTCTACAATCGGCGCGTGATCGTTCCCTGGATCTCGAGAGACAGCTCACCGATCGGGACTGCATGATAAGGGGATACGAGACCCAGATCACCGAGCTAACGCAAACCGTTGCCAGCCTCGAGACACAGATAAGACAGCAGATCGAGCAGCGTCAGAGAGCTGAAGCGGATTTGAATGCCGTGCGAGATCTCTGCGTGAAGTTGGATCAGCAGAAGGAAACGCTTGTGAAAGAACTCAGTGACAAAGATGCGACGAAAGCGCAGGTATCGAACGTTTTTTTTTTTTTTTTGATCATTTTTGCCAGTGAGGCACGAAAGTATGCAGGCAAAAGATTATTCGATTTTTCAGTACGAGGCACAATTGGCGAGGCTAAAAGCGGAGCAGAATATGGTGCAGGATCAGATAAATCGTGATCACGTGACCGTGGAACGATTGGAGACTCTGCTGGATCAAGCGAGGCAAGAATCCATGGACAGTCAAACGGCTAATCAGGAATTACAGTGCGAGATGTCGAGACTCAAACAGAGGATGTGCGAACTACAGGCTAAATTGTAAGATTTTCGTTTTTTTTTTTTCATTCCCGAGATTCAGGAAACTTTGCGATGGACCTTTTTTTTCGAGTTTTCAATGACAAATTTCCTTCTCGGTATTCTCATGTACGACGAAGAAAGCAATTTGCAATTTCACTTTTTTTATTGATTCTCAATGATCTTAAACGAGAGATGGAATAACATTTATTTTTTTGTTTTTTTTTTTTTTTGGCAAACAGATCGTCCGAGTGCGCGGAATTGAGACGTTATCAGAATCAAGCCGCGGAATACAGCAAGCAGATAAGCGAGCTTAGAAGACAAGTGACGAACGAGAGATTCGATCGAGCGAGAAAAGACGAGGAGCACAGGAGGTACGATTATTTTTTTTTTTTTTCAAATTTAATTTCATTGCTTTCATTTTCTCGCTCTGAGTCTTTATATATTCGTTTTCAATCTTCTCATCCCGAGCAATCGAGTCCACATCCATTAAGATATATATATATATATTAGGGATTTAAAAAAAAAATCGATTTTTCATGCTCCCATCCCTCAAAACTTGAGTTTTTATGGAAAAATAAACATCCTCGCGAAGAGGGAGCTCTGTAGCTTGAGTGGAAGCCGCCGCTCATTGGACGTTTCTAATTATAACAGCCAATTAACGTCTGTGACGAAATTTTTGGAAGAAAAAATTTAAGATCATGAGGATTGGTATTTTGAATCAAGAAAAAAAAATTTCATTTAATAAATTTTTGTTTATTCCTAATTTCTAATTTTTTATAAAAAAAATTCTAAATAATTTTAAGTTGAACAGCTTTGTCTGACACCATCGTGTTGTAAATATAAATTTAGATCGATTATATTCATAACAATAATTTTGCGATTTGAAATTTTTTATTAATTCTCACAAACAATTCGTATCTGGTGAAATTTTGTTTTCGTGATAATTTTTTTTCTCGACTCGAATACGTACTCCATGGTTCTTTATTCTCTTGCTGAAATAGGAAATCATTAGTCTGAGGGAAGATCGTATATAAGCAAATTTATTCACCTTTAACAATTTTCCCGCTATGACTTTATGCAAAAAAAAAACCGCAAAATGTCATTTATTTATTTATTTTCGGTAAAGATTGATGCCAACGACGCTTTTTCTCACGTGGCATACGTCTTTCGGTGGAAATCAGCTACTAAAAGTATACATTGCCCTTGATCTTTATCCTTAGTTAATAATGAATTAAATTCCGCGCACAAAGTTACTTTTTCGTTCAGCTATATCGTTTACAACTTTCAAATAATTAAAGATTCTTTTTATTTGAATTACAATTCCCATGGTCTCAAATTTTTCCTTCCAAAAAGTTCGTCACAGACGTTAATTGGCTGTTATAATTAGAAACGTCCAATGAGCAGCGGTATCCACTCAAGTCACAGAGCTCCCTTTTCGCGAGAATGTTTTTTTTCCATAAAAACTCAAGTTTTGAGGGGTGGGAGCATGAAAAATTATGTTTTTTTTTGCTCGAAACACCCTAATATATATATATATTCCCTATCTCCGTTCTTGTTGTCCCTGACGATGAAGAAATTGTCAGTGCGGCGATTCGGGAAAAGCGACGAGGCGCGAAAATTTCCCGGCTGATTCTCCACAAGGAAATTCCCAGACGAGACGTTTGGATTGTAGCTCGATAAATGTACAGAGCGTTTCCTCACCAAGGTAGACACACGATAATCGCTCGTTAATTGTGAACGTACGTTGAATTTATTGACAAAGAAAAAAAAATATATATAAACACACATTTATTAATCAAGCAAATGTATCGGGCCAACGGACTGGCTGAAGTTATCCTGTAATGCAATTATCAGAAAAAAAAAAAAGAAAACAAACAAACATATTATCTCGACCTAATTCCGCGAAGACTCGAAAAATCTTGTTGCCTCTGTGTCTGCAACGTTGGCCTAGACAACAGATCATGACGTTATTTTTCCCCAACTTTTCGTATTGTCACGTCTCGTCCGAGTGTTCGACCCGACAATACCTTCGTTTTCAACCTTCAATCCTCCGATCCACATCCTTGGCTCAGTTTTTTTTTTTGAAAAAAAAAAAAACACGACCCACTGTCAAAAATCCAAAACTGTTCCCTCGTTTTTTTTTTTTTGGTAAAATAAACTTTCTCTTTGTATCCACGAAATAGAAAATTTACAAATGAAAAAAAAAAAAAAAAAAAAAAAAATACTCGATAATAGCACGATAATGAACTAATCCCACGTTTGTATAATTGCAGGTCGTTAAATTCAACACCAGACAGTTTTAACGTAGATTTAAACGTCGTTATCTAAGGAAAATTGAAAAAAAAAAAACAAAAAATACAGATTAAAAAAAAGAGAAATCTTGAGGAAAAAAAAAATATCCATGCGCTTGATTGATAATACAGATATGCGCAAAGTGGCAAAGCCGAGGAGTATCGTCAGCGCGGTGATCTGAGAATCGAGGCCCAGAGAACAAACAGATTTGTAGCGAGCGGCCTGAGCAAAGATTCGCCGATTACGTTGTGCAAGTGTGCGGAGAGCAACGGTAAAATGTACAATGAAACGAGGATTTCAGCGTGAAAATTAACGATAATAATCCTCATTAGAGCCCTCATGTGACATTGTGTCCAGATATATACGCGGGACAGCAGACGGATGCCCGTGATGATGCCGCGAGATCATCGAGGAACGACGTGAAATTGTGCCACGAGGAGGAAGCTCATCGTGTGATCAGCACGAATCACGGCGGTCTGTGCGTTCGCGCAAGGCTCGAGGAGGACAAAGATCACAAGGACATCAGAGTACGAATTTCCGATTCTTCGGCGTGTGCCTGCTTCAGCGTCGAAAAAAACAAAGCGTCCAGCGTAAAATTTTGCAAACCTCAAACCTGCGAGGAAGCAAATCGTCGAGATTCATCGATCAGCGAAGAAGCTGCGCCGAGCGATAATGAGGAAAATCCATCGAAAGTCGAATCGAACGAGGAGATCGTTACGTTACGTGACAATGAATCACATCGTGCCGATCAGCCGAGAAAAATTATGAAAAATTTACGCAGGGAGAGCAGTGACGATGACGTTGCTGATGATGCTATGAAAAATCGAGCTCATCGCGATTACGCGTCGATCAACGAAACGGAATCGTCGATAATGCCAAAATTTACGATCAATCGCCTTGAAGATATTACCACGTGTCTCGATAGATCGGAATTGTCGAAAATTTTTCGTCAGGATTACGGAAAATTCGTGAATAATAGCGAAATTTCCGTAACGTACGATAATATGGAAAAATTGCAAAAAATTTTCGAGGATAACGCTGCATTATCGTTGACGAGAGAACGAAGCAAGAGCCTACCGAGAGATCGTGCCTGCGAGGAAAAATTCGATTGTCCGAGATCGAATATTTCGTTTCCGGTGCGCGTCGATTACAGCGAGGCAATGATCACCGCCGATGATCTGACGAGACCCGAATTCGTGCGTATGCTTACCGAGCTCAAGGAACAAACTCGCAGTGTTGAGAAAGAATTGTCGCGTATGAACAATGCCATGAGAACAACGTATCAGCAGCACACCGACGAATCGTCCGTTATTACCAAACTCGAGACAAATAAATCACCATTATCCGGCGAAAAAATGGATAAAAATCAAGCTGTAACGGCCGAGGCTGTTCGTCGGGTTTTCGATGATTCGACGAATTCAGGGTCGAACGATGGAATCTCACCGAGGGACAAGAAAACAGCAACGAGAAAGAAGAGAAACAACAAGAATGCATCGTCGCAGATCGATATTCTACGGGATGATCGTGCCTCGGATCCAATGACAACGAAAAAACTCGATCTCGAGTCTACGTGCAAAAGTTTCGTTCAAAATACGGAAATTAACAAGCGAAGTGGTAATTTTAATAAAAAATTGTCGGATCGTCAAGGGATAATTTCGACGAATCGAATTTTAACGGAAGAAACGAAAGATTTGCCGTCTATCGGGACGCAAACGTGCACGGAACGTGATTCGAAAAATTCCGTAAACGCGAGCACCGTCAACGAGGCAATATCCGTGAAACCATCGAAAATTCACAAATTAAAGATACAATCTCGTCCAGCGTCCGTGCAATCTTCGACGAACGAGAGAAAGTCGTGCTGCTCCGATAATTTGCAATTTTTCACATGTACAAACGAGCGCTCGTTGTCCTCATCGGGATCTCGCAGGAGTCCCTCGAGAATGAGCTCTGCTCCGCCATCGCCGGAAACGACCGCGAGAAGTATGATACCAAAGCTTCGAGCAAGTCCCGACAGATCGAGAAGCTCCTCGATCGATAATACTCCGATAATTTTGACGCGATCACCGGATTTTCATTCGATCGCATCGTTCGCGAATCCGATCGAGGGCGAACGCGAATCACCGATACAACGTGGTCGTCAGCCATCGCGTTATTCCGCGAAGAGACACGGATCGTCTCGTAGCCCATTGAAGAATCGTCAAATTAATACGGAATTGAGATCGCGAAGCGTCGATTCGAATGACAATAATGCCTCGTTACGGGATTCCATTGTTCTTCGAGCGAGCAAAGAAAACGCGGTTTCAAAGGGAAAATCAAAAAATTAAACAGATATCTCGTTCGGAGCCCACGGTGAATCGGCGAAATTATGGAAGAAAATGTTTTTTTTTTTTTTTTTTCAATCAAAACACAAAACGTATGATCCACTTTATTGTTATCCCCCCCCCCCAATCAAGTTCATCGACCCGATATAGTTGCTTGTATCCAAAATCTGTCGGAAGATAAATGAGTTAATTCTAAGAAAACATAAGTTATATGCACTCTTATTGTTTTTTTTTTTTTTTTTTAATGAAAGTCTTTTGTACAACAATGTATTTTCAAGCTAGTAATAAATCTTTTTTTTTCGTACGTCAAGATTCTGTTGATTTTTAGTTAAAAAAAAAAAAAAAATCGTTCAAATTCGCCATTCGAACGAAAGTCGCGTCAGTTAACGGTGAGTCAAATGTTAATTTTCGTTTTTTTTATTATTTATTCGTTTTCTCTTAATCTCTCTCTCTCTCTCTCTAACTTTAGGGCTTACAGAGTTAAAATTCTCTTTGTAATCGCGAGGAATTATACGATTTTTAAACTTTGATCGATCGGACTTTTAAAAAACAATTGACGCCAATGCACATATGGAAAAAGAAGAAAAAAAAAACATCATACGACGTAACATGTTCAAATTGCACACAGGCGTAGAACAATTCACGTCTCTACGTTTTAGATGCAATGTGACAAATGGGACGATTACCGATTTTCATGAAATTCATTGTATAATCTTCCCCCCCCCCTCCCTATTGAATGTTTCTAATATACTTAAATGTCATTTAAAATTATTTCGTTCACATCACGAGCGGAGAAATTCGTCTAGAAAAAAAAAAAAATAACGAAAAAAATTCACTCGCCTCTTATGTACACTTTCTTCGTATTTCAGTCAATTTATTACATCGGTTTTTCGCACCCATTACACATCTCCATTTTTTAAATTTTATTTAACCACTCTCTCTCTCTCTCTCTCTCTCTCTCTTTCACGATCGTACGAAACGTCGAACATTTAAACTAAGTAATTACAAATAATAAAAAATAAAAAGCCTCTTGCAAGATTTTTCGTTCTTCTAAATGTTCAGCTATTAAACTCGCTTTATATATATATATATATATATATATATATATATATATATTTATATATTTATATATATATATATAATACAAGATCGAGGCTCGCACGAGGGAGGGGGGGGTCCATTATTATACTATACGTTCTCAGTTACAAATTATCGGCTGCTTCGTAATACTGACCCAGCCCACTTCAAAGCTTTCGTCGGTCTTTCAATTTAAATTAAATTCCAAAAAATCCTTTTCTTGCAACTTCCACGTCTTGTCATATTCCTATTATAATACATAAATCTCAGTTCAGTTTTCATAGACGCTCGAACTTACGACTGTCAGAAAAAAAAAAAAAACAATTATAAAAAAAAGAAGAAGAAGAAGAAAAGAGAAACAACGAATGTACACACATGATTTTTTTCGTGTTACATTGCGAATGAAATACAGTGATTTATGTACAAGTATGTATATTAGATATTTCAATGTATCAACTTATCGTTCATGTATAAATTTACCGTTCTTTCACAGGGGGAGAGAGGGGGGATATTGTGTGATAAACAATATATCGTAAATGCAATCTAATCCCGACCATCGAAGTACAAGATGTCCGTTAATGTAAAAAAAAAAAAAAAAAAAAAAAAAAAAAAAAAAAAAAAAAAGACTTGCATAGTAACGTAAGAAATTAATGTCAGATAGTTCGTGATTTACATACATTATTAATTACATTTGACGATTCACGTTTTTTTTTTTTCTCATTCTCTCATCATTTAGCACAAAGTTATTTGTCATTGGTGCTCAAATTTGTAATGGAAGGATCCGTTCAGTGTCAAAGTCGAGACGAGGCTTTTAGCAGATCTTTTTTTTTCTACTTCATTGTCACGTGCACTCTTCGTTTATTAATTTTTTTTTTTTTTTAATTTTTAAATCGAGGCACAACGAAAAAAAAAAACGAATGGAAACGACGACGAAGATGCACGAACTTACGATTTTGTTGCAAAACAGGATTCCACATGTATAAATATAAAACGTAATAAGTTTATTGAGAATAATCGCGGTATTGCTACGAATTTTTCAAACACGCAGATTTCAATTCTAAACTGATGTGAACGAGGATATCGGTAGATTCCTGCAATGATATGAAATTTTTTGTTTTTTGTTTCGTTTTTTTTTTCCCCTTTCTTTTTAAACAAAAATGAGCTCGCTCGTTAGTTCATCGGTGTTTTCATTATCCAGTGCATATATGCGTATCAACGTCGTGATACCTTATAAATTTTTGCTTTTTTTTTCCCCCACTTTTAACGAATAATAATTATTTCATGATAAAAAAAAAAAAAAAAAAAAAAAAAAAAAAACGAAAAGGGACAATAGGTATAGCGACGTAATTGCAACATCCAGTCAGAAGCAAACTGATCGTTTCCTAAGCACATACACATTCGAATAAAAAGATTTTGTTTCTCCGGTGCCTTGATTTCTCGATGACTTATGAAAAAAAAAAAAAAAAAAAAAATGTAGTCAATACAATACTAATAATGATAATGATAATAATAATAATCATGATTACAATCAACTATAACGTCCATAAAGTATTTTCTTCGCCACTTTTTTTTTTTTTTTTGTACACGTTTTACTAAACACATTTTTTTTTCCGCATCTTGTTGAGAAAATAAATATTAATATTAAATATTATCTCGTTCGTTATCACTGTTCCGCATCACTTCTGCATCGGTCTTCCCCCCCCCCCCCCCTCGTTTCATTAATATTTTGTCTTGTTCTTGTTTAATGACACTAATTATAGTTCGTATTAATTATAATCTAAATTGGCAATGGTTTTGCCTAGTAAGTTTATAGGCCTCATTTTATATACGGAACATTACTGCGTCCACTTCCGCTGCGTCATCATATTATTATTATTTTTTTTTGTTGCCGTCGTCGTTTTTTTTTTTTAATTTACACAAATCCACAATATTCAAAGTTTATCGGGAGTTAGCAACTCGGGCTGTTCGTTACTTTACTGCCAGTTTTTGTTTTTTTTTTCTTTGTTTTTTTCACACGCGCGCACACACGCACACACACACGCACGCATACACGCACACACAAACTTTACACTAGAATTCGTAATAACGGTGTTGATCGGTGCTCGCATAGTTTCGAAGAGCTTATTTAGAGGCCTGTTTCGAGAGGTCACCTGTGAGTACTGCTGCTCTGATCGTTCATGTCGTACAGTACCTGCGCGATTGTCCTCGATGATTCTACATTACTCAGTGCCACACCTGCCAGATGAGGTTCGTATGCTCGGAGGTGTCTGTAATTGTAAAGAAAGGGTAAAAAAAAATTTTTTTTTTAAAGAAGAAATCACTCGTTGAATAGAAATTTTGAGCCAAGCGTATTTGTCAAAATGATGTATCGGGAAGATGTGAGATTCAAAATAAACGAAAATGGTCGCCTGAAATTACACGTAAAAACGAAAAATCGCAAAAGCCTCGGATTAAGTTGATTTTTCGTTGTTTAAAGAAAATTTACAAGATTCTCGTTGATGAAGATGACGAAACGAATTATTATGGATAAAATAATTTAACAAGTTTTTGACATTGTTGAGCAATCGCGGATAAATTATTGTAATACGACATTACATTATAATTATATTAATTATTATAAATAATAGTTTCGCATAATTGTTATTCGTTTGTAACAATTTTTCAATATTTCCTTCCCTTTTGTCCTCGCGTGTAAAGGATCAATTGCGAGCGATCATGAAACTTTGTGGTATATTTTTTTCTTCTTTTCTTTATAATTATTGAAAACTAATTGAAATAATAATCTCTCCCTACCTTCTTCCGTGCGCGGAGTATATGACTAGGTTTCTGAGAATGAGAGCTGCCGTCAGGCGAATACTTTTGGTCACCGGACCTTCGTTGTCATCCTGTAAAACAAAATTGTACATATTAAAACTCGATTGATGGGGAAAAAAAAATCGTTTAACCGTTGACTGCAAAAATTATGAAAAAAACAGAAAGTAAAATAAAAAATAAAATAACCAATAGCAGCCACTTTCACAACATTCAGAGTATCGAATGATAAAATTGACTATACATGGACACGATATGAAATTGCAGGGAGTTGAGTTAGTAACGCTCGTAACGTGAATTGCGCTACGGAGCGAGTATTAGTAACGTCTTATTGCGAGCTATTGCAAAATGAGATTAATGAGCAAAAAAAAGGGAGGGGGGGGGGCCACTTTTCTACGTGTACAAGATTAAAATAATAATAATAATAAATGATTCATCGTGTCCATGTTCGACGATTCTGGAGCGCTCGCTCCGTTAAGTCGTGCAGCATAATTTAGCGTATTCGTGTCCTTAAGAAATAAAGAAAAAGAAAAAAAAATTAAATAAAAAATGCGAATTACATTTAGCATCGGTAGTAACTCGATGGAGTGCAAATTAATTGAATTGAGCATGCCCAAATTGAGAATCCACACGTATCGTATAATTTGATAAATGAATATCGCAAAATTCATCGAACGTTGAACACACATTATGATCCGAAATATTAGCATGGAGAAGAATTTGATGATCGTAGGTCCATTTTTTTTTTTTTTTTTCGTCCTCGGTAAATCTTGATGAGTAGACACATATATGTTCATGAAGTAGCACAAGCCGAGTAAAAGATATATGAGATAGTGAAACGAAAAATCATGCCAAGGAAATGATAGCGATTGAAGGGATAAATAATTTAAAAAAAAAAATGATGATTATGAAAAAAAAAAAAAAAAAAAACAAACGGTGCGTGAACGAAGGGATCAAGCGAAAAATTGAAAAAAAAAAGAGGCAGCTTTCGCACGGCTCGCAAGAGCCGCGCACGTTTCTTGGCACCTTTCTGATTTTCTGAACTCATGTTTTTACCTGTTCTGGCGGAGGGTTTTGCCCAGGTCTTGGGGAAGAAGAGCTTGAGATGGCTGCAGCGGGCTTGGTTGGCCTCTGCTGCTTCGCCAAGAGAACAAGAAATTCGGTTAAGTTTTTACAGTAAAGATGTTGAAGTTTAAAAAGAAACTGCAGGAATAAATAGCTTCTCCGGGACTCGTAAAGACGTGTAAGATATATATATATATACATATATATATAATTTTGTACATTGGAAAATCCTTAACCAGAATTCTCATGGCAAACTATGGAATTGGACACCATACTCCCTTGAACCTACCGGACTATTCGCACATCTAATCTTACAACGATAAAACTCATCTTTTTTTTCTTCTTTTTTTTTTTCATTGAAATGTTAGTTTTACATTATAATTTTGTCTCCAATAAATTGTCTCTCCATCATCGATAGCCAGCCGAGAGACTTTAAAAAAAAAAAAAAATTTTCCAACAAAACCAAGAACGACGAATAATTTTCACACCGAAACACGAAAACTCACCATTAATTCTTTCGGATTAACGAACTCAAGGGCGTGCCTCTTTATGGCATGAAACGCCGCGTTCGGTGCGTAGCCCGGATGATGAGGCGTGGGTGGCGTAGACGTTGAGACTTCGGTCTTTCCGCTCACGGTCAGCTGTTTCCGTCTCACCGCCATACTCTTGAAGAAAAAAAAAAAAAAAGGGAAAAAAAAAATCAAATCAGTATTATCGAGAAATCCTTTCAATCCCGAGACATCGGAGAATCGTAGATCGCGTCCTTTGTTTTTTTTTTTTTTTTTTTTTTTCAAGCCAAAAGTTCAACGATACCTCTGAATTGCAATGCCTGTCGTACAGATGCGTCATAAGAGAAAATCTACGTCGCTTGAGACCGTCGCAGCTCGCCCAGAGACACACGATTTCTTCTCCGCTCGTTGGACAATGCGCTTCGCACACGTGCAAATATACTTCATGCGCAGTTTTGAATTGTCTTGAACGAAAAAAATTTTCAAATTAAAGAAAAAAAAAAAATGTATACACCGACATCGCTTCTCTCCGTTCCATAACCGCAAGATGAAGAAAAAAAAATCAAATCGTTGAATTCCTTACCTCAAGCATCCCCGCCATTCGCAGAGAAATGCATTCGGATCGATCTTGATCGTTACGGTCTTGCCGCTCTCCGTTGTCTGCTGACTCGTCGAAGGTTTGGATTCAGGCTCCGTCGACGTCGACGAGCTCACGGTTTTAACGACTTTCGCGTTTTGCTGCTTCGCTGCAAGCCCGTGGGTCGAGGCTGCCTGATGCGGCGTCGTTGGCCTCGTAGGAGGTGGCGTCGATGCCGGCGTCGGGGTTACGACGCGAGACGGCAGGCTCGTAGTCGTAACGGGACACTGCTGAGCGATCGCGGGAATCGTGACCGTCATTGCGCCAGGATTGCTCTGTGCGATCGAGCTGTTCATGATTATGGAAGCCTGAGGAATCGTCGCCGAGGTAGCCACGAGGGGCGGTGGTATATTCGCGAGCGACGAGCTTTGCAACAATGGCCGCGGAACTTGCGTAACGACGACCTGCTGTCCCTGCTGCGTCATTGCTACCATTTTTTGGGTATTCTGAGTCGGCGCGGACTGCGGCTGAAGGATTATTATGGTTTTAGTTCCGGTTCCCTGTTGCTGGGTTGTCTGCGCCACGAGTACCGTTTGCGCCTGGCCCTGCACAAGAGCCGTTTGCGACTGCGCCAGAACGTAATTTTGTCCCGGCACACCGCCGGAAACGACGTACTGCAACTGCCCGCTGGGACTCTGCTGAAGGAGCACTTGAGGCTGCGAGGGATGTCCTCGAGCCTTGAGCTGACCCGTCGGAATGATTATCTGATTGTTCGTTTGTATCGCCTGTTGAACGACTATTTGCCTTGAACCCGTGACGATCAGCTGCTGCTGCTGCTGATGATGATGATGATGATGCTGCGGATGATGATGATGATGTTGATGATGATGCTGCTGCGAATGCTGTATAATTTGATTGATAAACGTTCGCGGTTCCTCCTTGACAATCAGCGATGATTCCTCCTTGGCAATCAACGACGATTCCTCCTTGATCGTCGCGGACTCCTCTTTTACGTTCGGTTGTGACGGTGGCGGAGGAGGCGACGGTTCCTCGAGATCGAGCTCGTCCTCGATGCAATCGGCCGCCAGAGCAGCGTATAAATTCGCCGCGGTCGACGAAACCGTTGCCTTATCGTCGTCCGGATCCTCGGATTTTATGCTGGATACCGTTGACTCGATCGTCGTCGCCGAATCAACGATCGGATCCGGTGATGTCGTGCCGTTCGAATATTTTGGCTTTTTAACGTCAGCATCGTCGCTCGCATCGCTGTTTCGTCTCTTCATTCCACGCGGTGACTCGATCAGCGCATCTTCCGAAACTTCCGGCTTAATAACGCTGCTCGTGTCGTCCAACTCAATTTTTATCTTTGTCTCCGTTGTCGATTCTTTGAGCACCTTTTTTATATGATTCTCGACGAGATCCATACCCTCCTCGTGTATCGAACTTTTGCCCATTACACCGTTCATTATTGGCTCCTTGCTGACTTTTCTCTCCAACAAATCGGCAAGCATCATGCTCTGCAGTGGCTTGTCCTTGGAACCGATGCTCGACGAATCCTTCGACGAGCCGTCATCCTGCGCGTCCATCTCCAAGCTACTCGGCGCACCGTTCAACAGTATACCCTCGAAGCTCGTCAGTGAATTTTCCTCCTCGGCTCCGACGCCCGAGCAGTCACGACTTCCGCCTATGCCGCTGCTCGACGCCAACGAATTGTTCGTCGAGTCGGAATCCTCGGCCAATGTCGTTGGCATCGTGCGCTGATTGTTCTTGTTCGATGGAAAAATCGCGACTTGGGGCGGTCGGCAAACCTTTGGACTCGTCGATATGTGATTATCGGTCATGGCTGTTACTACGATCGTCGACGCTATCGTTTGACCGTTGTTCTCATTATCGTTTACTTCGGTCTGCGAAGAAACGAAAAAAAAAGGAGAAAAAAAAAAAACACGTCAGGCATTACGGATTAAAAAAAAAAAAAATAATTCTCGTTAGGGATCAAATTATCTTTGTCACTCGTGATCTCGTCCTCTATTGTAAATCTTGTTGAATTGAAAATTTTGTTTTTTTGCAAAAAAAAAAACGTGCTTTATTATTTAAATAAATTTAATCGAAATTACTCACCTTTTCGCAATTGTTCGTCACGATGATCTTGGCTCCGTTGAGCCTTTGTATCTTTCTGGCAGGAATCGTTGCGATCGCTGACTTTTGCGATTTCGAATTGACGGGAGCTTTGATTATTATCGCAGCTGGTGTCGCGGCGGGTGCAGCGGGCTGCACGACTCCGGTTAATTGTTGCTGGAGTAACCTCTGCTGTTGTTGACGCTGAGCAACCTGTTGGTGAAAAAAAAAAAAAAAAAAAAAAATTTAATCACGACCGATTCATCGTTCGAGCCACGGCAACTCTTTGCGGATGCTACAACACTCTTCGGAATAAATATCAAAGTTCAACTCTTCATGCTAATGGTTAGTATTCATCGGATTATCATCAGTGCCTGTACTGGAAAAACAAAAAAAAAACGTTAAAAAAATCCTTTCGTTTTTTTTTTTTCGTTAATACAACTCTTATAATTGGTAGATTGTTCCGACCGTGCGTCAAACTCAGGTCGAGACACGTCCCCGAGGGATTGGGTACAGTGGAACGGGCAAGCTTTCAAGGAGTAGGCACACGAAAAAACACAAACTTGATACGATAAACGATGCCTGATGTGAACGAAGGCTCACGAGTAAAAAAAAAAAAAAACATAAGCAAACAGAAAAACAAAAAAAAACGCAAGATTTGGACGTAACGCAGTATGGTTTTTCATCACCTAATAATGTCCGAGTCGATGAATTCCTGGATCGAAGTAAAAACAAAAACATACACAAGTTTTACGATGAATAATTGAGAATCCTTTGTGTTTCTCTTATTTTTAAATCTCGCTAGTCGCTATTCCCAGTGTCTCCTGTCTTTATAAAAAAAAAAAAAAAAAATTCCGTTGAATCATCCATGCGCAAGTAACGAGAATTTTTTTCCCTCTCTCCATCGCCAGCGCACACGCACGCAACGGGATGTTAAATTTTTTCTTCTCAAAATCTACAAATTATATTCACACTAATCCCTGAATCTCTCACGTTCGTCAAAAGAGATTTTTACTACTTCGAGTACAATCGATGATAAAAAAAGAATTTAAAAAAAAAAAACAAAAAACAAAAATGTCTTCATGTTATTGTACGACAACAATACCTGGTTGCTGGTTATTAGCTGGTTGGCACTGATGCTGGATGCGATGCTAGCGGTAGTGTTTGTTACGCAGGAAGTAGGGGCAGACACACAAGTCGCAGCGACGCTGGGCATGCAGTCGCCGCTGACCGTTACCTTCGTAGCCAGCAGGCTTTTTATTATCGAGCTCGACGTTGCTCCGATTCGATTATCCTCTTTGGCCGCTACCTGGATTTGTTGATTCTGCTGCAGCAGCTGCTGTTGTTGTTGCTGCTGCTGCTGTTGTTGTTGATGGTGAATTTGCGAGCTACTGGCTAGCAACGCTTGACTTAGGTGCGGATGCGCCACTGACACCTGATCCGCATCAATCACAAACAATGCTCAACGATTCTAGCGATACTTTTTACGATAAGGATACAGAAATGCCAACGCCTAAGCTGCTAGCCCGCGCCAGAATTTCTCGAAAAAATAATTAATCTCGACGTTTTTCACGATAATTTAGTACCCGCGTGTACAATAACGCGTCTATAATTGGGAGTATGAATGAAAATTTTTTTTTTCTATCGCATAATGTAGAGTAAGTGAGAATAATGAGGACGTATTTTTTATTTTTCGTTAAAAATGACAGATGCACCTGTTATAGGCAATTTAATTTCACGGATTTTGATATATATGCATATAGCGTGTGACGTCATAATGTTATATTTTTCAATTTGTTATATTAACGGCAATTTTGATTCAAATTAAAAAAATAAAAAATACGCACTAAATGTTTTTTCCTAAACTACCAGATTTGGAAATAAAAAAATTTCATTTATACTCCCAATTGGCAGAAGGTTTTTTTTTTTTTGCCAATATATGAGCAAAAGCATTTTGACGAGTACGAATGATTTTTTTTTTACTAACAAGGCACACAGTGGGCAATTTCTCATTTTGTTTTTCACTCTTCCTCTCTCTCTCTCTCTCTTGCTTTCTTTCGACGACCCATCACCATGGAAAACATTAAAAGAGCGAAAGAGAAGAAAACGGAAAATTTATTCTGACGCGCGAGAAGCAAAGAGCCAGCGAACGAAAGGTGAAAATTAGCGTACGGATGAAATTCGATGGAACGTGGAAAATCGTTATACCGGACAGACGAAAGACACGAGAGAAGAAGGAGCGGTGAAAAAAAAAAAAAAAAGGTAGAGGCCGAGAGACAAAAGAGACAGCAGTCTCTTTTTGGATCGAGCGTCAACGTTGATGCGCCATGGTCGGTTAACATTCTACTGAGAATCTCGATTTTTTTTCAGCGTCGCGTGTGCTTTCGACACGCGTGTTATTTGAAAAAAGAAAAAAATAATAATTATTATTTTCTCTGCGACGGGAGATTCGAGCTTGTGTTAGAAAAAAAAAAAAAAACAAAATTGAAAAAAGTAAAATAGTATTCGAAAAGCCGATTGTAGAAGAATAGAAAGAAAAAAAAAAAAGCTTTTTTGAGCGAGAAAATATATAACGACCATGATACGAGAACCAAGGGCATGAACGAATGACGTACACAGTGAACCAGGACTCGGACCCACCTGACTTTTAGAGTCAACCTTGGTGACCGGATTCTGGGGTTGATTCGGAGCGTTTGAGGATGGTTTCGTCGGGGCTGACAACTGGGCCTTCAATATGGGTGACGCGGGTGATTGGATTTTCGGATTTACGGAAAAATTGGAATTATCGGAATGCGAGCTATCGCAAATGGGACTTATTGGTTTGACTGTACGCTGTTGAACGTGATGCACCTTTACTGGAGTTGCGCCGATCGACGGTAGCGTTATCGTGTTCGTTCCAATCGCATTCTGGCTCGGTTGTGTCGTCGTTATGGAATTTGCGCGTACGCGAATACCCTCGTAGTACTGAACACCCGTTGTTTCTCCCTTCAGTGGATTCGGACCGATGCTACTGCCGAATACGCTTCTGCGAATCATTAAAATATTACAACACTCGATTTGTCCGTTCTGTGATGCATTGAACGTTGTCTGGTTTTTTTTTTTTTTTTTTTTTCAATTGTATAAACCTGTATGGAAACTTTTGAATGGGAGATTGTTGGGATTTTTTTTTTTTTGATAATTGCTCGTTTGGGGGATTTTTTGCTTACCTCGCGACTTTTGGAAAATGAAGAGGAGCGATCACGCCTCGTCTGCCGATCTTCGTGCAACAGCCGAGATACTTTTTGTACAATTCCTCCTGCTCTATGCGTATGTTCGGCGCGGGCTCGAACGTGGCTCTCAGCCAGCCGAGGGCGAATTGCTCGTTTTCTTGAATCACTTGCTGATGAGCATGCGCCGAATGTTGCGCGGGAGTCGTCGCTTCCGTTGTTTCTGAAAGGGGGAAAAAAAAAAAAAAATTCAACCTTCGTATCTCGTGACGAATCCAATGATCGAAACGTATAAACGTATAAATTTTCGGACGAATGCATAAAGTTTTGAGCTTTAAAAAATTTCCGACAATAAAATGAAAAATATTATGTACAATTATGGAATTTATCCTTTGAATGATTGTCGAAATTGCGATGAGTTTACGATGATTCTCTAAAAAAAAAAAACAAAAATGTATTGCGATAACGTTGAAAAACTTGCATTATCGTATCGTATCTTTAATGTTTGACTTTGCTTCAATTTTGATAATACAAAAAACAACAAAATTCATCGTATCGACGATTTAGTCGAATTGTGAAATAAAATAATTCTCGATTTTTGCTTTTTTAGCTCCTTCACTGGCGCAGACGATTCTGAGACCTAGGTGGACATTTCTGGTGGTGAAAAAAAATCGGAGAAAGAGCTCACAAATGTACTCTGAGACGTTTTGTCATAATTTTACACTCATAATTTTACGCTCAAAAACACCCACGAATACCAAAATTAATCCTTATGTTCTCAGAATATGATTTGAGAGTTCTGTAAAGATAAAGTTCGGCAAAGATAAAGAAAAAAAAAAGATGAATTATAAAATCCTACCGTGCAGCCTCCTCGTGGCACACTTCGGGGTCTTGAAAAGTAACTCAACAGCTAATGCCGAAGGTTTTTTTTCAGAAAGATTTGGATATGTAAACTTAGCATTAGTTCTCGTTTTCATTCAACAGCATCGAACTCGTGTCGCGCGTGTCGAAAAACCCCCGTAACACCAATTTCATAATGATTCGCCAGATTTTAAGATTTTTCGAAATTACGCCATTCGTCGCCATTCATCGAAATCAGCCATTTTTGAATTTTCAAATTTTCACAAAAAATTCGTGTTTAGCGAGTGAAAAAACCCCCCCATGAACATCAATTTAATCTACATTCGCCGAATTTTCAGATTTTCCGAAAATTTTCGATCGGCCATAGCGGGCCAGTAATTTGAAATTTTGAAAATTTCACACCAGATTCGTGTTCAGCGACCAAAAAAAAACTATAAACGATCGTTAACGCACCAGAAACATCCTGAATCCTCGTTTTTGGTTCAGAATTTTTTATCAGAAATGTTCACTTCAGTTTAGGATGCATATAACGCGTCCGTGCCAGTGAAGGGGTTAACGGAGCCTGCGGTAGTTTTTGAACGACAACGAATCGAAATGAAGCAATTTGATAGCCGGAACCGGAACGAAAATAGTACATTATGCTACTAGGGAGGAAAGTGCGTGATTTTTGCCGAGTGCGAGGTTTGCTGCCCGAGCACGAGGTAAAAATCCGCTCCTCCCGTGTGGCATATACTTCTTTTCACCCGACTACGATAAAATGACCAAAAAATACGAAAAACAAGACCGAAGGTATGCTCAAATCGCTTCGCATAAGGGAAGCGCGTTCCAACAGATCCCACACAAACCCTACTTTGTCTATCTACAAATTTTTCGTTTTATCGACTGAAAACATAATATGGCAATCATTATTGCTATTTTCAATGAATCAGATATTTGCAAGAAGTGAAAAATATTCTAAACAGAAAAAATACGATGTAAATTGCGTTGAAATATTGTGCGATTATCGAAAAAATTTGTATTAAATCTTTCATAAATCTCGCGTAGTCAGGGTTGAATTTCTATTCGGTAGATAGCAGCGAACTACGTTTCGATGTCAACAGACAAGAAATAACGCAATCCTATGACCATATATATAATATATATCCATATATACAATATATATCCATATATAGTTTCAATGCAGTGTTCTTTTTCAAAAACGAACTATTTTTCATTACTTTTTCGCAGCTACCGCGCTTCAATCACTAATTGAATTAGTGCATTTGATCGAACTTGGCTTTATGTATTATTAAAAAAAAATAAATAAAAAAAAACATATATAATAAAGATTTGTTAAAAATATATTGATGTTTTTATTTCGAACAAATACGTTTGGTGGTTGAAGAGAAGACCGAATGTAGTCATTTGCGAAAAATTTACTTTTTTGCCCGGAAATCTACTTTTCTTCTCTCTGGTCAGGAATTGATGACTTTCGACCCGCGTTTCAGGTGCGAAATACGGTCATTTTATCGCAGTCGGGTGAAAATAATATATATTCGCAAAGTCGTTGAAAATTCACAAAATTCAATGAAAATCTCAATCGTTAACGATTTCTTCGTGTATTTTCAATTGTCATGCCCGGGGTAATATTTCCGTTTTCGATATTTTTTTCAGTGATAAATTTTTCACGAATACGCATTGTCGGGGCTTTGTACGTACTGTGCGCGACGTTTTTCGTGACTGGTGTAGCGGGAGTACTCGGTCGCGAGGGTACCGGACTGACGGCAGTCGGAGTCGGAGCTATCGGGATCGGTGGCGAAGGAACGGGAATCGTCGTCGCTGGCAACGGCGTTGGCGTTGGCGTTCGCGCCGGAGCGATCGGCACGGCTGCCGCGGCTGCAGGAGCCGCGATGGTCGAATTTCCCGTGACGGACGAATTGGATGACGACAAAGTCGAGACTGTCTCGACTACGCGCATGAGGATACAGGCTTTTGGTCCGTAACTCTGCGCCTCGACGGTCACGAGAGCGACCAACGTGTCGATAGCCCCTCGTACACGCGCGACGCTCGTGCAAGGCCTCTCGCCCAGCGATGTCAGCGCGTAAAGACACTCGAGGGTGTACACGAGAAGGGCTATATCGCTCAGAGCCAAAAACCTGTAAAAAAAAAAAAAAAAAAAACAAAAACAAAAACGAACGTCAAGAAACGAAAGTAATCCAATCGAATAATAAATATTATATGAATTAATTAATTATGTAGACTTATGATTATGTAAATTGAAATATTTGTAGCAGTTTTTGTGCGTTTCAAGTTGGGTCACTGATCCAAGAACGACGAGATCTACATTTGTAGATTATGTATGGGCAAAAGCGCCAATTAAGAAGCTCGGATCATGCGTCACTACCGGCAATCTCTTTGTAACTTACAGATATTGTAGTCCATATTGAAATACAAGTTCCCAAAAATATTCTCAGATTTTTTTCCGTAGGTTATAACGGTTTTTTTTTTGATATTTTTGTCCAGTAAGAAAATTCGACAAAAATGTGTTTTGATGTAAAAAAAAATGTCAACTTTTAGAAAAAAAATATGAGTTTTTTTTTTGACGCCCCTATAATGGTTAAAATTGACTTTTAACTCTAAAAAGTCGATTTTATCACGTTGCCCATTTTTTGAGAATTTTTTTCAATATGTATCTCGAAAAGCTGAAAAAATTTTACATAAAATATGTCAAAATCACGATGGTTCCGCTGTAAAAACGTTTGGACAATATGACAATCGAAAAATAAAAA
Source organism: Rhorus exstirpatorius (assembly GCA_963564615.1). NCBI lineage: Eukaryota > Metazoa > Arthropoda > Insecta > Hymenoptera > Ichneumonidae > Rhorus > Rhorus exstirpatorius. Next base: position 51,928,487 of record OY751313.1, read on the forward strand.
ATTAACAAAAAATCAACATGAACATATTTTTTTTTATTAAAGTTACATTTTATTTATTTTTTTTAGGTATTATTTTTAGTTTTTTTTCTGCTGCACGGAAATACCATTTCATATTACAAAGTCGATAACTGGATTGATCTCATTGAGTTTCAAAAAATAATCCATTGACATTGTCATTTGATGCGTCAAGATATCTTAAGAATGAATGTCGCTGAAATTTTTCGCGAATAAGCTTGAAAAACGTTTTGTTACAGAGAAATTTGGCGAAGTATGATTTTACCGTCATGAAACTCAAATTATTTGGAAGCGGCGAAAAATAATGTAAAGTTTGGGCGTCTTTCGCAGTTCGAGACGAAGAAGCTCGGGAATCTCATTTTGGTTTCGATTCTAAAAACAGCTGAACCAACTAGCGAAGGGTCAATAACAAGATGCGATCTGTAAATTAGTTTTTGTATCTTATGATCGCCGGTAGAATTTTTAAGTCTACTTTTAAACTGTCCAGAGATAAATTAACGCGCATCAAATGCAATGTCAATGGATTGTTTTTTTTTCAAACTGAATGAGATCAATACTGTCATAAATTTTGTAAGTTTATATAGAAATGGTATTTCCGTGCAACAGAAACGAAAAACTCTAAAAATAAAACCTAAATAAATAATTAATTAAAAAAATAAAACGTAACGTCAATAAAAAATATGTTTAAATCGATTTTTTTTGTTAGCTTTTTATTTTTTAATTATTCCAAGAGTTTTTACAGAGAACCCATCGTGATTTTGACATATATTATGTAAAATTTTCCCGGCTTTTTGGAAAAAAAAAAATTTTTTTAATTAAAAAAAAATGGGCAACGTGAGAAAATCGGCTTTTCAGAGTTAAAAGTCAATTTTAACCATTATAAAGGCGTAAAAAACGAATTTTTATGGAATTTTCTTACTGTACAAAAATATCAAGAAAAAAATCTGAAAAAATTTGGGTACTTGTATTTCAAAATATGGACTACAAAATGTATAAGTTACAAAGCGATTGCGGGTAGTGACGCACGATCCGAGATCCTTAACCTTTAAAGGACGGGACTGGTCGAAATTTCTACCACCAAATTTGTCGGGCACTTGACGTGACAGATTCTTCGATATTATGTACAAATATCGTGTAAAAAAAGTCCAATTTCAACGTAAAAATCCCCGTCCTAAAAAGGTTAATAGGCGTTTTTGCCCATATATATTAGAGTGGTCCTTATTTTGGTCATTTTCGAATTTTGATTGCATCCTCTCGTAGAAGGGTTCCAAATAATTAAAAACAAATATCCCTAAAATTTGAAATTTTTATCTGAATATTAACACATGCCCCAGAGCTCCGGAAGTTTCCCTATTTGATTAACATTACGTTTTTACTGAACTTCATTCAAAAATCTGCCACACCGACAATAAGTACGAGAAAAATGTAATCCCGGTTGGAATCTCTTCAGGAATCCCGATATTATTTTATCAAATTTTCAGAAATTCAAAATTCAAAATGGCGGACCCAAAATGGCGGCTTTAAAATTTCGAAAATGCTCAAATCCACTCAAGGGTCAGCTTGAAAAGGTTTTGAGGGTCGCTGATGTCAAATTTTGTGTCGAAAATATGAAATTCAAAATGGTGGACTCAAAATGGCAGCTGTAAAAAATCACTTTGATTGAAACCCATAGTTTAACACCAGATATTTTCTATGATCAAGAAAAAATGAATTACTTATCAAGAATCACAGAACCTAGCCTTGACACGCATTCCATCTGAAAAATTGTCACTCACAATTGTTTCTTGAAATTATTATTATTTCTTTTTTTTCAGAGACAATTAAAATCGTTTGTTAAAGACAAAGCTTCATTCGCCAGCGATAAATTTGAGTACAACATTCATCATTGAGTGAATGAATCCGGTCAATCATTTTAATTCATTCAAAATATACTATGACAAACAACAATGAATAATTTGAAATCAGGAGGTAAAAAACATTTACAGCCGTAATTTTGGGTCCGCCATTTTGAATTTCATATTTTCGACACAAAATTTGACATCAGCGACCCCCAAAACCTTTTCAAGCTGACCCTTGAGTGGATTTGAGCATTTTCGAAATTTTAAAGCCGCCATTTTGGGTCCGCCATTTTGAATTTTAAATTTCTCAAAATTCGATAAAATAAGATCGGGATTCCTGAAGAGATTCCAACCGGAATTAGATTTTTCTCGTACTTACTGTCGGTGTGGCAGATTTTTGAATGAAGTTCAGTAAAAACGTAATGTTAATCAAATAGAGAAACTTCCGGAGCTCTGGGGCATGTGTTAATATTCAGATAAAAATTTCAAATTTTGGGGATTTTAATTATTTGAAACCCTTCTACGAGAGGATGCAATCGAAATTCGAAAATGACCAAAATAAGGACCACCCTAATATATATATATATATATATATATATATATATATATATATATATCTCCAGAGTCATCAAACACTGTGACTAAAATTTGTGTAAGTATTGATAAATTTGACAAGCTCTCGGATAACAATAATAAAGCTTAAAATATTGTATAGCTTGATCCCCGGTGTCTGTCAGTAAGGGAATCGTCACAAAAACAAAAAAAAAGATATAAAATTTTCACCTGCAGATGAGTTCGTAAACCTCGTCCTCGAGACCGAACGTGACGATCTCCTCGTTGCTGTCCTGCTGGCTGACTTTGTTGAGAATCTCGAGGCACGATATAACGATAAACCTGTCCTGTGAATCTACGCCCTTGGCGACGCACGATAATACCGCGTCGGTTATTCTCTCACCGGCCTCCTTGAGAATAATCTCATTGGCAACGTTGCCGAGTATGTCGAAGCCAAGCTGATGCAAATTGCTCCATCTCGCGCGTACGCACAACAATACGAATCTAAGAAAGCATCGATTTCTCCCCAATACAGCCGCGTTCTCCGGTGTAAAACTGAGATTTCGTAATATCGATGCTATCTGCAGTACCCGCTGCCCGTACGGATCCTGTGTACCCAATGTTCTCCCGACGCAAAATAAATCCTTGTCGTCGTCCTCGAATCTGATGGAATTTTGATTTTGATCGGTTGGACCATCGTCGTCGTCGTCATCGTCGTCGTTGTTGCCATTCTCCTCCTCCTCTTCATCCTCCACACGGGACAAGGTTGCCCCGAGTCGCGAACAATCCGTGATTGGCTGCGAATAAAATGACAAAGGAACCTCAAGCCAAAGAACAGTTTTGTACATAATTTTTTTTTCGTTCTTTACAATTTGCTTTTTCAATATTAATTTATTAATTGACGAAAGATTGTCTCACCGCGTCAACGTCCATGAGTAGCGTAGTCGCGTTATCCTGACCAGCGTCACTGCTGCTCGTCGTTTTGCTCGTTTTGTCCTTATCCAGATTTTTTCTACGCGCAAACGTATTGAGATTGTTGCTCGCCGGTTTCTTCATGAATAACCTCTCGTCGGTAAGATCAATAACGTCCTGGGAATCCAGTACGTCCGACCAGAACGAGTTTATCGAGTAATTTCGTACCCTCGAGTAAACCTCGATGAACAATTGACGGGTACCGGGCGAGTCGAATACACCGGCGTGGGCAAGAAGTATGTTAATGAGCCTTGGATACTTGTCGAGACGAAGCGTGTGCTTTCCCTCGTTCGACAATAACGTACAAACATTGATGGCAAAGTCCTGCTCGTTTGGCAACGGCGAGAGCAACGACAGAGCGAGCTTGTCGTAGTTCGATGGCTTGTAGAGATCCGCCGAGAGACCATTGTAATCGCGGAGCGACTCTGCAAATGCAAAGAAAGAGAGAGAGAGAGAGAGAGAGAGAGAGAGGCAACGGAAAATGTTAGAAAAAAAATTGAAATACGATTGTAGCAATTTTAAAACAATATTATCGACATATATGGGAATGGTATAATGTTAAAAATTGATTCGTCATGGAAAACCGATGGTAGCACGAGTCGATGAGACAAGTTAGCTTTGACGTACAGATGAACGCACATACGCACTTTTACATAGATACAGGCGTCTTTAAGATTTCGTAGCTATCGCTTTACGCAGTAATTGTCATTGGACTATTACGATCAAGAAATGTTCAAGTATGCTCGAGTGACTCGAGAAAACAATTCGTATTATTGGAGCGCGATAGAGTTTTTGGTTACCATGATAGAATGGCACGAATTGTGAGCGAGAGAGAGAGAGGGAGAGAGTCTCTTGTGAGAGCACTACGACGAGGCAACGTCGTCCGCGACTTCGAACCGAATGAATGAACCATCTCTCTCTCTCTTCGTTCTAGTTGCTCTCGCTCAATCGTATGTAGTATACTATATATACGTCATCTCTCTCTCTCTCTCTCTCTCTCTTTGTGGATACTTGTCGCCCGGCAGGGTGTAAGGAGGGGATAGAACGTAGATCCGCGCCGGTACCCGTGAATCGCCAGGTCCTATCGGTCGTGCCGCGTGTTTTTGTGCTATATAGTACACCGGTACATAGTAAACGCTCTACGCACACATTGGAGCACCATCGGCACAACTTTCAAGGTAAGCTCTCTCTCTCTCTCCTCTCCTCTCTTTCTCTCTCTCTCTCTCTCTCTCTCTGGTCTCTCTTGGTGTATTTTCTCGCTGTATCGTATATACGAGAGAATCGGGAGGGGGGGGATTGAGTGCAACGAGACCAAGGACGTGAGAGTCGCCGAGCGATACGACGACATTCGTTGTTGAGGCAGGTCAGGCAAAGATTCCGGGCCCGATTGACGCATCAAAGCGATTCAGGAGTCGCCGAGCTGTATACGCGAACGGCGATAGTTCGAGAGACATATCTCGCTACCGATGAATTACCACCGTGCGACTGAAATGACGCGAGGTATTCGATTTTTTTTCAATGCTGTGCGCGGTATACGATTTTTTTTTTGCACGTTTGAAATACCGCGTTTTCAATTTTCCTGCTGAATATGTCCTGGTCATAAAATCAATTGCTTGGTAGACGAAGTTTTTGTTTTCAAGTCACGATCCAATGGGGCGTGGAATGATGAATGGAAGAGTCGTTTGGAAAAGGATTTTTTTTTTTTTTTTAATCGAACGGTAATTGGATACTTCGATCGTACTTGCATGAAGCTCCGTAATTATTCAATCGTGTTTTCTTCTGTTGCTTCAGTCACTAGAGTCGTGACCTCGGTGCTTCGATGGCCAAAAAACTGGATCGAACGTGGTAAAAATCGTTAAGTTTGGTCCTGTCAATAACGATTTCGTCAAATATTTTAGATTTTTTTTTTCTCTGTAATGCCCTCCTAGTGCTAATTTGATAAACTTTTTTATTGGAATTTTCTGGCAATGGAGTAATCAAATTGCTGAGGTGCATTCGCGGCTAGGGGAAAGTTTCCAGCAACGTTTCTAGAAAAGCAATTTTGTTTTTAAATATAATTCGAAAATTGTGCGTGTGTTTTTTTCTTCTTCTTCTTTCGTGTGCGTTTTCATTGAATATTTTTCAAGCCCTTCTGCATATTATGAAGAACGGTTTTAAAATTAGATAAAAAAAAAAAAACCAACAAATGGAGCAGCGTTGAGAAAAAAAAAAACAGATATGGATAGCTCTGTGTATGAATTTAATTTTCAAAGCCACCAATTAGTTGGAGTAATTTACAAAAATTTCTTCACTCGAAAATCGTTTTGAAGTTCGATAAAAATTTTCAGTGTCAAGTTCATCGTTTAAGAATCAACGATCTTGTCATGGTAAAAGAAAATTCTCAAAAACACCGGATGGCTAAAGATCATTGCGTGAAATTTTTATCCAACGAGATAATGAATAAATAAAAAAAAAAAAAAAAAGAGAATAAAATGGAGCAACGAAGAAAAGAATTTCGTAAAATCCGAGATGACAATGGTCGTCGTGATTGAAGGTTATAACGAATAAGGAGGGTCAAAACGCTGCTGTGGGATATTCGTCGCATGAGCCAGGGCCAAATCAAATTCGCCAAAAGCTCCTGGGCTTTAGCGTGGATGAGGATAGTTGCGTGGTAAAGTAATCGCGCAAGCGCCAGATCGTGGATGCTGCATACTTTTGCACACTCGTGTACGATTTAGTATACGATGGGAATAGTGGATAGCGGTAGTAGTGGCAGCAGTACGTAGTTTATATATATCGCGCTCCGTGTCAACTCGGCCACCCCGTTTTCTTTTTTTTTTGGTCTCGAAAAAATTATTCAGTGCGGGCATTTCGAAGGACAATATATCCATGAAATTTCACCAAAATTTCATCCTCCCCACTATTGTTGGTTCTCGAGAGAATGATTAATTCTCAATTTTGTAAAAATCATAACCTTGTAACTGCTGCCCGGATTTAAACGATTAAAAAAAGTATTTTTTTGCCCTTTTCGAAAAAAAAAAAAAAAAAAATACGCCGTCATCGGATAAAAGCTCATTAGACAGTTTTCCGGGTAAATTGACAAAAAAAAAACAATTTTTTTCCTCTTCGCCGATGCCCTCTTCCATCTTAAAAAAATCCTGTGGAGTTGCGTATTGCCCCGCTCTATCAGGAAAAAAAATAGTGAGTTAAATTCCGGGTGGCCCTTTCGTGGAAAAAAAAAAAATCGAAAAATTACCCCGAAAACTGTCCAATGAGCTTTTCTTCGGTGACGGCACATATTTTTTTTTTTTTTTTTAAACGTTCAAATCCGATCAGCAGTTACGAAGTTATGATTTTTATAAAATTGAAAATTCATTAATCATTATCTCGAGAACCAACAATAGCGGGTGGAGGGATGAAATTTTGGTGAAATATCGTGGATATATTGTCCTTTGAAATTCCCATACTGAATAATTTTTTCAAGACCAGAAAAAAAAGTACGGGGTGACTGAGTTGACATGGAACGCGACATATATGGGGGAGAGTCAACTTTGGTTGGGAACCAGAACCAAAAGCACCTCTCTATGTCTCTCTCGCTCTCTCTCTCTCTGTATTTCACCCCTCCACGTACAAACATTTATTGATTGTGGGTCTCGCTCTTGCCTCCTCTTTATCGCACTCGTCGTCTTCAACACAATTTCCTTCTTTCTTTCTCTCTCGTTTCAATTTTTAGTTCATCGTATCCTGGGAAGTGACATCTGCGCTTGATAAACTCGTCGTTATTCTCAGATGACTTTGAGAATCTTCGATTTTTGCGCTCATGACGACCCAAATCCATATTACTTGACGTAAAACCGTTTATTCATCTCTGCGAAACATTTCCCCGCACCAAACTGAGCGACTTGAGATTTTTTAGAAGCAAATCACGTCTTATGAACATAATTTGAAATTTACGCAGTGTGCATGTCCAAAATTCGAACTATGTCTCGGTAAAATTTCAATTCAGTTTGGAGCTTATTTACGGAGCAAAAAAAATTGCAATGTTGCGTAGGGGATGTTCGGGTAGCCCCGGACACTTGAATAAAGTATATCAAAAACATATAAATAACAGGTTCTAAAACGTTTAATATCATACGATTTACGATCTTCAGAATCTCTTTGATGACTTTAACAAAACAATAGATACTTTTTTCAATTGTGTGAATTATGTAATAACAGAAAAACGTTACCATCCAATTTTGGGCAATCGGGAAAAACGGCGGGTAGCCCCGGACACACGTTTTAACGACGATTCAATCGTTCTTTAGCTTTACAAACATCATAATACCAATGGATATTCGACGATTCAATGTTGACAGAGGCTTCGTGAGCCCAATCGCTGGATTTTCGACATTCAATCCAATATTCGTCGAAGCTTTCCCCACGCATCCCCCGTAGCCTCATGACGATCTTCATGGGAGCGCGTTCGATAGTTTTTAGTTCATTTCTGTTCATTTTTTTGTTCATTTCTTCCATTTTTTTTTTTTGAAAATTTTTCTTCGTTTTTTGTTTCAAAATGTCCGAAGGTACGCGACATACTTGCGTCCGGGGGCTACCCGATAATCCCTGTCTCATATTATTATTGATAATTATCAAATTATAAACGCAATCAAATTGGAAAACTGTTATAAACGTAATGCATATGCAATGGCCTCTGATACAAGTAATAAGTTCAGTCGTATTACCCGTGTCTTTTATATGAAAACCTTCTTCGAAGTCTGATGAGCGCGCACGAAAAATCTTGCCGATGATAAATTTTACAAATAAATTTTATCCGGTCAGCGCTCATGCCAAAATACTGACTTAAATTTGTTTCTATGCACTACGGGGCACGTGTTAATATTCGTCACTTTGTTTACATTTTTGACTCTATTGTTGCATACTTCAAGTGTCCGGGGGATACCCGCCGTCCGGGGCTACCCGAACTTCCCCTACATTTGAGCGCCGGCTACAAAGTCTTTAATGAACAGAGCCATGCGCGATCTTAAGGCGGCCCATCAGTGACAAAACTAGTCAAAAATCGTGACGTGAAAAAAAATCATAAAACCTATCATAATATTTTCTAAATACTCTGTCTAAATAAAATTTATGAATTTCGATTACGTTTCCCGTGATATTTTATTCATAATTTATTATAAATAATATAAATAATGTCTCAACTGACAAAAGTATTTAACGCTGTCAGAGCGATCAAGTCAAAAACGATAGCTGATATTCATATGTTTCCTCGCGTGCAGAATGACAGACATATACAGGGTGTCCAATAGGAATGTGTGAAAACTAATCGAATCTCCCCTCCCTCTCTAACATTGTAAGGAACCCTGCGTTTCAGAAATTTGTACCTGAGACCTGTCAGTTATATTCTAGCTGTGGTAGAAAGCGGACAGTCTTCTTAAAAATGAGTGAGCTAACTATCGAAGAAAAAGTTTTTCTCATTGAATGTTATTATTCAAGAGGGAAAATTTATAGTGAAGCGTTCAGAGGCTTTCGTACGAAGTATGGAAGTAAAAAAGTCAGAAGTGAAACTACTCTTAGAAGGTAAGAATTGAATATTTTTTATATCAAGGTTTATGAACAATCAGATCTAAAGATCTCATGTTTCAAAATTTTTTAGATTGTAACTATTTTTTTTTTCCGTTTGCAGAGTAATCGATAATTTTAAAGAGTACGGAACATTACAGGACCGTAGAAAAGATTTGTCAGGCCCTTCCACCTCGGTAACTACAGAGGAAACGATTAAAGCAGTTAAAGACTATTTTGAACAAAATCCTTAGTCTTCAATCCGTAAAGCCGCTCAAGCTTTAAAAAATAAGCAAATCGTCGTTGCACAATATTCTACGTCATTTTTTGAAAATGCATCCTTACAAAATAACAACGCATCAATTATTGTCTGAACATGCCATGAAAACAAGAAAAGAGTTGTGCAACTCATTGTGTCAAATGTTGGAAAATGGAGAATTGAACGAAAAACAAATAATTTTCTCCGATGAAGCCCATTTTTGGATAAATGGCTATGTTAATAAACAAAATTATCGCTTTTGGGGTTCAGAAAATCCGAAAGTCGTAGTGGCAACGTCTCTTCATCCTGTAAAAGTATCCGTATGGGCAGCTGTCTCAATAAAAGGGATCTACCTGCATTTCTTTGAATCTACTGTTACCGGACAGAGCTATAAAGAGATGTTGGAGACACAATACTTTCCCTATGCAAAGAAAAAACATCTCGTTAAGAATTATTACTTTATGCAAGACGGAGCAGCACCTCATCGAACACAAGAAGTTTTCGAAACCATCAATAAAGTTTATGGTGATCGAGTTATCGGCCTTGGATATCCTCGATTTACACGAACAGGGATGGAATGGCCCCCTTATTCACCCGATCTCAATCCTTGTGATTATTTTTTGTGGGGTTATATTAAAGATCACTGTTATGAAAACAACCCAAAAACTGTAGATGATTTGGTCAAAGGAATAAGGAAGACTGTCGATGGCATTTCAAATGAAACTATAGAACACGTTTTTAATAGTTTTAAAAAGCGATTAGAGTACTGTGGTGATTCAAATGGCTCACATTTTGAAAATATTTATCATTGATTTTGACATTTTTTTTTAGTATTTGCTTAAATATATAATTTTTTCTATGGAAACATCGTTTTTTTGTAATAAATTGACATAAAATAAAAATGACAACTCTCTTCTATTAAAAAAAAATTCCACTGATCTGGTTCCTTTATTTATTGCAAAATACCAATTTATTAGTTTTCACACCTTCCTATTGGACACCCTGTATATTGTATCCGAGATTTGCACACACGATGACTTTCGCGATTAAATTTCTCGGGAAAATCCCTGGCAAGACACAATTTTTTAAATACCATTGGAAAGTTCACGATTTCATCTTTCAATACTCAAAATTTGAATAAGAACTCTCGTCTTTATCAAAAGGTATCACGTCACTTCCGGTGAAAATGGAATCAACTGCCATAAGACGCATGCTAAAATAGGTAATTTTAAATTACTCGTTCGCAATAATTTGCCTGGCAACATACCCTGAAATTTTGAGAGAGCGTTCATTGCATCTTAGATAACACTCTCCCGAAGTTTCATTCGTATCGCCGGTTTTTTAATTCACCGATGAGCCACCTTAATAGGCTCGCGATATGTCTGATCGTGCCATTGAACATGATTGGTTGAAAAACTAACCAAGTATTCTCTGAAATATTTCGCGTCGATCAATACCAAAATCGTTAGCCCTTGGAGAATTTCCTTGAAGATATTGTAACGTATATAACAAAAATCGCGTCAAAATTCACTCCGAGCGAGTGAGCGACTGATAGCGCCCAATGTATAAGTATAAAGCATGGGAAAATCTCCCCCCACTCCGATCCATCCCCACCCGATTTCCAAAGAAACTTAATTTGGCGAATTTTTCGTCTAAACTTGTCCAAAGTATCGAGATTATCCACGAATTAATTCACATTTTTCAAACTCATAACTCATGTTTGTTACGCATTATTGACTCAGAAATTTCCTGACTTTTGCAGGTTTTCCACGTAGGTTTTGCAAATATTCATGCAATGAATCGTTTTTGTGAAAAAAAAAAAACATTTTAACCCACTTGAAAAAACATTGAGAGAATTCTCAATTCGATCCTTACATTGGAAAATAAATATTGAACTGGATAACATAATTTCTTTTCAAGTTCAAATACATGAAAATGTTAATTATTAAAATGAAAAAATTAAAACAAAACTGAAATACAAACAAAATTTAAGGATTGTCAAGTAAAAATATACATACATCAAAAGTAAATACCGAACCTGTTCTTTGTTATAAACGGAAATTTTTGTCAGTGCCAATAAATGAAAAATAAATATAAACATTTATCTACAATAATAATTAGGAGTATGAATGAAATTTTTTTTTTCAATCATTTGGGCGCATAATGTAGAGTAAGTGAAAATAATGAGGACGTATTTTTTATTTTTCGTTGAATATGACAGATGCACACCTGTTATAGGCAATTTAATTTCACGGATTTTGATATACATAGATATAGCGTAACATGTGTGACGTCATAATGTTATATTTTTCAATTTGTCATATTAACGGCAATTTTGATTCAAATAAAAAAAAATAAAAAATACGTACTAAATATTTTTTTCTAAACTACCAGATTTTTAAACAAAAAAATTTCATTCATACTCCCAATTGCGTAGTTGCGTATCGACAAATCGAATGCAGAAGCGTAGCTTTAGAGATTTGGAGTAAATTATTTTTTAGTTTTTGAAATTTTCATTGTTTGGCACTGACGTAACTTTTGTCGTATATAATAAAGAATAATATAAATATTAAAAATATACAAAAATATTTATTTTTATGCTTTTCAGTTTTTTTTAAAGTTGATTTCATTTTTCGTAATTCTGGCAAAAAGTAAATTTTGAAAAAATTTCAGACAATTTTATAAATTCCCTGACTTTTTCCTGATTATTCCAGGACGAATGAAATTCCCTGAGTTTTCCATATGCGTAACGACCATGTAACTCAAATCGCCCAAAAAATGCTTCATACAAACATTTTGGGATTTGGTTTTTTACGTTTTTTTTTTCATCTTCTTCACAATCTTCCGGAAGTATGACGAGACCCAAATGATTATAAATAATTACTGTATTTTTCCCCACTCCTCCAAAGGACTGAGCTAGAGATCGGGCTCCGAGATTTCCGCTGATATCCACAAAATTCGTTCGATGACAATCGAAAGTCGAGAAAGAAACGGAAAGTTTCGTTCTCAACCTTTTTTTTTTTTTTTCTCGAGTCTGCGTGCGAGTCACGTTGTTTAATTCTTTTTTTTATGCATCGCAGGATTTTTTGGAGTAAAATTCGTAGATAAATTTTTAGCGCAGAGATGGGAGATTCGACGATAATATTTCCGTGATGCGAATTCGAGGTATAACGGAGCGCGGCGACGAGAGACGAATTTTGCGAAAACTTTTTTCCCCGGATAAAGTCTTTCGTCGATTGTTGTCACTAATCGACGATAAAGTCCTATCGAGTTTACTGGTGGTACTCGTTCTCTCTCTCTCTTTTTTTCTAACTTGCTCTTGGCTGCAACATTCGACCCGTTTGATGATGCCGTTTCTGTTGAAACAAGCCAGGGCAAAAGGCGCCGGTGGAGGCGCGCAGGCGCCATCGAGTATAGACCGAGAACGTGAAATTCCACCAGACTGCCGACGTCTGTAAAGCCGAGAGAGGTGCTAACATCGTGTCTCGTTTCTGCTCTCACTCTATATCTCCCACGACGATTTATGCCTCGTCCAATATGCTTCGTGTTTGCACTCAACTATACAGAATGTTATCCAGTATAAATTAAAGAGAGAGAGAGAGAGAGAGAGAGAGGCGCCCGTCTGCAATTACGAACCGATTAAATTCACAACACACAAGCTCGTTAATTCTCACAGAATTATTCCGGAAATCCACTCAATCGATTCCTCCAAGCAATGACTCACACGCGCACCCTCGGGGTTATTCGAATTTGCTGGAATCGTAAAACTCAATTAAACGTAATGGTGAAAATTTAATTATACGCCGATTGGGAAAGTTCGCTCGTCGCTATATTCACGAGTAGCGATGATGTTGAAATTTGCATCGTTGGAATGCAACGAAAATTGGTTTTTTTTTTTTAAATTAAAAAAAAAATCATTTCCAGTATTGCTGACGCTTGTCTGGCATATTTAGGCCCCAGGTAACGAAAAAAAGGTTTAAACGATTTTCGACTTTGAGACAATACTCGAAATGATTTTTTTAAAAAAACCTATTTTCGTTGCATTCCAACGACGCAAATTTCGACATCATCGAGTAGCGAGGATTCGGAGGATGTTAAATTTGTGAGAAACGAACGACAGAGAGAGAGAGAGAGAGAGAGGTATAAATAAATATATGTGGTTTATTGTGCTCATGCATTTTCACAAAAATGAAAAAAAAAAAAAGCTTTTTCCTTTTTTTGAAAACAGACTTTGAACGTATATAAAATATGAGACAAATTTCATTGTGACTTTCTGCTCAGAATTTTCACATCCAAACTTAAAAACAACGGAAATTTCAAATGAACGAACTAAAATTGCTAAGAAAGAAATGAGAGAATAAATGACAAAACGATATTTTGAGAATTGAAAAATCATGATTCTCAGTCGTGTAGGCATATAGGGTGACTGAACCAGTGAATGAACGCATAAGCCTTTTTTCTATTTCGATAAAGCCGTATAATTTAACTTATTACGAATTTCTTTATGAGCTAATTGAATCTTATAGAACAATGTTCACAGAATATAAAAAAAAATATTTGAAGTGCCCTGTTCGCAAGGATTTTGTAAAAAAAAAATTATAATGAACGAAATTACCAATTTCCCAGTGAATGAACAAAAATTCCAATGAATTAACGCTTATCTTTCCAGTGAATGAACGTAACAATGGAACCAGAGATGCGTACGCATACTCGTGCGTTTTGAGGTTATGAAAAGCCTTTTCAACGCTCGTTCACTCACTGGAAATAGGTTAAAAAGCTGGACCAGTGAATAAACGGCCATATATCGCAAACAATATTGGGTTTTTGACCAAAAATTCATTAATATAATTGAAGCTTAGCAATGTATAACGTTGAAAAAATTATTGCATATCTTTTACAAAGATTTATCGAGGTGATATGGAATATTCTGGTATTCGATGCACAGTCAGATGGTTATAACAACATGGCTGTCTCTTATGAATATGCGCCCCAAGTACGAAAAAAAAATCCATAGCATCGCAAATCTTTCACAGCGTCAAATAACATCACTACTAGATGTTTTCTCAGAATTTTCACTTCATTATGAATACAAAATTCTTCATAATAATAGAATCATATCTCTGCCGTTTAATTAAAATACTAAGTCTGTTCATTCACTGGTAGGTTCAGTCACCCTAGACCTCCAAACGCGATGGAAATTCAGCCACTTTGCGTACAATGTACGAGATTACAAGACACGTAAATGCCAGTCCGTTTGAGCACTAGGGGATTGATTGCGTTGAAGTTGAAATCCCAGAGCATTGAAACTCCGGAAATTACATTACCCATGTGTATAACGAATTATCGAATCGTGAATATTTCTCGAATTCTCTCGATCGCAGAGGTCAAAGGTCAACTTCGCGAGTATATGAATTTCCGTGAGCAACGATTTTATTGGAAATTCGTGAACCCGGAATTAATTGCATTTCATGAATGTTGAACGACGATAAAAAGTTTTTTTTCCCTCGTTTTTTATATTTATTTTTTTTTTATTATAATTTATGGACCCATACCTGCAACATTGTGCTGATGATAGTTGTAGGTGAGTGGAACCGAGTGGAGTGCTCTCGCCGACCATTTGCGATGTCGCGAGTCCTCGTCCTCGTCGTCGGCCTGTTGGCCATCCTCGCCGAGGAAATGGACCTTCTCGTACCTGTCGAGATATCTGCGGGGGCAAGACGAAAATTCGTTAAGCGACCACGAATAAAAAAAAAAAAAACCTATTCGGTCATTAGAATCTTTCTAGCTCCAATTTTCTTTTTTTTTTTTTTTTTCGAGATTTTCATTGCTTCGTGATTCACTTTCGAGCGAATAATTGATTACCGGTAATTTTCACTGTCATATCATGAGAGATATTTCTATCGGATTCTCATTGCGATACTTCGTTAATATTCATTCGAATCTACAATATTATCGACACCATATAAAATTATATCCAGAATTTTGTGCTTCGGTATCTCGTTGACCAAAACACGTATCCGAACATGCGGGCAATCGATGATAAATTTATTTCAATTTAGTTGATTCGACCAAATTTCTTTTTCTCAATGTTATATCCTTGTTCAGGAAATTGGGCCGATTGCCATGTACTCCAATTTTTATGAATCCATTGAAAAAAAAACAATAAAATATTGTTTTTTCGAGCCCGGAAGAGCCGAATTATCTTTCGTTTCGTTGAATGACGAAGGAGACGCGCAAAAATAGATGCCAAATGGTAGAGAGAGAGAAACGAGCGGAGTAAGAGAGTAAGAGAGAGAGAGAGAGAGAGAAAGAGAGCCGTGGGTGGATAGTAAAAAGAAGAGTGTTGCGGGTCGGGTACAGCGGAGATTGTAAGGGAGGAGGGGAAGAAATGGTTGTAGGGCAGCCCCATTCATGCCCCAACGAGAGACAGTAGAGCTCGACGTCGTTTCAGTAGGTGCTCGACATCGTCGGGGCGAAGACCGTAGGTAGGCAAGCAGCACAACCACCACCACCTCCATCGCGAGCGATGGACTTGGTCGCTCTGCTCTCTCATCCAACGTGGTCGCCGCGTGTGCGAGACCGGCAAAGTGCGTCGAGTGCTCAGCCTGCTGATATTCGTAGGGTGCAGAGAGAAAGAGAGAGAGAGAGAGAGAGAGAGAGAGAGAGAGAGAGAGGGGAAAATTGAGCGAGAGTATAGACTCGTGTTGCTCACTGGCTCAATCGCCTCAAAGCCACGTGACTCTCTCGTCGCGAGCATGAATGAAGTTCGCGGAGTCCACGGGACTATTGCGCGACGCGAGAGAGAAAACCTTACCGCGGATTTTTACACGTTCGCATTATCTTTACCGTGTTTATACTCCATTTCACGTTTCGTACTACAAGTATAGTAGAAATACTATACGAAAGCAGATTGACGGGGGGACGTAGTACCGATGACGATAATCTCGGTAAAATTTCTTGTATAGCAATGAAGAACAAGAGAGGTGACCTTGTTGGAATTATTATTGTTTGATATTTATATTTCGAGCATCTTCAATATCGTTGATATTTCGTTTTTTTCAGATTTTCATGCTCGAAATTTTGTCTAAATTTTACTTTTGATCGTGAACATGTTTTTCGCGTTAATTAATTTTTTTTTTCAACTGCATACAGCTCCGGGTATTCATTTGAAAAAAAATCCTACTTGGGAGATAATTTTTCTAAAATTCGAATGTTATTGGAGAATTTTTTCGTTTTTTTTTTTTTTTTATTCATCACATCTACACGAAGACGAGAAAATTCGTCAAGTTTTAATGTTTATTGATTTTTTCTTATTCTTTTTTTTTTTCGTAAAAATTCCATGAATTGTACGAACGAGAAAATTTGCATCTATCAAGTTGAAGTCTTAAAATATTTATATACATATTTCGTGAATTTTATCGAGAGATACTATGTGGATGATATTTTGGACTTACCGAAGATAAATTTGCTTCAGTCCAACGCCGCTGTTGACGCAGCCACCCGGTAGGTGAAATTGTTCGCACAGCGCCGACCATTCGTTCCTCGTATTCACCTGTAACAAAAATAAATAATCAAAACATCATATCTATATGATGTGAAAATTCAGAATTTGTTTTTTTTTCCAACGAATACGTGAATGCTTGTTTAATGGATCGCATGCGTGGAAGACTCCGATAATTTAAAAAACAAAAAAGCTGTAAAAATATGTAAAACAAAAGAGGATAATTCTTTCTGCACGAGCAACATATCCAAAAATATGTATAGTTCTATTAATGTAAATTTATTTTACATGAATTTTACGCATGTAAAGGTGAAATATATTTTTTGGCTCGTGTGTGCGTTCGTTGCGTGTACAGGTATTTTTTTCTTGCATTTACTTTCCTATCCTACGGGGCATTATAGTCATTGTAAAAATAAATGTATAAGTTTACTAATTTTTTTTTTTTTTTTTTTTTTTTTTTTTTTTTTTTTTTTTTCAGATTATTCCTCATTGGAGCAGATTTGACCTGCAAATTTTTTTTTTAATACAAAACTAACAGAACTTCGATAGGAATGGAAATATCGGTATGAAAAAAATACAAAAAAAAAAAATTAAGACTTTTCGTACCGGTAAAATTGAATGAAAAACTGAATATTTGATAATTTTTTCACTTTTATTTTTTAATGCGGTAGAAATTGGGATTTAACAACGAAGACGTACGACGAGGAGGAATTAGTAGGACAGTGCTCTCTGGATCCAAGCCCGATCTATTCTCGTCGTCGTCGTCGTCGTCGTCGTCGCGACGAAACGTCGTGGCGCCGTTGCTGGTGGACGATCTCGTCCACAATTCTACAACCTATGCTAATGATTTGCGGTAACCCCGAAACAATAGAGACTATCAAGACAAACGTAGAGACAAAAAAAAAAAAGTTTCACGAAATTCTAATACGTATGCAGTCGTTAATATTGTTCAAGGCAACGAGTTCTTTTTTTTTTCACTGTTTCATCAATTTCTCGACTCGTCGGAGTGCGAGAAAGGGAGAGAGAGAGAGAGAGAGTTACGTATGAAAAATTTCGAGCACGTATAGGGCACGTCTTCGTTATTCTACACGGTTATAGTGATTGTAGAGTGCATATGGCACCAGAATGAATACAATAGGATCGTTGCAACGACAATGTCCAATTTTGTATTCACACCACGAGTCGAAAATTTTTTTTCTACGAAAAGTACGAGATGCAACGAGACCACTCCTTAATTCAAAGGCAACAAAAACCATCGTTTTCACTCTCTCTCTCTCTTTTTTTTTTTAATATAATGAAACCCTTTTGGTCAGTTAACACTCGACCAAATCAATCCCCTTTAGAATTATACACGAAAATTATTGACAATTAGTTAAATCCTTACGAGCAAAGAAAAACTCCTGTACGACGTTTTTAATAAGTCAACCTTTTGCAAAAAAAAAAAAAACTCTTTTGACAAGTAGTTGGTCCTTCGCAAAAACGACACCTTAACCATTCAGTCAAGGGTTACTGAAAAATAAAAACCCTACAACCATTGGTTAACTCTGTATCAAAATTTAAAGAATTTTTTGCAATTAGCTATAATTATCGACGAACGAAAATTCTCGTACTCGATTTATTCCTTCGATCCCTGCCTAATACAAATGAATCCTTCTATAGTTGAACCTTCGCGAGATCGAGACGTATTTCCGGTTGACGAATCCTTTACGAATATATAAACTCTCTTATTATTACGTTTCGTTCTAATTTCTCAGTTACATTTTAAAGTACCGTGAAACGTTGGGATGGGGAAAAAAAAATTTAGTTCATATTTTCGATAGATAAACAGCAAACTAAAGTACCTTTGTTTGGGCGTGATCTTCGAGGAGTTGACGAATAAAGGAACCTTTCGGAAAGAAAATTATTTTGAGACGTCTTGATCGATTATCCTATTTTTTCTTGAACACGATCGTATCGGACGACTTTGATCGACCTCGATAGTCCTATACGCCAACTAACGTGTACCCTCAATGTATATATTATATATAACTGGGTGTGTGTGTGTGTGTGTGTGTGTGTATTTTTCAATGAGACGAGGTAGGGGAACGAGCTCGCGAGTGAAAACTATATAGGGAGAATGCGCAAGCGCGGGGAAATTTCTTTGGGCGAAGAGAGTTAAACGTGTCGCGAGTCCCACGTGGTCATCGTTGTCGTTCCGCGAGTAGAACGCGAGTGAGCCAACGTCCGCGCGAGCACGGTGTGTATCTTCGACGCTGTTTATACGTGAGTACGATCACCACGTGCTGTCTCGTAGGGTAGGACATGGTCTCCTTCGTTCTCTCTCTCTCTCTCTCTCTCTTACTAGCAGGCTTCCGTGTTCCACTTCCTCCCACCCACAATCCTCGACAACCTTCACCTTGCGGACACACTTCATCTATACGCACCTTCGCGCGACTTGTTTTTTCTTTTTTACACCAGCCCTGCACACACACACACACACATACACAGGTAGGGTAGTTAGGTGACCTTTACGCAAGAATGAGCCCTCTCTAAAAATTGTGACACGGACAATTGCAATTTTTTTGTTGTTCCTAGGACAATTGACCTGACACCGTGATAGACTCACCGATTGTTCTTGAAACGAATTTAAACGCAGCAGTCCTCGAAATAATATTGAGTCGATGATAATTACGATGTCGAAGAAATTTTTGCAAATGTTTTGACAAAATGACGATCGTGCGACGTTCTTCTCGTTGTGTTCTACATTGACGAATAATATCCTAGTTTATGTATAATTTTAATTGTCATTATCATAACGCTCAATGAGACAAATCTTTGGATTTATTTATCAAATTTTGTGAATGCTCGATAGGTTTGATTTATTAAAATATGAATAACTTTTCTTTTTTTTTTTTTTTTAATTCATTTGTTCGTTCGATGGATATGCATTTGTTTTTCGTTAATAATTAAAAATTAATTCCGTATCGTTGATAAGTATCGACAATTTCACATGAATTCATTAATCAATGAATTTGCGTACAAATTTCGATCTGACGCAGCAGTTTTAAAAAATTTCCGTCCAAAGAGCACGAAAAATATGATCGCTGTCATCTGAACTGGACACGATGATACGTGGAAGTAAAAAAAACTATTGCGATTGGTGCGAGTATAACTGCTAGGCTACTACAATCATGGTTGAACTTGTGATAAAAAATTTATAGCGAAGCGATAGGTCCACGATGGCCTTGAGGCCTCTCGTGATGAGCATTGCTTGAGTCCGTCACTCGGATGGGTGACCGCTCAGCTGTGGAGTTGAGGGGGTATATGAATCGTCGAAGTCATTTTTCCTGAAATTTCGGTGCCCTTGCTTGATATTTAAGGTAGTCCTCGTGCTACAATAGTGCGAGAAAGTTTCCTATGTACCGCATGATAAAATATACACGGCCCTGGTGGTCATATGCAGCGAACTTTTGATTGAGTCTGTACAGAAATGGCTGTTACACATAGAACCGTGCATATTCAGATACATTCACACCATAGAATATGCAGCTTACGCGTGTCGAATTTTCATTCTAATTGCATTTTTTTTTGTGATCGTCGTTCGTAAACCAAACGGTTAATAATTTTGTTCTTTTTTCCTAACATGTGAATAATAGTCTTCTCCCGTCTACAATTTTTTAAATCAAAATCTGGTTATGCGTTTAGTTGTAATATTTAAAGAACCGTGCTAGTATCAGGGTACAGCAATACTTGCTATATATGCTCTACACGTAATGGTTGCTAACTTTGACATTGAATATCTCGAGTTAGGAACGGTCAATCTGCTTCAAATTTCACGAGAAGTTGGGTACTAGCATTCTCTTCGTCCGCTATAAATTTCAACAAATTCTCATTATAAACGCATTTGCACGAGGACTACCTTAATCTCGTAGGAATATCAAAGAATCGGAAAAAATTTGATCATTTATATATCGATATGGGTTTTCCGCAGTTTCCCCGTGTCTTCCTGTGTGGCTTACTGTGATCGAAATGACTCACGAAAAAAATCACATACTCGTAACGCTAATTTTCCTGCTGTTCGAAGAATTATTGGTCTTGATCGATGGAAAATGCTTGGAAAAACATTTCGAGCGTGTCACAGTAATAAATTCGATTAGCGTGGCAACCAACAACCCCCAAGGATTCAAAAAATGATCTGCTAACTAAATCTTTTTGGCGAAGCTTCAATCGCAGCCAATCAAACCTTTTCATATTGCCAAATATAGTCGACGAATACAATTAATTTGTATACCCATAAATTTAATTACACGATCTCGGCACTTTCATGATAACTAATCGGATAATCAACTAATAAATTTGGCATGCCAATTCAAAGTTTTTTTTTTTCATATTAAGAAGCCTTTCATATTAAGAAATTATTAATAAATCTTATCAGCTATTTTATTCGAACCAATTGACATTGCTTTATATCTATGCACTCAATCGACGATTCCCACATATGGACAAATATTTCACCATGATCCCCAATCTTAAAAAAAATAAAGAATGCGGAGGCCGCATTCTCCTCCCTGGACTACATAAGTCTCTATGAATCATGAAAAAAAAAAAATATTAATCAAATCCATAATAATTCCTATCATCCATCCATCTCCCTCTCTCACGGAACTTTGGCTTATCGGATTATTCCAAATCAGCGAAGAATGCAGCGTTACTCTCGAGGCCGAATCTCAAAGACCCAGCACGGTAGACAATTATAGGATATCGTTCGAGCACGCTGGAGGCCAAGAGTATCGAAGAGAGATAGAGATAGAGACAGAGATAGAGACAGAGATAGAGAGAGAGAGAGAGAGAGAGAGAGAGAGAGAGAGAGAGAGAGAGAGAGAGAGAGAGAGAGAGAGAGAGAGAGAGAGAGAGAGAGAGAGCCATATACATGTATATATACAAAGAATTCCACACACTACGAGATCACCACGTGGGTCAACCAGCGGGCCCAGAGTACAACGCGCGACTGACAGTTCTCTCTCTTCCAAGCCAAGCAACAGCTGATCGTTCGAGGTTGTCGCGGCGAGACGAGGGGGGAACGCCAAAGAGAAGGAGGAGGAGGAGGCGTCGGTGGAGATTGCGGAGAATCACGGGGAGAACGAGGGGGGAGGGAGCAGGGGATGAAAAGTGATGTAGCGGAGAGGTGGAGGAGAAAATTCGAGAGACGAGGAGGGCAAAAAGAAGGAAACCGGTCGAGAGAGAGAGAGAGAGAGAGAGAGAGAGAGAGAGAGAGAGAGAGAGAGAGAGAGAGAGAGAGAGAGAGAGAGAGAGAGAGAGAGAGAGAGAGAGAGAGAGAGAAACACGAGAGGGAAACACACCGGAGAATCAAGATGAGAGTAGGGGCAAGGGTGGACCACGGGAATTAGGGAGGGGAAGGGGGGAGAGCGAGGTTTCGGCGACGCGCGGTCTGCCGTCTCTTCGTCGTCGAAATCAGCTGATCAGCGGTCGTCGTCGTTGTCGTCGTCGTCGTCGTCGTCGTCGTCGTCGTCACCGTTGTCGTCGTTGTCCAACGTGTGTAGGTACTGTATATCGCTTTTCTTGCTACTACTATACCACCACTACGTTTAGTATACATAACTGTGTGACTGACTCGCTCTCGCTGACTCTCACGATGCGCGAATGAAACTATAACGTATGAATGAATGAGTTCAGCAAGTATGCCTCTCCCGCGCAAAGTATAATCTCGGCCGCAAAAGCGCGCGTGTTTGTACCCTTACATTTCGCAAAAGTCTTCGAGTTGTCCTGAATGTACAACGGTTTTGTCACTCAAGGTGCTATTTCGCTTTGCGCGACCGTCAATGTGATCCAAGCACGCAAGGTACAATGAAATTCAGACTCGCACTTTGAAAGATCGTCATCAACGATCAGCACCATAGACAACGAGCCCTCTGTTTGGCCTACGTATTTTTAAAAAATGCGGTACAAGAACGTACTTGAAGGTGTAAAAGAGCTCGTACATACGTGGGGTAGTTAGGCGACGAAACCCGTCTTTTTTCAACTCGGATCGATTTGTACGGATGTGTGTTTCGGGTATGGAAAGTTGGGGTTGCGACTATCCTGGATGAAGTTGAATGAGGCGAGAAAATAATGACGAGCAGAGAAATGAGTAGCGGAAATGGGGTAGTTTATGGTTGAGGGTTATCCGCAATCGAACACGTCCGAATCATCTGCAATCGCTTCGGACGAAAGTTGGGGAGGATAGGCAAAACTCGTACTATAGGGCCTCGCATATAGGGCTTACAATAGCAGGGATTGTGAACCATAGAGCAGGTTTCCCAATCATTTAACTTTCTACTGAAGCGGCTGGCTGCGGATACGTATACGGACATTGTAGACCGTCCTTAAGGATTAATTTTAGAGAGGCAAGGGATTATAAGGGTTACTAGAATTAGATCGATGGGATTTGATGTAAATGCAGCGTAATGGACAAGGAGGAAGATTGCATAAACTGAAAATAAGTTTAATCGAATGCAAAAGACTCGTCTATAGGATATATTGTCCGGAATTGCGCGAGAAATAATAGAACCCTCCTAATAACTATATCTATATGGATTGATCGTTGATAAATCCATTCAACATTATGACGAAAAGATTTAAAAAAAATAAAAAAACGTTTCATGGTAAGGTATGGAAATTTTGGGAACAAAAGAAACCATGAAATCGTATCTAGAATCTTGTTGTCAAATATGCCGTTCGTCGCAGATGTTTCTTTCGAGATTTAAGGAGGTTCTTAACATATACATGGATGCGGAAAGGGGAACGTATAACGCGGCGCGGGCAACGTGCGGGGCAGAGGTTGCGTTCGGCATTTGTTTCGCCAAATACGTTTTCATTTTATTAATTTGCCATTAAACACGCTTAATTCTGTTTACAAGTATATTTCACAATCGGCACGGTGAAAAACTTTCTTCATGGGCAAATTATATCTATGAAGGTCTAATCTATCGTTTAAGCGGTTCTTCGGGGAAATGTTACCGTTTTTTCACTCTCAAAATAATCTCCAATCATAACTTCGAATACTTCTCCCATAAGAGCCCATGCATAAGCGGCATATTTAATGTTTTTTTTCTCCTCAACTACGTGGTCAAAAAATCTGAAATAATTACGGTGTATTCCTAGTACCAGGACAAACCTTCCCTCAAATTTTGGAATCATTCATACCGTTTTTTCTCTAGGTTAAGAACCTCCTTAAAGAAAATGTGTTTAGTAGTTCGAAAAAAAATAAGGTAAATTATTGCTTGAGCAATTTAAATGCCTAAAACGAATTTCTCATTGATATACCACATCCTCTGGTCCTTATAAGGTTGAAAAAAACTTTATTAAAAAAAAAAAAAAACAATCACAATGAAATAATGATGACCCCTCGCGAGAAAAATATAAGTAAATGAGTAATTGCTTCAGGTCCATCAATCTCGTGGTTTTTTTTTTATTTTTTTTTATTTCGGAGAGAATTTTTTTCATTTTATTTTTAGTAGAATAGTGTTTTTCTGTTTTTGTTTTCACGAACGTTAAGCTGCGAGCTCGATGCAATATACGTGTGCAGGAGGTGCATCGAGCAACTATCCAATTTGGGAGAATCGATTGATTATCCAGACGTGGTCGAGATCGAGTCTGTTTTTAATTTCATTCATACGCGTGGTTGCGAGAAAGACCGACAAAAAAAAAACAAACGGGGATATAGAGGTGGAAAAAGGTGACGCTTTTTCTTGCTGCATATATCGTCCATATATTGCGTCGAGAGGGCTCGATGCAACGAGTTATTCGCTCTCGTCCCTCTTGTCAAACAAAAATACCGTGGCTCAATCTATTTCCGCAGCGCATGCTGCACACACACACACACACACGCGCGCACACGCACACACACACACACACACTTGTCTCGGGCTCCCCTCGGCGCCGAACGCTCTGCGAAAGGGAGCACGTTTCATGAAGATAAACTAATCTACCGTGTGCGTGGGCGACAATTCGAAGCTCTGTGTGTGTGTGTGTGTGTGTGTGTGTTGGGACGGCTTGTAATCTTCGAGAGAGTTTAATGAATCGTTATTTCATAGGATAAAGCGGTTTCGGATAAATTAAATTTTTATTTAATGCAGAAATTTTTTTTTTTAATTGTACAGATCCTTCAAATTTTTATTAATTAAAAAAATAATTGTTGAATATCGCGTATTGCAGGACGAATATCTAATGTAAAACAGTACACTTTATTCAGTTGAATTTGATTGAAATTAAAAAAAAAATTCAAAGATATTTCACAGAATGTCTACTTGTGAATAAAGATTCTTACTTTAAAATTTTTTTTTATTTTACTGCCTTAATTTTTCATAACAAAGGCAGGCATTTTAAGTGGCTCGTTTTTTTTTTTTCAATTAAAATAATCCGAATCTATAGAGATTAAGTATACTTAATCTTGTGGCAAGGATTTTTCACCACGAATTTCGTTTATTATAGGGCGTGAATCGCATATTTTTTAATAAAATCAACTCAACCGAATGTCACGTTTATGCATGAATATTCTGCTGACTTTTTTAAAATGGTAATATAATAAAATTATAATAAATTTATGAAAGAAAAAATTCAATCCGTTTTTATCAATTGATTAATTTTTATTTTTATTACTTAAAATCGTGTTATTATTATTGTTTTTTTTTTCTCCATTATTACGTTTATTTGGTATATTTTTGTATCGTAAAAAAATTATTCAATTAGAAACGAAAAAAAAAAATTCACGAAACGTTGAAACTTTTCGTACATGCTGACCACGTGGAGTATAGCGCGGCGGGGGAAACCCCGAGAATCTCGCGGGGTGGGGGACTCTCTCGGTGATCGGCGCTCTCGCGTCATTGCCCCGAAAGGCATATGTACACACGCGGAGATTTGCGAGCGTGCCTGTGTGCATAAAAGTGCAGTGACCCCCTGGCTCGTGCTGGACCCCGCTTACGAGGACCGAACGCGAGAAAGAGAGAGATTGAATGGATGAATGAGTGAGAGAGAGAGAGAGAGAGCGGAATTCAGCAGCGTGAGCGAAGCATCGCGAGAGCAATGGTTTAGCGAAGAGGGTCTTTGCGATACAGGTAACGCGAGTATAACTATATATTCGATGATCTTGGTGGCTGCCAAGGCCATTATTATATCGGTAAGATGCGCGGACGCGAGAATCATCCCCGGCGTTTTTTCGCGTTTAAGCGAGAGTGCGCATGGACGAGAGAAAAATGATAATGCGTGAATGTGCATTAAGGAGGTACGACTAGTATGAAGAATCCAACTGACGGACTTGAATTTTTTATATGTTTTTGCCGAATACTTTATGCGCCTATTGCCAAAATTTGAGCTATATTGGCCGTTTAGTTTATTCGTAATAAAATTGCAAAGTCGAGCAGTTTGAGTTACTAAAGCACGTCGTCTTATGGAGACGGTTAACCGGAAGTGCTGTGATCACGGTTTTGCTGCTCACGTATCCAACTACACCCGTTGAAAAACTGAAACTTGATAGATTAGATATAATAGATATTGTAAAAAATTGAAAAATTACTCTTCACCGTGTAGTTCTGGCACTACATCATAAAAAAGTTTCAATTTCCGGTTGTAAATGGTCAGAACGATCAAATAGCACCCACAGACTTAGCAACGTCGCGAGTAACAGCTGATGGGTTTCGGCGAACATAACCTAGCTTTGTTTTGATATTAGCAACGAGGATAGAGTCATCTTCGTTGGTCACGTATACCAACTTATAGCATCGCCAATGCGACGTTGCCAAGTGTTTACTTCAAATTCCATCATGTTATTTATGGAGTTTTATTATTTATCACGTATCAATTATATGTATAATTATCATTCTGCCGATCGTATTAATTCCACTGAGGTAATTCAAGTCTATTTTAATAGGTTTTCGGCTGATTTTTAAAAATGTTTTTTAGTCCGTTTTTGTGGTAGACATGTCATTATTATTATGATGGAGACTACTATCGAGTCGTTGACAATCTAATTTTTCAGTTTTTATTAGTTCATGCGCAATAAATTAATCATTTACCACAAAATTTTTCACATTATAATCGATAATATGAATAATCAACGCAAATAAACATAAATCAGAAGAACTGTGGGTAAAATAAATTTAGACTTTTTTTTGACTCCAAAGAACTAGTCGTACCTCCTTAAAGGGGCACATGCGTCTCTATAGTCCAGTCAATCTGTAGCCATTTTTTCCGCAATCTTCTACAGAACTGACTTTGCTTTTGGAAAAGAGTTTCACGGGTGTCCTCTGAGTGTAAATTCAAGTTGGCGGGACACGGGGCGTCGAGCTTCAGCCGCCATCTTGGATAACACATTTTATTATATATCTCGCGAACCGTGCATCGTAACATAAAAATAATAGAGACTTTTTTTGTAGATAATGAAATTCTCTACAATTTTTATTTTAAACTTTTTCCTGTATAGCGCATGGTTCTCGATTTATAGCGTGGCAAACTTTTCCAAACATGGTTATTGCTAAATGTACAGTTAACGGTTGATGTAGTAGTAAAAATGGTGATGTTTGGATAAGTTTGCCACGCTATAAATAAAAAACCATGTTCTATACAGGAAAAAATTATCAATAAAAGTTGTAGAGAATTTTATGATACATAAAAAAGGTCTCTACTATTTTTGTCGTACGATGCATGGTTCGCGAGATATTTAATAAAACGTGTTTTCCAAGATGGTTGCTGAAGCTCGACCCTTCGCGTCCCGCCAACTTTAATTTACACTCAGGGGACACCTCTGAACTTTTTCCAAAAGCAAAATCAATTATGTAGAAGATTGCATTATGAACCTACTTTTGTTGGCTGGAATGACTGGACTATAATGCGGCCACAAATGGTGAAAATGACAGCTACAAGATAATTTTCTATTTTCTTATTTATCATGATCAGAAAAGGTTTTAAATTATGACAATTCGATTCTGTGTATCTTTTAGGTTGTTTCGATCACTTTTTCAGTTCTGAATTAGCAATAATGTGAACAATGCTCGTAAATGAACGTTTGAAAATGCTCAAAGTGGCCACAACCGGTACGTCTACCCTATTTCATTTTTTCTTTCAATGATTAAGGTACAGTAAAGCGTCGATTTTTATAAAGTTCTCTTTTGAATGTAATTTCATGATGTCGAAGACTTTCAGCACAATTCAATTTCAGCTCCGAGAGAACCATGGTCGTATTTTTAGATCTCGCGGAGCCGTAAAGAGAGAAAAATGAATTCTATAGGCAAAACCGGTGTGGCTGGAATTTAAAGGGGGGGTATGCGTTAACGCAAAAGAACATCCATACATACATATCTATCGACGATTATAAAAAAAAAAGCTTGTAAACCAGACGATTCAACACAAAGTGATTGTAGTTTATTCTCTTTTGTTTGCCCGCACTCGATACATGTAATATATATATATAGGATTGTATATTCCCAATTAATGTGAAAGATCGACATTATTTGTCAGTGTCGTCCAATTTATAAATGGTGACTTCGACAAAATTTAGATTAAAAATGTCACTAAAATTTCATTTTTGACCAATTTTCCTATAATTTCGAAATTTTAAGAGCCACGATTCGAAGATAGGAGAATTTTGTAAAATATCTTCGGTAGAAAAATGCGGCTTCGCTCGCGATGTTAGGAATAGCCCATATAGCGAGATCGTGGGAGAGACACAAAACTGTCGGAGTGAGGGCTTGTTTGACGAACGTCTGTGTGAGAAAGGAGATCAGCAGGATTGAGAAAGAAAGAGAGAGAAAGAGAGAGAGAGAGAGAGAGAGACTTTCTTGGGGAGACAGCTGCGCATATGCTTTCTGACCATGGACGGTTGACTCTTTACAACGATATATATATATATATGTACACGGTGTAGATTGGTAGAGTCATTGAAGGAGGAGAAATCAGCCAGCTTTATCGTCTGTCTACCATTATAATATATATAATATTATTAATAAAATTATTATATAATAATAATATATAATAAATTATTACATAATATATATATAGTTGCCTGCAACGTCATTAGACAAGAGTAGGATGGAAGTTGAGGTGGTAAGAGCGGAAAGAGAGCCACGACATTGCAATCGAAGTTGCACTTCTAGCTCTCTCGTTTTTTTTTTTTTCCCCCGGGACATACACTCACCCCGTGCCGTTGCACTGAAACACTGCAATTGCATAGTCGCGATGACGAGCTGCAATTGTTTCCTTATTGTATTCTCTTTTGTATCAATCCCCCCCCGCCCCGCTCTATCTCGTTTCCTCTCGATCTTTCACAGGACTTAAAGATCCATTGGTTATCGATAACGCGCGTCAAGGGTGCCTGATGGGAAACTCAACTTCTTTATTTTTTCAACTTTGCCGAATTTCAAAAAGGGCTCGAAATTAAATAAAAATCGGCAAAAAATTACTAATTATGATAATACACGATTGTTACGAAGGTTTTTTTTTACATATTTAAAATTTCATTAAACTTAGAATTTTGGAGCAATTTTTACGAAAATTGCAATAAACAATAAGGCTCTGATGCTCTACTCATGAGGACAATTATACGGTACGATTGATCAATGCCTTCTCGAGATAATAACTCGATGTGTATGGGCTGTGGAATGAAAATCTCGATTTTTTTTTTTTTAAACGAAAAGTCCTCTGTGATAAAACGAAAATTCAAAATTTTGAAAAAATTTGGAAAAAAAAATTCGACAAAAAAACGATGTATAATCTCGGAGAAGGCTAGAATTTATTCAACGTTATAGTAAATATCAGAATTATACAATTAAATCCGAGTAATTTCTTGTTAAAAAAAAAAAAAAAAAAAATTAAATAAAAAGCTAATCATCAATCACTGAAATAAAATATTTATGAATAAAGCGTTGCCAAAGATTATAAATATTTCGAAAATTAATTTCCCCTATTATTCGAAAAATCAAAAAGTCGATTGAGCAATTTTCCCCTCAAATCTGATTCCCGGAGAAGAGAGAGAAGCGCATATAGACACCATGGAGTTTGCCTCTGTCCGTCTCTCTTTATACGAACGTCATATAAATGCACCTCGAGTCCGTCGTCATACGACGTAGAGGCTCGAGCGTCATGATGCGGAACGTTTTCAAGCGACAACGTAGCTAAAACTGTACCAAGAAGGGTCAATTTCATCGTGCCAGTATTTACGTGTATATATATATATATATATATAT
Source organism: Rhorus exstirpatorius (assembly GCA_963564615.1). Taxonomy (NCBI): domain Eukaryota; kingdom Metazoa; phylum Arthropoda; class Insecta; order Hymenoptera; family Ichneumonidae; genus Rhorus; species Rhorus exstirpatorius. The sequence continues at coordinate 51,958,376 of OY751313.1, forward strand.
ATATATATATATATATATATATATATAGCGCGGTAGAGATTCGAGGAGAGGACGAACGGGGCAGCATCGACGAAAAGAGAGAGAGAGAGAGAAAGCGAGGTTGCCGAGTTGCATGATATCATCGAGTCTGTAAAGTGGCCCGTTCAACGGCAGCGTGGCAACGTCGAGATCTCACTCCCCCCCTCTCGCTCTTCGCGCCGCTCGAGGGTGTATACTTTATGTATATATATATATATATATAGTCTTAATCGCTTGCTATAACGCGAAATCCTAATCCAAATAGACCGATTCTCGAGTCTCTCGCGTATGATAAAAAAAATTAAATAAACGAAAAAAAAAAAAATAAGATATATAAAGCAATTTCTTTCTCCCTCTCTATATTTTCGTGTATCTCGAGAATGGAAATCTGCTGTTATAATAACGAGCCTCAGCAACGTCGCTTTCTCGCTTATTCCATCCATAGTTTAGTAGCTAACGAGAGTCAAAGAAGAGAGAGAGAGAGAGAGAGAGAGAGAGAGAGAGAGAGAGAGAGAGAGAGAGAGAGAGAGAGAGAGAGAGAGAGACCAGAAGCCTAGTGAGCAAAATAAAAGAAATGAAAAAAAGTTGTAACGAGGGAAAGAATCATAGGGAAAGAGAGAGAAATTCAGAGTTTGAAAAAGATCTCGTGTGTGGTTCCCCGAGTAGAGAGAGCGATTCCGACTTTTTGGATGGTCCGGTTGTGCAGCTAACTCTCTCTCTCTCTCCCTTTTGTCTGGTGCAGTCTCTCTGATGCACGTGTGTGCAACACGAGGTCGCGAACTGCTCTCAAGCTGTGCGCGATGAGCTTCTATCTCTCTCTCTCTTGCTATGTCTCATTTGCTCTTTCACTCGCGCTCTTGCGCTGCAGGCAATGCCAAGCCTCGCAAGAGCTCCGGTTCTCGTATTTGTACAGGGTTGCCGTATCTCTAGCTGCTTCTCGCTCGCTCTCTTGGCGTTTTCCGTCTCTCTGTTGGGTTAATAGCTCAGTGTGCGTGCGTGTATGTGTGTGTCTGTACTGTGCCTGCGATCTTTCTATCTCTTTCTCTGTCGCTCTGGTGTTTTATCGAACTGAGCCCCTCTCTCTCTCTCTCTCTCTCTTTACATACACACACACACACACACACACACACTTTTCTTTCTGTGGCCTGGGTGCGCGCCGGTAGCTTTGCGACGATGCCAGTATGCGCGTCAGGCTGGGCGCGGTGTTGCCGTATCGACCGATCGAGCAGAGAGAGGCCAGAGTCACCAGGCCTCTCCTAGGACGGTTCGCTTGTATTCCCAACTTGTGCCTGGGTTACGTGTTCTGTGTGTATATGCATGTGTGTGAGTATATGTATGTGTGCGTGTGTGTATATGCGTTTTCCCGGCACCGCAGCATGATTCGCATAGCGGCGTGTACCATCAGTAGCACACATAAATATAGATATGTAGATAAAAACAAACCAAATGGGGAAACACTGCAAGAGAAACGTGTGTACACGTACGAAACATGTAATTTTTTCTTTCTTTTTTTTTTTTTATACAAATGGCTCATTTTGTCCTTTACGTATCGTCGTATGTATGGTACATGAGGACAAATATGTTTCATTTTCTATCAATCACATTCAATACTTTAGCATTATTTATCAAGCGGGAATCGTTGGATTGAATAAAATTATTTTTATAACTCAGGATGTGTCTGCATGATGAGGATAATTCTAAAGACTGAAAAATTGATGTGCTATTTGATGACAATTGATATCGTTCAATTAATCATTTGCCAATGGAATTTTTTTCGAGCGGAGAGGATCATTGAATCTTAAATGTATGGCAAAATTTTTCAAGTTTGGTAGTAATTTTCAATAAAATTGAATCATTTACTCATGTTTTAAGATTCCACGATAGCTTTCAACGTTTTTGAGTTTTCCGAAAGCCTAAAAAATCGAGACACTCAATTGAGAGTCTGCTGAGAACGGGCGAAACAGGTTGGCCACTAGAACGCGCCGTGGAGTCATCATCATTCTTGTCTTCTTTATATTTTCAAATGGGAAATAAGAGTTTGGTTGAGCAGCGAGCGTAACGAGAGAGAGATCAAATATTTTCTTCGCTATGCACTTAATTTTACTGCGGGTTGGACGATAAAAAAAAATACTAAATATAAATAAAACAGACCCGATAAAGTCGCAGAAGAGTCGAGAGAAATGGCACAAACGAGGAGAAAACGTGTATAGACGCCGGTATATTTCGAGGAGACGCGAGCAATGTGAGATGTGAGGCACATCGCGAGAACCGCACACACCTGACTCACACACGAGCCGATTCTTTGCCCCGTTCCCCTACTACTTCGCCATCCTTAAGCCCTGATTGCCGCCGGGGCGCCTTCCTCGACGATTCATGCGACTACGAACTCATCTCCTACGAGTGCTGATCGCTCATCCTGACCGCAGAAACAGTGGAGCGCCTCTTCTGAAGGGTTTTTTCGGACTTGACTTTTTTTCTTCAACTTCCTACACTCTTTGCACCTCGCAATTTGTATACAATACTCAAAAAGGGTTTAATTACGTAACGTAAGCCGCAATCAGTTACCCTTTGGTAAAAATAAAAGGGGAATATTGATAGAAAATTGAATTTGTAAGATGGCAATGAAAAAATATAAATTTTCTTGTCAATGACACGACGAATAGTCCCAATTTAATTTTATTTAAATGAAATATTGATTAAATAAAAAAATAGCATTAAATCATTTTCGTTCACTGTGCATTCAATTTGAGAGAAAATATATTGGAAAATTTGACGTTGCTAATCGAAACAAGTGCGGTCTCTACAGAACTTGAGAAAAAAAACTTGAGTCATAAAAAATTCTGTAATTGCAAGGCTTCGAGTTCCGCGTTACGCGCAAAGAAGTTTCATACGTGTACTTTAATTGCCAAGCGTAAATACGAAATTTCGATGCTTTTGTTTGAAATTAAATTATGTAAAATGGCTGTAACATATGTGTGCAAAAGTGTGTGGAAAAGATTCATAAACAAAAAAAAAAGAAATTTCAATTAATAAAACAGACGTATGAATTTTTTTTTTTTAATTAAAAGAAGAAAGTCAGATTTTTGCCATTAGAGAGTATTGTGGATTACGTTTTTTTTTTTATGTAGAAAAAAGACAAATCCCACTGTCAGTTCTCGAATTAAAAAAAAAAAAAAAATTGCGTCTAGACCAAAAAACCTCGCGATGGAGGGAATAGAGAGATGAGCGAGAATAGCAGGTTAACTTCTGTATACATATATCGTTGCGTCCATGGTCGTAAAACGTGTTAGTTCGCCCTTGAGCGATCAAAGAAACGAGATCGCGAACGAATTCACCTTTTTTTTCCTTCCTCGACAATCTTAACGCTTCTCGACTGTTTTAATTGTACATTTTGGCGAGAATACAGTTCTTTTTTTAAGTCCTATATATTATACGGACTCGAGAAGTACGATGGAAACGAACAAATCGAGAGACCCACTTGGACAGGAAGGCGTGCGAGATAATAACATTGGACTCAAAAACGATCCATGTTTGTCTTATACGTATATACTTCGTATGCACGAGGCTCATACCGTTGGCGATATATACTGAGAGATTTTCATGTACAAATGCCAAATGGTATAGCGATCAGGAAGAAAATTCAAAGCGTTTCAGCAAATTTGTACCTTTTTTTTTTTTAAATCAATATATATATTCAGATGAGATGCGGTTGAAAAAAAAAATTGTACAAGGGATATTTTCGCGAGGCTAACGGCTCTAGCATCTCCGAGAGCTCGATTCTGACAAAGAAAAGATATCGTCAAATCCGTGATGAGGGACGAACTTTTTATTTCGTTCTTTTTCTATATAAATATATAATTTTATATGTTAAATTTATATATAAATATATAATTTTTTGTTTATTCATTATTCGTCCTGTTGAAAGGCGACAAGAGCGTGACAAAGTTTTACGTACACCCAGGAGACCCCAGAAGGCTCGAGAACCAAGTGGAAGAGAATCCTTTTTCGTACACGGGGTTGCCACGAGTTGAAGCAAAGACCTCTCTGTCTCTGTCTCTGTTTCTCTCTATCTATCTTTCTCTGTCTCTTGTGGAAGTCAAGCTGAGAAAATGGTTCTTCGAAGATATGTCGTCGTATCGTCGTGGCAACGGGGCTGATATAGAGTGGTTTGGTGTAGTGTAACAGAGTAAGCAATAGTGATGCAAGGAAAGCGGGAGAGAGAGAGAGAGAGAGAGAGAAAGTATAACTGAGAGCTGCTTCAGTTCGAAGTCGTTGATCAAGTTTTGTCCTCCTGTACGTGGGGCTATAGTTACGCGGGTAAGCCAACACCGCGATGGCACACCCCGGTGAAATGGGAATTTCGCAGAGAGACGGTAAAGTGCGAGAGAGTGAGAGAGAGAGAGAGAGAGAGAGGAACTTCGGAAAGCTGAGAAATGGAAGTCCGGAGACGAGGCTTTGAATTTCCGCAGAGGGTATGAAAGTCTCTCTCTCTCTCTCTCTCTCTCTCTCTCTCTCTCTCTCTCTCTCTCTCTCTCTCTCTCTCTCTCTCTCTCTCTCTCTCTCTCTCTCTCTCTCTCTCTCTCTCTCTCTCTCTCTCTCTCTCTCTCTCTTGTGAACGAGCGGCTACTAGTCCAGAGAGGATGGATAGACAGTTATATAGATATGCGTATAATACATGCTTGTATACCATTAAAGTACTGTAGATAAGAAGAGTTATTCCTATATCGTATGAGAGAGTATAAAATATGTGTTCGCGAGTTTTTATCGATCGTGGCACGCGATGCTCGTGGAAATATATTGTATGTCCTCGAGTTACTCGTTTGTTACATCTTTTTATTACGTGAAATCGATACGGTAAAATCCGCACATATTTTGCCATTATATAGAAAAAAAAAACTTCATTATAATCCAGCTTGAAAAAAAAATCGTTACTGAAAAAAAGTATCAATTATTTGCAACGCTAGGAGAAAAATAATAAAAATTACAAACTTTTTGGTTTTAACGTCTGCGTAAAATTGGTTCTTTTTATGCAAGCTCGAAAAACTTTCGTGACTCAATGAAACACGAATGACGAAGGAATAACGAAGATTTTGCAAAATTCGACAATACCAATACGGGATTCAACCAGTTTTTTTTTTCATCTAATTACAATAAATGGTGTGAAAACGCGTGAAAAAATTTAGTCTTTTGGAAGTCAATTTAAATAAAAATTAATCGATTGCTCTTGGTAGAAGGATTACCTAGATTTACGAGTCACTATTTCGTATTTTTCGTTATAAATAGTTCATGGATAATGTTTCAACTGCTATTCAAGTTACAAGGAACAATATAGTACGAGTAAGTATTTTAAGCTCGAAGAACTTACGACAATTGGGAATTGTACGATAGAACGATTAAATTTAACCTTTACAGAACTGGGCCTTTTTTCTTCGACTTTTTAGTTTAAAGTCCTAGAACTGTCTTGTCTATGTCAATGCATTGGATGGCAAAAAAGATGACACCACTTTCGAGCCGATATATCGGCTCCCGGTCCTGTAGAGGTTAAAAAAAAAATCTGAAGACTCATCAATGGATTTCACGATTTTTCTCTCTCAAGACATTGTAAACGCGTCATCAGGTGAGGCCTCCTAGTCCGGGCCAATATATAGGAGCCCCTCCCGGGCCACTGGATCAAAATGCTCTGCGGGTCAATCGCACTTGTTGAGGTGCGCGGGTGGATATCCTCGGGAGTAAATACGACAATGAGAGTAGAGAGAGAGAGAGAGAGAGAGAGAGAAATTGATTTTCTTTAGCAATCTTGCTACTTCCCTTCGCGTCTTTGCGCTGGCATTCTTTATTCCTTAACCCATTACATATATTTCTTACATTATTCTCCTCTTTACATAGCCACTAATAGACCGGGAGCCCATAACACTTTTTTCATGTCTCATTTGTTACGGCTCAAAACTACCTTAGATTCCATAAATCTGTGTCTTGCATCACAGAAATCGCATCGCCGAACAAAATCAGTGGACCAAAGATGCTGAACCGGCGAAATCACATACAAAAATATATCTATATATAATTTGTATATATAGTTATATATATAATTATATATAATTCTTATTTTTATTTTCGATGCCTTTTTTCCTTTACTCTTCGAATCTTACGTCGCTTTTAACATGTTGACGTAGTCCTCTTTTAAATTTTGTTAGTAGATATCTCCTCTCGTAACTTTCTCGTGATAATTTATTGTAAATTTTTATTCCGCCAATGAGTTAACGATTTTTCAGCTGTTCTCGTCCTACTGTATTGCACGATTCATTTCGTCATATCGTATTGTAGCGTGACGCTTTTTCTTTATTAACTAATTTATTTTAATACTTTGGACCCAGTCTGTTTATCATCTTGTACATTAACACACATTATACCCATAAACAACTCTCTCTCTCTCTCTCTTTCTCCCGTTTTATATAGCGTTTTGCTCTTGATGATTTGCAACAAGTAGTCCAGGAGCCAGAGTAAAAAAAAAGTAGGTTCATAATGCATCTTTTACGGAATTGGGCCATCTTGGAAAAAAACGTTTTATCAAATATCTCGTGAACCGTACATCGCGCGACAAAAATAGTAAGAACCTTTCTTGCAGATAATAAAATTCGCTACAACTTTTATACAGAAATTTTTACCGCATAATGGATAATGTTTTATTTATAGCTCGGCAAACTTGTTCAAGCATATGGTTGTTGCTAAATATACCGTTAAATTAACCATTAACGATTATATATAGCCGTTGATGAAACAGTAAAAATAGTAAAGCCAAATTTGTAGAACATAATTTCTAATAAACTTTATTTCAAATTTCTTTCCTCCTTGACTATCGCGGACTATCCCCCTCCTTTGAAAAACGGCCGTTCTCGGGGTCCGCTCTCTCTCTCTCTCTCTCTCCCCTTCCTCGCTCAATTGACCCTGACCTTGACGTCACTTCCGGCCTCATCCCTATACTCGATTAAGCTCTCTCTCTCTCTCTTTCTCTCTCTCTCTCTTTTTCTACATCGCTAATATAGGACACTCGCGACTCTGTGCGCGATTCCTGCGCTTGGGAATCAAAGTAAACAGACGTGTAGAGGAAAGAGAGAGAGAGAGAGAGAGAGAGAGAGAGAGAGAGAGAGAGAGAGAGAGAGAGAGAGAGAGAGAGAGAGAGAGAGAGAGAGAGAGAGAGAGAGAGAGAGAGAGTGCGAGCGAGCGCGCGCACGTTCCATTTTCGACTATCGAGATCGAGGAGTGGGGGAAAAGATGTGCATATGCTATACTCTCCGGGGACGGTGTCGATGACTCTTTTACTCCGTTTTTCTTCCTCTTTCCCTCTCTAACTCTCCTTCTTCTTCTTTATCGTTCTTCCTATTGCTACTGTCCTGCATCGAACGACGATGAACCCGGCACGCGGAAAACTCCTGGCGCTTTAAGCATCGTGACGAAGAGTGGATTTTACGTATAGTGTGTGTGTGTGTGCGTGATAATTTCGAAGCACGAACGTGAAAGGAGAGAGAAATAAAGAGTGAGGAGGGGACACTTTTTCGCGCTTTCTGTCTCTCTGCCCCACCTCAGGGCATATTGGCCGCTTGCTTCAACTTCATTCAAGTTTTCTGACTCAATCGCTCGTGCAGTAGAAGCCGAGAAACACGGAATTTCACAACACACCACTCTGTTCTCTCGCATCGCTGAGAGCGGAAAAACGTATTTTTTCCCCCTTTTTTTTTATTGTCTCGTTCGTGTATTCAGCCCAATGAGTTTGCAAAAGTGTCTCGATATTGTTGAATTTTTCAATTTTCTCTGCCACGAGATTAGTCAGAGCTTTTTTTTTTTTTATTGATCTAAACTAAAGGAAACCGAGGAAATTTTGCATTTATTTCTTTTCCTAACGAAGCAAGCGTATATACTCGTAATTTTCTGTTTTTCTGAGATTATTCATCCTACAGCGAGTAATAAATGAAAAGTGGTAAAAAACAATAATGGCAGAGGACTTTAAATATTTCAAATCACAAAAACATAATTAAAAAAAAATAAAAATAATGCAATGCGTGTGTGTTAAGCTGGAAAGAATTTTAAATAAACGAAAAATTGCATACAACTATAAAGAAGGCGATCTATGGGAAAAGGAATTTTTCACAGAAGACACGAAATGTAATTCAGAGATTGGAAAATTGTGCAAAACTCTCACCGAGCATAATAGTGTACTTTTGCGTGGATGTCTCGGTTGTTAGTAGAATTGTTTTTTTTTTTTTTCGAGGGAAAAAAAATTGTCACGCAAGCCATTTCTTGGGGAGCTTTATTAAAGTCTTTTGGTAAATTACTCTGGTAAGAGTGTTATTTTTTTTTTTGGAAAAAGTCTTCGCATCAAGGCAATCGACGGATTTTAATTTTATCGTGAGACTTTTTGTTATTCTAAATCACGATTTCTTTAATGATTTTCGGATGATTGGAAGATTGGCATTGTAAAAAAGAAGGAAAAAGGGCGTGGTCGGAGTTTGGCTTGAATTTGATGGGAATAATTGAAAAAAAGTGTTGTAAAGCTCTGTCTCTCTCTCTCTATTTTAGCTGGTAATAAATCACGATTGGTCAGGCTTTCGTCGCTCTCGCAAGTAATCGGGAAAAGTGGCCAGAGCCAACGGTCGATATAACGTATACAAATATATATATATATATATGTACCTATGAAATGTATAGTAATACTGTAAGCAACATACGCGAGTTGAGATTAGCGAGTGTGTACATCGAACACACCCTCGGCTCATCACCTCGCCTTCGACCCTTTTGTCGTAGATCGAAAAAGTAAAAAATAACTATAGATATATCAAAAAATTGCAAAAAAAAAACCTCAGAGATTATCCCAGGGATTAATTAATCAAGCCCTAGAGCCATGCTGGGTATCGCGAATCTCGTTGGTTACATTTGCTCTGATACTCGATACTATACTCCTATTATTATGCGCTAACGTTCCGTCGATAATTTAATTTGCACTAAATACGTAAATTTCCATCGAAAAAAAAAATCGTACAACTCGGAAGTTTTTGCACATTGCTTCCTCATTACTGAATTTCACTCTTAATTGGGCTATTCTCAATTTTGGCGTCCTCAGAAAGCTTTTGTGAGTGAGATAAAATAATGAGGAAGCTATCTGCAAACTTCTAATTCGCACGCTGTTTTTTTTTCTTCTTCATTGTCACTTAGACTAAAAAGGTAAAGGTAAAAAACGTTGCGGGTCGATCGGCATAAATTTGCGAAAGTTGAAGCAACGCTTCATTAATTTACAAAAATTTCAAAATTTTCCAAAATCCGAACCCCTTAAGGAATTCTTTCGAAATTCAATACCGATAATCCTCATCTCACTGACCATTTATGAAAAAAGTTTGGGCTCGATAGCGTCAAATTTGCGAAAGTTAAAGCGCGCACATACAATTTACGAAAATTTCAAAATGTTCTAAGATCCGAACCCCTTAAGGAATTTTTTCCAAATTCAACACCGATCATTCTCGTCCCAAGGACCGTTTATGCAAGAAGTTTGATCTCGATAGCGTCCAATTTGTGAAATTTAAAGAGCTCATTACATTTTTCGAAAATTTCAAAATTTTCTAAAATCCGAACCCCTTAAGGATTTTTTCCAAATACAACACCGATCATTCTCCTCCCAAGGAACATTTATGCAAAAAGTTTGGTCTCGATAGCGTCAAATTTGTGAAATATAAAGGGCTCATTACATTTTTCGAAAATTTAAAAAATTTTCCAAGCTCCTTGAGGAATAATTGCCGAATTGAATAACAATCGTACTTGTCCCTAAGATTATTTTTATGGAAATTTTGGGCTCGATCGCTTCAAATTTACGAAAATTAGAGCGTGGATGCTGATTTTGTCAAACACACGCACACACACAAATCACGGAAATTTTTTCTAAATGTGTGTAATTAATAATAAAATATTTTCTAAACGTTTTTAGAAGAAGCTAAGATATTTTCCATCGCGATATAAATTTCATATATTTTTTCCCTATAACAAGCACGACCCGCATTACCCCTATTTTCCCTAACTTGGATACCAAAAAAACGCGTAACACCGTAACGAAAATATATCTCGGTATTTCATGCGGGACTGTTCGCAATTTCTTTGTGCGATATTCCACATCCAAAAAAAATCGACAATCCGATGGATAAAACGTTTGAGGGAGAAAAAAAAACGAGACTCATGCCTGGCGTAACGAGGCAGTCCCGCATTTTTTTTTCCGTTTCTCGCGAATACTCGTATACGTGACCAAGATTTTTCGCCAATAAAATACGAAGAAGAAGAAAACGAAGAAAAAGAACAAGAAAAAAAAAAAAAAAAGAAAAACTAAACGAATCATCTCTTCATTGTGCCGTGACGCATTCTTGGCTCGTTAATCACACCGAGGGGCTTGTAACTCCGGTGCAAAGAGTCGACACTGGGAGGCGAAACTTTTTTTTTAACGAAGAAAAAAAAAAAAAAATATTCGACTCATGTACGCGAGAATAATTGTCTCGGGGCTGAGAGTCTTCGTTGTACACGAGAACGATATAATTGTATTTTTTTTTTTTTTTTTCTTAATCTCTAGTACAGGATTCTTGCCACTAATGGCTTTGCTCCTATTTATTTCCATGCCATATTAATCTTGTCATAATAATTTGAAGAAAATTCATATCAGAAAGGTTGTAGATATTTTTTTTTTTTTTTTTTTCAAGATCGTCGAATAATTATTTTGTTATCGAGTATATTGTATACGATGCGTGCAGATTTTTGTATAAAAAATTTCGAGTACTTTTTCGAATCAACGAGGTTTTTTTTTAAATTAAATAAAATCGTGAACATAAATGCTCGGTGGTAAGGAAAAAGCCCTTTCGATGAGTGGACATGATTTGGAAATCGTAAATTTGCGTGATTTACGAGCGATAAATTTTCTTTTTTACGTACGAGGGATCAATAATAATGAGCAAATCATACGCTGATTTTTTTTTTGCAGGATTCCCCACTGTCGTATCTTTTCACAATTTAATTTTTTTCCAATTAAAAAAAAAATGTTTATGCCAAATTGCCATAGAAAAAATTTTAAGCTAATGATGTGGGAGATATTTTGTTTTAAATTATAAATTGTCAATTGATGCAACTTACTTTCATCCATCCACCATGGGCGGTAACGAGGACGTACAGCAAGTAAAGATCAATGTCCTTCCCACTGATTTTCGGTGATTTCTTAAAAGCCGTTCTGAAATTTTAAATAATAATAATAATAATAATAATAATAATAATAATAATAATAATACAGATCGAAAAAATTCGTGTCGCAAAAACAGTAATTAAATTTAATCACTATTCGTCAAGTTTTTGAATATTCCGTTACATGTATTTATGTATTTTGCTTCGGTGCTTCTTCGCACAGGCACTTTGCACTTTACAGAGAAAAAAAAACAGCGAGTCGAACGCATTTTTTTTTTAAATATATATCCCAATTCGTTCATTTTTAATACGTCGAGTGTTGGAATACTCAGGATGTCGATACATCTATTCGTTTTTTTTATACTTCGGTGCTTCTCTAGATGGTCAAGTTTTTTTTTTTTTTTTTTTTAGAGAGAGTTGCGCGGTAAGGAGTGACTAAAATATTAACATGTGAACGCGAACGAGTCGCTTCAAACTGTCGACCGCGTCTATAGGTATAATGAACTCTGAGAAACGATCTGACTTGCACGACAGCGATGAAACAAGAAAAAAAAAATATCTCCATGTCTTTTTCTTGATTTTTTTCTTCATCATCGATTATTCCTGTTCACCTCAATCGTGTGCACGGAAAAAAAAAGTTCGTTCATATATAATATCGTTACAGTGGTGTACCTCTCGTGGCAGAAATTACAAAAAATGTTGACCATTGCAACGTCGATGGTTACAATTACTACCCTCGATATTGTAATGTATACTGTATGCTTATGCAATTGAATACTTGCATCAAACTTTATACTCGAGTAAAGTATTTTCTACGAAGCGAACTACTTTACTATTTAAAACTTGCGTGATATCGCAGTCACGTGTAGGACAAGCCTTTGCAATCCTACATGGTCTATTCAATTCCCGCATAGGGCGGGTAAAAAAACGGGTTTTTGACATTTCAAAAGATCTCGATCGACTATGCTATACCTTTTCAATTAAAATAATAATAATAATAGTATCACCTTTGCAGCATGTGTTTATCGAGAAAAATATATTTTCATATAAAAGTAAGAAGTGAAAAAGTTGAAGCTCATTTTATAGTTATAGCTCATGAAATTGTAGTAAAGATACAGTAAATGAGATGATAACGAATGAAATTTCAGTTTTTAAATGAAAAAATGGAAAATTATAATTTTCCTATCGCTGCTTACTATTCGTGTTTGTGTATACTGCAGTATTTTTCGTTAGATTATTCAATTCGTAGTGTGTGTATAATAGTGAGTCGTTCAAGGCTCAAACTGGAAATAAAAATCGAGGAAAAAGACTGCCAGACAATGCTCGAAAGTTGTATATTGTCTCGCTATTTTTTTAACGTCTTTCTGATCGATACGTCTCTCGCCGTTATACACGCAAAGTGGAGCCTTGATTTTTTTCAATCGCTATAATTTTTTTTTTGCAATTCGACAATACTAATGGGGGTTTTAGTGGCAACACAGATGGTCAAAATTAAACATTCCGTTTAAAAACTGCAATACTGATCATTTTCATCGTCTGATTATTATTTTTATTACTAAAAATGCCGGAGTACGTAAAAAAAATAATTATATCCTCAAGCCCAAAGGGCAAGAATAGCTAAATTTCTTAACTGTACTATTCTACCGCGAGCAACGAATTTTAAGAGCTGCAGTCAGAGATGAGTAAAATCGAAATTTCGAATTACAAATAAAATTTATAATTTTCAATATCTAATTTATGTTGATTTGTCAATAGAGGAAGCTTTGTTTCCATGCCAGTATCGTGAAATATCTTAAAAATATCTCAAAAAGTCCAAAAATCAATTCTACTAAATCAAAAATGTCTGCACGGTTTTTTGGTCTGATCATGACGATGGTTCTCGTAAAAATCGAAGAATGATTTGAGATTTTTCATTGTTTTCTTTTTTTAATATCGGTTACTACTTTAATTCTCAAAAAAATTGTAAGCTTTATCGACTGCAAATTTTGTAGGAAAAATAGACCGACAAGTTGAATATTTCGAATTTGATACATATATAGATACACATATATGTATAAATTTATGATTTAAAATTTACAGAAAAAAATGATTAATAACGATCAAACCCAAACGAATCCCAATTAATTTAACCCAAAAGGAGGTACAAGAACATTTCGTATTAATCCGAAAATTAAAAAATGAATGAAATTTTATGACTTTTCGTTAAATACGAGGAGGCAATTTTGTACATTTGTACGAATAATATCGAAGCATCGGTATCCGGATGCGAGAGAAAACAACGATATAACAAAATTAATCGCAAAAATTGCCACAACTAGTGAATCGAAAACGGTGGCTCTAAATGATGTCGAAATTTTCATCGTTGGAATGCAACGAAAAAAGGTTTTTTTTTTTAAAATCATTTCCAGTATTGTCTCGAAGTCCAAAATCGTTTAAACCTTTTTTTCGGTTTTTTTTGCGATCTGGGGCCTAAATATGCCAGAAAAGCGTCAGAAATACTGGAAATGATTTTTTTAATAAAAAAAAAACCTATTTACGTTGCATTCCAACGATGCAAATTTCAACATCATGAATCTAACCTAATCAAGCTATAATCGAAAAAAAAAAAAAATATTTCGCACATATCTCATTACAGTGAATTCAATTTATTCGCTCGTTTTTTTTTTTAAATTTGATTTCCGTTATAGTAATTCTTTTTTCATTATCAAAGTATATAATTTTACGTATCAGCTGTACACATTTTCCGGCTCGTGTATCTCCAGTCTTACATCAAGTATAATTATATCACTGATTGCAGCAAAAATGCGATAAACTGCTCATTCGGGAAAATATAAAATTCAAAATCTGGCAAAACAAACGAAAAAAACTGAAAAAAAAAAAAAAAGCATTTTCTTACCCCCGGGTCTCGTGAAAGTGATGCAGCTCCCTGAGAAAGCCGTCCCGTTCCCGCTCGTAAGTAACGGGATCCTTGTTCAGGAATTTTGCCATTTTTGTTTACACCTTGGGATCGCTGGTCCGTTTTTTTTTTATTTTTATTTTTTTTTGTTTTTATTACGAGAGCGCGATCAAAGAAAATTGCGCTCTTTGCTTAGAGAACACGACGACGTGGACGCAGCATGACGCTGATATCAACATCGGATCTCATAATGGCACAATTGTCCGTGCCGGAGAGATTACATTGGGGATCGAGTCTCGACGAGGTAACGCGATCGAATTCCGACATCGGCACGAGGGAAATCGAACGAAAAGAACGTAAGAAAGGATCGAGAATTTTTTTTTTTCCTTCTTTTTAAATAAAACAAAATTTTGGACGATCAGTGAAGAACACCCACAGTTTAAATCCTTTTGCGTTCCTCAATTACTGCACATTTCACAATTTCACTTTTTTTTTTTTAATATTCAAAGCACACGTAAGAAACGAGAAAAGCTTCAACACGAGAGAAAAAAAAAGAAACGAAAATAAGAACAAACAATTCGATGCAACGTTCTCGTCGTATCGGTTAAGTTTCCCCCACTTACGCGCACTTCTCTCTCTCTCTCTCTCTCTCTCTCTCCTTCTCTCGTAATAATTATTTCTCTCTTTCGTTATTATGCCAATTTCTTTTGTTTCGATGTTTAAAAAGAAACAACAACAAAAATATCGAACATTCGCGACGCGCAGTTCATTACTCGGTCATTGAGGTTTTATTTATATAATGTATATAATATATATATATATATATATATGTATATATATTCGCAAACGACGAAAGAACGAGCGCGCGCGGCGGGGCACATGCACGGGGGCCTACCGGAACAAGAATATCGTGAATATCGCACGCGTTTTTAACATAGAAGCTCCGTAACGAAGTTTGGTAAAAAAAACGAGAAAAAAAAACAGCGGGTTCCCCGAACGCTCGAGTGTGCCCGCCTATTTTATTTTTTTCTCCCTTGACGGTTTTTCTACCAGCCCGGAGGGGGAGCAGCCTCACCGTGAGAGAGAATTAAGAATAAAAGGCGAAAAAAAATATACACACACACACACACACCACGATTAATTGGAATCGTCGAGAGCGCGACAAGTTTTTCGAGGCGCGATTACTATGGCCGTAGAGGAGGGGGAGCTAATGTATCGCGGAGGTGATTTTTCGTAGCGATCGAAGTAAAAGAATGTTACGGAAAGCAAAAAAAAAAAAAGACGCTCCCCCCTCCGTCGCGCCGAGGATGCAACACTCGCGAGAATTTGCCACCGTGAAGAGTGTCGATCGTTCGTCCGGGTGTGTTGTACACACACGCATGCACGCGAAAAAACAAAAAAAAAAAAAAGCACACTCACGGAACCAAGAGAGAGAAGAGATCCGCGGACGCGACGAGAAAATACTCGAGTTAGTTCTGCGCGCGTTCTATCTCGCGCACATACACGCGAGATGGCGCTCACGCACCCACACGCATGCACCGACGAGTCAAACGTATTAAGCTCCGCGGATCGATTCACCTGTCACTTGTCACAGCGTGTGGCACCAGGCAACGTCGAACGCACGCTAGGGCACCTTTTACACACACACACACACACGCACACACGCATGCTCGAAGAGAACAGACACAATTCAAAAGCTCCCTCTATAATCGGGCGCTTCTTTATTACATTTGCCTTCGTCGAGCGGGCTTTCGACCACACTGTTCTTGAAAAATCCGTCCGAGGATCCCCGGCGTAAAGCGACGCCCACGAGAGACTACTCTAACACTCGAACGTGACCCCACCCGCGCGCCGGAGCCTTATAAAAATTCAAAAAAAAAAAAAAAAAATTGAAAAATAACTGAAAAATAAAACTCGAGGGAAAATTTTTTCACCGATTGTCTCGTTTATCTGTCGTATTTTTTTTTTTTTTTTGAGATACGGAATGTCGAGGTGTCTGTGTGTGTGCGTATTTTATTTTTGGAGGGGGGGGGGTAGGAGAGGGCGCGTTTAGGAGTATAGAGTCGAATTTTTATTAAAAGGAGCACGCGCGATTTTCCGTTCGCGTTCCTTGACGTGAGAGCGTATATCAAAATGGCGTCGTATCTCGCCGCTCTGTGGCATCCATTGCCAGTTGGAGGCTCCCCTCCCTTCGAACTATATTTTCACCGTCGCAACACACACACACACACACATATATTTATACACCCTCGACGTGTATAGTGTTTCCGTCAGAGGCGCGGGTTAAGTTAGGCAGCGGTGGCGCTCGGCACGCTCGTCGAGAACGAGAGAAAAAGAGAGAGAGAGAGAGAGAACAAGCGCAAGTTACCCAAATGAAACGCTGAAGTAAGCACAACGCACTGAGCTACCACGGAAAGGAGTACGCAACGACGAAAATGACACACTATCTCACACACCGTCAACACTTGTTCAATACACTTTGTGAAGCGTCACTCTTACTCTTTCCATTGCCCTCCTTGGATTTTTTCGTTTCACCGCTTTCACACACACACACACACACACACACGCGCGCGCGTGCGCGCACTCTCTGACGTTCCGCCGTTTCGGTGTTTCTTTTTTCTTGCAATTCCACACTTGTCTCACGTCATTATAAGCGAACCGGCGTCCCGTTCGAGAAAGCCGGCTCCTCGTTCGACATTCCACTATAAACGCACCTATTCGCCGACTGACGTGATTTTTTTTTGCTCGTTTTTTTTTTTCTTCTATACACCTATTTATTTATATATTATTATACTTACAACACCCGCGTCGAGAACGAAAAACTCCCGGGTCACCGCCGTAGTAGTATTTTTACTTTCAAAATGGATGTTCCTCGCAACAGAGCAGCGGACGTTTGAATTTCCGCGTTTATAGCCACCAGAGGCGCTAGTTACAATCGTCGTGCGGCAGTTCCATCTCGCGAGATTTTCACGAATCACTCAAGTTCAGTTCTCTCGTGTCTATTCTTTTAATTTTTTTTACAACGTTGCGCGCGCGCGTACTGCATCACGAATGCACACTAGCGCGAAATGTTGACGCACACACACAAACACACACACACGCGCGGGGCGCTTAAATCTGTAGCGCGAGAGAGAGGAGGGAGAGTCAGAGAAAGAGAGAGAGAGAGAGAGAGAGAGGAGTGAGAACACGGTGGATCAGGCACAAACCACGAGTGGCTTACTCACTCCCACCCCCGCCCGCGGAAGAGAGCGAGGTTTCGCGACGATGAGGAGGCTCCTTCGTGAGTACTCATTCAGCGCGCACACGAGTAATTACAACTCGTTCAGCCTCTCTGTCTCTCTATTTTTTCCCTTCATTTGTCGAATCTCAACAATGTCGCATTGTTCTTCATTTTCATTCCTTTTCTCTCTTATCTCGTGAATCCTCCGGCTGAGATATCGCCACTCGCTTCTCTCACCCAAGCCCAGAATTGCTCCGGCAAACACGATATATAACTCGAACGTTTTAGCCGAAGCTCACTGTATCCTCGGCTGAGAGAACATTCGTCTCTGAGGTCGAGGGTGTATACACGCTTTCACGCGCGACTCGTCGAACGTACACACGCGACTCGAATCGCGAAAACGATAGAGCGAGACGGAGAGAGAGAGGGAGCGTGAGGTTGGTGGGGGGAGGGTCCAAGCGACGCAGTACGCAGTCAAGTCTCTCGTGCTCCCTCGGATAGATACTCCCAAACTCCCGGCCCGACGACGAGTACAACTCTCCGCTCTGCTACAAGGCGATCTCTGTTGTATTACTCCGTGAAAATCTCGCAATAGCGGTGCGAAATATGGCGGAGAGAGTGTACTGCCAAGCGCGCGCTCCGTTCGCGGTACGATCGTACGATTTACTGACGAACCGGAACGGTACGTCGTGCTTGGACAGTCTGGCCAACTAGCGACACCGCTTCCTATATAGCTCTTTGTGTAAAAAAAAAAAATGATACGAGTTAACATTTTTCAAATCATATTGCGAACGTCCGATTGATATTTCATGGGTTAATTTTTTCGTTCTACCAGAGACGTTCGATTTTTATGCCCAGCGGGGAAAGCTTCGGCAATCTATAATCTTCCTGATCACACGCTCGTTCCCGCGAAGTACCGCGCGCGCGGTACTTCCTGAGCTACGTCGTGCTGTGTATCCATCTATTCCCCCCCCCCCCCCCCACCATCGTTATATCGCGATCAAGTTAATACCAAGGGATGTCAGATGGCGCCTCCATACGTGCGCAGTAGAAAACTCGTTTTTTCATCAAACTGCGCAGTGTTGCGCACGTACTTATCACCGTTCACTCGGCTTATCACCGAGCGAACATAACCAACACGCCTAGCTCTCTTTGTCGCGGCGATAAATCGGGAAATGACTTATAAGAGAAGAAAAAATGTCAGAGGCGATGGACATTTGAAGAAAAGTTGGAGAACGAAGAGACGCACGAAGGACCTCGATGAGGTATGTGCAGGATATGATTAATTTAAAAAAATCATGTTTCGCAGTTCTAAAGTGACGCACGTGCGCGTGTACACGTCCACGTGCTCGAACAATCGCCATTCTCACTTTGTCAACGCGCACGGCATTTGTTTTTTTTTGTTTTATTTTCCCTATTTTTTTTTCGCCACGATAACGCAGATCGACGAGGATATCAAAGACGAGAATGCGAAAAAATTATTGAATCAGGATATCGATCTCGACAAACCCGGCGCGGCTCAACATTACTGCGTACACTGCGCGTGAGTAAAATTTCCGGGCGTTTTTTTGCCATTTTGCAACGCATAACCTAATCGCGTTTTTACGATTTTTTCCGTTTTTTTTTTTTTTTTTTTTTTTTTTTTTCCCTCCTAGACGATATTTCATAAACGAGCGATCTCTGGACGATCATTTTCGCACAAAGGTTCACAAGCGCAGGCTCAAAGCGCTCGAGATCGAGCCTTACACCGTCGCCGAGTCCGAGCGCGCAGCGGGACACGGAAATTGGCAAATAGCCAAAAAACGAAAGATCGAGACTCTCGTCGCGACGTCGATCGACGGAATGGACACGGACACGGATCGTCCCGTCGAGCCTAAAGTCGCGAGAATAGGAGAATAGAGAACGAGCCAACGCGCGTAAGTACCGTCTCGAAGAGAAAAAAAAAAAAAAAAGAAAAAAAAAAGTTGAGCTAAAGAGAAAAAAACGAAAAAAAAAAAATCAGCCATGCAAAGCGTCCTACTGAAATTTTCATGTATCCTCGCGATACGCCGAGTCTCGAGATTCGAAAAAAATATCGCAAGATCGTACGCTTCGGCGCTTTTCATACCAGGCAGCAGAGCGAGCGAAACTTTTGCTTTTCTCTCGCCCTGCTTGAATTTCGACGATCGCTTCGACGATCCGGAAAAATTGCGCCTCGATCTCGAGCGACGCGGCGTCGCTACGGACGCGGCGGCGCTCGCGAAAACTTGGCAATTTTACAAATACATGAATGCCGAAAAATGGGCACTCGAGCACAGGAGAAGCGAGATAGCGCGCGAAACGAAGCGCCTCGGTAAGAAAAAAGATTTGAGCTGCGAGGAGGAGAGAGAAAAGATACGTCTAATGACGCAGGGCAAAGTTCTCAAGCAGGACATGAGAATAATCAAAGAGGCACTGTGGGAAATGGAGGAGAGAGCTGTTATCGAGGCATTGAAATTGCCGAATATCGTGGACGAGCGAACACCGCCCGTCGAACCGCGTCTAATTAGACAAGTCGGTGAGATAAGCGAGCCGGCGCCCATGAATATAAAGAGTCATCTCGATATCGGCGCTTCTCTTGGTCTGATCGATTATAAAAATTCCCTGAATTGTTATTTTTGCGACGAGGCGGCGCTATTCGAGCTGGCGACGCTGAGCTGGGCGGGCAAAAGCTTGGCTGATATGGATATGCTGCGAATATCGGGCACGGATTTCAGTCGTAGCCTCGTCGTCGAAGCTTCGGGCCTCGATCACGAGGATCCGAGCAAAGTTTTTGTTCTATCGAACAACGAGAACATCGCCCGCGACACCTCCAATCGTCTTCATCTCGTCGGCGGCGCCAGTCTCGCATCATTTCTCGCTATGCACACGAAACAGCTCATAAATCCAAATCATTTTCCCCTCAGATATTTCGCCGCTGGACGAAGCTACGTGCCTCATCTCGAGGCATCGACGAACAATGGACTTTTCACAATTTGTCAATCGTCCGTTGTTCGTGCTTTTGCGATGACACGAGAGCCAACGGGCGACGAGCATAGCCATGAATTTGAGAGACTCTCGAGCATCTTTGCGTCGCTCTACGACGGTCTCGGGGTTCATTATCGCACGGTAATGAGATCGGCGAACGAGCTCAGAGCCTGGGAAAGCTTGAGAATATCGTACGAGATGTGGTCACCGTATCTGAGGGAATACATCGAGATCGGTCATCTGTCGCTGTGCGGAACGTATCTCAGCAAACGTTTGCTGATCGCTTATCAGACACCCACGGGCCGTGAATTTCCGGCTATAATCGACGCTGAGATTGTCTCGATACCGAAATTATTGGGCTGCTTGCTCGAGGAGGATCCGAAAAAATTTCGCATACCCGCGAAAATTGCCGAGCACATGCGAGATTTTTATTGAATCGACGAATCTTGCGAGCCCTGCCCCCTCCGCGCGTTTGATCGATGCGTATGAAATTATTCTCGCGCGATATTCACGCTTGTAGGCATTTTTATCGGGAAATTTGACGTTACGAGAAGTAATTTGTTAATAAAAATTGAAAAGTTCATGCTAATTTTGCAATTTTATTCTTGGGTCATTTTTCACATTTTTTTTGTTAAACTTGAAACTCGTGTAAATTAAGGAGAATTTTGGGGGTTTTTTGATGAGAAATTTGGAGAAAATTTATTCAAAGAGTTGGACCATTATCGAATTATTGAGTTTTTCGAAAAATTTATTCAATTGCTGCGGTTTTTTGGAGAATATTGAGAATTGAGATGATTTTTTTTAAGGTTGTTGTGCCGGTTACTCGGTCAGGGGAGCGAGCGGAGTCCACGCGCGGTGAGCGCG
Source organism: Rhorus exstirpatorius (assembly GCA_963564615.1). Lineage (NCBI taxonomy): Eukaryota > Metazoa > Arthropoda > Insecta > Hymenoptera > Ichneumonidae > Rhorus > Rhorus exstirpatorius. The sequence continues at coordinate 51,979,558 of OY751313.1, forward strand.
GGGGATGCATCGACGATTCAATGTTGCGCCGCTCACGGGCGAGCGGGTCCTTTTTCTCTTTCATTATAAATATTCTAAAAACGGTACAAGTCAAAAATTCTGAAATTTTTACAGAATATCCAGGTGATCTCTCTTAAAACGTATTACATTTTTCAGCTTGTTGACACGATTTTCTTGTCAGATATTGCATAAATACTGCAAAAATTGTCAGAATTTATCTATCATAGGTGCAGTTAACCTACGAAACACATTAACTTTCCGAATTTTTTTTCTCAAAAACGGTACTGTGAATCGTACCCAAGTTTCACAGGAACGTAGGCAAAATAGTTATATACATTGTGGAAAAATTTGGTCTGCATGGTATCATTTTGAAGTATCGTCACAACAACCTTAATGACTAGGGTATCATGACTGGATGCGGATGGTATCGAATTCGACGAGAATAGATAAAGCGGCTCTCGCGATTATGTGAATTTTGGATTTTTTTAATTTTCAATTTTTCTTAAAAACGGCGCGTTAGCTCGGACTTTGATGATTTTACGAATATCTCGTGCTGGCACTCTCAATTCGATTAGGCTGGGGCATGAAAATGGTAAAAATGTCGTATCAGGACTGCAGCTCAAAATTGCTCCAAAATTTTTTTCTAGCATTTTTTATCATTAAAAAATAATATCCCTGGCAATATTGAGAAGGAGGAAGACTTGCAATGCTATTCGCTGTGCGCAGTGCCATACTATAGCGGCTGAGAACGACTCGGAGCGCCCATGGTGGCGAGAATGCGCATGTTTTGCTGGAGTCGCGTAGTGCAATTGAGGGCAATATAATAGAAAAGTCGCGGAAATTTAAACTGTTTGCGCCAAGTCATATAAGAATGTTTTCCGCTACGCAACTTCGGAAATTAATTTTTACGCCTTTTCCGACAGCAATTTATAAAGTTGAGCAGCGCAAAAACTAGATTCGTTGGGTGCAAAAAACAGAGAAAGTAAAATTCTTGAGGTTAAACGTGCATATTTTGTCTGGTATGAAAAATTCAAATTTCAGGATATTACAATACAAATAAATTGATTTTTTTTCCTTTTTAGTAGCTCTCATGATTGGCTACCCGAATATGCGGTGAGCACTTGGCGGGTAATCGTTCATCCGCGTTACAATCAAGTCCGAGTTACGTCTTTCTTGTTCTCGATACGAGCCTTGTCGGTTCGTATGACAAGACCGGCAAGGTTCATGCTTAGCCTCAAATTGAGAAGGAAAAGTAGCCGTAAACCTATTTTCATTGCATCGTAATATGTCGATTTATTTTTTTTTCAACGCAATTATAGTCAAGCTCACCTCAAAAAAACTCTATGCAGCACGAATATAAACGTTCGTTTATTAAAATTAATCCAACAAGGTTTCGTCTGTGTAAATAAATGAGAGCTATTCCAGCAAAATTTGCGGAGTACAACCGGCCGCGGCGCCACTTGGCTTTCTGCACAAGGGAATAAAAAATTTAAAAAACCGACAATAATAAGTAATAAAGGTTGTGAGTCGATATCGTGACATGACACACACGCAACAAACAAAAAAATCACACACACGAATTAAAATCTTTATGCGGTGAGTGAAAAAAGATATAACAGGAAATTAATGTACAGCATCTTTCTGGTGCCAAATTACTATTGTGGAGTCACGTTTTGATTCGCAAAGATTGTTTGAAATTAAAAATTTGACGAACAACTTTCTTCCCAATTCGTTGTTCACGTCGTCTTTGACAACGCCGGGTAAGACTGATCTCATTGAGTGTAGCAGAATTCCCGCAAGTTGCACAAATCACTTCGCGTTTTAACGCGCCATGATTTTGTAAAAAAAAAAAAAAAAAAAAAACAATACTGTCTTTTCGATTTTGAAATTTTATGATAGCATCGGTAAGCGAAATTTATACACGCGTCTCACAATTAATCGTTACGCGGATACTGTCATTACAATTTTATTCAACTTTTCACAATGCTGCTTAGTTCAATCCTTCTTACAGTTGGGAGTATAAATTAAATTTTTTTATTTCAAAATCTGGTAGTTTAGGGGAAAAAACATTTAGTACGTATTTTTTAATTTTTTTATTTGAATCAAAATTGCCGTTAATGTAACAAATTTCAAAAATATAACATTATGACGTCACACATGTTACGCTATATATATATATATATTTTTTTTTTATTTTTTTTTTTTTATTAATTTATGTCCTCACGCCCTCTTTCCCTTTCGGGGTTTTCAAGACGGCGCTCCTTCCCTCACCTCCCTTTCCGTCCTTCCCTCACATCCACCTCCACCCTGGGTATCTGGTCCGGGTCAGTAACCAGACACCCAGGGCCCGTGCGGCCGCAGCCGACTTCCTATTCTGTAGCGCATTCACCATGGCACGCGTATTAGCACGTATCATGGGCCCCGGGAAACTGCGGAAAACCTGGGCCACTACAGTCGGTCCCGTGCTCGCCTCACGGCGTCGGAGCTACGTCACATCTTGACAGGAGAACGTAAACATGGACTACAGCTATATATACGTGACACACACCAGTAAATGTACTTGTGTATGCCCCATACATATATCTGGAGCTAGTCACGCCCATATTTTATTTTCTCCTGACAAGATTACGACACCGGGAATCGAACCCGGGACCTCCCGAGGCTCTGGCTAAGAGGCCAGCACGCTAGCCACCAGACCAAAGCCCCGGTTTCCTATATATATATATATATATATATATATATATATATATATCAAAATCCGTGAAATTAAATTGCCTATAACAGGTGCATCTGTCATTTTTTAACGAAAAATAAAAAATACGTCCTCATTATTTTTACTTACTCTACATTATGCGCCCTAATGATTGAAAAAAAAATTTCATTCATACTCCTAATTCTACCGTCCGATGTTTAAATTCCTGCGTTTATAGTTCAATGAGTTTATAGTTTATTGGCAAACAGCACGGAGGTGGAGCCTATGGAAAAAATGGGGGCCCTGAGCCAGTCGCCTGGTTTATTATGTATTAGCGACTTTTTTTATGATATCAAATGATATTTTTATCGAAAAACATTGTACGGGATTCACGGTTGATAAAAATCGTAATTGATATAACTTATTTGAAAAAATAATATGTCATGATGACTGGCTTAGCGTAGTGCAATACTGGCCACCAGATGTCACGATGACATTTGCTGTTTCGCAATAGTTGAGGCGCGATTTCATGCGCAGCAAGCAGCAGCCGTAAAATACTTTGATCGGTCAATTCATCAAAATCACCAAGCGCGAGATGGTGATTTTGGTGAATTGACCAAAGTAGCGTATCTTGGTAGCGACTCGATAACTGCTATTAACTGCTGATATTTTTATTACTCAATATTGCCAGTTTTTTATATTTTTTATATTTTTTATATTTTGCAGCCGCAAAATACTTTGATTGGTCAATTCATCAAAATCACCAAGCGCGAGATGGTGATTTTGGTGAATTGACCAAAGTAGCGTATCTTGGTAGCGACTCGATAACTGCTATTAACTGCTGATATATTTATTACTTAATATTGCCAGTTTTTTATATTTTTTATGGTTTTGGAAATCTTGCCCCACCATAATATTACATTTGACAATGTAATTCAGTGATAACGAGCGTTTAGAAGAAAAAAATTCCATGCATTTCGAGCTGCAGCTCTGATTCGATATTTTTACCATAAAAATTTCCGTCATTGAGTCTGACGGAGAATCGGCAAAGGACTTGAAGATTTAATTTCAAAAATTTGAATTTCTTTGAACATTTTAAAAATTAAATGTAAATTGAAGACTTTCATATTTCTTTCTCGTAATTTTCACTCGTTCGCGCAGCTTCCTCCATAAGAAAGCAAACATTTGCGAATAGAGATTTTCTTTTGAGTAAGATAATAAATCGACGAGTAAGCGAATACGTGCAGGTTTCTCGATTGCCCGATTGTTGTTTCTCTTACCGTAATATTTTCGTCAAAGACAAATTATCATTTTCTTTTTTTTATTTCGCGCAAGTAGCGGATGATTGATATTCTTATTTTCTTTTGACGGAAATCGAGCGTATCCGAAGAAAATGAAGAAAGTAAGACTGTATCTTTTAATCGGCCGTAGCATTGGAACATCGACTTCCGGTATCAAGAAAGAACAAAAAAAAAAAAACTGTAATCCATCTTTCTCAGAGTCGACCCTGTATATTGGACAAAACGAAATGTCATGCACCTCGATCGATCATTTCACAAGGCATGAGACTTTACCTTAGCCCCCCCCCAAGTGTCAATCAACTTTTCAACTGATACTTCTAATAAACATTTATGTTACATTGAGTTTTGCGAATAAGGGCTATTCGAGGCGATTTAAAAACCAAAAAATGTGTCCAACATTGCAAGTTTTGAGATTTTTTTTAATAAACAAAACTGCTTTTCATCGGCAAAACATTTTCAATCCGAGAAGCTCGTTTGTGAAAAAAAAATTCTTCTTCAAACAGCTCCGGGATCGTCCAATTAACAATTTACTTTTTACTCCATTCATAATTTAAACTTCACTTGAATAAATATCGTGGCGGGACATGGAAAGAAAAAAAAAAAAAAACGTGAAATTTTTTATATTTGCTTCATCTTTTTGGAATTTTTTTGTGAGCTTCGTGAGATCATTATAAAATCTACGGACTTTATTTACTGTACAGACTTTTATGGATCTAACAGAAAATTACAAGAAAGTTACAAAAATATGCTCTGTCGAAAGTTTGAGATTATATTTTCCGAACAATTGATTTTTTTTTTTTTCGTATTCGATGGAATCCTCCGTCGTAATTCTCGAGAGTTTGGTTTTTTTCCATCGAGAGAGCCAGTGCTCACGCGATCTCTATCGTAGTTATACGAGAGACAGAAGAACGTTGATTTTTTTTACACAAGACAGTAAAATTAGCTGTCACACGTGAAAAATAAAACGCAGAGTACGGGAATTTCACGTTGTAATTTATCATGGGTCACGAATTTGGTTCGCTGCCTGTGCGTATTCGTCGTGTTGTCTACTATTCATTGTCGCCATTCGAGCAAAAAGCCTGGACTCGTGCAGTCTCCAGAGGGATACCAAATCTGGCACGTCGTTTTTTATCGGCACTTCCCACCGTAGCCCCTGGTACATATTTAGCATATTTGCTCATTAAATCTTTCCACGTGAATTTTTCCCAGCTATAATTTAATGTTAACAACAGATATATATATAGGCTTAAAAAATTTCCATAGGATTTATTATTGGAGCAGGGATTTATTATTGGACCATCACGACTTACCACCATTCATTGCGTAAAAACCCAAAGGATTTTGAAAACGACGAATGAACCGAGTCAAAGAGGGTGAGAGAGACAGAGAGATAGAAGAAAGTTTATAAAAAAAAGCATCGAGAAAGATATTACATCATTCGTGTTCCTTCAACGATATCATGACAAAATTTATTGATAGAATTAATATCCCAACATAATGTAACGTGAGAACAAGGGAAAGGGGGGGGGGGGGGGGAAATAAAATAAGATATTTCTCGTCGATAAAGCTGATAATATCGGAGAGTGAGTTTTGGCACTAAAAGCTTTTCTTCGATACATATTGACACGACCGATCGGGGTATTGGATAAGTGATTGCAACCGAGCAACCTTCGACGATGCACAATGCGCACCGCTCTTTCTACACGACGACAGAGGATTCTTTATCGAATCAACCAACCTTTTTTTTTTTTCCCCCAAAAAACGCTCGAATGTTTTTCATACTTTTACAGTTTGCAGTAAAAAATTATGGGAAATTTTTATTGAATTCGAATTTTTTAAGAGTATCTTTCATGAGATACATTGGTTTTTTTTTTTTCTTTTCATTCAAGCTTCATCGAGTCAGAATTAAAAAAAAATGTGTTTGGATTTTTCTCTTCTTTCCGATCAAGATAAATTCATAATTTTAATCCTCATGAACGTACTCTATTTTCAGCCAAAAAGAAATGTCCAAAGTAATGCAATTTTTTTAACGACAAAGACCGCTTCTGTTTCAACTGCCAATTTTAGCAGCCATTGCCGGATGAATATGCGGAGACTCTTCGCGCGAATCGCCAGTTTGGTACCGACAAAGGTTCCGGTTAAAATGGAAACCCTGCAAAATCGTGTACAACCGTATTAATCGGCTGCGATGCGATTATAAATTTTTCCTGCGCCGGAACCCTGATCGCTGTCACTCTGGTGATTTTTTATTTCCAAAGAGTCATCCTCCGCGTACACTTGAGAATTGTTTTGCAAAATTGGCAGCCGTACAAAAATATTCTTTAATCGGGGGGGAAAAAAAAAGCTATTTTAATGGGAAAGTAGAAGAAAAAAAAAAATAACCAAAAATCTGAGAGAATTCTGGAAAAAAAAATGGCTAACTTTATAAATAATTTTCCATGCTTTTTCACGCAGCCTCAGACGTATTCTCGCTGGTGGTGCGTCCCAACGTTTCCTAGGATTATTATGTTTTCCAAGCTTAATCCACTTGTTGAGGATGAGGTCAATAGCGTTTACCTCCCCGGGGTGCGGTCGTACGATTAATACGAATCGTCGTGTCTTTATCGCTCGTTCCATATCGTTCCCCGACGGTCGAGTTAAGCATCCTGACCCCATTTGTGACACACACGGCAATCGCGATTATTTCTTCTACGCAGGGCAAATATCATTTTCTCCAAGGCTTCAGAAAGATTCCGTACAGCCTTTAATGTAACATGGTGTATAAGCGGATGTTACATTATACTCCAATTCGTTATTTCTACTCGTGCAATTCCTCCATCGTGCAATTTCACTGATCGTATTATAAAAAATTGAGCAATTTTTTTCATCTGCATTCTGATTAAGAATTATTCGACAAATGTCGCCAGGGTCAATGGAGTTTTTTCTTTATTTTATTTTTTTTTGTATACCAGAAGATTGGAGTACAGTATGCCTCGTATGTTAAAGCGTTGCAATTTCGTAATTTTCGTTGGATCAAATAACGTGATCGTGGATCCTGGAAAAATTCCGAGATATTATTTTTGAATCCTGGAATTTTTATGCCACGCTATACTGAAAATATTTCCAAAAGTGGAAAAATCATATTTAGAAAAATTATCCGATCTGTTTGTGGATATGTAAAGTATGTACTCCGAAAAATTAAAAAACGCTATACTTTGAGAACGGATTGTTCCATCCAGCTGAAATTTTTCACACAATCGGAGCAGTCGTTTCTCATTGTTTTACATTATTTTCGTTAATTGTGGAGAATTTTTTGGAAATTCTCTGTGGTCACTCTGATTCTCGTAAATTTAGGTCTATCGAGCTTCAACTTTCTGGATAAATGGGAATGTTTGGTATTGAATTTTGCGAGAATCGATAACGGTATTTTGACAACTTGTGAATTTTTTTTTGTTTTTTTTTTTAATTTCAGCGAGATCTAATATCGGGGAAGCAAAAATGATTGCTCGACAGTAATTCGTATGACTTTCGGGACAAGCATTTGGTTCTTCTCTCACCAGTAGGTAGGGGCTGATGGGGCCTTGAGGCAGTACGGAATAATTTTTTTTTTTTTTTTCAAGAAATCTTTGAAATTTTGCTCGCCCATTAATCAATGTGCTCTCCAAACACTTCGGACCAAAATTTTTTCACATTTTCTTCTCTCCATCCTTTCAGGCTGTGAATTCATCGATTATATTTACCGATGTCGCTAATTAGAGGCAGGAGGAAGAATTTTGAAAAAAAAAAACAAAAATTTGATTGTCTCGATTGAAATCGAATTTTTTTTTTTTTTGCAAAAATTATTCTCCCTGCGTTTTGATTAGCATAGAACTCCAGCGTGTACATATCAGTCAACAGAATCGACGTATTTGCAGCCTGAAATAGTGATAAGAAAAAATATGAAAAAATTTTAAATATGAAGAAATTGGATTTGGGGTTTTTTTTTCTTCGAATATTCTTTTTCCAGGCCTTTATTTCATATAGATTTGTACTATAAAGTCGATCGCCACCTAAAATCCATTTGTTACCAGTCGAAGACAAACAGAAGAAAAAAAAATTTCGGTACTAAAAGGTAAGAAATCGAAAAAAAACAAAATGTAATTTTTCAAAAATCCTTTCTCTTGGCTTATTAATAAACGTAGAACTGATGGCTATTCTTCAGAAAACAAGAATCGACGTATTTGCAATGGGTGAAGAGAAAGAAAAAAAAATGTCGAAAAATATTTTGCTTCGAAAGGGCAAGTCACGTTTTTTTTTTTTTTCCAAAATTCTTTTTCCGGTCCTAAAGCCATTTTTCTGGTTTCTCCGGTTCTGAGGCCATTTCTCAAATGCACGAAAAAAATGACCATAAATTCTGCGTGAAAAACTAAGATTTTATTTTTCCATAAAATAAAAGTTGAACCACGATTATTATTTTTTTTTTTTTTTCAAACTCGAAACTCGATACACTTTATCGCTTTTTTTTTCATTGCATATGGTTGTATTAAAATCAATAATCGAGCGCGCAGAACAATGCTACTCCTCTTTTGATCCAGTGTCGTTGAATCGTATCGCTGGGAATTTCCATGTTGAGAACGAAATTTGTCGAATGACCAGTTGTGCTAAGAGTTCCGGCGCGTGTTATAGTTTTGTAAACGGGACAGTCGTAAATTCCGCTCTCGGGAATTGCGTGATTCACTTCCGGCAGTAGGAGTATCGGTGGCATTTCTTAAAAAAAATTAATAATAAAAAAAATAAACAAAAGGAAAATAATAAAAAATAAACAAAAATAAAAAAATAAACAAAAATAAAAAAATAAATGAACAAATAAAAAAACAAAAAAATAAATAAATAAAAAAATTAAAAAAAATAAAAAATAAACAAAAATAAAAAAATAAATGAACAAATAAAAAAACAAAAAAATAAATAAATAAAAAAAATAAAAAATAAACAAAAATAAAAAAATAAATGAACAAATAAAAAAACAAAAAAAATAAATAAAAAAATAAATAAAAAAAATAAATAAACAAATAATAAAAAATAAAAAAAGGAAAATAATAAGTACAAATTCGATACGAATAGCTGCTCTCTGATAATGCGACGAGTCGTTCGTTTGTTATTTTCTCTGCGAATCATTATACCTGTATAAAGCTCTTTGGGATATGACTCGGCGAGGGCATTTCCACCCCAACGGCATCCCTCGAGAAAGAGTCCATACACGACACAGCCGTCTCTCGGTCTTGATTTTGGCCTCTCGCCAAGAACCTGAAATAACATTTTATAAAAAAATGTTTATCTTCTTTTTTTTTTCCCCCATCCCCCTACATTATAGTCATTTTTTTCTGCAATCTTCTAAAGAATTGATTTTGCTTTTGGAAAAGGTTCAGGGGTGTTCCCCCGAGCGTAAATTCAAGTTGGAGGGACGCGGGGCGTCGAGCTTCAGCCGCCATCTTGGAGAAAAGAACATTTTATCAAATATCTCGTGAACCGTGCGTCGTATCATAAAAATAATAGAAACTTTTTTTTGTAGATAATGAAATTCTCTACAACTTTTATTTCAAGCTTTTTCCCCGTATAGCGCATGATTCTCGATTTATAGCGTGGCAAACTTTTCCAAAAATTGTTATTTTGCCAATTATATACATTTAACGGTTGATGTATCCGTGAAAATGCGGTGATGCTTGGAAAAGTTTTCCGAGCTATAAATCAAAAACCATGCACGATACGGGAAAATGTTTTCAATAAAAGTTCCAGAGAATTTTATTATCTACAAAAAAGGTCTCAACTATTTTTGTCATACGATGCACGGTTCACGAGATATTTGATAAAACGTGTTTTTCAAGATGGCAGCTAAAGATCGATCCCCCAGCGTCTCGCCAACTGGAATTTACACTCGGAGGGAATGAATCTTTATACAAAAAGCAGAATAAATTCTATAGAAGATTGCATTATGAACCTGTATACGTTCTTTTGGCTAGAATTTTTTAGGACTATAGTTACGACGTATAAGTCGCGCTATAGCGGGATCGTAAATTTTATGATTTTATACGATCTGACTTACGCGAAAGCTAAAATCAATGGTGTCTATGGATATCACGTGCTTTCGTGCAAAATTCTGCAGTGTACCGGTGAGAAAAGCCTGCGGAAAGTAGAATCCTGATATCCAGAATGCCGATGGAATTCCCTCGTTGCGCCATTGGCCGATAAAATTGATTCTCTCCTTGAGATCGATTACCCAAGCTCCTGCATAATTATAATAACATCGAACAATATTCATCTCGTCTCGTTGAAAATTCATCGGTTGAACGCCCGCACGGACTCGCTGCGAGACCGAAGCCGAACGATTGGAAACATTTTTCCGAAAAATTCAAAATTTTTTCGAAATATCTCAATCGTTTTTTTTTTTTTATCGATACACGCGAAATTCAATATATCGATGAAATACATTAATGCGTAGAATAATTATGTGAAAATCACAAAAAAAAAAAAAAAAAAATGCGCTCGCATCTCGATTTGGGGAATTTTGAAATGTTAGCTTCGAGCTATTACGAATTTTTAGCAGAACTTTGGGAATTTTTGTTTTTTTTTTTTTGTTCTTTTTTCTTTTTGTAATTGCGATTGCAACCGGGGCTTTTTGAAAATTTTTTAAATATTACGGCATTGAAAAGTAAAAAAAAAAATTCTTTTTTTTTTTTCATTTTCACGAAGTTTCGTTCATGAGGAAGCAAAAATAATAATAGCCTGAAGAAAATGATGCGCTAATTTGCGCAATCGCAGAGATGCTTTTCGAGAATTTTGAAATGTTTCGCTTCGAGAGCCACTATACGAATTTTTAACAGAACGTTGAGAATTTTTGTTTTTTTTTGTTCTTTTTTTGGTAATTGCGATTACACCCGTGGCTTTTTGAAAATTTTCAAAATATTGCGGCATTGAAAAGTAAAAAAAAAAATTCATGTTTTTTTCTTCATTTTCACGAAGTTTCGTTCATGAGGAAGCAAAAATAATAACAGCCTGAAGAAAATTATGCGCTAATTTTTCGAGATACCCTAATACAGTCTGCTAGCACATATACGACAGTCCATTTCGAATCTCACTCTTGGTCTTCGCTATACGTCGATGTGATCGCGTCAGCGATCCGCTATATCGTTCAACCCTCGCAACCTCCCACACATACATCGAACGCTACGTGAGAGAATTTTTTTTTTCTCGTCTCCTGCTTTCCCCCGAGTCTCGCGAGATTCATCGTTAATCTCATCCCCCTGGATCGAGAACTTCGCGAGGTTCACGACAGTGATTAAATTTCGAATTGATTAAACGCGTGAAAACCCAAAAGTGGGTATCATTTTTCGTGCTCAACATTTTTGTACGAGACACGCGTCGTGTGGGACGTTTGGCATTCGCCCAGCAAGAAAATAATAGTTTGATCAACGTTGCTGAAGCTCATTAGATCGATGTATAATTATGTTTTTAAATTTACGTAGATCTACCTGGGTCTCAAATATAGATCCAACTAGATCTTAATCAGACCCGGATACAGTAGAGCCTCGATTATACACGGAGAAAAAGGCTTAGTTGGAAGAACAAACTTTTAAATGCTTGAGGGTATGTTAGTTGCGATACCTGACAAATTTTTCACTGTAGCTACCTCGAACTGGTGCCCTCGACCATTTTTGGTTGGTTGGAGGGAATAGTTATTACCAATCACTTCAATAGTTGAGCCACTCTATATGAATTTTGGGCACAATCAAAATCCGTGAGTTCATCCAAGTTGAAATGTAGTAGTTACCGTGCACATTGTGGGTAACACGCACAACCAATCACTTGGACAGTACAACCAATCGCAGTTTTTGGCACTACTACGACACTGAGTTATCACAAGCCGAATAGCTGCGAATGGTAGTAAGAATTTCGAGCTATGCGTTCCACTACTCACGTAGTTCTTGCGACCCGTCGGTTGGTTGTGATTACCAATCGATTGATTCTAGTTACGTATCGAGATTGAATGGACTATATTCACGGCGAGCAAGCGAGCATCCGTCTATTTCCGCGCGCATAAGTGCTGTGTCCCGTGTCCCGTAACCGCGTAAAGAACGATCATTTATTTCGTATTTATATGAGAAGTATTGAATTTAAAAAAAAGTGTATTCTAATTATTTATCATATAAAAGAAGAACATTCTTTTCTTCGAAATAGATCAAGCGTCAAAACATGTTTAAAATAATATTGTACACGTCTATGCATACGCCTGCCGTGTTTAACCTCATTTCCCACAATCCGTATTTCGTGACATTCGCAAATATTTTAATTTTCGACAAAAAATTAAAAATTATCGGGTGCACAATGGAATTATTGTATACTTATAAGTTTAGAAAAATACAGAAATTTTTATCGCCTCCGATTTTGTGCAAATTTGGCATTAAAAAATAATTTTTTTTTGTCACATGCTCTCTGCGCAGTTAGTATTCCTCTACGATTTGTCTCGCTGTGCTAACCAACTCGATTGGTCATATTACACAACTGATTAATCGATGCACAAATTTACTTATTCAAAGTATCCAATTTCGATTGGTTATGCCAACCAATCGTCATGGTGCGTAGTCTATAATTCTAGTCGGTCCAAGCAGCATCTGTGGAAATACTAACCAACTCGATTGGTTATATTGCACAACGGCTTAATCGACGCACAAATTTACTTAGTCGAATTATCCAATTTCGATTGGTTATGCGAACCAACCGCCATGGTGGCTAGTCTATAATTCTAGTTGGTCAACATGACTACTGGAAACCAACCAACGACGATTGGTACGCTTGCACAATAAATTTTTAATTCCAAATACTACCATGCCGATTGGTTGATGGAAAACATTTTTTTGTTCCTCTCCACTACACCTTTTTCTCCGTGTACGAACCCGTCGGGAGCGGGCCTAGTTCGGATTATCGAAAGTTCGGATAATAGAAATGCGTTGTCGTAGATAGCGGTCTTACGTATTGCATATGGGAAAAATAAGAAAAAACGGGCAGATATTTTGAGCAATTTAACGTTATGCTCGTGTATTTCAATTATATATTTAAAACAAAACAGTAATATATGCCTTCATAAAAATTTAGTGTTTAATTTCAGGCTTTTTTTTTTTATCATAAATTGCTGAATCTTTGGCTGCCGTATGGAAGCTGCGCGTTTTTTCGCGGTTTATTCGTTCAAAAAAGAAATTGATATTACGGACGTACGACAAATTATCTCGGAATCATGTTTATTTTATTTTTTCTTCAACCAATCTAAAATATATATTTTTTCATACGTTTGTAACGCTCTCGGGTAATATTCGTAGTATTCACTTTTTAACGACAAAGTCGCTTGGATAAATTATTATTGAACAGAAGGAAAAAAAAAAAAAAAAACAAGAATCAGAAGTCTTGCATGGAACACGACGATGCCATTGTATTTATCTCTAATAGAAAATTTTTATAAATTATTCAGCCAAGTTTTATTCCGTGTGAATTTAAAATTTTATCAACGATACGTATCTTTGTAGCAATTCATAATGACCCCTTGCGAAATTAATTTGTCTTCGAGCATAACGAAGCTCGTTTTTTTTTTTTTTTTTTTTTGCGTTTGAGAGTACTTCTGTCGAGCGAACGTCGAAAACATCGGACGAGCAGCATTTCGAACGAAAAATAAACAAACAAAAAAAGGCATTTTTATTGTAAAACGAAAAAAATCGCGCCATGGTTCGGATAAAGTAAGTATACGTTCGGATAACGGAGGGTTCGAATAGTGGGAGCTCGGATAATCGAGGTTCTACTGTATCTCTGTTAGATCTGATCGGATCCAAGTGAATCCACTGAGATTGCAGCAGACAAACCGAGATTTAATGAGCAAAAGTGATTAAACACAATGTTGGAATGACTCGAATGTAAGAAAATTCACCGTTGCATACGGAATTCTAGGTAGATTCACGATTTTCCAAAATCTAAATCTACGTAGATCAAATCTCATCTAAAAAAAAAAAACCGCGTAGATCCAAACGATTTCTTCCCGTACGGCGATCAAGGAGTATCGATTTAGTTTGCCAAGTGCCAGGACAAATTATGCAACGAACAAATTTTTTTTTTCGCCCCAGGGATTTGAGGAATCGCGCGTCTAATCTTATGAACCCCTTTCTTGAAAAAAGAGAGAGATGGATCTTACGAAAATTTTAGTTTCATGATGCCACGGGGTTACAAAGATTTCGCCGTATATAATTGAACTCCTCGAAACTCGCATACGATATAATTACAATTTTGAATTAAACTTTTCCGACTAACCGAGAGGCTTCAGCGAGGCATAGGCCTTGTCCTGCCAAATTTTCGGTACTTTGTTGTTGAAGAGACTGGCCGCCATTGTTTCCAATTTTTCCGACATAACGACGAGGCCCTTCAGGGCTTTTAATAAATCGTTGAGGGTCGAGACGATCTCGCGCATCAGCGCATTGTAACGTTTGGCTTCTTGGAGCAAAACGGTATTCAGTGATTCCTCGTAGAGCACCGGATAACTGTAGATAAATGTATCGTCCATTGAGACCGTCGTGCGGTGAAAGCGTATTTATGTTCATATATATTTTTTTTAAATATATGCAAGCTTTCGCATTGACGGTGCATATTGAAGAAATTTCGTGTTTGATTCTCTATTGAGCCCTTCACTGGCAGAGACCTATAGGTAAAAAAAATGGCATTCCAATACCATATGGTATTGAATTGCCATTTTTTTTACATTTTTCTCTATGGAAAATTTTTACCGTAGAGCCTAGAAATTTTTGGACCAATCCACAGAAACGAGTGGAATAAAATGTTTTTTGTTGCCAAAAATTTACGCTACGAGTTCACTACGATCCATTTTTTTTTACCAAATTCTTTAATCTCATTTGCCCATAATCGAACGAGCAATTTGCAAAAGCATTCGCGTCGAAATTTGACGACATATTATACACGTGGGCTCGGGGGGTATCCATCTCTTCGTGTGTATATTCCCCAATATGGGGAAAAAAAAAGAACCGAATACACAAACAGTTGTGAGGCAAATTTTTCGCGTGTGAGGCTACGAAATTATCGCAAAGTTCTCAAAAAGTTTCCTCATGTGTGTGTGTGTGTGTGTGTTTTTTTTTTCTTTTTTATCCAACAATGGCAATACTCACTCTCTTTGAATGTCCGCGAGATCAAAGAGCTTCGGTACATTCTCGAGTATGTCTTTGGCAAGCTGATCGGTAGCCTGATCAGCGCTAACGGCAGCTCCGCCGATCTCTCTCGGCTGTAGTGCAAGCAGAGTGTCGAGACAGGCGTAAGTCTCAGCCTGGGCGCAACTAATGTCGGCATTAGCGTGAAGACCGAATAAATTCGGATGATCGTTCAACGGTAGGGTCTTTATGTATGATATGTACTCTTGGAACATCGTCGTCTCCGCTAACTATACATTTACGTTGGTTGTATACAAAGATTTATTGCATGGTCAAGATGAAGATATGAGAGATTTTGCGATGAGAGGAATTTCTCCCTTTTTTTTTTCCTTTCTGTCATCAAAATGTTAAGGAGTTTCGGTACACCTATTGAAAATGCTGCCATCAGCTCAATTTTTTTTTTTTTTAATAAGTGACAAATATATAAAACGTGAACTGCTCAAATTTCAAGTCGATCCCTCCGTGTCGTTTTTGTAAAAAAATATTTTTCGAAAATTTGGCTCATACACGAGAGTAAACGGGAGCAATATTTGTTTGAGCTATCAATTCCATTAAAATACTACCACCACCACCAAGCGAGCAGTGGCCCAGTTGGTCCGACTCTGGACTGCCACGCAGGCGGCCAGGGTTCGATCCCGCGCCGTAGACACATTCATTGCACAGTATAACAGCGATAGAAATAACAACATCACGAAAACAACTTTTAACAATAACAATAAAGCATACTCACCAACTGCGGAACCGGGAAGTGCAAAACATTTCTGCTCGGTAGCCGAGGTGGCAGCAATTATTAAACATCTACCAAATAAAACTTCAACGGGGGTTGATGAAATACCGATGATAGCGCTAAAGCACCTCCCCCCCAAAATAATTAAAGATTACGTCGTAATCTTCAACAACGCCATAAACCAACAATATTTTACGGAAGCATGGAAAAAAGCCAAGGTCATTCCAATTCACAAAAAAGGCAAGCCGCAGAACGAACCCGCTAGTTACAGGCCGATTAGCTTAACACCAAACATGAGTAAAGTCTACGAGGCGGTATTGAGCAACGCCATAGAGGATCACGCGCGAAAAGAAAATATTATCCCCGACAACCAATTCGGGTTCAGACAGAATCACTCGACGGTGCACGCGATTCATAAACTACTCTCGGACGTGAACAACCACCTAGCAAACTACGAAATGGTAGGGGCTACGCTGGTCGACCTGGAAAAAGCCTTTGACTCGGTTTGGATATATGGGCTAATCTACATCCTACTGAAGAAAAAATTCCCCTCGGAACTTGTCGGGTTGATATGGAGCCTAGTAACAGGAAGAACATTTATAATATGGGATGGCATATCCATTTCCAACTTAACATTTAAAATACAGGAAGGGCTCGCCCAAGGTCTAGTTAACTCACCGAAACTTTTCAACATATATACATGCAATATCCTTAACCTTTTTCAACTAAACCAAAATAATAACACATATTCAATAGCTTACGCCGACGACACAATTTTCTACGTAGCAGGGTCCACCCCCGCAGAAATTCAGCCAAGATTAGAGACGATAATTAACAAAGTAAACAATTTCTACGCAATGTGGAATCTCCGTATTAACCCGACGAAGTGTGAGACAATTCTCTTCAGGCAGCCATCAAGGCTGATCTCAGAAAAAAAGAGGATCGAGGCAGATGAGTTCAAGATCACAACCTTTAAGCCAGATTCAAGAGAGCCGGCACCCATCCCAACTAAGAAAGAAGTAAAGTATCTAGGTATGAGCATTGATTATCTGGTAAGATGCTTCTCGCACGCGGACACGCAGCTCGAAAAAGCCAGGAACACGTATAAAGCGCTAGCGAGACTATTTCACGATAGCAGAATCAATAATAGAGCTAGAGTTATCTGTTACCTCCTGCTAATTCGCCCAATATTAACATACGCCTGTCCAATTTGGTGGAACCTCGGTGCAGCTCAGGTGGAAAAAATCCGACGATTTGAAAGAGCCTGCCTAAGAGCCGCTCTCGGACTGTACAGAAAAAAGGAGGGGGGGGGGGTAACACGGAGCATCACCAACAAACAGCTTTACGACACAGCCAACGTACCAAGAATCGACAATTTTATCATAAAGCTAACAAGAGACTACTTCAGTCAACTACCGAACATAGACAACAGAACGATACAACAACTAATGTTGACAAACACTGATATATCCACAGCCACAAACAAAGGGTACATACAACCGCAGACCTTCACACATCTCGATAAGTTAGGAATAATCCAAAACGAATCAAACATCCCGACGCTCTACCACCGCAGTAGACATAAAGCCAACAATAAAATACCGACAGATCTATACCGCAGAGAAGGTAACCGCAACCTCATATACGCAACCGCGATCCCCAAAAGAGACGAGGAAGACTTCCACCGGTTAGAGGCAAAATATTGGTGGCTCGGCGAAAACTCAGCCCATATAAGAGAGCTGAAGAGAAGAAAAGCACAGATAGTAGCGGAAGCCCGACAAAGAACAGCACGAGCCCGTCGCTAAAGTCAGAAACGAGATAAAAATAGAAAGACAACAAGTCACAAACTTTATACACGAATTAACTCAAACAAGACAATTCGGTAAAACTCTGTAAATATGTATATACGTTTGTAGTTCTTTAGGTATCTTTAAGCTAGCTGTAAGTCACAAGCGAGATAGTGTAAGTGGTTTTTTTATTACAAAATTTTTTTTTCCACCAAATTTCACAATCCGAGACCCAGTTTGGACAAGAATACACAAAGTCCACCCACAACAGAAATAATTAAAAGATCATCATTATAAGTAAGGAACGAGAGATGCTGTAATAGCCAGACTTTCCAGGATACAGCAAAACACTGTAATAGACGATAAGGTTTTTGTATTTGTTTATTTTTACCTGTAACACATGATGGAGCTGAGGAAAAATAAATAAACATTAAAAAAAAAAAAAAAAAAAAAAAAAAGGTTCGATCCCGCGGCCGGCACCAATGGATTTTTCCAGATGCTTTTTCTGCGAGCTCGGTGGTTCGAAACCCACCTTAAGGTAGTTCGGTCGAGTTTGGCCGAAGTCAAATTTCATCCGTAATTCAGATTTATTTACGTACAATTTAACCATATGAAAGCTATGATAAATTGAATTGTTGCATAAAAAAATATCACAAGCTTCTTTTAGGGTGTAAATAATAAGTTAATAATAATTAATACCCGGAATAATGACAGACTCAACTTGACTCATTCTCTACGTTAGGGAGCGAGCTAATCTAACCTTACGCATAAAGTTACTAGATTGCATTCGCGAGTTTTGTTGTATGCTTTAAAACAGTATAATGAAGAACAGGGGGGAAAAAAGGCTCGTCTCGAGGCAAGTACAGTTGAATCAACGCCAGTATGCAATGAACTCGGAACTCGTCTAGTTTACATTGTATATCTTGCCGAACAACTCAAATGTGACAGTTGTTCAGAACCACTTTTGCTGGCGTTCATCGAATCTGAAGTGAGACGCGGATTAGCTTCGGTTTTCACATGTTTTTTCCCCTAGTCTTCTGCTAGCGAGCAGATCCGGTGTATGACAAGGACAGAGACCGCGGACTCGCATTAATTATTGAAATTAAAAAAAAACCGTACGGTAAATCGACTTAAATCTTTGGTAAATATCTCTTATAGATATCAACCATTATTGTGGTATGTTTTTTTTTGCCCTTAAACGATTAATTTTTCGTGTACCTGAAATTTCGATAGTTGGCGTGCCATCTGAGCCTTATATATGCCCTATAAGAGCAATGTTAACTTATTTATTAATTACGCAAAAACTACACGGTAAATTAATTCGAAATTTTGCAGACATGTAGAGCAAGGTCAACTCTTTTGATTAAATGCAAAAAAACAGGGTGTTAAACGTGAACCTCAATTCGACCGAACTACCTTAAATTGTAGGTTCTCACAAATACACTGGGCCAATAGCAATGAGGTTGCAAAAATCGAGGGAGAAAAATAGTTCCGTAAATGAACAGAAAAACTAAAATAGTGGGCCCCAGTGTAAGAGTGTGATAGAGTGTATGAAAGTGTTGTAAAAAGCCGAAAAGGCTATGCAAGTAAAACTTACTACTACTACTACTACCACCACCACCATAAAATTTATGTCAGATCTTTATTAGATCTTTAATATGACTGTCAACAAATTTGAATAGGTTCGTCCATCTGGTTTATTAGTTACAAGCAAAAATCGTTTCCGCTTATTTCCCGTCGCCGCGGTCTGTACCGAAACTCATTAAATGACGATGACGATGATTATTATCACAACGAGCGTTTATACTTGCCTGATGATAAAAACCTTCGGAATCGAATTTGTACGTTGATCTGGCTACCTCGGATTTGTAAAAATCACCAAGTATAGTGAGGACAGTACGACGATCCCAATCGTCCGTTATTCTACCACCGTAATTTATGTGACCGGCCGTGTAGATGAGAACCTTGATAATTTACAATTTATATCAAACTTTCGATTGTTTTTGAAGAAAAAAAAAAAATTCTTTTCCTCCACCTCAAGTGAAGAAGATTGGGCAAAAGCCGCGGAGTGGTCGTGGAGTTTCAATACCGATTTCTTTTTTTTACCCATGATTTTTGTCACGATCGACGAAATATCATTCTCTCCGTGACGAATGGCAAGAGAGTGCAAACGAAAAATAATAAAATTCTGTCCAGTTGAACGACGAGTGATTGGAATGTATGGTTATAATTTCTTGTTTTTCCTGCATGAAAGCGAGAGGACGAGGCAAAAGAATTTTATTCGGCGTGTATAGGCGGCTTCGGTCTCATTGAGCCGGATCTTACGGACATTTATTTTGTCTCATTTCGTGCTCTCTGTTCTGTCACACTGATGGCCGAGATAATATGACTAGAGGATGAGATAAGAAAGAGAATTGAAACGAGCAAAAGGGATCGAGCTTGGGCTGATGTGTGACTTTTGGTTAAAACGCGTATGACATGAGCTGCGGAAATATGTTTCATAAATTGGGGACAATTTTATAGAGGTATAATAATAATTGTGCCGGAGGGCGGATAAAATGGCTCATAACGTAATGTCATACGACCCAGGCTTCGGCTAACGGTCTCTCCGTTGATTATATATCTTTCTCGATTAATCTTTCTCTCTCTCTCTCTCTCCCTCTGTCTTTCTCTCTTTCATGATTAGAGCCGTATACAGACAATCGAAGGAAATTTTCTTTGTTTTTCGAAACCCTCCCCGCGAAAACTCTTTCGGAAAGTTACCCTCAAGATACGTAAAAGACCACAGAACGAAAAAAAAAACATATTATATACCTTGAATGGAATTGTGGTGTATTCCAGGAGAAACATGTGAAGCTGAGATATGCATATGGTCAAATCACCATCGGTAAAATCGTACGGTATGTTGAAGCCCAATGGTCCGAACTTTCGTCTCTCGAGCAATGTCGCGTGAAACATAGACAGTGCGAATAGCAAATATTTGAACGTTCCTACTTTGACATTTTCGGAGTGCAGAAAATCCTGCATCTCGACGACCTGAGTGAGATACGCTCTCAGCATATTAGCCTGCGCGACACATTAATTAATACGTCTCTTCGTGTCCTCGATAAATTTAATACGCGAACGATATTTAGTTATCTCTCTCTCTCTCTCTCTCGTTCTTACCTTAATACCACGCGGTGGTTCCACGGTCATTTTGCATCCGTTCTGGAGGATGCTCGCTGGAAAATCGGGTGACGGTGTTGACGTTAGCCAGAGACGAAATTCACGATGCACCGTGTCCGGTGGAAGAGTTTCAACGAGTAATTCGAGTCTCGGCATCCAGCTGGGTGCTAGATGACAATTCTATAGAAACGATAATATAAAAAAAAAAAAGAATTGTTGCGTACACTGCGAGTGGAATATTTTTTTTTTTTTACTCCAGCCAATATGATACTATCGACCTCGAGCAAGCTGCGTCACATTGATCGCAGTGGTGCAAGTCATAATTTTCATTTCCCTCATCTACGTCGAATTCTATCGTGCTGTACGTGCAGGGCTGGGGATAAGGGTGTACTAAAAAAAAACCTGAAAACACTCGTGATCGGACTTTTATTATTATATCTTGCCAATCAATCTTATCGCTCCTGGTACTTGTGAGACCTCGATGGGTGTGTCCGCCGGAAATGGGCACTTTAGGCGAAGGGTCCCTCATACGATATTATATATTAAGCCGACAAAGGGGTGAACTTCCGAAAAGCCCCAACCTCCGATTGGTTTGAAACTTTGCACAAACATTCTGTTTGATAAGATAAGAATACCCCTAAAAGGATTTTTGGCGGCTCGCAATACTTTTCGAGATATTGAATTTTGAAAATTTAAGGATTAACATGCTCGTGTAAATCTATATCTATCGTAGCGCACACTCATATCCCTACTCTTTCGACATGACAGGTTTGTTGCACGTTCGCCTCTGTGTGTGTGTGTGTGTGTGTGTGTGTATGTGTGTGTGTGTGTGCGTGTGTGTGCGTGTGTGCGTGCGTGTGTGTGTGTGTGTGTGTGTGGGTGTTTTGGGAGAATAAGGGTTTAACTGTTGCATGGTTTACATATATAAAAAAAGGCAAATTTAATGCAACAGCGTCAAGTGCGCAATGGAAGACCTGCACAAAACATTAGGAGGGCGAGAGTCCCCAACGGGGTCTAGGGGCGGAGCCCCTGGTGGGGTGCAGGGGCGAAGCCCCCCCGACCTATCAAAAACGTCATTTTTATGCATTTTTATGATACAAGCTGTTTATTTAAACGATTAGACAACCGTGACCTAATATGTCGAAAGAGTAGGGATAGTAGTGTGCGTTACGATAGATATGGATATACACGAGCATGTTAATTCTTAAATTTTCAAAATTCAATATCTCGAAAAGTATTGCGAGCCGCCAAAAATCCTTTTAGGGGTATTCTTATCTTATCAAACAGAATGTTTGTGCAAAGTTTCAAACCAATCGGAGGTTGGGGCTTTTCGGAAGTTTATCCCGACAAAGTGATAGATGTAGACGCGAGAAAAGTGCTTTTCTCGCGTCCAAAAGAGCGGTGAATAAATGCCACTCAACGTGCCAGTCAACGAATAAGCAAAACATGCACGGAAGTCTTTGAATTTCATGAATGAATATTTCGAAAGCAAAAAAAAAAAAAACGTGGCTCGCTTTCATTGGGATATTA
Organism: Rhorus exstirpatorius; assembly: GCA_963564615.1. NCBI lineage: Eukaryota > Metazoa > Arthropoda > Insecta > Hymenoptera > Ichneumonidae > Rhorus > Rhorus exstirpatorius. The sequence goes on from OY751313.1 coordinate 52,001,967, forward strand.
TTTTATGGTAGCTTTTATGGGCAAAACGAAGAGTGATATGGGTCTTCAAGTTTCGTGGTAATAGAAGATGACTCTCAAAGGAGATAACCTTTGAGGGAGTTTTCGCCAAGCCTCATTTGTCAGGCGCGTCGTGACCCATGAGAGTTGATTATAAAGTTTCAACGCTAAAGGTATCTCTCTCTCTCTCTCTCTTTGTTTTTTTTCACCAGCGAAAACTTTACGAAAAATATTAAAATTTACAAATACCTGAAAGAACACCCAGTTGCCGGCTTCAACGGAGCTCTTCATCATTAATTCGGCCCGGGGACCCTGACCCTGTCCAAGCGATATAGTGTAAAGTTTCTTTGCCATTTTCAATTTTTCGGCAAATTTGTAAAGTTCAGCGGCGGGATCTGTGCCGGTCGATAAAACAAAAACGAGGGGCGTAATGGGCGATGATTCTTTGTAAATAGCCGCGAGATCCGTTGTTTGCGGCTCGACGAAGCGTTGACCGAGATAACGCGTGAGATAATGCTGCATGGCATTCGTGACTTTGTCGGGACGAAGACACTTAAGTACGATCATTCGCTGAAAGTCGTTCAGACTCTTGTTCCAAGGCTCTGGATATTCTTCACTAACGATATGCATCATATGTATCATAAGAATGTATACTTTGGTCGTTTATTTATTTATTTATTTATTTTTTTTTTTCAAATAAAAATCTTACGTTTCCGGCTGGAGGGAGTCAAATATTTTCTTAAATTCACGAATCTTGCTGGAGAACGACTTGACAAATCCGTTGAACTTCGAGAGTACCTCCAGAGCTTGGATCTCCTTCCAGCATCTCGGGGATATCCAGTCGGTGGCTGGATTCGGCAGATTCTTTTGTTTTTTTTTTTTTTTTTAACAGAGACCATTTAATTGGAATTTATCGGGTCTTTTCGGGTATGTGGATAGTAAAAATCGTGTTAAGGATGTTCCTCTGTTTGTTTGGGGGACGAGTCGTTCTTACTCATCTCGGACAGTCAATTATTCGTTCTCCAAATCAGAATTAGAACTGTGAGATTTCGTTTCAACGCTACTCGATAACGTAACAAAATTATAGCAATATACTCCTGTAAGTTTTTTAAATATTAAAGTTCATGTTGCAAAAAAAAAAAATCAAAATTCACGTTTTCCGAGCTTCGACTCGAAACGCTGTCCGAGCTAGTCAAGATAAAGAAAATTGCACAAAAGCAGTTTTGTAGAGAATTAAATTTTCGATAAAAAAAAAGTCTGCGACAGCACGTATGAAAAGTCAATAGCGGATGAGTGGGGGGTGTCCGAAGTGGCGTGACGAGAAAGTGTGATTTTTGTGAAATCGAAGAATAGAGTAGACCCATTATAGTTGTCAAATTACAGGTCACCGCACGTTAGCATTGAATTAAAAATGCGTAAAAATTCGTACGTCAACCAGACACAACGAGAAAGCCATCAGCGCCTGAAAAACTTTATTTATAACTATAAATTGAAATAAAGCCACCTACTTGGAATGGTTTTTTTTTACATTATTTTTATAACTTTGGACGCTTCCCACGCCTAAATGATTAACTTTAGATGTATCCATCGTGGACATTTCTGTAGAAAATTTAGTTACCTATAAAATAATTTATAAGCAGTTTTACTCTATTACGTATATAGTTTGAGCAGCGTTACGAGTTGGAGCACAAAAAGCGCCAAATCTTCATTGTTTCTTTTTTTCCCTTGCCAAAATGTAAAGAGAGATAATAATGGATATTTTATGAGTTATTATTCGTGCCATCTACTATGAAAAGACGATTAAAAAAAACTCCAGGTTTTTTTTCCTGAAAAAGAAACCTAATTCGACAAGTTGAGTTCGGCAACGTATATATAGTCCGTCGTGTCTGAAATCGTTCAGGGTGTACGTCTCTTTTAGTAGTAAGTTTTACTTGCATAGCCTTTTCGGCTTTTTACAAAACCCTCATACACTCTATCACTCTTACACTGGGGCCCACTATTTTTAGTTTTTCTGTTCATTTACGGAACTATTTTTCTCCCTCGATTTTTGCAACCTCATTGCTATTGGCCCAGTGTATTTGTGAGAACCTACAATTTAAGGAAGTAACGCAACTACCCACCTAGTCATAAAAACGTTTGACCTAAGTAGTACTTAACCTGGCAACGTCGCTTTTCGTTGATTGTGTGCGCGTGTATATGTGTGTTCAAATATGCCGTTGACAGCTCATCAGCTGTATCAGTGAATTTTTTTCGTATTCGTTTAATTTAATCGCCAGTTTAATATGCCTACAGAAAAAAAGCCAAGATTTTATTGGAAAGTTAAAGTATAGTTATCGAAAAGGTGTACCGAGCTAGAATTAATCAGCAAGAAGCAGGCAGAAATGTTCGGAGTATTTACGGTACGAAAAACTGCAAAGACAGCATAGCCTCGAAATCAAGGAATCAACATCATCAAAATATGTTGATGTGAAAGAGGAAGGCTGTAAATTTTTCAACGTAGAAACGATTGCCCATCAGCTAATATGCAAAAAATTGTGATAATGTGCTGATAATTATATTTTAAATGTGCTCATCATTACGTGATAAAAAAAATTTAGGTGTATAGGTATCTCAATTATTTGAAAAATAATTGAGACTGTGTCAATATGCCAAATATTATTTCAGTAAAAAAATATTCTACGTATGTAAGATAATATGTATGAAAATAAAATTGTATTTGAATACTTAATTTATTTATTTATTCCATTGATATTCAATATAATATGTCGTGTAAACAAAACAAAAAAATTATAAAAATATGTAGTAGCTAGACTGCACGAGCTGTCACGTTGAAATTTCAAAATGCGCGCTCATAACCTCGAATATGCGACGTTGCAATATTTTTAGCGACGGTCCAAATATTCGCTATGAGTACTTTTTATTGTTTTTATTATTCCTGTCATAAGTCACCTTTGAATATTTTTAAGCCGGATAAATGATTATAAGTATTCAATCTCTCTGCTGTTTAAATTTCATTCTGATCTATCCATCAATTACGGAGATATGAGGAATAATGTACAGCTAACTCCGTGATTTCTCATAAGAGGCCATGTTGAATTGGCTTGTAAAGAGATAAAACGAATGACAAATATCTCGCGTAAAAACCCACCTCGGATCATAAAAATTTGTATGAGTTTTGTTTACATTATAATCGAACATTCTGCCAAGTTTGGTATTTTTCTGTCCATCAATTCTATTTCCTGCGTTACTTCCTTAAGGTGGGTTTCGAACCACCGAGCTCGCAGAAAAAGCATCTGGAAAAATCCATTGGTGCCGGCCGTGGGATCGAACCCTGGCCGCCTGAGTGGCAGTCCAGAGTCGGACCAACTGGGCCACTGCTCGCTCGGGTGTACGTCTCTTTTTTTCAGCATTTTAAAAATATGTTACATTTAATTACTCAACGAAAATTCTCCTAATTAAGTTGAGCTTTCGCACACACGCTTTTATTATTATATAGAACTAGGTCATATAATTTTTTAAAGCTGCTGGAATTTCGAGTTCGTGAATTACAGAACGATTGGAACCTGTTTTTCATATGTGGACATATAAGAACGCACGTTAAATAAATGTTTTTTTTAAACATTTAATATCTCGAAAACGAGGCTCCTAATCTCATTTAATATATTTATTATTATTTTTAATGAATATATTTATTGAATATATTTATATTCAATATATCTATTGAATAACGATATAACAGAGGAACATCCCTAAGCAGTCGCGTTCGATTCGAACCGAAAGGAGAATAAAACATCGATTGTTCCATTCTCTCGCATATATTATGTTATCTCATTCTCTTTTCAGAGAGCCCTTATATTTCGCGATACGGCTTTTCGGACGATCAAGAAGAAAGCTTTTTTTTTTAACCACCCTTTAACCACTACAACGAGATACATGGCCGAATGAATTCATTCATAGCCTCCCTCAACGACCCAAATTCCATCCCTCATGTGTGGAGGGTAATTCTCGTTAATATACGTTACGGGAGAGTCAATATGCTTTTACTCCCTATACATGGTCTCGAATACTCTGCGCGAATGATTTACCTGAATCGGCACAGAGCCGGAGAGTAAGTATCGCCATTCTCCCGAATCTATGAGACCCTCGTCCATTCGTATACGGGCACAAACGAGAAATGCGAAGTGTAACTTGTGCCTCTCGAAGAGACTACGGCATACGTTTGAGAAGAGGGAATAGGTGAAATATTCGTTCACGTTCTGAACCCTCTTCGTTGTGTCGGCTATTGAGTGTGCGGGTATATTCGTATACACGCACGGGAAATGACATTGAAGGAGTGAAATTCTACGGGGGCGGAAACTATGCACGGTATATCTGTTGGTGCCTATATAATTGTCAATTATCGGCACCAACCACATGCATAATTGTTAAATGTCTGTTGTACTCACGAGTCTTCTCGGTGCTGACGATACTCGATATGAATATATTGACGAACCACTCGAGCGAGTACTGATACATCGTATCGACGAATTGTAAATCGGCGAGACAGAAGAACAAAATTTGCGCTCTGTTGGCTACCGGTATATAAAGGGATCTCGTGATATCGATATCCGCCTGCGTTATCTCCGCCGAAGAAACTTTAACCTTTCGGGGAAAAAAAAAAAAAAAAAAACATTTACATTGAAAAATTGCTCGTTGTACCAGCGTCGAGAACTTTTGGAACGAGAACATTGGTATTTTTTTAATGGCAATTTACTTCGTTGCGTTGAAAATTTATTATCGAGGATAATATGTTCTTGGATTGAGAACTTTCGGTTGTATCATTAACAAAACGATTGGTGTAATAATATCTTATGCACGAAGCATATAAACGATGTATATCTCACTTTTATCTCCTCGCTCTTGACTTTCGAAGCTTCGAGCGTAAGAATCAAGTCAATATCATCGACGGCCGAGCCCTCGGACGACGAAAGTTTCTGCAATATCCGATCCTCTATATCCTTGAGATCTTTTCTCATCTGAGCATTCGATATTATCAGAGCGCTACGTGTCTCCTCGAGATCTGGCCTCTCTTGCATAACAACGAGCGACAACAACTGATCGAGAAGTCCACTTTATGGCGCGATAAGCAAAAAAAAAACGAATATAATTATTCAATTTTGCCTCTCGTGCGACTTTGTTCGTTATATATATATATATATATTAGGATGTATCGAAAAATTAAAAAACTTTTGGCTACCCTCAAAAATCAACGATATCATTGAAATAAAGGTCTCCGTGCAATGATTCAATTTTTTGACAATATATAGGGGGCGCGCGGGACGTTTAAAAACGCCATTTTTAGCGTTAAATTCACTTTATCACTGATAACCGGAAACAGTTGATTCCAAAAATTCTGATTTTTTTATATAATGTGCCCAGATATGTACCCTTTCAAACCCACATTCACGGAACATTAACGGATGGTTCATATCTTCGAAAAAAATCTCTAAAAATCAATATTTTAACTATTTTTCAATTATACCTATCGTTAAATGTTGATTTTTTTTCTTCTAAAACGTTTTTGTATTTGTTCCATATTTTTTTTTCTTGTAAAACTCGGTATCAGTATTGCTTACAATGCAAAAATTGCTGAATGATAAATCTTTATTTTGGAAATTTTTATATTTTATTGATTCACACCATTTTTTCGTGAATATGAAAATTTCCAAAATAAAGATTTATTATTCAGCAATTTTCGCATTGTAAGCAATACCGATACCGAGTTTCACAAGAAAAAAAAAGATGGAACAAATACAAAAACGTTTTAGAAGAAAAAAATCAACATTTAACGATAGATATAATTGAAAAATAGTTAAAATATTGATTTTCAGAGATTTTTTTCGAAGATATGAACCATCTGTTAATGTTCCGTGAATGTGGGTTTGAAAGAGTACATATCTGGGCACTTTATGTAAAAAAATCAGAATTTTTGGAATGAACTGTTTCCGGTTATCAGTGATAAAGTGAATTTAACGCTAAAAATGGCGTTTTTAAACATCCCGCGCGCCCCCTATATATTGTCAAACGATCGAATCATTGCACGGAGACCTTCATTTCAATGATATCTTTGATTTTTGAGGGTAGCCAAAGGTTTTTTAATTTTTCGATCCACCCTAATATATATATATATATATATATAGTCGACGAGATTTCTTCTTTACCTGACTGTGAGGGTAAAATTTACGATCAATACTTTGACGGCAATTTCAGGACTGTAATGCGGATTCGATAGTTTCGTCGTGAGATAGAGACGAAATTCTTGGCTGTAAGGTACGACATTTTCGCCGATCTTAATGCTCAATTGACCGGAATGCTTGAACAACGTTCGCATGAGAACCCCGTCGAGAGAAGGCTCAATCTCGAGGCCTATACTCTCGATTAAACAAGGTTTACCGAATCTCACGCAATTCTCGACCACGCGCAAGAGATCCTTGTCGGTTATTTTGGCGATTGATAAACCGCTGGTTTTGCACTGCGGGAGAAAAGATATCGACGATATTTCGTAGCTCGTGATAATGCATACGGGGGGAAAAAAAAAATTTATTTTTCTGAAAAAAGTATACATATTACATCCGGTTTCTTTATATTGTTTGAAAAAAAAAAATTATACCAGGTCAAATAAATTCTCATCGCGTATATATCTCAAATTTATTCAAAAATATATGTATATTTTCGGTCGTATACTTTTTTTCCCCGTGAGGTCATATATTATGTAGTAACGGATTTCTCTCGTATTTGCTTCACGGTACATCTGCTCGCTCGTTGCTTGCTACATTTTTCAAATAGACGAAAGAAAGAAAATAGAACGGGGATGAAAGCCCGAGGGTACGACACTCCCTTTCGCAATTAAGGCAGCCCATTGGTGACAAAACTAGTCAAAAATCGTGACGTGAATATAAATCATAAAACCTATCATAATATTTTCTAAATACTCTGTCTAAATAAAATGTATGAATTTCGATGACGTTTCCCGTGATATTTTATCCATAATTTATTATAAATAATATTATAAATAAAGTCTCAACGGACAAAAGTATTTAACGCTGTCAGAGCGATCAAGTCAAAAACGATAGCTGATATTTATATGTTTCCTCGCGTGCAGAATGACAGACATATATTGTATCCGAGATTTGCACACACGATGACTTTCGCGATTAAATTTCTCTGAAAAATCCCTGGCAAGACACAATTTTTTAAATACCATTGGAAAGTTCACGATTTCATCTTTCAATACTCAAAATTTGAATGAGATCTCTCGTCTTTATCAAAAGGTATCATGTCACTTCCGGTGAAAATGGAATCAACTGTCATAAGACCCATGTTAAAATAGGTAATTTTAAATTACTCGTTCGCAATAATTTGCCTGGCAACATACACTGAAATTTTGAGAAAGCGTTCATTGCATCTTAGATAACACTCTCCCGAAGTTTCATTCGTATCATCGGTTTTTTAATTCACTGATGAGCCACCTTAAGCAGCAAGCTTCGAAATTCCGTATATGACTTATAAGAATTTATTTTAGACAGACAATAAGACGACAAGCTGCTTTGATGTCAAGAATCGCGATCCTTAGTGAATTTCCCGTATACACGGTTACCCAGAATTTCGATCGACTATGCATGTCTATGCATCAGGGAAAGATATATAGTGCGAGGGAAAAAAATGTATAAATAAAATATACACGGTTTTTTATATATTTTTTTCAAATATGCGTGAAATATACTATACGGTTAAAATATATTTGAATTCTTACATTATTCATATGAAATTTGAATAATATATATTTGTACGAAAAAAAAGTTATAGGTATAATTTCGCATATAATTTTAATTTCCCGATGATGAATGACAAAATCTTCTGCGCTTAAAAACAATCGACGTACCATATTTTTTATCCATTTGTTGGCCTGTCCCTGAGGATCAATGAATAACGGCCATCTTGCCGAATTTTTCACCAATACGGCATTTTCCACTGACAGAGAGTCTCGCGGTAGACCGTCAATTTGCCATTTTCTGATCTCTACAGGATCGCCGAGCACCGAGACAGGATTACAGCCCTGTGTGTGGGGCACTCCGGTACCGAGAATCGTGTACCACGAGGCCAAAAGGCTCTCGCGATAAGCGTCGGTGAATGGAGTCAGATAGGCTATCGCGCCTAATAGAGAAAATTCTCAAAATAGAGCAATCTCGGTGCAGCGTGGAAAAAAAAATTTTGAATATTTTTTTTCACGGAGAAATTCAATTTTTTTTTGTTTTTCAATTATTTACAGATGTCGCGCTCCATGTCAACTCAGCCATCCAGTTTTTTTTTTGTCTCGAAAAAATTATTCAGTATGGGCATTTCGAAGGACAATATATCCATGACATTTTACTAAAATTTTGTCCCCCCCCACACTATCGTTGGTTCTCGAGAGAATGATCAATGAATTCTCAATTTTGGACAAATCATAACTTTGTAATTGCTGATTGGATATAAACGGTTAAAAGAATAATATTTTTTTTTGCCCCTTTCGAAAAAAAAAATATGCCGTCATCGGATAAAAGCTCATTAGTCAGGTTTAGGGGTAAATTAACAAAAAAAAATGTTTCCCTTTTCACTGATGCCCTCTTCCATCTTAAAAAAAATCCTGTGGAGTTGCGTATTGCCCCCCTCTATCAGGAAAGAAAACATAGTGAGTGGAATTGCGGATGGCTCTTTCGTAGAAAAAAAAATCGAAAAATTACCCCGAAAACTGTCTAATAAGCTTTTCTCCGATGACGGCATATTTTTTTTTTTTTTTTTTTTTTTTTTTTTCGAAAAGGGCGAAAAAAAAGTAAACAAATTTTTAATCGTTTAAGGTAGAACGCTACCTCTTTTGCGGGGCAGGCGGCGAGAGGGGTACTCCTATGCTTTAACATGGGGAGCCATTCGTGTTACCAACTGCACGTGAATTAATTTTCTGGTTTTCAATTTACATGTAAGGTGATGATTGTGTACTTTTTGTTGAAAAATAACCATTAATAACTATTTCAAACATAATATTCCTGGTTTTGGCGACAAAAAATGCTCCTCGTTGCATATTAAACATTTCGCAATAGTTGCTTTGACAGCGGCAACGCCGTATACCGGTTTCAGTTTTTAACTGATGGCTGCATTTTCCAAGCTCCAAGCCCAAGCTCTAGAGGCGTTCGTCAGATGTTTTTGCGGAAAGGTCGAAAGGATGATTTATAATAGCGAAAAATAAAAAAAATTGTCAAAGGCTCGTTGAAATTGGGAGGAAATTTAAGGAGCAAAAATTAATGAAAAATAAATATAGGAGGCAGAAAAGGTGAAAAACAAGGGGAAAAAAAATCGTGTCTTGTAGGATGCCGAAATGTCAATATCGTGCTTATGTGTCAACATGTCAATATCTGCAGTGCGTTTGTGTGTGTGCGTGAGCGAGCTGTCAACTGTAAGCCGGACTGTATATAGGTATACGAGAGCGCCTTGGTCGATACAACGTTGCCGCGCTTGGAGCTATGTTCATCAGTACAGAGCGAAAAATTGCATTTATTGTTTATTTTTTGCACATTGCAGATAATCGGTACGGTGAAATTGCTGCAAATTTTTCAGGAGTGATCTTGAGAGTTGATTCATATTCTTGTGTTAGTTTTATCAAAAAGTGGCTTTTTTAAAGGTAGTTTTTCAATGTTTTTTGCGGTTTTTTTACCCTTTTCCATAAGATCCAATGTAAAAAACGAATTCAATTTTCTGAGAAACGGTACGGTCAAATTCGTTGAAATTTTTCGAGCAAACATTTTACTCAATTTCGAATGTATCTACCAATTTTCATCAAAATCCCTCTTTTTTGACATATGGTATCGTTCTACCTTAAATCCGATCAGCAGTTACAAAATTGAGAATTCATTAATCATTATCTCGAGAGCCAACAATATAGTGGGGCGATGAAATTTTGGTGAAATTTCATGGATATATTGTCCTTCGAAATGCTCATACTGAATAATTTTTTTCGAGACAAAGAAAAAACGGAGTGGCCGAATTGACATGGAGCGCGACATGTAAACAATTGAGGAGAAATTTGTGGGAAAAATTGTGTGTGCCAAAATCAGACATTAAGATTCATGAAAAAGAATAATAATTTTTTTGAATATTTAGTTGACAACATTATTTTAAATATGTTATGAATAACAATTCAGCATCGTCGTTATCAAAATTCAATATCTTCGGTGTCTTCGATGTCGCTGATTTTTTAAATTTTAACTCATTGCGATCTATTACAATTGATAACGACTTTTACTGTTGGATGGAAAGTGCTAAACATCCTTAATCGGATTCAACGTACCACACGTTTCAGCGATAAAATTTTGGAAATTTCATTAGCTTTGTATATTCATTATGCGAATAATGTTTCACACATTGAGAGCAAAAAGCGTCAAATTTTGTGTATTCATCTTTCCAAAAGATAAAGAAAGGAAAGGGATCTATTTTGCAAGGACTATAAATGTTGGAATTCGTGATGATAAGTGCCGATACATCAAGCACGCTAATCATGAGAGAGAAAAAAATTCAATATTCATTTAACTCGGAAACTCCAGTTTTTGGATGACTTTGAACATATTTTTATCGAAGTTCGAAAAAAAAAAAAAAATTAGAAAAAATATTTCAGACCTAAATAACACAATTACAAATGTATCGAGCTAATTTCTGAATAATTTCCAATCTCTTACCGGATGACAGGAGTATATCACCGACCACATTCTTGAGCGAAACTTTCAGATCATCGACGGTGACGATCCATCGTTTTTGTTCCTCAGCGAGACCGGCGATAAGTCTCACTGCCCTTGTCATTCGATCCTCGCAAAGTTGCCTCTGTCTCTCGAGCTCGGCCTTGTTGCTCTCCTCAGCGCGAAGAAGGGATTGCAATTTTTCGATACCCTCCTCGACCTCTCGCAAGCGTTTCATAGCCTCGGCCAGAGTTTTCTCGGTCTCGGCGAGTGCATCCTCGGCTTTCGCGAGAGCTGCCATTTTCGGCTCGACTCGCAGATTCACGAAATAATAATTGTACATTGCGTGTATCCAGAGGCACAGCGAGTGACAAGCTTTCGATACTTGTATGACCTTTCAAAACAATTTACGCCCGTGCAAATTTCATTGCAAAAATTTTATTTTTATATATAGTTCTCGGTACGGATTTTTCTAATTATCTTTGAATATTTTGCGGACGTACTTTGGTCGGCTGAAAAGAGGGATCTTCGACGTATATCTTGAGCTTATTTATCATCTCTTCCGTAATATTTTTCCTGTCAAAGTTCTCGAGCTCGGACAAAAAATGTCCGGCATCGGCGAGCATCTGACTACCCGGTGTCCAATAATCGAGAATCTTTTCACCGGGATTTTTTCCCGGCAGCTACGATTGAACAATATGTTTTACAAGCTAAAGATCTTTCGGGTGCTCGATTTGAGACTTTTTCTGCATTTAGAATATAATTCTACTGCACTTTCACATTCGAACGCGCGCTCTCATACTATCGCGCAAGCTACGCATTGCCAAAGCTTCCGGGATGGTAAATATTTAAGGAAGTGATTTAAGATTTAATTTTAAGATTTAAGATTTAAGATTTAAGATTTAAGATTAAGATTTAAGATTTAAGATTTAAGGAACTTTATCGATCCTGAGTAATTAAATATCGTATGATTGAGGTTTTTTTTTTCTCATTTTTACGTTACCTTGAGAGGTTTGACATCTTTAACGATGCACATTGCCTCGATGACCAGTACGACACCGACCGGTGGTCTCTTCATCGCCTTCACCTCGGTCACGTCGCTCTTGTTCAATGATTTGAGACTCGACTCGGCAGCTTCCAGCATCGGTCTCGCTTCACCTATATACAAATATCCGAAGAGTAAAATATTTCTATCTGAAAATTATTTTTTCGAAAAAAAAAAAAACGACGCACTTAAATCGGCCTCGGCCTCGTCCTTGATCGCTTGATTGTCACGCTTCAGTTTCGCAGCTTCGTCCTCCTGAAGGACCGCTTCCGCTTTAGTTTTCTCAGCTTCAACCTGACGCGTAGAATGCGCGGTTGATATGGGGGGTTTTTTTTTTTTTTTTAAATCGAAAAATACGAAAAGTTTCGATCCTTTTCGAGCAAGTCGAAATTTTTCTATTGACTCACGGTGTCCCTTGTTATGCGATCTATCATTTCCGCGGTTGCGATAGCTGCCCTCTCCAAGTCCGGCTTCATGCTCGTCAGTACGATCTGCATATCCTTGACTTCCGCTTCCGTCGCGACGAGTTTGTTCAATCCTGTGAAATTTACGCGCGATCCAAAATCGATGATCGACAAAAACATACCCGTGTGATACCCGTGCGGTCATTCGATCCTCTCGCATGAAAAATCTCATGTCAAGCTCACTTGACATGAACTTGACGAGTACACAGAGCAGGCGACATGGCAACGAGCTAGAGGGACTTTTTTTCACCTCGGAAAATTCGCTGCCTCAATTTTCGTACGGACCAATTGTTCGGAATAAATATGATAGGACGGAGGGAGTGAAAAAGAAAACTTTATGTCGATGTGAAAATAAAATCGATAATTTTGTTAGTCCATTGAATATGCATGAGTTAACGCGTAGCTGCTCCATCACGATATAATTAATTGTCTGCGAACTGGTAGCCCGAACAAGATTCATTTAACGAGACTAATTATACGCTCGATGAGACGGAGAAGAGTTATTGTTAATTAATTGAGATTGAGGGAAACCGTTCACGTGCTGCGCGTCAGTTCATCGCAATCACAGAGAAAGAGAGAGAGAGAGAGAGAGAGAGAGAGAAGAGATGACACTCCGGTGGGGCAATCACCGAATAGTGTTCAGATTAAAAGTGAATTATATCAGGTTGACTGAGGAGTGAATATTTTATAAGCTGATTTTTTTGAATACGTGAATTTTGTCAAAGATTTTTCTGGCATTCCAGAGGTAAGACGAATAGGCTTCATGCGTAGAGATAGAGTTTTTGATAGATTGCGAGGATTTATCAATTCAATTTTACGTCATGCACGGAACATTTCAGCGTGAGCAGGTGAAAAATGATACGGGTTTCGTGAGGAGTTTCACACGTACTCCAGACAGCACGGATATAAGCGTTATATTATAAACGACGACACCCGAGATAAGCCCTGTGATAATAAATGGTGATGCCCGTAAAAAGAGCTTGCTGCTGGAAGAGGCAACCCCGCTGTGGCTGGTTGATACCGTAGCAAATACGCAATTGGGCTAGACGTTATTTAATTCAATTATCCGGTCGAGAAAAGACGCGACGGAGCGACGAGGCCTGTTGCTTGGTTTATAAGTAAGGGAAATAATATATATATATTAGGGTGTGCGGAAAAAAAACAATTTTTTTTTTTCGGTTGCATCCACCAAAAAAAGTTGAAGTAAGGTAAAAAAAGAAGAATCCTAAAACGGGAGGTCAAAAAAAAATTATTTCGAACGGCGCATTGCATTTGAATCATTTCCATAAGAATAACACAGGAAAATATTGGGATTTCTGAATGTGGTGGTGCAACTCGTCAGAAAAAAATCACACAAAGATGTCATTAACATATTCTCATGGAGAATCGAATTCCCTACAAAAAAAGTTCTTACGAATAATTAGCTCGGAACAACCGTTCAAGTGGAATATAACGCGAATGAATATAGTGGAAATAACGCTGTCTGAAATTGAATTGATAGAAAAAAAAAATAATTCAAAAGCCTGTAAAAATCGAATTTTTCGCTTTACGAAAAAACTTTTCGGGGGTTTTTTTGTAGAGAATGTACTGCTCTAACAACGTCGCTTTGATAGAAGCATATAACGTTTCGTTAACAAAAAACGAAGAGCAGCTACAATATTTATTGGGCATAGTGCAAAATTATCGATAGAAATACCCTAATTGCAACAAACAGACTCTTAAAAAAAGAAACGATGATTATTAAGCATTATAATGTAAAAAAAACCTATTCTATCTTATTAAACCAAATTCATTGAATAAAGCTTTTCTAAACACGATCAATGATGAACGTCGTTTCTTTTATATTTCTTGTTGTACTTGATTTTTTTTTGTATAAGAGAAATATTTTGAGAACAATTTTATGCAAGTATGTTAGAGCAGAACATTCACTACAAAAAAACCCCCAAAAAGTTTTTTCGTAAAGCGAAAAATTCGATTTTTACAGCCTTTTGAATTATTTTTTTTTCCTATCAATTCAATTTCAGACAGCGTTATTTCCACTATATTCATTCGCGTTATATTCCACTTGAACGGTTGTTCTAAGCTAATTTTTCGTAAGAACTTTTTTTTGTAGGGAATTCGATTCTCCATGAGAATATGTTAATGACATCTTTGTGTGATTTTTTTCTGACGAGTTGCACTACCACATTCAGAAATCCCAATATTTTCCTGTGTTATTCTTATGGAAAATATTCAAATGCAATGCGCCGTTCGAAATAATTTTCTTTTGGCCTCACGTTTTAGGATTCTTCTTTTTTTACCTTACTTCAACTTCTTTTGGTGGATGCAACCGAAAAAAAAAAATTTGTTTTTTTTCCGCACACCCTAATATATACATATATATTCCGATTTCGGAAAAAAAACCTTTTTTTTTTCATATTCTTCCATATGGAATTACATTTTTTCTTGTTGATTAAATTCTTTAACGAACGTACTTTGATCGTATATCTATAAATATTTGAAAAAAAAAATTTCCGAATTACCAATGGACAAGCGGGATATTCCAGATGTCAATTCGTCTTTTTTCTTTTCCAGGAGATCACCGTAACTCGATAATAATTCGAGATAGGACGTAGGGGTAACGTAATTATGCCGATTCAGAGCCTAAATACAATGTCAACATTGTTATTTATCATCAATGCATATTACGCGCATTATCAAAAATAAAATCATTAAATTCTCATGGCAGTTTAAATTGTAAATAAATAAGAATGATTATATATTGATATCGTCCGTGTTTCAAGATAGCGAATAAAATAAATTATATCAAACTTCGAAGGATAAATGAAAAATGCTTTCGGGATGCAGAGACGCAAAAAAAAAAGAGTAAAACGTGCACATTGAAACTTGTACATGTACAATGTATTTTGAATGACAATGTATTTTTATAACAATGTATTTTGTAGTTTTATAACAATGTAATTTTCACGTTTTAACGCAATGTAATGCTTTTTCACAATTTATATACTTTCATAATGCCTCTTGTATGAGCGAGTGGCTTTCTCAATTTTGGTTTCACCATAGGGAAAGCTTTGTGAATGTGTATTAATTATACAAGGAAGCAATGTGCAAGTATCGACTGTCAAGTTTTACCAATTACGTATCATATCAAAAAATTCATTGATTTTTAGGCTTCTGCGATCTTCAATGGCCACATTTATTCCAATAAAAATCATCAACGACAATGCAGAATGGATTCCCGAAAAATTCTAGCTCGATAGCACGATTTTTCCGTGTATAACGAGAAAAATATGAAATATATTTATTTTTCAAACACAAATTTTCCACGATAATTTAATTGCCATATAAATTTTTCATTTTCCATCGAGCTTTCAATGAAAGGGCCGCAGCTTCTGAGGTTATTGTTTGGCTGTTGCGTGTGAGAAGCCGATAAATTTTACTCATTTCCGGCGAACAAAAGTGACGCTACAATCGCGTGTGTTCGTCTTACAATCTTTTATTTTGAAGGATTATGTCTCATTGTGGCATTGATTCGGCAATGCTACCCGTTTTTTATGCATAAAATGTTTGCCTTTTCAAAACCATAGACTCCTTCTCAACCAATGGATTTGGAAAAGTAAATTTGAATAAAAAAAGAATCGTATAATGTTCATGCAATAATTGCACCGAGTAAATTATGCGTGTTCAAGCAATTACACGTGATGTATAAATTTTTATAGGAAATTCACCTTCGGACTACAATTGAATTTAAAAAAATTTGCGAAACCCTGAAAAAAAGAAGATCTAGAACGCTGACAAAAAGTTTTGTTAAAATCCATAAAACGATGAGAAAGGACACAAAGATCGAAAATTATATTCGTTTGCAATTTTAAAAAATTCAACAAATATTCGCTTCATGTACCGTCGAAAGCGCGCAGCTCATATTGATCATATCTATAAACGTCAAACACTCACCGCAAGAAATGTTTTGCTCGTTTCTATGACGCTCGAGTGCATAAATTGGCAAGTTACGACGATCGATTTGAAAACATCGCCGACAATCATCGGATCTTCTATTTCGGACAAAAATTGCGTCGCTACGCTCTGAAACGGATAAATAAAATTGATACCACGGTAGAAGCGCATTCGGATAATAGTTCGACGCAGTTTTCGTAGGAGAACCGTAGAGGTCGATATTGCTCAAAATGTCTTTCGAGACACGGATGTTTCAAATTACCGGCATTCATACATTGTTCGTTTGAAATACGCATATGTGCGAGAGTTCCACGTCACTTCAACCACTCTAAAAATAAAGACTGTAACCCAAGAGAAAAAAAAACGTCCAAAAATATAGATCGACAGCAGGATGGCAATTTGAAATTTATTGCAAAATTCTCGTAATCGTATAACATCATTTTTGGACACTGTTGAGTAGGTAAAGTGGCGCGGAATGCCCCATATACACGTCAATACAGCAAATAAATAAATAAATAAATAAATAAATAAATAAATAAATAAATAAATAAATAAATAAATAAATAAATAAATAAATAAATATAGGTACGCACGAACCTGAAGTGCACTATCAGGCCACGGACTGAACCAATCGATCGTGCAGCAATTCACCAGAGCGGGAAATTGTCTTATCCGAGCACGAAACACTTCGCCTAGTGGGCTATTTGACAAAACGCAAGACGCGAAAGAATGATGATTCGAATCATTGTCAAGAGGATGTCGTTTGTTTAATTAAAAAAAAAGAAAAAAAAAAATTGAACGACTGACGCGTATGCGCATTTCTTATACGTTTATATAGAGAAAACGCTTGAGGGGCAACGATTTTTTTCCAGTTGACAAATTTTGTAAAATACGAACAAGGTAAGGGTAGACATACCAGTTGTGGCCACTGTACCGTTTGTGGCCACTCCGCATTTCCCTCGAATATCTTGAAGTTTCAAGGCTATATATGTTCACTTCATCGAGCGTAATACAGTCCGAACTCCCAATAAGAAACCCGGCAATAAGAAACCTTCCCCAGTTTCGCGCTCAAGCACTTCCCCCACCTACGACTCGAGCTCCGAGCTCGAGAATTTTGTGCGCGGAACCTCTGGTGAAGAAACCAGCCTGGGAGAGATTATTCGGGCAAAATAGAGTTAACATTGTAGTGGAAATTGATGTGTGCGTTTTTGCATGGGCGATGTAAACAAATGGGAACTCTTTCGAGAGTTTCTTATCGAGAGGATCGCATGAGGAAAAGAGTGAGAGAGACAGACAGAGGCAGTGAGTGCGGAGCGCGCGCCTGGTGGGGATATCCGAATTCTAGGAAAAACTCTTCCCCTTGGGGGCTTTTGGTTTCTTATTGGGAGGTCGGACTGTATTTCGATATTCGAGATGTTTCCGCGCCAAATATCAATTGCTTTATCGAATATCTGCTAATTTATTTCAACGAAATATGACGAAATGTGTCAACGCTGAACGGTTTGTGTAGTTTCCTTGCCAGAAGTGTTAATACAAGGGTTCCCGAGGTGAGAAGACTACGGTTTCTCATTATCTAAAGTCATTCCACCCCATAAAAAATGTATATTTCATCAGTTAAAGCTTGTGGGTTGAAATAACAAAAAACTGACATATCAGCTTAAGTACCTGAAAAATACGCGGTGGCAAAAAGGTGGTACATTCAAAATGCGATTGTTCTATTTGTGGCCAGCTTATGGCCAATCCTAATTTAAAGTCTTGATGGCCACAACCGGTACATCGGATGGCCAAAAGTAATACAACTGTGGCCACAAATGGGGAAAATGACAGCTACAAGATAATTTCCTATTTTCTTATTTATCATGATTAGAAAAGGTTTTAAATTATAAATTGAATGATAATACGATTCTGTGCACCTTTCAGGTTACATCGATCACTTTTTCAATTTTGAATTTGCAATAATGTGAACACTGTTCGTAAATGAATGTTCGAAAATGCTTAAAGTGGCCACAACTGGTACGTCTATTCTATTCTGTCATCACGAATCCTTGACAATGAAGTTTAGGTATCTTGAAGAAATAATGTATCGACTATTTACGAATTAATTTAATTCCTGATATATCACGATCTTTGCGACGGGAGAGATGCGATATGTAAAGGAGAAAAGAAAAATCAATGACCTCATGGTGATGACCGTGTGAAGATTGTTTCGAACAAATTTCTGATATGCGGCAAACAGGTTGCTACGATTGATCGGTAATCCGGCTTCCTGAACGGGCGGTCTCATCAGCTGATATATTCTGTCGAGTTCGTCAATTTGATAAATATTCGGCACGTCCCCGCTGTTCAGAATGTTATTCAGATCCTCGAGGAACGAGTCATTCTTTATCTGGGATAATTCATGACTATATAGTTGACTCAAGCATGTAGGGAAATCAAGTGCACCCCTGCTAACACAGAACGTTATAAAAACGTTGTTAAGGTGGCTCATCAGTGAATTAAAAAACCGGCGATACGAATAAAACTTCGGGAGAGTGTTATCTAAGATGCAATGAACGCTCTCTAAAAATTTCAGGGTATGTTGCCAGGCAAATTATTGCGAACGAGTAATTTAAAATTACCTATTTTAGCATAGGTCTTATGGCAGTTGATTCCATTTTCACCAGAAGTGACATGATCCCTTTTGATAAAGACGAGAGTTATTATTCAAATTTTGAGTATTGAAAGATGAAATCGTGAACTTTCCAATGGTATTTAAAAAATTGTGTCTTGCCAGGGATTTTCCCGAGAAATTTAATCGTGAAAGTCATCTTTTGTGCAAATCTCGGATACAATATATGTCTGTCATTCTGCACGCGAGGAAACATATGAATATCAGCTATCGTTTTTTACTTGATCGCTCCGACAGCGTTAAATACTTTTGTCAGTTGAGACTTTATTTATAATATTATTCATAATAAATTATGAATAAAATATCACGGGAAACGTCATCGAAATTCATAAATTTTATTTAGACAGAGTATTTAGAAAATATTATGATAGGTTTTATGATTTTTTTTCACGTCACGATTTTGACTAGTTTTGTCACTGATGGGCCGCCTTAAGACGTTTACAAAAACACGCAAAAACGTCTGTTTTGAATGGTCGAAAAAACGTCTTGAAAACGTCTTTTAAACGTTATTTTGGCCGCAATTTTTTTTCCCAAAAAAGTTTACAGAAGCTGACAGAAATGTGTTAAGCCCGCTGTAAACTTTTTGGGAAAAAAAAATTGCGGCCAAAATAACGTTTAAAAGACGTTTTCAAGACG
Organism: Rhorus exstirpatorius; assembly: GCA_963564615.1. Lineage (NCBI taxonomy): Eukaryota > Metazoa > Arthropoda > Insecta > Hymenoptera > Ichneumonidae > Rhorus > Rhorus exstirpatorius. The sequence goes on from OY751313.1 coordinate 52,021,473, forward strand.
TTTTCAAGGCGTCTGCGGCAAAATAACGTTTAAAAGACGTTTTCAAGATGTTTTTTTCACCATTCAGAAGAGACGTTTTTGCGTGTTTTTGTAAACGTCTTAACAAACGTTTTTATAACGTTCTGTGTTAGCAGGGACATGATGCTGCTATGAAATATTACGAGAGTGAGAAAAAAGAGAAGAAACATCTAAAAAAACTTTAATATATCATAGGCTGCGCTTATAATATGGAAAAAAAAAAAATATTGAAATTTGGATTTCATGGTCAGTAAAGCATTCTGAAAAATCTGTACCGTCAGTTTTTCGATCAAAGTAATTTTAAAATTGATCGAGCACAATTTTAATCTCTCGTGGCAATTTCTCAATATTTTCGAATCTCGGGGATGTTTCACGAGGATTGTTTTCTTTAAAAATTAAAAAGTGTAAATCGATCACTCAGATTTTCTATTTTTTTTTTTTTTTTGCATTATGGCTGTAATTTATATGAAGAGTTGAAATAATATCGAATTGTAAAGAGAAAAAAAAAAAGTGTCATCTAAATCAAGTGTTAAAAATTCGTTTTCTGAGTCGACAATGAAAATTCGTAGTACAATATGTTCACCCGAATATATATGTACAACGGGGCTATCGTAATAGTCGATGTGCGTCTGTATACCTGCGTGTCGGAGAAAAGGAATACGATCTGACGATTTTGCAAGCCCGCTTTGAGCATAATGCCCTTGATGTCTTCTCGCCAGTCGTGGTTCGAGTAAGCTTTGCTAAGCTCCACCTGAAAGCAATGATACTCCTCCATGTATGACGACAGTTTTGTCAAGCTACGACGTCCTGAAATATAATTCATTATAGTCATTTCGCGTATCAATCGATCGTTGACGATGTCTCGTGTATACGTGGCAAGAAAGCGTCGAGACGAAAACACTTTTTTTTTTTTTTTTTTATTTTCAAACGTCGTCGAGAGTGAAAGATTCGCAACGAGCGCAGCGATATAACGATTTTTACGATCTGATACTTTCTTGCAAGTGCGTGTAATATATTTATGTCAATTGCCAGGGGAAAAAAATTGTTGTTTATAGATTTTTTTTTTTGTAACCTCTCATTAATTACCAGATCCTCCCATTCCAAGCAGGAGAGCGTTGCCACGAGGTTGGCGCAAAATTCGACTGATTCGACAAACGTGACTCATCGCGTCCTCGAAAAGGACAAGTTTCATGGGTGCGGTTGTCGAACCATTGTAATCCTCGAGATATTCCATTAGAACTTGTTCCATCTGTATTTTGTGCAAAATCGTTGGAATGATAAGTCGATCGGGTTTCTACAGCTGATAGTTTCGAACACTCTGATACACTTCTCGTCAAATAATAATAATAATAATAATAATAAATTGCGCATGAAAAAAGTACGAAAAAAATAGCGATCGAAAAATTATTAATTCGTTCAACCTTATGGTGATCGACGATACGATCGTATTGCCTATCGGCACCGCAAAAACTCCCGTAGAAAATAGCTTCCCTGTCAATTGCAATGTTCTCCTGAATCAACGAATTGTCGAATTTTTCATCCAGAATCTTACGCAAGAAATCGTCGAACCATTTACGATCGACATCGTTCACAAGACGATCGCTGAACACTCTCAAGTTCTCGTGATACCACAGATGAAATAATTTGTCCGGTGACTGCGTCAAATCAAATGACGAAAATTAAGTCCTAGCCTTTATTTTGGCAAAAAAATTTTTGTACTTTGTTTTTTACATACATGCATACGTACATGTATGCCGTATGAATATAATAAATGTACGTATATAGAGAGACTTACGTCGATCCTCATTGGATCTGCCATCAAGATTCCCTGAAATACTTTGCTCAGATCACGTAGATTGAATGTGTAATGGGACTTGTCCGGGGTAGGAAGTAAATCGCGACAAATTGTCGCAAATACATCGAGGGTAGCTTCGACCATTTTATCGGCAATGAGATTGCCGAAATTCGGAGTTCGCGTTATCCAAGAGACGAGAATAGTCCCGAAGATGTTTCTCTGCGTGTATAAAGATGAAAGAAGCTTTTTAAGAAGGCAGAACGAATTCCGTCAACGACTTTGCATTGATCAGAAAACTTTTCGGCATCTTGACGCCGCACGTATTTTGATAAAAAGTCAAACATAATATCGGTGCAGTGGGATACTTCCATACGCGATTATATACGGACTTACGTTATTGCCAAGCGTTACGTCATAAAGTTTGATCAATGGTCGACCAAGATTTGGTTACTCAGGATTTGGTTAGACTTGGCTCTCCTGTATGTGGGGCGAGTCTTAATACTAATTTTTCAAATTGACGTCGTATAGGTAAAATATCCTAGAAGATACTAATATATTCTTAAAAATTCGTGATGTGACTCTCGTGACCAGCACGTAATCACAGTCTCGTTGAAAACCATTGATATCGATGAACGAACTGCATTCTTATATAATCGTCAGTCGCACACGAAACTATTTTTTCACGTCTTCGAGTTAATTAATTTTTCAATTGGTTCATTAGCATTTTTTTCAGTAATTTCTATGGAGAAGGGTTTTTCTTGTCAAAGTTTAATGCGATGCTTACCGCTTATTAAGTGAATTCAGATTTATTCGACAGTGCGCGAAATTCAATGTTCCCCACGAATAATTTTTCGCACGAAATGGGAGTATAAAGTTTATAGAGCGTATAAAGTTTTTATAGCAAGACCATATATATATATATATATATATAATTAGTCAGTCGAGTGAGACATGTTTGCGTTCAGAAAAAAAAACCCATATTCACCATCCCAATAAAGTTTCTAATAAAGTTTTATATACTTTAGATATACTGATAAAAGGTAAAGTACAGCATGACTCGTACATTTAGCTATAGAGCAAGTCGAAGTCTGGGAACATGAAACTTCGGGCTGTCTGGTCGAGGAATCCTGATGGGCATAAACTTTGGTCTTATGTGTTGCGATGTATACCCAATCTGAACTTCAAGGTAGTGTGGGTTAATATATGAAATTTTTTCAATGGAGGACATGAATCAATGGGGATTGTGTATAAGTTAGACGTTCGTGACAGTCTACGGTTACGAAAGAGTAACAACAATAATGAGTATACCCTGTTCGTGTATAATGGCCGCTTTATACGCACGAATCGAAGAATCGGGGAGGAGCAGAAGAGTCTATAGTCGCGTGGAGGGTGAAAAGAAAAAAAAAAAAAATTAAATTGTGGACTCTCGTATCGCACGAGAGTTACGAGGCATAATTGAGGGTGAGGGTCGAGCATTGGTGGGTAACAAGAGGTATACCTCGACAAATAGACTCGAAACCCAACTAACAGCTGTAACGACTTATATCAGATATTATCGTGGAATTTATGCATATGTACGGAGTATTCGGGGCCAAAACGACGGAATGACGACCGACCATGTATAGAGGAAATATATGTATGGTTCTCTTAAATTTACTTCGGATTTTTTTAGAATATATTTTTTTTTTCACGAATATTTTGTAGATTATCTTAAAAACCAGCAATTTTTTTTTTGTTTTACAGACTTACAACAATTTTAAAATTTTTTCCGATTATTGTCTAAAAATTTTTCTAACATATGTTCTTTATTCATACCAAAGTTTCTTGGTTATGATCTTGTTCTCTACATCGCGTGTTTATGATTTTGCTGCACGCATTGTAAATTTTGTTTCGTTTCTTCGACAAAGGGAGCCTTCTCTTTACGAATATTTCACTCCTATTTGTATAAATAGGGGTGAGAGATTCGTGAGATCTTTATCCTTTGTCAGTTCTTATCAAGAAGAAAAATAATTTATAGCCGCAGCAAAGTTACAAATGAGAATGGTTAATTAAACGTATTTGATTTACATCAGTAAAATCCGTTTGATTACTGTATTTCGATGAAAATTCAAGAATTTACGAAAGTTTTACGGAACTTCCGGTAAAAAAAAAAGGCGCGAAAAACAGTTAAAGAATTAAAAAACAGTGTTTTATGTGAAACTTTTGTTTTGAAAATTTGGACAAATGAATTTTAGAAAAAAAATCTGAAAATTTGACCTTCAGCGTCTTTTCGTTTTACCCTATTGCAAAAAGCTGAAAAAAGAGGGGGGGGGGGGGGAAGTGGATAGTCACGGTTGAGTCGATATGTCTTGAAATGTCCGATATATATATGTAGCAAGCTGATGGTCTCTCTAATTACCCCCGAAGGGTGTGGACTCTGTTCAATGGAATAAAACCCGAGACGAAGCTCAGACGATGGGATGATACGAACAAAGATAAAAGAAAATCGCAAAAAAGGAAACGAAAAATTTATAACGATTAATTTCAAAATGTCATGGACTCTGCCAATGTTTCGTCCAACGAAAGAGATTATCGCGGATAAATTTTCCTTAAGACATTATACTTAATAGACAATTAAATTAATTAATGATTTAATTATGATATTTATTGTTAAAAATTTTATGACGAGCTTGCGCTTACCTTTGCATCGTTTTCCATGTCCGGAAATGATATGAAGTGAAAGTGACGAAGGATTCGGGCTGTAATGGGATTTCTTCCGCCTCCTGGTGGACCCATGGCGCAAACAAAATTTACGTCTTCGATATTTCTGTACGAGCCAATTTCCTTTCTATCGTACCAGCCTACGACAATGAATGATAAACAATTAGCATGAAGCGAATTTATTCAATCATTGATTTTTATAAATTTCTCGATCGAAATTAGCTATTGACAATTGGCCGTAGGGTGCTAACTAAATCCTTCAATTTGTAATCTCAAAGCGCGTTTCAATGAAATAATTTTGATAAAACGAACTGGGGACATTTTTTTGTTGTTGATTTAACTCGCCAAAAATTGGATCCAGTGATTTATTTTCACTCACAGGATACACACGGTTTTACATTGCAAGTAAATTTAGTGTTAAATAAGATTGATATAGTAAATCTCTTCAATGAAGCGACATGAGCACTGGAATTCATACTCGAGATATTTTTCGTTGCAAACTTGTCTAAATGTTAATTTTCACATTAAATATTTAATTTGATCGTTCAGGATAGGATCGCTAAGCAAGTGCGCTTACGACTGCGTTAATACGGCGAATTTTCTATTCTCTTTGATTCGAGTAATCTATTTGTATTTTATGCTGAACCACTCACACTCGATGGCCTCTTAATGGTGTTTGATGTTTAAAATGTTTTACCAAATGATTAATGTATGAACTATTGAATTTCATTTCCTTTCTAACTGTGAATTCTGTCCCAAATCATTTTTAATATTACTTCGTAATTTTGTTCCAAACAAATAAGAGCACGAATCTTTCGAAATTAATTTCAAATGAGAATTAAAAAAAAAACGTTAAAAAAGTATATATGTATTATTTTTATTGAGTTTTCACACCGTACGTTGTTCGAGGTAACAGCGGTAATTAATATTTCTCTCGTTTAATAGTAATGATCTATTATTGCGACTCACCTTCAAAGTCCATGAACTGACGGATCAGCTCGATCGGCGGCTGAGCCCCGTAAATCTCGAGGGCCGGCATATTGAAGTCATCGATGAAGAAGATTTGCTTCTTGATTACCGGCGGCCCGTAAACCCCTTTGCGTCTTTTCTCGAGTTTCGAGTCGATCAGGTCCTGCGTATGAGCGAAACAAAAAATGATACGAAAAGTTTGCGTGAAAGCATTTGTTCAATAATCATTATTGAACGAGCTATGGAAGAAAAAAGATCCAAACTAAATAAAGACGAAACGTACCTGCGTCTGATTGGCGGTAGTTCTAGCAGAGAACGTGATGAAATCACAGATATATTTTTTCGTCATGTTCCTCGATAGTTTAGCGGTAACCGTGAGAGTTTTTCCGCTTCCGGTTGGACCAACGCAGAGGACGTTGCTCTCGTTTAGAAGTAAATTACCAATTAGCTCGGAACTCCTAACATTATCCATGGTTGGGACTTCGATATCTGGGGTTCAGGAGTTTTTTTTTTAACTACATATATGTATATCAAGTATTTTCATACGAATTATAGTGGTAAGTTGTGTTTTGGGGCCACCATTTTGGCACAATCGCTTCGGCGCCCCAAGTTCTTTCACTGATTACCTTTCATGTATGTATGTGCCTGACTGTGTGTGTGTGTGTATGTGAAATCGTGAATTTTAGTCAGGAATTGAATCTTTGAAAATATCGAACCTGCGAATTTCGTTTCCGGTGTTATCTTAACGCTTGGAATATCCACATGCCATTTCAACCATTGAGGTTTCACCGGCTCGGTACCCTCGATCGTATCGGTAAATCCACCATCATGCAATCTGCAAGTGTATAGTATCGTATCCCGTATACAATCGATGATTCGTACGATTGTCTCGATATAAAAAAAAAAACCGCCATTAGGACAAATATTATCGCAAATAACCTGTAATCATAGACCAATCCTTCTGAGGGAAATTGCATAGGATGTCCGGCGATCTTATGCTTGCTTCGTAGCCATTCGTCGAACATTAGACGTCCCGCATAATCGCAAGTTCCACCGAGGCTCCAGACGATCGCAAAAGATGTCCAAGGTGCCAGTAGATCGGCTGTTTCAACGAAAGGGACAATGATTACAACCGTCCGAATGGAAAATCAATGACAACGATATTTATGACGAAGTATAATTAAAAAATTTTCGTAAAAAATTCCGGAGAAGATAAAAACAAAAATTTTCGCGACGAAAGATTATTATTCATAAATATATTTATTGGCATTATTATTTTTGTTACTCGACGATAGTAAAAGGTACGCAGAGATATAAAAAAATACATGAATTTTGTGAAAAAACGAAGAAAAAATGGGATTATTATTATTTTTGTCCAACCTGCACCGAAAGCATGCCTTTTTGTGCATGTGAAGTGGGCGCAAAGTGAACTTTTCTCGCCCGCAAACGAAAAAGCGCGCGGGCGCAAAATGCTGGCTGCCGGGAAAAGTCCAACTTTGTGCCAACTTCACAGCGGGAAGAGGCCACTTTGTGCCAACTACACATGCACTCAAAGGCAAACTTTCGATGCAGTTTATGGGCAAGAAGTATCGTGTGTACCATGGGTAGAAAGCTTATTGACGCTCACGCGAGTTTCAGCCGAGTCTCGGCGACCCTCCGCGCCACCGCGCCCCTCGGCCTCAAATATTAAACTTACATTTACGTCAATCGCTCGCTTTCCGCCCTATATAGATGCACAATATATACTTTTTTTTTTTTTTTTTTTCGAAAACCCCTTGGAAGCAACGGGCTAAAATTTTGCACATCTCTCATGACATAAAATAAGACGAATGAATGGTAAAAATGATAATTTTTTTTTACGCTAGATTACTGCGTGAAAATTGGTAAAATGAGTCAGGTATGTGAATTTTAATTTTGAGCCGCTTTGATACTCTGTTTCCTTACGAACGAGTCTTTGAAGTGCGAAGCTCGGCGGAGATTTCCCATCTCTACCGCTCATGGGTAGTATACGAAAGTCCATTAAATTTATGTAGGCCTTGACAATCGAGATGTCGACGGTATCGACTATCTCGTGAAAATTTTTTCGCAACAACTTGAGCCCCTCGGGGATCAGCTGATATGTCAGGCTGGCTATCTTTTCCGTGTATTCTTTCATATTCTGCGCAAGGGATAATACACACGATGACGTTAAAAAGACGAAGAGAACAAGGGCCATAAGAAGAAGATTGGAACGGCAGCAAAGTTTCGAAAATTTTCCAAAAAAAATTGTATTCGGGATAAAAAAGTGTATGATAGATACGTATTTTTGCTTTTATGGAAAAGTGTAAGTATTCGAAATATAGAATTTTTCGTCGATTTTTCGTCAATACATTTTCGATATTATATCTCATATACACGTATACATATACTTGTGTGTTTCATGGAGATTTCGGAAATTCTCTCAACCATGATTGTATTTCTGATCAATATCAATAAATAAATGAATAAATAAATAAATAAATAAATCAATGGACCACCCTGTATATAAATAGACATAAATGCTCGTTATTGCCTTTTGTGAGGAACGTATTTACCTCTGGTATGGTTTTTAGCCAACAATCGATTAGAGGATCAAGTCCAAGTCCCTCAGGCTCCAGATACACCATGCCGCACCTATATACATTGGGAAAAGGTGACAAAAAGGTTGCTATGTATTATTCTCTTAGGAAATATTTTTTCAACTTTTTTTTTTCCCTCACTATGATTAATACGTTTGTATTTTCGTCTTTTCATATTTTTTTAAATTCAATGGCCATTTATTAACGGGGCATGGGCTATACGTGACCTCTGTTAAATCACCCCCCCCATACGGTCGAACGCTATGAGGGTGATTTATCGACGCGAAATTCACTTTAGAGTAAACGAATATGCTAAGCGGGCCGAATACAAAAGAGTCGTGAAAATTTGCGAAATACGCATAGGATAGATAGATAATTTTTGTTTTTTTTTGTTTGTTTTGACGAGTTTAAATATTCTAGAATTCAGTGTGCTTGTTGCAAAAGACTTTTGTACCGGGAAACGGTGGCGGGTGATGCGACTCGTAGATCGGCAACTTCGAATATCATCGTTTGAGTTGGCATGAGTTTCATTATTTCACCGGAAGTGAGACACAGCTTTTTGTTGTCGTCTAGAACGGTATTCATATTTTCGATCCATACAGCGTCAACGGGACCGTCGAAAATATACCAACGCTTGTCATTGTCAGTTGCAGATGTGCCGGCTCGTATGAGGGTCGAGAGAATTCCATCGGTCCTACGTATTGAATCATTAAGAGGGAAGCTTATTTTGTCGACGTTTCATTCTTTACTTTTCTCCCTTTTAGAGGAAGTTAGGTTTCGATAAAAAGCAAAAAAAAAAGCTCGAGCTTTCAAGGTCAGAGCGCTCGAAAAAAATCTGAAATATCAAAAAATGGCCTTCAGATGGATGTGTGTGTTTGTGTGCGCGTGTGTGTGTGTGTGTGTGAGAGACATGATTCAAAAATTGAAATTTGTATAACTTTAGAAAGGCTTTAGCTATCGAGATAAAATATCTCTTCCCTTTTCATTAGTTCAGTCCTTCTGCTCACTCATTCCATAAGATCGTTTCGTACACAATAATTTCACTTCATTCCAGCTGCCCCTATAGTGAATATCGTTTCTTCATTCTTCAGTCTTTCTTCACAAGCAATTATAATTTTTTGCGACTGTCCTATTCGTCCAGTAAAATTGAAAAACACAAAAGCCAGGTTCGTCATAGCAAAGCTTCACTAGTCTCGTGTACGATATGAAAGTACAGTCGAATTTGGTTATAAGCAATCCTTCGGGGTTGTAGGGGGAAAAAAAAACGCCGAAGAGTCGTAAAATCTGGCTCCCCCACTACAGCGCATCAATGTAGCGTTCTTAATGTGTGTGAGTGCGTCGGTGAAATGCGCAATGCTGCTGGTTATAAGCAATTGGCTTGTGGTGGGGGACCGCGCTGAGCGGACTCGAAAAAAAATCGGAGGGGAAATTGCTTATAACCAGATTGCTTATAACCAAATTCGACTGTATAGCATTATATCTTAGTCACGCCCGTCCACGTTACTAATCTCTCATCCCTTATCCCTATTCACTCGTCAAGTATACAATACCATTTTTCCTTTTATATAGGTATAAGTTTCATCTTCCCCTCACGCGCATATTCTTTTATAAATTCTTCACACATTTTCCTCCTCATAGATCGTACGAACAAATATATGTCCGCCAATTACATATCACGAAAACTGCTATTTTGACTTTTCGACTGATCCTACATTGGCAGTCGTTCTCGGCAAACTAAAAATCTTCAATTAGAAATCAAATTTTCTGCTCTCTCGCAATATTTATTGAAGACTTTTGTTTGCATCTGCGCCTTGATCTTCTCTTTTTAGGCGATTTATCCCGAGGGATAAAGAGGGATAAAGAGGGATAAAGAGAGGGATAAAGATGGCGATTTATCATTATCAGCGATAGAGCATTCAACGTAAATTAAATTTAAAAAAAATATATATGCATATAAAGAAGAAAAATAATACTGACCATTCGTGAGTATCCAAATCATATTCCCCGTACAGCTGTCCCATTGTTATGGATTTTGGATTCAGTATGAAAGTGTGTATCTCTGTGAATGGCTTTCCATTTGGTTGTGTCTGTCCTTTTAGTTTTGTGCAGGTATTTTTCAGTACGTGATAACACTAAAGTATAAAGACGAGAAGATAATGAATGTAAAGACTCTCAATAAAAAATGCCATGAAATTTTAGATAGTCGAAAAAAAGAACATTCTATAATAAATACTATATTTATTATCGATATCATTGTTATTGATAATTATTCTATATTAACGATTGGGCACTATAGTTAATTCAGAAATATTAATGTAGTTACATTTTTTTTTACATTCTGCACTCAGTTTTTAATAATAATAAGTACATCACAGAATATCATATACATTTCTCGAATCGTTTAAGTAGGTCAGCTCCTTGTGCGGTCAGACAAATTCAATTCGTGACGCCGGGTAACCATTCAACACAATATTTGCAATTTCGCAGTTTCCCTGTGCCCTTGTGAAAATGCGATACTGTAGTTCATTATTAAGAAAGATTTACTGCGAACAATACTCAGAGGGGTGTCGAGGAATATAATTGAAATTAGATTGAAAGGAAGGAATCGTAAAAACAGGAACTACACTAAACTATAGTACAGGAACTTAACCTTTAAAGGTCGAAATTATTTTACTGGTCGAAATTTTGACCACCAAATTTGTCGGGCACTTGACGTGACAGATTCTTCGATATTATGTACAAATATCGTGTAAAAAAAAGTCGAATTTATACGTAAAGATCCCCGTCCTGAAAAGGTTAAACTACACTAAGCTATAGTACAGGAACTAAAATATACTATAGTATATCAGTTAATTGAAGATATTATCAAGCGTTCTATGCATATATGGATTTTATTGCGAAAATTTGAACAGTCGTAAATCTCGTGTGAGAAAAATTACTGGTAGGGCGTACTGGCACGTGTTTTCATTAACTACAGTATCAATGGCATATCACTAACGTGTACATTATCTCGAGAGGCGGAAACCGGCATTGCTGTGGCAACGATGAGCTCAATATCCCATTAACGCAGCATGCGCCAACGTTACTCGGAATAATTGTATCGTGTATCGAAAATTTCGCTCCTATGTAATGATGGAAGCTATTTGTGAAATTTATCATTTATCGGTATGATATTGAAGCGATGAACAATAATCAATTAATATATTTTTTTCAAGAGTTATGCACCGACCGAATTTTTGTTTTTCACGTAAAAAATATTCACGATATTATTAAATTTTTCACGGTTTATATTCTCGAATGAAATAAAATAAAAAAAAAAGGAACAAAGGGAAATGACTTCGGGGTGAATGATAAAAATTATGATTATGATTATGATTTCGATGTAAAAAATTTTGGATTTAATTTTCAACCGCGTTTGATTCCCCACTGGATAAAAGTGGTTACGTGGATATGAACGAGAAGCGGTCAGGGAGCTTCAACATACGTTTACGAATTGATGTGCAACCGATCGCTCACCATTACTTCGTGTTTGACGTTATTTTCATCGAGACCGAGAGAATATATAGGAAAGACGTTTCGCTAAGTTCCCAATGAACTGATACGCCGTTTTAAGCAATGCATTTAACGAAGAAGAATGGAAATCATCGACCATATAGTTTACGAGGGCGTCCACAAGGCGCATGCGGACGAAATTTTTCGGCCGGGAGGTAAGAAGATCCGAGCATCACGTTGCCAGACTATTCCGCGCTCTTTCTCGTCGCACAACGTGCTTTTCATATAACGTTTCGCGTAAAGCGAATTGCCGAATTTCGTGAAATAAAGAGAAATAAATGGGATAAATGAAAGAGAAAAAAAATTATTAATACATTCCAGTCTGGTTACGCGGGTTGTTGTTGTTGTTGTTTTTTTTTTTTTCGTGCATTTAAATTCCTTTCAACGGCAAAGTGTCTGTGGAATATCTCTTAGAGAAAGATACGAGTGTTACGAGATTATAAGGAATAAAATAAGAACGAAGCATCGAATTTTTCATAATTCTTTGTGAAAATTGAGACACAGAGAACATCGAAAATCGTCTCTTTTATTTTTATCAGCAAATTTTGTATTTCCGCTATTTTCAAATTTGTCATTTCGCTTGGATATAATTGGATATGGATAAAGTGAAACAAGGACTTTCATAAGGTTCAATGCGGTGAAGTTAATTCTTTGAATTACCGGACAAAAACCGTTAAAATAATAACGGTGTTGAAATCGAATTTTCAATAGATATATTTATCACAGTGATTTGTACAACAAATTGAAACTTTTGCAGGCAATTCACGGACTAAATATATCCCACGAACGAAAGTTTAAAGTGCGGAAGTGAGAAAAAACTTTCCGTGTTAAGTTTTTTTGCTCGTGACTATTGGTAAACTTCGATTTTACGTAGTGCATTAGTGTTACGATAAAATTTTCACGTTCGATACGACCAACAGGTGTCGACAAAAATAATGATGTTTATAGCTATAAACTTTTACTTCCGGCTTTAACATCTCAACTTGTATGTTTACGTGGATAAATTTCGTATAAATTTTATCATAAAATTTGATCAACTTTTATATAAATTTATGTATTGATTGAAAATTAGATTTTGTCACCTCGGGGAGTGCTGAACGCATCCAGGTTCGAAGGACAACGTCACAAAGTGTGTAAGCGATAATTGATCATATAGTCAAGAGCCACGACGACCCTAAGCCACCTTATTTCGTCCTCTTATCACGTGAAAACGAAAAGATCGAGGACACAACTGTCGTGTGTAAAATTACGCATTAATCGTGCTCTCGTATCACCGTGTAGGTCGATTAAACTTTGTTCCGATATCGATAAGAGTTTAACCTCTCTTTTCAACACAAATCCAGCGTTATAATTTGATCAGCTAAATTTTTCCGTCAATTACCGCATCAATGGAGATGTGCGTATCGTCAGCGATAAATCTCGATATCGACTATCCAAAAGCCGATTATTATAATACACGATAAAATCGACGGAAAATTCTGCCAATTATTATTTATTTCCATTGGAATTTACGAGTCCGTTGGTTTCGAATCGTTGACGGTTTGACCCGTATCACGCATTTTCGGGGCTTCTCGCGTTATTAACACGTTTTGAGTCATCGTGCGAGTTTGCGGAGAGAAAGAAGAAGAAGAGGAATAAGATAAACGAGAGAAGAACGAACGTGATGGTATTTACATTCCGGATGCCCACGAGAATATTATCCCGCCGCGGGCACGCATCTCGTACTCTTCGATTAAATTCGACAATTGGAAAATTTCGGCATTTCATCGATTTTTTCGACAATTCATAATACGAAAAAAAGAAACCTTGTTCCTAAAAGATCGAGAAACTACGATAGAAATTATACGAAAAAAAAGAGAACATCCTAGAATCACGAGAGTATGTATGAAAAATTTGCGAGCGAAAGTAACGATATTTCGATGACGTTCGAGTGGCGTTGCATCAATGATAACGATCATCCAACAACGATCGGTAATCTTCTAACGAGAGCGAGAAGATCGGCGATGACCTACGGTCTATCGAACTCATCGATCAATTACACCAATCTGAGCTACGAATACATGGACGACGATGAGGAATGGGCCTGCAGTCCCGTATTTTTCTTACTCGATTTCTTTCACGCATATTACATTCCATTCATCATACTATTGGGTTTCGTCGGTAATCTACTGTCCTGCATTGTTTTTCTCAATACGCATCTCAAGATGCGAAGCTCGAGTTATTATCTCGCTGCATTGGCGACTGCCGATTTTGGATTTTTGGTTGCTCTGCTTTGCGTATGGCTCAACAACTCGATTGGTTGGCGTGTCTTCAACAAGGACGGTTGGTGCGAGATACTTGTTTACTTAAGCGCCGTTTGTAGCTCACTGAGCGTATGGTTGATCGTGGCATTTACCGTCGAAAGATTCATAGCCGTACAATATCCTCTTCATCGACCCCACATGTGCACGATAGCACGAGCAAAAACGATAGTTGTTGCACTCGTTGTGGTGGCATTTACGCTTCATTCGTACGCATTTCTTACCGCGGGCGTTGTAAATAAAGACGGCCAGGAAATTTGTAATCTCAAGCCCGAATGGTGGGAGACTATGAGAATAATCAGTATAATCGACAGTATCGCCAGTCTTATCGTTCCTCTCGTACTTATCGTCGCTATGAATACAATGATAACGAGAAATCTACTGAGCTTCAGCAGAAAATTCAGACAGACACCGGAAGTATCGCATCATTGTCCGAGTCGCGACAGATCCGACATTAATCTGAATCAGATACCGGTGAGCATACAAGTTTAAAATTTTCTCATTCATCGTATGGTGTTTCACGTGTCAATCGGATAATTATTATGTTTACACTCATTTGTCACGTTGACAATTGATTAATATATTATATATTATATTTTGAGTGAATCGTGGGTTGATGCAGGGCGGATACAATTGTTTCGACCACCTTATCGATGTTGATTTCAACTCGTTGTTTTTCATATTTTTATATCGTGATGTAGATCGATGAACATTATCATTTAAATTTACAAAATTATCCACTCATAAACTGCACTCAATTATAAAGAATTCAATTGAACGTAAAATTTTCCTGTGCGTATATTGAAATACAGCTTATTTGAATGTAATCAAATTTAGCATGATCACACATTACGAAATATGAGGGCACTTGTACGCCGCGGAGTATTTGGTTGAACCCCTTAAATTTTTTCAGTTTTGAGTATGGAATAGTATCGAATATAAGAATGCTGGAATTTTTATTGGAACTTTTTTGTTTCATGCGTCTAATAACTGACTATAACGATCGAAAGGCAAAACTGCCCGCGAGGATCATAACAGTCTGACTATTCGTAGGAAAACTACTTACTCCTACCCTTTGATGCATACCATGTTTTCTTAACGTATGGATTTCTTAAAGCTTTGTGCACAGAGAGTTTTTGAGATGCCTCATTACGAATTTGGAGTCAGATTTTCTTTCAATTGTTAAAATGAAAAATGGCGAATTCACCAATGGCGCACGAAGAATGAAAAAGTTGGGGCCAGTTTGTTGGAAGCGAGTATTAGATGATTTACCGGGTTGCTGATAACGAATCCGAGGTCGAAATGAGAGCATAAAAAATTGAAGATCCTATGTGCCGAATCGAAATTATAAATTTACGTTACCTATATAATTTCATAAATAATATTTCCAACTCACGTTGGCGTTGCAATTTTTTACTATACTCACAAGGAATGTTGTCCGTCGACTAAGATATACTACAAAAATATATACATAGTCTCCGGACAGCAAGAACTCGATTAATAAAATACTGTATAGTGCGTAAGTTTGCGCGTTTCACTGAATATAGTATCATTACATTCAATTATCGAGTTCTCGGGAATAGATTCGTTTTTTCCGACTTGAATGTTCAATCAGGTATATGACTGGGAATGAGAATTATAACGCAGTGATAAGTTCGACTCTGCATTAGATTTTTCGTAATTATGATTCGAACAAGATAACTGCAGCGCTTTAATCACAGGGTGCAATAAAAATGACATGCATTACAGCTCGTAGAATCGGTACATCGAGAAATAGATTTACGATGAGCATCTCGTGGAGTGCTATCAACAATTCACGATGAAAGCGCGCAATATCGCGGATTCCGTTATCTTGCGATGACCATGATTACCAAAAACGCCGTACAGGATAAGTCGAATGGCAAAACTCGTTTCTCATTATGTTTTACATGACTTTCACTAGAGCTTATATATTATATAAAAGTATAAAAGAGTAGAGATGATTTTGAGAAAAATTACTGATTTCTTTTTCTACGATTTTCGCCTATTTTTACGGGAAACTCAGCGGGTGTCTTGAACAATGAAATATTCAAATGTTATTCAGAGAAACTTGTTTAATTTCGATCAATTAGGCAAATTAATAGTTGAATGGGCGACTGACCCAGCGCTGAATGTTAATTTAACGCTAACGCCATATAGATTCGAATAATTCATTAATTATGTATACTTCATTATTTAATTATGAATAAATAATAGTAATTCATTTATAAAATGGGACTTGAATCGGATTTTTTTAGAAAAATTTTAGTAGACCTCGAAAAAATCAGTGGCTAATGTAGCGTGGAATAATTCACGTAAACTTCGATACACTTATATACAAAAGCATGTGTTGGTTTTCCTGTGGAAATATTTCGTCAGTGTTCTAAATCGTTGATCCACTGCTCCCGAATGTATTTTTGGGTTGCTTATAAACGCAGCATCTTATATAAGCTCATTCCATTCATTCATGCTAAAGCATTCTAACTATGAAGATGAGGCATCCTCGCATGTTATTTGATTCGGCAACATTTGAATATCGACTATATGCCGATTTCCCTCTCTGTTTATCCCCGGTTTCGTATATATATTGTGTACGTGTACATTAGGACATGGACGATTTTTTTTTGCAGCCACTTCCCAAATAGACTCTGAATAATATTTAATAAATCCTTCTGAAAGAAGAATCTTTTCTCATCGCAACGGTGTATACGGACTGTGAATTCAAGGTCTCATTTTCATTTTCTTCGAGCTGTCGTAAACGTGAAAATTGAAACTCGAAACTGTACTAGTTCCACAAAGTTATTTTGATAAGTAACATTCTTCAAAACTAATTTTAAGAAAACAAAAGAGATTTCTTCAAATTTCATCATCCTGCGGTTTTATCATGAACTACTTTCGACATAAAATTCATAAAAAGAAACTAAGCAGCCCCTTAGCGTCGAAAAAAAAACTAAAGTAGATTTTTTCAGTTTTTTTTTTTTTAATTTACTTTCGGATAGTCAGAAATTTCGAAACGAGCGCATTTTAGCAGTGAAAATTTACAGGGTAATTTTTTTCTCTCGCCAATCAATGTATAAGATATAGGGCCGGGGGTAAAGGATAACGTAATTTACACGCGATTTGATATTGTCATGCTCATGCGTCCCGAGAGAGGAACAGATAATACGTTTACGCACTTATTTTATTATATTATTTTATTATATTATTATATTATTTTATTATTAATATATTTACACACTTACGTTTATACACTTATGTAAAACTTATTCGACAGCCTATTCTGTACAGCGTATAAATTCCTAAAGCTGAAGGTTATATAAATAGCACGGTGTAAAACTTACGCTATCTAAGCCTACGCATGAACAGTGTTTATAACATGATATGAGCACGTAAATGATAGAACATCGAGGGATTTGGGAGAACCTGAAGCTATCTGATATATTTTATGCAGGATGCGTAAATGGGTTGTATATCTTACGGAAGGTGCATAAGCATAGCCAGAGGGAGCGAGAGATACCAAAAGGAGCTTATATACGCGCTTGATATTTGAGATTTGAGAGATCAAATTCTCAGTGATACCGATTGTTCGTTCCATTTTATCCATTTATTCCATTTATCCATTATTCCATTTATAAACAATGTCTATTTTAGTGAAAGTTGGCCATGGTCGGAATAATATATTTCATTTTATTCGGATAAATAAAAAAATTGAAATCAAAGTCACATATCCATTTCTATATAGAGAGCACGACAAGTCTTTCGCCGCACTATACACTGACATAATAAATTAATACCCACGTCTCATATAGCCACCCTATATTTGTCTTCAATATTAAACTATTCGAGTTGTTTGCTGGAATCATGCACCGTATCATATTCCAGCGAGAAAATAGTAATAATAATAATAGTAATAATAACATTAGATTGTATGACACAAATGCGAGATCACGTCGCGATGGTTCCCTAAGGGATTAAGTTTCGCTCGTATGGGAAGGAGGAATAGGAGGGATGCGCATGAATAATTATTCAGAAAACCGATACAGTCGTGAACCTCATGCGGTCTCGGATTTTCTTGTAACTGGAGGATATACGTTTATATATACATTCAGGAGACACACGTGTATATTTTTATTTTCAATTTTCTAAAATTCCGTAGACTGGATGAAGCATAGATCGGGGTTGCCTCTTTGGATACTAGGAATAATTCCGTTCGTATGCGCTATGAAATTTTAGAAAATTAACCCAAATGTGTTTTTCCACGCTATGAATGTATTATGCATTTCGAAAAAATAAAAATCCATCAGCAGCCTTGAATTATATGCTTGTTGTTTTCCAGGATGAAATGAAAACACGATTATTCAAGATTGAAGAGCGATGCGTAGTAAAATTCCACCCCAGGCGGCTCCAGAGGCTTTTCCATAATCCAAACTTTATTAGATTGAACAAATTACCTATGAAATTACCCATGGTAATGTCGGCTGCAAGGCCAAGCTATCATCATATAAATTCCATTTTTTTCAATCAAAATTTCAGAAATCAGTTTCGGAACGATCAGAAGTTTTACGTTTTTTCGATATATATATATATTTTTTAATGAAAACTCAGATCAACGTCATGGACATCCACGTGTCAAGTACGCGTTAAGTTTCATCGCAATACGAGTCACCGACGATGCTCCGTCGCGCCCACTCTAAAATTTCATCTCTTATTGTATACGCCATATATATGTGTATATAATATATATATATATATATATATATATATATATATATTATATGTATGAGACACGTGGCGCGCGTCTTGACGTCGAATAATTAAATGAGAAGTTTTATTGAAGTACAGAAGAATACTGGGCGTCAACACGCTGCTGCGTCTTGGTGTAGCATTTTTAGCTTCAATGGGGAAACGAGGGTGAAAGATTTTCTTTGACTTTTTAAAAATATCATGACGTTGACACACTCATATATTATGTTTTGAATTCTTATGCTCCATATATACGGTCTGCAGAATATTCATATTTTACTTTTAACAATTATTTGGGAATTCGCGATGCTGGATTTTCAAACATATGCGACGATGTATATCGTATGCGAAAGCTACAAAAGTTCCGACGTGGATTGACGACAACGATGAGACAGAGACAGACAGAGAGAGAGAGAGAGAGAGAGAGAGAGCGAGAGAGAGACGAGAATAGATCTCAGCGGGACAAAGCTGGCCGGCTTCGATCCAATTTTTGTACTCCGAATTAGGTTCATCCCTCCCTCTACCCCAGTGCTCTATAATATATGTATATACATCAACAGAGAGCCGATATTCCGAGGTCGTTGACCGCGAAGTTGATTCAATTATTTAAATTCGCGACCCGCGTTGATAATTCGAAAACCTATCATTGAACTATTTTTGACCCTTCCAAACACCCCTCTATTGAGGCACTGTAGAGAATTCGCATTTTTTTCCAGCGTTTTTTGTTTTGTTTTTCAAGTGCAGTTTGAGATTAAAGGTAGCCCTTCTTATTTTTTTTTTTAATAAATATATATCAATAATAATTACACAGATGTGCATTTTAAATTTATAAAAGGATTGATTCTTCACGCAGATTTTGAAAAAAAAAAAATCATAACTCGAGAACGCACTGAAATGAAAATGTACCATGAATTATCAATGTTCCTTAAAATGGGAACCGCGATGTAATAAAATTTTATTGGAATAAAAGCGAGGATACTTGTATGATGTAATAAAGGGTCTGATAGGGCAACTGATTTTTTTTTACTCGCAGTCAAGACGAGTAGTATACTACTAGAAGAGATATATAAATGAATTCTTTCAACTTTTTCAAAATCGTTTAGTGTTGAGACACCGTTTTTTCCAACAGCACGCTCGTTAATAGCGCTAATATAAGTAGCTAATCGAGAGAGAGAGAGAGAGATCAAATAAGAAGTCAAAATATGAGAACTTGTACTGTACCATATGTACATAATAGATTATATATATCGGAAGGGAAGAACGTAACGGTTGAGTAGACACGACGACGATCAGCCTATCGATAAAAAGGTCTTCTCGTCGGTTTTTTTTTTTTTTTTTTATATAAACGATCCTTATAGACGAGTACGACGAAAAAAATGAGTCGGCAAATTTGCACAGCTGGCTAAAACAGCATAACTATGTAACAGACATCCCACATTTTGCTCGATTGGACGTGATAAATTGGCAAAATCGGACACTAGAATTTTTTAATATTATTATTCGAATAACAAAATTGTAATCTTACAAAAATTCATTGCAAAAGATGTGAGAAAAATATTTGAATAAACCTACATCCCCCGTTAGTGGCTCACAAAATTGTTCTATTATAATTAATTGTTGACATTTATTATGGATTTGTGATTAATATTATTATCACATAAAAGTTGTCAATTAGGTAAACGATGAAACAAAATGTTTCGAGTATAAAATTGTAATAAATGGAAATTTCTTGAGAGGTTTAGTTTGTACATTAATCTAGACGTGCATATATACTTATATTATATTATCCCGAATACATAGATTTAGCTCCCCTATCGATACTTCAAGTTATAGTACATATATCTCCAAATTGATCCTACGAACGTAAATATTCCCATGCGTGCATATAGATCGTTCAATCTTTCTTACCAAATTCAGGAACGAACGAAACCACCCTCCGAGCTCGAAAAAATCGAAAATAAGGTGCGGTACGGAAAGTATAGTTTTTTTAAGTATCATTTTTCATTCTCAGATGGTTGATATGCGAGGCCCTCGAAGGGTGTGGTATTGACTCGAATGAAAGGTACGCGCACACACGCACACACGTCGAAGAGTCCAGCACCGTATATACCGTACGATTCAGATCATCTCCCGGTGATTAGTCAATCGGTCATGTCCACACAGCAGTCGCGATGCTTCACACTTTTTTTTTATCTCAATGATACATGGATCGCAACATATTTATCGAACATTTTGTCTTATTAAAACGATGTGTCTATGAATTAGAGATGAAAATCAACGACTGGAGTCTCGGATCGACATAGCTCAAGTCCCTCGGAGTCATTCGAGAATTTTACCTTAGCTCGAATGATTCTGAGCAGCAAAAACTCAATGTCCTTTGGCAATGAGGCTTCCCGTATGCACGGATAAAATGAAACGTATCTAGAATAACGATCCTTCGACTTACATCCTAAAGGTATCCTTTATCCACAATCTTGCATGGAACGTATCCTCCAACGAATATCGAGGGATTACTGTGAGAAAAGTCTTCTTTTCTCGATAGATAAAGAATCTCAAGATCAATGAATTGCCCAAACAAGAAATTTTGCTCAAACTGCTAATCACACATTAGAACGAAGATGACGATAGCAGGTATATATACGACTATGCAGAGGCTATATATTGGCTATATAGGCAGGTATATATACGACACATATTGACGACGAGAATTAGGAGTATGAATGAAATTTTTTTTCTTCAATCATTGGGCCGCATAATGTAGAGTAAGTAAAAATAATGAGGACGTATTTTTTATTTTTCGTTAAAAATGACAGATGCACCTGTTATAGGCAATTTAATTTCACGGATTTCGATATATATAGATATAGCGTAACATGTGTGACGTCATAATGTTATATTTTTCAATTTGTTATATTAATGGCAATTTTGATTCAAATAAAAAAATAAAAAATACGTACTAAATGTTTTTTCCTAAACTACCAGATTTTGAAATAAAAAAATTTCATTTATACTCCCAATTCTACCTCAGTGTACCCATTGTGCTCAATCGAAATTTCAATAACTCCCCTATCCCATACGTTGCCCTGCCTGGATGATGGATACATTATTTGTCAGTGCTCCGAGGGAGAAAAGTAACGAATGTGTCAGCCCGCACCGGTGCTCATGCTCCATATGCGATAAAAAATTACCCCGCTAATGCGGACACATGTGGCTTCCAAAGCCCACTTTTATATAAAAAAAAAAATAAAAAATAACAAGAAAAATAGATTTAACGTTTCGTCCCCGATTAATCATTCTTTTTCACGCTGGATTGTGAGAAGATTATTTACGAAACTCTACGATATGGCTTTCGAAAATCGGGCAGTACCGCGAGGGGGCGATGAAACCAGGAAATGATTCTGAACAAAACGTTGATACTTATTATTTACAAAATTTTTTTTTTCTCGAATCCTCATTCATCGAGCGGGAAAAACTTTTTTTTCCAATTGGGAGTATAAATGAAATTTTTTTATTTCAAAATCCGGTAGTTTAGGAAAAAATATTTAGAACGTATTTTTTATTTTTTTATTTGAATCAAAATTGCGGTTGATATAACAAATTAAAAAATATAACATTATGACGTCATACATGTTACGCTATATCTATATATATATATATCAAAATCCGTGAAATTAAATTGCCTATAACAGGTGCATCTGTCATTTTTAACGAAAAATAAAAAATACGTCATTATTTTTACTTACCCTACATTATTCGCCCCAATGATTGAAAAAAAATTTCATTTATACTCCTAATTGAACAAATTTTATCTCGTCCAAACAAAATGTATTTGAACGAATCGAAACTTATCAGACCACCGATTAGGGAATTCAGAGATTGATCGGATATATCTTCCTTATTGTTATAATGAAGGGAAAATAAAATTAATTTCGATGCCCGAGATACAAATGTGGGAGAATGTCTGTAGCATTTTAACTGTCGAATTTCCATGTAGTTGAACGATTGTGTATGTAACGTCTGTGTCAATGGAATTTTAGAGCGGAAACAGCAGTAACAATGACGTTGGAAGCATACCGATGGGTATTATCGGAGGTCGCAAGCAACTCTCAACACAGTCATTCCAATCATCGAAAAACAATCATTCGCGAAATCAGCCATCGTCAGCCACGCCGGTACCTTCGACACCCAGAAATGCTCAACAATTACCGGAATTATCCATGAGATGTATACGTAAGTAGTAGCAAAAACGTGGCTTAAATTTATGTTTCGTAAATTTATCGATAATTTATCGATCTCCTTCTCACCGGAATCTCCGATCGGAAAATACGAAAATTGGTCGAAACTTTTTTTTTTCGAAAATTTTATCTAAAAACTTCGTATATGAGTGTAACGATCGGAGGGGAAAAATTTGTTGAAATTATTGTCCGAAAATACAAAAGAAAGTATAATCCAATCGTCAATAAAGTCTTACGATCTCAACAATGTCATATTGTCAATCATTATTTTCAGATGTTAGATCATCATCGAGGAATCTCGTCTCGACGAGGAATCAACAAAGTATTACGAAAATGCTACTCCTCATTAGTACAGTTTTCATACTGCTCAACTTACCGAGGTATCTCGAGAAAATTTATTTTGATTGAAAACGAAAAAAAAAATAATAATTCTAAATCTCTATCAAAACGATCCCTCTTGCCATAATAATGTATATGCATAGGCAGTCGTGATTACCGGAAATAAAGGTGCCGATTGATTTTCATTGTTATTGTTTCTTTTGATTTGATTTGTTAGGACTAGTTGGCGCGTTCATTACCGGATATTGAAAAAAAAGCACGCGGTGCTGATTAACCTTTACTCAGCGTTTCCTGTCCGACTGTCTGTCAGAATACGAAAATTATAATCCGGTTGCCGGTTATCAAAGATCTCGTTGAACGCTGATTCTACAAATATATTGTTACTTTATTCCCGGATTAAATTTTGATCTACCGAACGACCCCTGGGTTACCAAACGGCTCAAATATATGTGCTCCTTCTAGGATTAAAGAAATCACTCGAGACCCTCGTTTCACTCTACCGAAGCTATATACGTCCTTTTTTTCTTGCCATTTTTGAACGCGGATAAAATCCATAATTCCGGAGTACTTGCGCGACGGGTATATAATATTTAGTCTCGAGATCAACAATATTCTCTCGATTGGCGTAAATCGCACTTTTTTCTGCTCATTAATTCGGCTCGAGTTACGTATTTCATCAATATTCATACGTGCAAACTTCGATCTTCGTTAAAATAAAAATAGAATGCAAGGAATCTATACCGATCAGTCTGGTGATACTATATATTTAAAAAATCTGCCGAAAAAATATTTTATTAATTTTTTGTCATACGAAGAGTCCCTGTTATATCATCGGCTAATATGAAAATATCATATGGTTGTATTTTTCGTAGCTACGTTATACGGCTCTGCGTATTTTTCTTCACACTGGCGCGCAAGGAAACCCCGGCATTGCTTTGGTGCTTGCAGCAATTCTTCATGCTGTTGTATTACACCAACTTCAGCATAAATTTTCTACTTTACGCAATGTGCGGAATAACGTTTCGCCGATGCCTGGAACAACTGTTGCGCAAAGCGCTCAAGAGCATCACCAGGTATCACTGCAATCCCCAGAGATACATGTAGCTTGCGTACAGTTATATGCGCCCGCGTACAACTCAATCACCGAGGCCGCTGTAAAACTTTTACGACCAGAGAACGAATCGAGCCTCGATCGGACATGTATAAATAATCTATTGCGATTTATATATTTGCCAAATATAGAGAGAATTTAGCGCGAGTGTATAGTTAACGAAAATCATTAAATCGTTAAAATTTCAATATAGTAACGCCCAATTAATCGTAATCCACGTATATATGTTATGTACAAACCCCGCAATCGTACATTGCGCGCATTGTACAGACTTTTTGTACAATGCGCGCATTGTACGGAGATGTTTGTACAATCCTGGTTTATGCGGGGTTTGTACAAGTTATTCTGTACAGTGCGCGCAATGTACGTTTCATGCCGTACACTGCGCGCATTGTACGAGAGTCTTTGTAAAATCCTGCACTAATCACATGTATTGTATATGTGTGTGGGACAGCGAATAAATACGTTTCATAGTAATGAAAATTGATAATTATTCTCTTTGTCTGCTGCAAGAACATAATACATGCAAATGAATGTATCGAGTCTTATACTATACATTTACTTACTACTTATTGGAACACGGACTAGAATTGTGACAACGCGAGTTACATAAAACATTGTTCTTTCTACAGATGCATCGGTTATTTTTACATTTAGTAGTACAAGAGCATTGGGGGAAACCTTGCCCTCCCACCAACGAAGACTTGTTATTGGCTGCTCTAAGAAGTAGTTTGTTGAGGGACATCCTTCTCCTGGAGAAATTCAGCCGTAGCTGGGGCTATTTGATTCCTACTAAATAGTCCGGAAATAGTTCCGCTCTGGGTTCCGATCTTATAAAATCCATCTTCAGTTACTTCCATGATAATCCCTGTATCATAATACTAGCTTTAATAATGATAATCATAGAAAGAGAAAAATCATGGAAGTAACTATGGAGATGTCCCTCAACAAACTACTTCTGTTAGAGCAGCCAATAACAAGTCTTCGTTGGTGGGGGGGGGGGGGGGGGGGGGGGGGGGGTAAGGTTTCCTCCGATGCTCTTGTACTACTAAATGTAAAAATAACCGATGCATCTGTAGAAAGAACAATGTTTTATGTAACTCGCGTTGTCACAATTCTAGTCCGTGTTCCAATAAGTAGTAAGTAAATGTATAGTATAAGACTCGATACATTCATTTGCATGTATTATGTTCTTGCAGCAGACAAAGAGAATAATTATCAATTTTAATTACTATGAAACGTATTTATTCGCTGTCCCACACACATATACAATACATGTGATTAGTGCAGGATTTTACAAAGACTCTCGTACAATGCGCGCAGTGTACGGCATGAAACGTACATTGCGCGCACTGTACAGAATAACTTGTACAAACCCCGCATAAACCAGGATTGTACGATTGCGGGGTTTGTACATAACATATACATTGGATAGTTTGCTTCAATGAAGAGTAGCAAGTTTTTGTACTTTTAGCCCCGGAAACGCCGATAGTTGCAACCAATATATCGGTGACCCTTATGGTAGTCCTGCCGATACGCTGAAGTGTCAAGAATACGTAGAAAATAAATAAAATAATGTTTATAATAATGTAAAGATTGATCGAATATTTGTAATTTTTATTACATCTTTGTCTAATCATCCCTTGACGTTCGAGGAGAGTTGGAGGCATCTGCATTTCATTCACTGTAATATTCTTAAATTTCGAGCATTTTTAAGTCTATAATATACGGGGAAGAACGGGGTAATATCGGTCAGACTGGTTCGAAAGTAACCTAGAAGTGATACGACGATAGATCTTGTCTCATCTATTTTCTTAAACGAAAACAAAACCAACAAAGCCTGATTTACATTTTTTTTCTTAAATGATCTTTGAAAAAATCCATAACTGTATGGTGTTTTTCATGCGATAAATCCTACTTTTCCCATATGATTCTTTTTTAGTACTTGGCGTAATTTAAAAAAAAAATCAGATTTAGCGAGAAACAACGTCGTTTTTCCCTCAGCGGTTGTTCAAAGCCCTGCCTAATAAGTTTACATATTATAGCTGAAAGCTATATAAGCTTGTGGCTTAAGACTAAAAGCTTTGGCTTTGATTCTTACGTGCTGAGTAATACTAATTAGTTCTCGGGATAATACCGGTAAACACGAGATGCTAGGACGTTCGGGATGTAAGGTACTACTGCAACATGCGGTTACCGATCGTGCCGAAGATATATTGTTTTTTTTTTTACAAATATCGGTTCCTATAGTTATTATTAGACGAACATTTTACGTATATGGAGTGAAAAGCTCGGAGCATAACGCTAATATTTTTGAGTCGACATACCAAAGTTTCGTTCATTCAAGTACTATTTTGTAAAAAAAAAAAAAAAATCACATTGTAGCTATAAGATGTTGGAGGTCATCCTAAGGTGACCGGTACTACCTATTCTTGCCTATCATCTGTGGGGTTGGTCTAAATTTTAGTAAATATTTTATCTACCCAAAAGATTTCCTTAGCCAAAAAACGTCTCGGATAAAAAAAAAGAAAAGTCATCGGGGAAGAAGTCCAAAGGGACAAAAGACCAGTCGATAACGTTTCGTAACTGAGTTTTGCACATTTCAACGAGCTTGAAAGTTTAATTGAATTTTGAGAAACCATTATAATGACGGAGTAATTATTGTCCCGTTTCCCCATATAATGGTTCATCTCTCCTAGGAAGTTGCGTTTTTAAATCCACCAGGAAATTAAAAAAAAAAAAATTATAATTTAAAATTTATAATACAAAAAGTGTCCTGAATATCCCTGAGTCTAACTTTTACCCTGCAAGTTAACGTATACATATGTATACAATATACATTAATGCTCCACTGTATGTAATGCAAACACGAATAATCAAAAATATGCCTGGCTGGATCAGAAAAACCAATGAAAGATAAAAGAAAAGAGAAAGAATATATATATATATATATATATATATATATATATATATATATATATATATATATATATATATATTAGTTGTAAATTAATTTGATTAAATTATCGAAAATATTCCGGACGAGTTAACATTTCGAGAGCTCTGAAACGTGATGATCTGACGTCCGTTGCAGATACCTCGAAGGGAAGATTAGACGAGTTTCCGAAAGTTCGTAAGCCGGAAGAGACTGATCAAGAAGGATACCCGGAAGAAATCGAAATATGCTAAATGTACCAACAAGAGTCATTTCCACGATATATCATTGACGTACGTACGTTAAGACTCTGAATATTTATAATATAGTTTCTATGTGTCCTCTTATCCTATAATTATCCATACATTAGATGTAAAGTTAGAATCGCGATTTTTAAAAGGCTCTGCGAATCCTCATCGATTGCAGCAGTTGAGAAAAAAACACACACACAAAAGAAATAACCAACCAGTGGGATAGTTAAAAAAAAATCTAACCAACATATCGGATTTAAAAAATAAACGAGACTAAAAAACATACACACGTACACAAAGTTTATCTGTGATAGTTGCTTGAAATTAGAGAGCTTCACATCGGTATGGCACAATACCGCGGTGATACCTTATATTGAGTTTAAATGTATACGTTCGCTAGGACGTTTTTCACTTCTCAAGACCGAATTCGCAAATGTTATAATGGTACAAGTGTTTGACATTTTTTTTTTTTTTTGAGAATTAAAAAACAACAATTTGGCCCGCACACGAAAATTGAGATATACTTGCTCAAAGTTGAGTAATTGTACCTGGGATACATGGAACGGTGAGTAAAAAAATTCCGTACTCATTGGAAGAAAGTGTATGGAGTACTTTTTGAAATAATAAAGAAAATCCTTTTGTATGATGGCGTATATGACCCGTGAAAAATAAAAATCGACAAGTGCCCACATATTTTGAGAGTTATTTCGAATTGAATTAATTCTAAAAGCTATGCGCATATACATACATACTTAGGCAAATGACAAGGAGAGTATTGCCAATTTCCATGCATTTCAGCGTTATTTACGATTTTCACCCAAAAATGTACTTTTTGATATATTGACCCTTACTATTTCCAATCATCCTAAATATATTATTTTATCCTCGATACGATGAAAATGTCGATTCACATATAACTGCATTTTATTCCGAAGAAAATATTATATTTATTTATAACGCCTCTCGCAAGGGAAAGTGTGAGTCAAATCAGCAACTAAATTTACAGTGAAAAATCGAAATACGTGATTCATATCCTATTTTTTTTAAATTCCAGCATACTAAAACTTCTTTTGAGCCTTGGTAAACATTTGAATTCATTTAAGTTAGCCTTTAAATGAAATATCCGATAATTGAACGTTTAATTCACCCCCGAGACTGCGGAGCTACCGCGTAGGCAGAGAGAGCTTATGCAGGGGAAATCTCGGGAGCTTGATGCGTTAGGGATTGGCTGGAAACTTCTCCTATTGATCCTTCAATAATAAGCTTCGACTGAATGTACCTACGTATTTACATGTACCTACAAATCTCATATGGGTAAATTTTAATCGTATGAATAATTGAAAAGCTCGCGGAGAACATCGGCATATAATTAGCAGAGATGAAACCTTGCTACATTAGTTGCGATTCTCAAACATTCAAAACATTCGTAAGTGTATATCAGCCGTTTGCTCAAAGAATTACTTAAGTAAAATTTGGACCTTTTGAAAAAAAGCGATTTAAAGATTCAGCATTGTATTGCAAGCAATTTATAGGCGCGCATTTTCAACCAATCACAAAAAGGTCAATAATGGCTGAAATATTACAAAACTTAACAAACATACTTTCAGGACTGATACCTACGCACTCTGGTAACTAAATACGAAAAACGACGTAAATTGACTTAGGTCATTCTTTGAGCGAACGGCTCATATTTACGTAACGAGAGCAAATTTCACACTCACGTTGAATGTCTAGAATTTCACGCGAATATCCATACGAGTTAGCCAAGATGATTCCCTGATGGTACATGTGGAGAAATCAAACGTGCACATGAGAGGTTTCTAGCAGAAAATATCGTACGTGCTGAGAAATGCAAATTTATTTGAACTGAATTATGCTCTTCTCGTTTCATAATTTTTTTTTTTTACCACCGCAGCGAAGCTTGATAGATTTAATATTGAACGATTTTTTTAAACAAAAAACATAACGTAGACGAGACGGTGTAGCGAGGTCTAGTGACAAAAAAAAAAAAAATATCATAAAAAGGATAACTGTAATCCTGTAAATGTGTAAATAATGTAAATTCATCGAAATCCCAATAGCACGTGCGTAGTAATAAGTACACGTACGGGTTATATACAGTAGTACAGTTACATGTGAACTGTACTTCTTATTCCTCTGCGGCCGAATAAAAAAAAATTGTTGCACGCTTCATTATATTGATATCAATAAAAGTTTAATCGGTTCATTTATAAATGTAAATTTTACTCGAATAACGTATTGAAAAAAAATGTTGACTCGTGTTGTACAGTATGTGGGATCGCGAGCTCCGATATAAATTAAGAGTGAACTTTGAAACTAAAGTATGAATTAGCATGGATAAGTGAGTTCAATGGTTACAGATTGGATAATTACAGTTTTTGGGGCCTTTAAATTCGAGTGCCCATTTTATGATTATATATATATATATATGTCCATTTATGTATATGTGTTGTTAGAATAAACGAATACGTATAGACTCATGAATTAATAATAATCTTTCCTTCTAACCTCGATGTTTATGACGATAATATTCAATGATATCTCTCGTGTCATGCATACGCGATACATATTTAATGTATACAAGTATATAAAGGAGATTTTTTAGAGGCCAAGGATGCCGGTAATTGGGATTGACGTATCGATATTGTATCTGAAGAAAATATAAAACAAAATAGCCCGATTAAATTATTTAAAAAAATGATTAATGTAATTCAGAGAATATGTGCATCAGTTCCACGTAAAATATAGGTGTTTTTGTCATTATGCACGAACCTTTACTTGTATAAACGTGTGTAATTCATATCAATTTTCAGATTTATCTAAATTAAAGAAGGATTATTCGAACAAGATCTTAAATTCCACTCACAAAACAAGTATGAACAATCATCATGTGCAGTTTTGTGTTATCATATTATGGTAATTTGTATTAGAAATACGATCAGCTAGATGTGCATGCGTTTGTTTCAATAACAAGACGTCACGCCAGTGTCTCAATCCCGGAGTAATTAAGAAAAAAATTTTAAGATCTTACTTATAACAGTTTAATTGGAGTAAAAGATTTCGGGCGATAAATCGAGAAATTAAGAAAATGAAGAAAAAAAAAAATAAAACGAATTGTACCATACTTCGAGATAATAAAAAGTTTGACTCATTTTTAAAGCTTTTTTTCATTGTGTCATGTTCCATTGAGCAAGTTTACACCCTGGAAACCTATGCCTTCATCTAAGATAGATATCCTATCGAACGTTTACACCGGCAACTGCTTAGAGGTGTATACCTATAATTTAGGTCGACTGTGGATCGAATTTAGTCTATCTGATTTGAACTTAGGCTAGGTCAGGTGAGCGGGGTGTCGGAATGCCACGTAGCGTAAGATTTGGGTTCATCACTGTTTACATGCCTATCGCGACAGGGGGCCCAGTTCAGGGCATGCAAAAAAGAGTCCTGACCTGACACCAGATAGGCCGTCTCAAAAGTGTTAGCATGTGACCTACATGTGACCGAAATGATTTCCGTCGAGATATAGGTCGTGGCCTAAACGGTGCGCGGTAGGTGTCAACTAGCCGATGGAATATTCGTTGATGATAGGTATAAACAAATAGATGTTTTTATCAATTAAAAATTGATTCCCAGCTATGGATCTTCCTGCTTTGCATATTTTCAATATTCTATAACCTATGTTAATAAGTTAAGAAAATTACTAGGCATTGTACTCTTGCAGCGACGACGTTTCTGTGAACTGTGCATCTAATAATTAACAATCCAATACTGGGAATATTTCAAATTTCACAATTATTACCATTCGCAGTATCATAATCGGTGGAAACTGAAATTGTAAAAAAAAATTACTGCACGCTCTTGATTGCAAAAACGGTATCCCTCTGCTTGACGATAATGTACGTAGCTGGCGTCTCGGGAATAAAAGTTAATAATTTTCTTTCTCTTTATCTTTATCGATACTTTTGGGACGTGCTACGATGCCTTCAGTACTCATTAAAACTTTTACCGAAACAAACGTGCACGGTGGATTACGGTCCACCCTTGCACGATCCAGGAAGTTATCCAGGGAAATCAATGCACATTGGATTTGTACAATCCCCCATTCCAATGAGGGTCGAACACGTGTTCTATATGTCTTGTCAAACACGAAATAACTTTGTTGTCACCGCGGACATGATTGTAATCAAAGATCGATAAGATTTCAAGAGGTGACTGGGAATATTGGACATTGGACGAGAGGGAACGAAGAAACAGTGCTCATATTATAGGACAACTCATCAGCGGAACTTCCAAAAAGTTTTTTTCTTACAATTTAACAGTCTATCGCGATGGAATAAAGAAATATCTTACCGCTCTCAAATAATAGACGCTGATAGGTGCCATTTTTATAAACCACATATGTTCAATATAAATACACATTCGAAGGAATTATCAAATTTTTAGTTCATTACGCAGATGAAATAAAAATATTTCAGTTATTGTCATTAACTCGGGACAATCGCGGTCAGTAGGATAATTACGAATAATTCAAATGTTAGTACATATATGGTTATTCATGAATATGAAAATAATTATTGTCGTTTTAATTCCAAATTGGCCTTATCAGGAAAAATGAATATTCGCACTGATCCCGCCAACTGTATGAAAGAAAAAAAAGTAACAATATGGTGACGGTTATTATCCGTCGGCACCGGATAGCATTTCCATTGTCAACATTTTTACTTCTATCTCAAATGATTTATCTTTCGAACAATAACGATTTGTTTATCCGTCGCTCGGAATTTCGAGCTTAAATGAGGGCCAGGCAAGGGATATCGGTCACTTCGAATACCACGAAGAGATCTTAATGAGGATGACTATATTCGACCCTTGGAGCATTGCTCATTGGTTTTTTCCAATAAATTGCCATGTATATGTGTATAAACTTTTAATGAAAACAAAACAATTGTTTAATCGTGAATGACAAAGTGGATGGAAATTTGTTTTTTTCGTGGGTATTCGAGACAAAATTTTCGGAAGACAAATGTCATTTTAGGATGATAAATTGTCAATGTAATTTAAATTTTTAGTCACATAATATGTCATAGAAATGTTTCGATGGACGTGAATAAAATACTCATGGCCCGAGTAATCGCGGATTGAAACTGACCTTCTAATGCCAAAATAATTACTCAAATAAAATATCGGTAGTTTTAATCATTAAACTGTTTTTCATGATTGTCTGCATGAATAATGGCCAGTATTCACAGCCCTCAATCTTTTTCTCTCAGAATTATTTTTCCGTGCAGCATAAAATAACGACAGTGTCGAAAAAATTTGAAAATATATATATATAACGGCAGGGCTCCCGTATATACATGGGCCTGGGAATCTCCGTATCTTTCTAAATTTTACACTTTTTTGTCTAGTGTAACACAGAATTTAAAGTGGATAGACTCTGTAGGCAACGTCAAATTACAAAGCTGCGAAACACGGTGGCCATTGATGTAATATGTATCTATATAGGATATGCCCGTGTATAATAACTATAATAACTCTCTCGTGTATATTGGTAAACATTCAAATTGCTGGAAAGCTTATATTTGCAAAGCCGGAGTATAACCACAGGTAACTCTCCTCGAGCCCCGGGGATCCGGATATATCCTCTATTTGCTGTAAATGGTAAATTGGACCATAAGTCTGTTTGAGCACTTTCCGCGTCACTTGACACAGCGCCCCGATTGAAATTGTTCGGATTCGAAAGCATTCCACATTATATAACAATGTTGTTTGTTATCAGGAACGAGAAGCTTCTCATGTTTTCAGCAGGTATATAGTACGACGTGAGGTAAATTTTGATCTCAATATACATACCTATACAACAAAAACTAAAGTTACGCTAAATCATATCGTATACGCATGTGACGTAAAAATGTATGATGCACAAAAAAAATTTGCCCAATGTTATCGTCTTGATAAAATATAAAGTTAAGTTCACGTTGATTGCATTAGGTGATATTTTTTAGTATCAATTTTTCGGATACCCAATTATCTTTAATAAATATCGTCATATATACTGAAAACGGCTCGAGAATTAAAATTTGTAAAATCTTACTTTCGTCTTTCCCGATCCAGTTGGTCCGACCAGCATAAGTCCGTGCCTCACAATGGTCGTCTCGTACAGCTGTATAACTTTTTTCACGAACTCTGCAACGCCATAAGCGATAATAACGTATAGATAATGTGTGCTTGATGTTTCGGTGAAATAATATTATTTCAATGATTAAATTAAATAAATTGAACGAGTTTGCGTAAGTGTTTGAGGAAAAATTCGTAGCAGCTCGGACACAGGTGCGAAACAAAAATTTTACAACGAAATTTGTTTCATTAGGTATATATGCAATATGCATGCAACGTGTAGTGCGGGAAATTGGAAGTGTCAGTCGACGTAAAGCATGAAAAAACAAAGTTCCAGTTCGCAAATAAGTTGGACTTTTTTTTTGATAAACGTTTGTGCATAAATTACGCGGACAGTTGAGCGATTAAGTTTAATTATATGTCCACTGTCGCGAAGAGCTAAGGGTACTCACCATCTACGTCCTGCAGACCCATTTGCAGAATCGATTCTCTTATACCGGCCTCGAGTATTCCATAGTCAACCGGTTTCTCAATGAGCTTTGGGAACAAATCGGAAACGATACCTGGTGATAAGAGAGAAAGAAAAAAAAAAAATCCATGCAACAAGATCGTATGATATTATAATTCATCGTACGTAAACGTGTATATATTTTCGATGCCGGTAAGATTTGTTGTTTGAATGAAAAATTTGTATTCGTAGGCGAGTTGTTGATGATACTTTGCAAAATACTCGATTCAGTTATCCGAAAAAGTTTTCAAAATTAAACTACGTTTCGAGCATGACTGTATCGCCAGTACAGCTTTGATCCAAGAATAATTGAGTGGGGTGTGTGTTTTTTTTTTAATTTTTATAAAATGAGGGCTCTCGTGCTCGGGGTGTAACTTTTAATAAAATTTTTTAAAAGATATGTCAGGCACCATCTACGTCCTCGCATGCCCGAAACTGCCTGGGGTCAAAAACTCACATAACGCGTCCATCCACAAAATTAATTTTACTATACCAAATTAACGAAGCGAAAAACAAATATTTGTGAAATTGTAAAAAAAAAAAAAAAAAAAAAAACTGCTACCACTCCGACAATCCACGAATCATTGATTAATTAATGTTTTTTTTTTTCAAAATATCGTCAAAATATGCTTCGTTTATCGATATCTATGATTTATCGTCCTGCTGTCATTGATTCGGTGCCCTGAATTTTTAGTGTGCCAAATTCGATTGTCGTATTTGTCCAGACATGAGAGAAAATTAACCGATTATCTGCAATAATTTATTCCAAGTTTCCGGCTCATGGATAATGGGAGTATTGAGGATTGCGGCTATATGGACAACGAATCTAAAGGTAACATTTTTGGTTGCATTCGTACAGGAACAATCGACTGGCATTCATACAGAAACACGTTGCGCATACATAGAAGGTAATTAATAT
This sequence comes from Rhorus exstirpatorius, assembly GCA_963564615.1. Classification (NCBI taxonomy): domain Eukaryota; kingdom Metazoa; phylum Arthropoda; class Insecta; order Hymenoptera; family Ichneumonidae; genus Rhorus; species Rhorus exstirpatorius. The sequence goes on from OY751313.1 coordinate 52,056,601, forward strand.
GTATAATAGGTGCGTACGCAGATATTTCACAATTTTTAACACACGTACGTTTGATACGTTAATGAAATCCGACAAAAAAAAGCCTCATATCTTCTCTTACTTGGTCCTTTTTTTCCCACATTTATCCCGACTTGCATACCCTTTGAGGATGATTAAATAGTTCGAGCAATCCTACCGAGCAAGGCCATGATATGTTTTCGATGAGTTTTTTTTTTTTTCATCGTCGAGCTTTAATAAAAGGAGGTAAGAATTCCACTGCTGACAAAAGCTCGCTCTTGCACAACACTCGGTACATGATATTCTCTGTGGAATTTTCCAGCAGAGATTATCATCGAGGATGCTCGAGGCATTTATACCAGCTTTGAAACTCCTTTGTAAGTAATTTTAGATTCCTTTACGCTAGAGCTATTGATTTAATTTAGTGACTTCAATTAAAAAAAAAAGAAGAAAATACATTGCTGCCTATACGTAGCGAGCAGCTTCTCTTTAAGATTTTCAAAAAATCGATTTTGAGATTTTTAGATTTTCTGCAGGTGCTATTGATGAAGGAGGCTCATTATATATGGTCCCCGAATCGATGATTCTATGTAAATAGCTAAATTATTTTTTTTACTTACTTATAAGCAACGAGAAAAACTTTAAATTCGATTTTCTCGAAACCACGTTTTTTGGGCGGTGCCAAAAATTCCGCTGAAACGGCTCAACCAATCGTTCTGAAATTTTTATCACTTATTCAGCGCACCTATCGCTCATCTTGGATCGAAGCTTTTTTTTTTCTACGACGATTTTTCTTTTTTTTTTATAGCCAAAAAACTGCGATTTTTTGTTTCATTTGAAGTTTCATTCGAAAAAAAATGCCGCCATTTTGTCAAAAATCGAAATTTTTCAAAATCCTTCGATCCAAGACAAGCCAACATATTTTACAAAAGAACTGCATTGGTTTTTTTTTTTGTTTCTGATAATTCAGTCGACTGATCTTTTTGGCACCGCAAAATGATCTTTTTTTTCGGAGCTTCATATGGGATTGCGCAGAACTCGCTTATTTATTACTATTTTATGGCGAAAATTTTTTGGCAACATCTTCAAACGTATATTTATTGAATAAAAAAAGAATAATAAAAAAAAAAATTTTTTCAAAAATCTAAGCCCGTAATAAAAAAAAATTCATAAAAATTATCTTGATTTTTGAGCCTCAAAGGTCACATGATCCCTTAAGGTTCTATAAAAATTCATTCTTTTTTTTTTTCAGAATTTCAATTTCGGGAAAAATCAAACTTTCGCGAACTTGTTACATCGATATATAGTGGAGTTCGTATGATTTATTCTTTTTTTTTTTTTGTCGTTTATTCGTCATCGAGATACGCGACTGAGCTGCTGATAATTATACTCGATAAGCTTTCGATTGTAACAAACGTTCTTACCGTTGAAGAGCTTCAGATCGTCTTTGAGAAATTTCGGTACATTCACGTCGCGCAACGCCCTTAGGCATATTTGAGCTTCGTCAAGATCTCTCTGCTCGCGCTTCAGATTTCCAGCAACGGCGATCACAGTTTTTACCGCTCTCATGCCAAAATCGTAATGATCCTGCATCGATTCACAGATCGCGAAGACGGTTCAATTATACTCGTTTTTTTTCGATGGTCATTTTTTACTGATATATGCGATGTGTAATTGCAAAAAAATATAATGAGTCCCCAGCCGCAGCCAGAGATGTGTAAACTTGATCAATTTTTTTTGTTGTTCAAATACATAGAAGTGAATATTTTTTATTGCAAATATCCTTCCGGTGGATCTTCAGGATTTTCCAATAAATTCATTGGCACATGTAACATTCCTAATGTATCATGGAAAATAGTGCGAAATAGTCAAACAGGCCGTACTGAGAGGGGAAAAAATTCATAATTCAGCTTATTAAAAAAAAAAACCAAAAATGTAAGATATTGTGAGCGCTAACCTGGCTACTCAGTTGCTCCGAGCTCAGTTTGAAAGTAGTCGTTATCTTTCCAGCGAGATTCCTCGCATCGCTGAAACCGTACGAGAATAAAGAAATTTCGGCGATTAACGAATAATTCGGGACCATCATCGCGACCGGACGAAACAAAGCTTTGAGATTGTCCGGTAATTCGGTTCTACCGGCATAGCCGGGATTCATGGTGATGAAAACGGCGCACGATGGTTTCAGGGCAATGTCGACACCCTCGAAGTTAAATCTACGATCAATATGATACTTTCAGTCTTGTTCTTTCCCCCCTCTGTGCAACGTCAATATTTTCTCTGTCGCCATGATAGTTCTATAAACGACGTTAATAATTCCCTCTCGCTTGATCCTCACCTGTCAGCTCGTATTTGCTGAGCTTTCTGTATCGTCATAATTTGTTGCGCTATTACCGAGAGTACTTCGATATCGATACGATTGAATTCGTCGAAGCATGCCCACGCACCGGAACTAAAATATATATATACACACACGTACACGTCGTTAAAGGCTTCCTGAAAACGTAGGACCCTGAATTGCCGCTTTACCCAAAATCATACCTCGCTAATCCTTTGAAGAACTTTCCCATCGACAGGAAATCCAATTGATCCGAGCAATTGAAAACAACGCATTGTATAGCGAATGCCTTTGCGAGATCTTTGGTAGTCTCGGTTTTACCGGTTCCGGCTGGACCAGCCGGTGCACCACCGAATTTCAAGTGCAAAGCACCCGTCAGTGTCAGATAACATCTATCGGTGAGCGGTGTTATTACCAGCCTTCCGTTATTGCCCAGATACTCGTATCTGTATGATTTGTTTTAGCCCCCCCAAGAAATAAATTTACACGTTTGTAAATTTATTTCTCTTTTTTTATACGTACGAAAGATAGGGAAGGAGAAATTTTTCGAAATTACAATGAATAATTATTTTGAAGAAACAACAACAACTTTGTATGAATAAAAAAAAAAAATTGAGGAGAAATATGATGGGACTATTTTAAATTAATAGACAGGAAAATTTTTTATCTGCGAGCGATGAAGAACCGAATGATTGAATAATTCGAGGCATAACCCAAAAAAATATGCGAATTGAATGTTGGTATTTTTTTTTTTTTTTTTTTTTTTGAGGATAGTTGCGTTAACTGCGGTAATTTTTAATTAGGAATTGCATACCCGTATGGAAATTCTGCGTTAACAGCTCGAACTCGGAGATCACTTTCGGCTTCGATCCAGTAGTAACGAAGCTGAGATATCCAATCGAAATCATTTATGTTCATCACACCCTCTTCGATCAACTTTGCGAGAACATCTCTCGCGTGAACTTCGATAGTGATAGCCGCCTCGAGCATCATTCGTTGGATCTCGGTCTGATTGCCTCTTACTAGTTCTCGAAGATCATCCAACTGTACGTTTTTTTTTTTTTTTTTTTTTTTTTTTTTTTTCGAACGATGATAAGATCAAACTTTTGATAATGTATTTTGCACTTATAGCATGTTAAAATAAATGAATTAAGCAACCATATGTTGCACAAAAGGTGGAAAAAAAATGCAAGTGTGCCGTTGCACATTGCTTTCGTGAAATTGCGAGAAAAAAAAAAAACAGCCGTGAGCTACCTGTATATCGACATTTCTCCACCAACTCAGCCACTTTTTTTTTTATCCTCTCAGATCTGTTCTATAATTGGTTTTATAGTATTAAGTACTACTTGAAGGTATTCTCTGTGAATTTTTTCAGATTTTTTAATTCACTCGTTTTGTAAATGGTTTTTTTTTTCTTTTAAGCCCGTATATCATGGAAGATTGAAGCCGGACAAAAAAATGTAAATACAAAATAGTTATGTTTTTCCATGAACTATTTAATGCAATATATGTTATGTTTTTTATGGTATCAAAAAGGCTATTTTTCAGCGCAAAAAAATGGAAATTATTTTTTTTCTTTAAATGCGATACCTTTGATTTCGCTGTAAATTTTACAGGGTATTTGGCAGTGTATTAAAAACATGTGAAAAAAATTGGCATCGTGGAACTCGACATTCTTGCCGAGTAGAAAAAATATTTCACTGAGGAAGGTGAATATAAAATTTTGTCTACTTGGCAAGAATGTCGAGTTCCACGATGCCAATTTTTTTATGTGTTCTTAATACACTGCCAAATACCATGTAAAATTTACAGATGAGTTGAAGGCATCGCATTGATAAAAAAAAATCTTATTTTTTTATGAATTCACCTTTCTCGGTAAAATATTTTTTCTACTCGGCAAGAATGTCGAGTTTCACGATGCCAATTTTTTCATATGTTCTTAATAGACTGCCAAAAGATATCCTGTAAAATTTACAGCGAAATCAAAGGTATCCGCATTGAAAGAAAAATAATAATTTACATTTTCTTCACTGAAAATAGCCTTTTTGATGCTATAAAAATTATAACATATATAATTGTATGTTCATGGAAATACATAAATTTTTTGTATTTACATTTTTTTTGTCCGACTTCAATCTTCCATGATATACCTAGTACTACTATAAAACCAATTATGGAACAGATCCGAGAGGATAAAAAAAAGTGGCTGAGTTGGTAGAGAATGGTTGTTATGAGGAAACTCGTGTTGAATAGCTTCTTGTGTACAACTTCGTGGTAGAAATTTAAAACGTCCTACAGGTAGCTTTTCACCATCTCTGTGGGTGATTTCATAAAAGCAATTTGAAATGTCATATTTGTAATTAATTCCCCTTTGCGGTGCTTATTTTTGAGAAAGCAATCTGCAAATTGCACTCTTTATTTACCATGCATCCTCGAGCAAACAAGCGTCATTCTATATAGTCCGTATGACTGAAGCTCATAAAAGCACCGAGACAAATTTCTACGACGAATATGGTTAAATAAAGGGGACGAAAATGTTCCATCGACCATTTTTGTCATTTAAATATCTAAATTATCATTCACATAGCCAAAATAATTGTTGCAAAAGTCATAAATTTTCATGGTTATACATTTTTTAATCATACATTTTTTCCCTGTAGTATTCTGTAATTTTTAGTATCCCTTGACACGAATGCATGAAAAGAAGAAATATGTTTCATCCGTCGAAGATATGGAACGTATTTGTCATTTCGATTAATTGGCAAAGAAAGTGCTAGAAATTAGTTCATATTATATATGGCAGTCATTCGTCTCGTCTTGTTCGATTAAATCATTATTATTTTCGGACATTAATTGTACGTACGTGACTAAGCATGAGCTGATAATATTCTTTGAGAGAATTATTCGTAATTCCATCCTCGACGTGAGCCGTCCAGTACGTTTGACCGGCGCATATGACGACTTGTCCGGGCCACATGTACACCCACGTTTTTCGCGATGTTGTTTCCACGACCGCGAGTGAACGACCGATTATTTCTCTCAGTGTATTTCTCATTGCCACTTCAACCTGACCCAGCCAATTCTCGACATTGCCAACGGGATATATCGACGGGCTTAATTCAACTTTTTCGTACTCCGCCGAATACATCATCGTTATCGACGAATCTTCCTCGAATTTCAATTCTCTCATGTTCTCGAAGCACTTTTTCAAATGAGGCTGCACAGCGCGAACATTTTTTCCTTGCGCGAGAATCTCCAGTAGCTCGTCGTCGCTGAGAAAGAAGAATCTCGGGAATACAATTCGTTTCGTCTCCAAATAATCCGAGAGACCCTTCTGCACCAATTCCAGAAGATTTATGCACTCCTTGAGACTCTCGAGTAGACTCTTGTCCGGACATATTTCAATTATCTGAACGCGATAAATAAATCATGCATTCATCAGAGATACACGTCCTTTATAATGGCCACAGCTCGTTGCTTTGAAAGAAATTAATTTTTTTTTTTTGTATAATTATCGTATAATTAATTCGATCTTAACTGGAAAACTCATCTTGGCAGCAAAAATTTACCCGATAAAACGATAATTACTTTTGTTCATTACATTCGTTTTAATGGCAATTTTATCATAAAGTTTCGTTGGAAGTTGTCTGTCACTTTATTATTATTATTTTTTGAATAAAAAGTTTAGGCACTGCTGTACTGATCATTTTTGTCATCTCGTGATTTATGTATAAACGATTGGATGAATAAATAATCGGAGTCGTTTTAAAATATCGAAAGGGGTTCATTCCTGTTTGTCCTATAATTCGATTTTGAGCACTTTCACTGTCATTGGCACATAAAAATTCGATTGACTTCGGAACACCACGGCTCTCCATGAAAAACAGGTTGTAAGTTATTTTATATAAAACAGTAAAATATTGTAGTCACTCATTGCGAAGAGACAAGACTGATGAAAATTGTTAAAAAAAGACTATGAAATAATATCGTTAAAAAATCCTATACCTTTGGGCAGTCATTGGCGTTCTTCATTATTCGTCGCCAGTTACGTTCCATCGTGTTGTACTTTTTCGCCTCGACCGGCAACTGACGACTTATATCTTCCGAGGAAAATATGGGCTCGAGGTACATCCAAGCTCTGTATTGTTAAGCCGATCAGAGGGCGACGTTAAAATTTATTTCAAACGCCAATGTACGAATATTTTTTCTATTCTCTTTACTTTTGAACCTCGATCCAATAGCCAATTACTTCTTGCGTGAGCTTCAGCTTGTTCTCCCACTGGGTTATTCTCTCGTCAAAGGCACCTCTAAAAGGGCTGAAGCTTATTTGCTGGGTATTAAGTATATGATCGTCTAGCAGAATGAGAATTTCGTCGGAAATCTTCATTATGTACGTTCCTGAATAATTTTCAAGTTCTTTACTCGGCAGCCAGATGATACGTTTTTTTTTTTTTCTTTTCACATCAAAATCACATTTACGAAAAAAAAAAAAAAAAAAAATCAGGATGAATGCGCGCGTAATATCGAGCTAAATCTTTTTACATTTATACATTGACATACGAAATAATCGAAATTCCATGACTTTGAGAAAATTTCTAACAATTGAAAATAAAATTGTCCCATTTCAAGGAAATCTTTGTAAAATTATGACGAATATATAACGAGGAAGCAATGTGCAAATTTTTAGTTTAAAAAGATATTGTTGATTTCGTTGGAAAAAAAAAAAAATTTTTTCATTTGAAAATCATTGCCACTGACCGGTGTTCTTGTGGGGCATAACTTCCATTTTTATGGTTTCCCATTCGTTCGACATTTCATCCAATGTTCCCTCGATCGTGTGTTCTTTTGCAGCGCTCTCGGCAACTTCCTTAACGATATCCTCAAAGTTCTCAATGCCCAAGACAAGAAGACCCTTGAGCGTGAGCTCGGGTGTAAGTGACATTTGAATACCAGTGCGAGCACTGAGTTCCTCGTAATGTCGGGGCTTCATGCCGGGATTTCTCAAGGATTGCATGAGCCCTATATGAGGCTTGAACTCTTCTATGCGATCGCGTATATCGAGGGCGATAGCGGCTATTTCTGATGAACAACGATCATCGATTAGAGGCTTATATGTGAGTTATTAAAAAAAAAAAAAAAAAAATTTAATTGAAAAAAAAATACTGATCGAAGCTCGAGCAACGAACTTGGCTGTTCCTGAAATGTCTTGGCGCATCGTGACAGCGACTTGTGCATGTCATTAATCATCGTCTCGATTTGCTGACCGTCTATGGTCATGAGTGGATTCTCCATCCATATTTCGTACCAGCGCAGCCATTCTGGGCCAAGCGATAAATTCAAGCGAATCGATTTTAATTGCCTCGAGATAATTTCAATTCGTTTCACGATATAGAGCGCCGTTACAAGATTGCGAAATATCAGCAAGCTCCCCGTATATGTGTGCTATGATTATTTGACAGCGGGTGTATTGTTGTAAAGTATGGGTCTCGACAATTTATTATCTTGAAGGACGTAAAGAAAGAACGTTTTTTTTTTACAAGATATATTCATTAAGAGAATATAAATTTTGGCATTCAACGCGAGTAGAAAAATTGTGCGATATATTGAAAAGGATACCGCGGGCAAAATAATGAACGAGTGCGTGATTGGTAAAGTTGTGTCATCGAAGTGGCGACGAGACATTATGGAGACTCAGTCACTCCGGGAAAGACGATATTTGTCACGTTTTAAAAAATTCAAAAGATATTATCTGAGCCTCCGAAATATCGTTGTATATCGGGATGTACAGTGAAGTTCACGGAAATTTCGCGTAACTTTTTTTTGTAGCTTTTTTTTTTTTTTCGTAAACACCGGAGATCATTAATTATCGGTTTGAAAATTGGATTACCGGAGGCTGTAACCCAGAGGCTTTTGTAGGGCTCAAAGTCTTTCATCAGTTTGGCGAGTTGATCGAAGGGCAATACCGTGACACCAAAGAGCTTTTGTCGTTCGTTGAGCAAGAGTCCCTGCTCCTGGCTATCCATCATCGATTTCCAAACTCTCTTCGCGTCTATCGCGGTCTCGTGTATCTTATCGATGTCGCACTGCTGTGCAATGTTCGTCACGTTACCAACGAGAGTGTCTATTCTATCGAGAAGATACGTCTCGTCCAGTATCTGTTGCTTGAAGAATTTTTCCACCTCATCGGCAAAATGGGCGATTGTCTGCTGGGTCTGTACTGTGAAAAACGAGAGAACGGCAGCAAATCACGAGATTCCAGATCATGGACAATGAAAGCTTTATGATCCGTAGAAGCTTCTGAGTTCTAAGGAGACGAGAGGAATCCGGTAAAATTGGATTCCCCGAGAAAAGTCCTCTTTTCATCGTGCTTTGGTCTCACTTTAACTGGATAAAAGAGACTCGAGTATTATTCCCTACATAATATATGCGGTAGCAGTGAACAAGCTAACCTGAAGCTCGATCTCGAGCGGAAAACCGATCGCTTCCCATTTTGCTTGAAAATCCTCGTTCGACAGATTCCATCTGAACGTGTCGAGTATATCGAATTCGAGTTTGAGCTTTTGCATCGTATCATCGAGACTCTTGACGGTCAGCGGCACGGTATCCATCCAATCTCGTATTTCAAATATTTCCTCGATACTGCGAGGTTCCTGCTTCAATTTCCGACGTATCTCCGCGTAATTCGTCAACAAATCGTTCACCTGATCGCGCAACGAGTTCGTGAACATTACGAGCAACCCATTGCCAAGATTTTCTCGTTTCTCGATGAGAAATTTTCTCAACGGTTCGACATTCACGTTGAACGGTCCAATCGTTATGCTCGTCGGTATTGTCAATTCTAGACTGTGCTTCAAACGAAAGTGAAGAGATATTTCTTCCTTTATCTCCGCAGCCGGATGTTTCGCGCTCTCAAAGTTCCTTTCAAACGTTCGAGAGTAAAGTAAAAGGATTTATTTTCCTTTCAATTAAGTTCAATTCGATAGATTTATTCGAATATATATATATATATGTAATCCGGGAAATTGGACTCACTGGATATAGCCGTTGACATTAAGCTTGTAGATATCTAAATATTTGTTGTATTTTTTGGCGTATGCGACGAGAGGTATGATTGCTTTTTTGTAAGCGTTCGTTAGTCGATCTCGGACATTGCAAACGGACTCTTCCAATAGGCCTACGGAACTGAGATAAAGATCAGCTGGAAACTTCAGATTCGTCAGGAACAATGGATGAGCCTGTCGTATCCTGTGGCACTGGGTCAGGGCATTGTCAAAGAGGACGACGATAGTACGCTACATGGGAATATAAAACGAAATTTTATCGCCTTCGAGTACCCTTTTTTTTTTTTCGGAATTTCTTCAATCCGCTTGAATTTCAACTTCACAATTATTTTTTTCGTCGTTCGTACCTCGTACATCTCGAGATTCGTGGAATAATATGCACCCTCGTCGTTCATCTTTATCTCAACGAGAAATATCGGATTCGCGGAGGGCAAGAAATACGTGTTTATCAGATCGTCGCCCCACGCAAAGTTTTCCTCAATCCCGAGAGTACATAGCGCCGGAGTCTCAAGCATCGTCACGTAAAGTTCCATTGAGTTTTCGACGAGATTTCTCAGGGCATTCTGGGAAATTATATACGAAATGTCCCATTTTTTTTCACACCAGGACGAATAATTCGAAGCTGAAAATCTTTTAAAGGCTCTATTACCTTTAAAATATTTTCAGTCTAAATGCGCGTTTTTGCGGAAAAAAACGTCCGAAAATATTTATTCGGACAAATCAAAACGGATTTACGCTTCACAATTAGAGCTACGCTATAATCGTTCAATGTATCAAAGTTGCGCCCACCTGCATGAGCAATATTTTCAAATCGATGAATCGTTTTAGCTTCATAACATCGTAAATTTGTGGAATCTTGAGCTTGATGTTGAAGCAACCTTTACCGATATCTCTTAGCCACATTTTAACCGAGCGAACAATCTTTACCAGCCATTGCTCCTTGAGATACTTGATAGTCGCGCTGGTTGTCTGAATCTGTTCGGCCTCGAACTCGTCGAGGATTATGGATTTTCCATAATTCGTCACGAATAGATTCATCGAGGAAACTTCGAGGCAAGCTTCTACGATGCGTACATTTGCCTCGTAAACTTCCGGACAAACGTACAACGTGTACCAGCGAAAAAAATCCTTCGTTTTCTGTATTGAATCCAAATGATTTTACAAAGTCTCTCTTTAGCTCTCTTTTTTTTTTTTTTTCTCAAACACAAAAGAAGCTCAGATTTACTTCGAAATTTTCCATTCCCGTCGAAAATTTTCCCCTACTGACTGTCTCAGGTACTTTATCCTCGGGTGTCCATGTGATAAATTTGAACATATTCGGACTTATTCGCATTAATTTTCGCCAGGCGAGATCGCACATTGAGCGTCTGTAGTCCAATTCGATTTCTGCACAAACCTGTATCGTATATATGAGAATCTCATCGTTTAAGAGGAGTGAATTATAACGTTATTCGGATTTGTTCAATCGAAAAGTCAGTTTATCCAATCGAGAAAAATCGATTTATTCGACTCAAATAATACTCGATACGATAAAAATGAAATTTCATTTAAAAAATTTAAAAAAAAAAACCCCCGTGATGAAATTTTATTTCATAACAATGAAAAATTGTACAAATCAACTTTTTTCCCGATTCACACAATTGACAATACCCACACTGTCAACGTTTCTCGTATTGAATTTCAATTTTCCCTGTCTCAGAGCCAATTGAATTATCGTATTTTTCTGCTCGTCGCTGAACGACGGCATGTCATGGATCTTCATGCAGTCCAAGTAAAGATTGTATCTACAACGAAAATGCATGCTCTGTCATCCGAAATTCACAGATACGCTCGATGTTATTCATCCGAGCATCGGTCTTAAGCTCATTAGACAATTTCTCGAATGTAAAAATAGAACACTTCAGTGATAATTATAATCGGCAATTTTCGTAATACGTTTTACAAGAGTGCAAAAATAGATAAATTGATTGTAGAAATAATTTACATCGCTTTATCATGGACATTGGATTGTGACTCGTCGAATATCAATTTATATCACTGTAAAAAAAAAATGGTAAATTCAACTCGAGAAATCGAGTTAAAAAAAATGAGTTAGAACAACTCAAATTGAGTTGGGTCAACCGAATATCGAGTTAAAGCATGTACATGGAATAGTTGCTTCAACTCTGAAATGGCGTTAACATATTCGGTCAAAACAGCCACCTAACGAGTTGACCGAACTCATTTCAGAGTTGAATCACTCACAACAGAATAGTTGGTCCAACTTTTTCTGCAGTTCGTTCGACTACGATAATTGAATGAAACAACTCAATTAACAGCTCTTTGAACCAAATATTAGGTTGATTCAACTACATTTGTGGTTTATTCGATTATTATGCGTCGTCATTTTGACTCTGAAAAAGAGTTGGAAGGACTCGATTAAAAGTTCAATCGACTACATCATGTGGTTCTATTTATCACAATTTACGTTGAAACAACCCTTTATGTGGCTCTTTGTACTACCATAAATGTTCGAAACAACTCTAGAAACAGCTCTTTTAACCAAATGTTAGGTTGATTCAACTACATTTGTAGTTTATCCGATTACTATGCATCGTCATTTTAACTCTGAAAAAGAGTTGGAAGGACTCAATTAAAAGTTCAATCGACTACATTGTGTGGTTCTATTTATCACAATTGATGTTGAAACAACTCTTTTATATGGCTCGTTCTACTACCATAAATGTTTGAAACAACTCCATAAGCAGCTCTTTCAACCAAATATTAGATTGATTCAACTACATTTGTGGTTTATCCGATTACTATGCGTCGTCATTTTAACTCTGGAAAAGAGTTGGAAGGACTCAATTAAAAGTTCAATCGACTACATTATGAGGTTCCATTTACCGCAATTGATGTTGAAACAACTCTTTTATGTGGCTCATCGTACTGCCACAGATGTTTGAAACAACTCTATAACCAGCTCTTTTAACCAAATATTATGTTGATTCAACTACATTTGTGGTTTATCCGATTACTATGCGTCGTCATTTGAACTCTGAAAAAGAGTTGGAACGACTCGATTAAAAGTTCAATCGAAACTCAAAATATAAATACAAAATATAAATCTAAAACTAGCAAAGTTGTGTGAAAATGAATTCTATTACTAATCAAAATCGTCAAATGGTAATGGTAATGATGCATTCAATTTTGTAAGTGTGAGCCAGCATGCAGCGTATATGGGAAAATTGATGAACGAAATTCAATAGTAGTCGATAGCGCAATAGGTAGCGTCCCGGGTTAGTAAGCAGGCATTCGGTAGGAAACTTGTAGGTAGGCGGTTCGAGTCCCGGCTCAGACAGAAATTCTGTAGTGAGTGAATATCAACGGAGAACTTTTTTTTTCGTGTGATATCATTTCTGTTATATTGTTATCGCGATAAATGCATTATAATTTTTTTTTTTTATTAATTTTGAAGCTCGAAATTTAAGAAACGCGAAATGTACATCCGGTTGAATGAGCCACATCGCGAGTTAAGACAAAGATAAATCGAGTTCGTTCTACCGAATATTTAGTTGCCTCAACTATATTTCTGCGTACGTGGATTTTATTTTTGGTTGAAGGAGCCACAAATCGAGTTAAATATACAATCGGATCGAGTTCAATCAACCAAAAATGTGGCTGTTTTAACCATGTTGATAAGTCACATCAAATAAATATCAGGTTGAATGAGCCACATCGCGAGTTGAGACAACCACAAATCGAGCTCGTTCTACCGAATATTTAGTGGCTTGAACTATATTTCTGCGTACATGGACTTTATTTTTGATTGAAAGGGCCACAAATCGAGGTAATTGTACCATCAGATCGAGTTCAGTCAACTAAAAATGTAGCTGTTCCAACCATACTAATGAGTCACATCAAATAGATATATTGTCGAACCAGTCACATCTCGTGTTGAGACAACCACATATCGAGTTTATCGTGCTACATTTTGTGGTTAAAACGGCGCTATATATGAGTTGAATCAACTCGAAAATGTGGTTCGCCATATGTTACTCTAGAAATGAGTTGATTCAATCGTTTTCGAGTTGAATTTACCTTTTTTTTTTACAGTGATATGATTTTTTCTCTAAAAATATCAGTCGTCGTTCGAGCTCGTTTAATCATTATTTTATAAAAAAAATAATTACGAATGCGACACAGTATGCGATAGTTCAGAAATGTTGGCTCGCTTCGAGATCAATGAATATCGAATTTTTCGTTTCGACAGTCACTCGCTAATATTGACCGTAATGTTTCAATATACCCAGCAGCTATTTGTCGACCGTTTAAACGAATATGGCTCGTGATTCAAGACGATACCCGACATAAACCCGTTATTAATTGATTTCGTCGTGTGTGAAAGCGATCCTTTTGAGCAACGTATTTCGAAAAAAAAAAGGTAAATATTTGTTCATCAGATTCAAAACGGAGAGTCAATTAATATTCATAGGAACAACAACGCGTCTCTGAAATTGCCAATGCATATATATATAAATTCGTCGCTACGGAAGCGCGCGTTGGCGTTTATTTTCGGCTGACCTGATGCACGCTTCGGCTCTATTTCTGGCCACGATCGCGGCAACGACTCTTTCGGCAAATCGAAGTGGATCCTCGGCGAAAAATCGAACGTAAATACGAGGCAGATGAAATATTCGTGCATGTCCGTCGAGCGTACGTACGTTCCACAATTTTTTCTCGTAATTGTAATCCGTTACGGCGGCACAGTGCCAGTCGTAGAGATTCACGAGATCATGGAGATTTCTCGTTGACGAGACAGATTTAACGGGAGATTTTTTTACGAATACGGTTGCTGGCAGGGGATGTCTCGTGCCATCGATGAGCCCGAGTTTCAGCCAATCGTCGACGGTTCTGAAAAATTTTCATGATTCTCCACAGAAACGAGAGAAATGAAGAAAAAGTTGCAGTTTCAAACTTGCACATTACTTTCACGTAATTTTCCAATTGAGGAACTTTCCTCAGAGAGAGAGAGAGAGAGGCGCAAACTGTTCTTCAGGGACGAGGGAGTTGACTTTTTTTTTCTTTTTACTATTCATACTCCGATTGAGGAAAATCTGGGGCTCGCGTGGGAAATTACGAAAAATCAATGTGCAAGCTTGTGATTGGAACTTTCTTTATTTTCTAGCTTTTCATTCGTATCCTTGAGAGTTTGGGGTTGTCAAAGTGATATTCATTGGAATATTTAATAATACGCGTTATCGAGAACCCGAAATATTTTACGCAGCCTTTCACCAACGCGCACTATACCGTATCAAATACGCACGAGGGCACAGGGAAACTGCGGAAAACCAGGCTGTCTAATGTTTTACTGACTTTTCAGTGCGATTATCAACAGATAATTTGAAAAAACTGTCTCCCGCTCAGTAGTCGACGCGAGAGCCAGTGCACGGTTGAGCGCTCACCCATCTCAGTATTGGCTGCTTAAACCGCGCACCAACCACGTTCACTCTGCTATCGGTGACTATCGATTTCTTTATTCTTCGATATTTCGCGAAAGAAAAAGAAAAAAAAATAGCATAGCGAACAGTGCGTAGTTGGAAGAAATTTTTTTTCTTCCAACAGTCATTAAATGGCATCTGGACAAAAAGTCTATTAAAAATCTGCATACCTTGTAAGGTTTTAACTGAACATGTAATATGAAAATTTATGAACCAAATCTGCGAGTACCATTTACGAGAATATATCGAGGATTTATGTGTCTCGATAACGAACCTGCAGTCGAATTCCTCATCGTCGAATATCTCAAGTGGTAAATAATTTATGGTCGCATAGAGACCGTACTTTTCCTCATAGCTGGCAAATGGCCGTACGATATCTGGTGGTAAAATATCGATTGACGAGACACCGGCCTCACTTAGAGCGTCCTGAACACGTAGATTTTTGTACAGTCTACGTCGACGCTCCACTTCAACGTTACGGGGCAAGTGTTTCGGTTCAACGTATATGTCCTTTTGAACTTTCGGCACGAAAGTTTCAGCCGGGAAAGACTGAGACATATTTTATTTATTTACATAATCGTTTTAGCACGATTTTTTGTGTATATCTATGCCAGAGTTGAAACAGTGAGTGAGAGAGGGAGAGAACGAAAGGTCGAAAGAGACGTACGTCGGAAATTTAGATTCAAATCGTACAATATCAATAATTTTACACATTTCTGAACAATCAATTTCAGGCCTCATTCTTCGATAAAACAGATTTTTTGACAAATATCCTTTATGATTCGAAATTTTGAGAAATCCGAACGAACTTATCGATCGTTATAGCGAAAGCTTTGTAAATCCTTGAAAATTACGAGAAAAGGAATGCGCCAATTTGAGCTTAAAAATTTTTTTAATTATTACTTCCTGATGCACTAAATTGCTTTCGTGCAAAATGAAAACTCACAATCGACTTGTCCTCGGGAAACGTCACCCAGCGCTCCGCAGCGCCGAGTACACCAATATTCTGATTGCTGATAAGGTCATCTCTCACGGCTGCGGCATGTTGCTCGGTAAAAATTTGCCAAACGAGCTTGGTTCTTCTGGGAACAGTTGGTCTCAGTTTTATCGGATATTGGGAAGTCCCTTTTTCGGCGCAGCCACAAAGAAAATTGAGTTAAACCGTCATGACGGTACAACACATTCATGTCTGTCAATCTTTCAATCATAATTCGATCATTCACACCTGTCACGAGTTCCGAGTAATAGCCGCGTTTGGGTATCGATGGCTTATTCATTTCTCGCAAATCCATTATTACACGTTTTTACGTTCTTTTCTTCAGCACTTCGAAGCTTTACTCTGTCTATATACTAGTGTATATAGAAACGAGAAAGAGCGAAGAATAATGAGAAAGAACAAATGAAACACGATATTTTTCGATGTATCGAAATTATCGGAGTTTCTGCACCGCTTATGCGATGTTAACCGCCGGAAAATTTTGATTTTTGAAATTGTTCCATTAACTAAACGTTTGGTGATCGACGCGATTATACAGTGACGATTGGCAGCCTGATTAGAACGTTTCGTAATCAATAGTTTTTTCAAAATATTAGAAACGAATTTATGTGTGAAATAAGCCGGAAACTTATTTATTTTTCAATCATCTCACATCATAAGTAGCTTAATCGATGCGTGTTCGTTAAGTGGTTGGCGAATGTACTAATTAAATCGTTTGGTGGTCGAACAGATCCGTGAAAAACCCAAAAAACATTTAGTTTTTTGGGTTTTTCACTTCAAACAGTCAAGACATTATGAGCAATCGTCTCTGCGGTCTGCGGCACTGCGCAGAAAGGGGCGCGAGGGTTTTTGCAGATTCACCGTGGGATAGGTCGGATAGGTTTAGTCGGACAGACATATTATTCATTTTTGTCACATGTTGATTGCAATCAGTCTCCGTTTAAGGTAGTTCCTCCGCGACCGGCGGCGGGGAATAAGCGGGAACGTAGGCAAGGCGAAGCGCGGTAAGCGGGCACGCATGAAACAAGAGAGAGTCGGACCGCTCACAGGCTCGCGCGTACCTCTTTCACTTACAATATCTCAAAAACTAAATGGTAAATCTTCCTGAATTTTTTTCACATTACTCGTGACATCCCTCTCTGGCTTCTCCTCGTTTTTCATCAACTTCTTATGGTTAGTTTTGACGGTAGAATGAATAACTAACTCTTCGTGCATACATGGCGCATATGTTACGTGTAAATCAAGCCAACTTTGAGTGTAAATATCTCGGATTCGGAATGGTCAAGCTTATTTAAATTGCACAGATGTTCGGATAACATATTAAATAACCTGTATGCCAAATTTCGACCATTTCTTAAATTAACTATTTTGTGGAGGAACTACCTTAAGGAAAATCGGGTGGTGGTGATTGCTAGTCCAATTACGACCTTCATTAGTATTTGAAGAAAAACAAATTATTTTTTTTTCTATTCCTGACTGGGCTGAAATTTTGGAATTTTAATTCTTTCATTATAGTGTTGGCTGGGAATAGTTGGATCCAGGTGGCGATCGAGTATAGCGTACATACATGAGGAATTGAGGCCTGGGAAAATGAATTTTGGAAGAAAAAAAAAAGACTTTATTTTCAATCCTTGGCTAGGAGAAGTTCCGAGGATTCCCTTGAAGACGAGCTTGACGATTCCTTCTGAAATGTCGAAATGATTTTTTATCCACTATTTTGGTTAGGAATAGTCGGATGTACGGAATACAGGCCTGGGAAAAGGAATTTTGAAAAAAAACAGACTTTTTTGATCGCTGAATGAGACAAGTCTCGAGGATTCCCTTGATGATCGCCCCTGAAATTTCGAATTTTTTTTTATCCACTATTTTAGCTGGGAATAGTTGCCCATACAGCAACCTGACGACATAAAGTCACCTCAAATAGGTCTTAAAAGTGTTTCAGTAGGACATCTAAAAGTTTAAGCTCTAACAGTTACGGAAAGACAATTTCATATGTTATTCAAAACATGCTATTGGACCATTTATGGGAAGCGATGTCATTGAAGCCATCCAGCGTCAGTGCTGGAACTAATCCATGCGCCGCTGAGCGTATGTGTACACACCAAATGGCCGAAATTATCTTGTTCCAAAAAACGTACTTTTTATTTATCCATTTGATTATTTATGCAACACAATTTTCTTCCAAAAAAGATCAGGAACTGATGCATTCGAGGTCATTAAGACCACTTTAAAACGTATTTATAATGAAATTTTAGAAAAAAATTTTGATACAATTCTTAAATAAGACAAAATTCTTAAATATAAAATTCTCTCATAAACTTAAAGAAAAATTCAAAGACTTGTGTCGTGTGGGTGGATCCCCGCGACGATCGAGTATAGTGTACACTGTACATATATACGGAATAGCGGCTTAGCAAAAGGTATTTTGAAAAAAAAAACCAGACTTTTTCTATTCCTGACTGAGATAAGTCTCGAGGATTTCTTTGAGATCGTTCCTGATATTTAAAAATTTTCAAATAGTTGGACTTCTCCAAGTCAGGTATAAAAAAAAGAGTATTTTTTATTTAAATTCTTTTTCCCGCACCTCTAATTCCGTTTTCAAGAAAAACTAATCAAAGACCAAACGTTCGATCGATGAAAATATTTAAAAAATTTCAGTTCGCCGGCTAACATCACAGAGGTAAACAAGTCATGAAGAAGAGAAGAGAGAGAAAAATCGTAATATAACGAAACTGAACTTACCATCGGTCGGGCGTGCAAACTATACCGCACACACGCACACGCCGCGGCGGGGCAGCAGCAGTAGCAGCAGAAGAGTTTCTCGTGCACGCGCGATACCCCGTCGACCTGCTGCTGTCACGTGCGCGTTTAGATCGAACGAAAAAAATTATATGCTCTTTGGACGATTATGGTTGAGCAAGATGGTGGGGAGAATTTGGCACAGAGGTGGTCGACAGGTGTCACCCTCTGCAGTCTCAGCCTGTCAATGAACGTGTACGCGGGGTTCTCCTCGGCAAGAAAACGTTGAATCAGCTGTGTGCGGTCGTTGAAAGGTTTTTCCGCTCGGTAGTTAAAAACACGGCGTGTGTCTCGTCCGCATGCATGCGTGTGCGTCGATGTGTGTGCGTGCGCGAAAAACGTCGAATGTCGAACGTTGATGACGATTAGCGCAAGAGGCAACTCGGATCATTTAAAAAAAAAGCCTCTTGTTTCTATCTGCTAATAGCGCGCGCGCGCGCGCGCGCGTGTGTGTGTGTGTGTGTGTGTGCGTGTGCGTGCGAGTGTGTATGCGTGTGTTTTCCGCGAAGATCAAAGAAAAAAAAACATTTATTATCGTGTTTCGCGAGCGAAAATCCTCCGCAACTCGTCAGTGCTCCGTGATACATGAATAGAAAAAATCTCATTTCTCTCTCTCTCTCTCTCTCTCTCTCACTCACTCTCTGACTCAGTGTCGAAGGTGCACGGCCGGTCGCCGTGTCTCGGGTCGAAACATTTTCGCTGTGACAGGTGAAAAAGAAAATTCGAGAGAAGAGAGCAAAAGAGGAGGAAGAGAAAGTTAAGGGGGAAAAAAAAATTAAGCGAGAGCGAAAGAGAGTGAGAGAGAGAGAGAGAGAAAGAAAGAAAGAAAGAAAGAAAGAACGAACGAAAAGAATAAAAGGAAAAACCCTTTATATCCCCGAAACGCGCAAGCGAGGCATGACGGGAACAGGTGACAATAGAACCTCGCCATGTTAGATTTCACGAGATCGCCGTACGTGCGTTAATCGCGGAGTTTTTTTTTTTAATATTATTATTGTTGTTGTTATTGTTATTATTATTATTTTTTACTTTCCTTTCGTTTTCTTCCTTTTCTCCCGTTGCTCAATTGCTTTTTATAATCGCGGGCAAAGAGAAGAAGAGAGCGCACACGCGACTTTCACGGGGCAGTGATCTACACGAAAATCATCCAAGCTGGATAGGTTACCCGAATATCTCCGCGATACCGTGGACTGGTTTATGGGGTAAGTTTCGTCGTTTATATTCTTGCGGAAAAAAGTTTATATATTTATGTTGTATATGCGAAACAAAGCCGTCGAAGACGCGCGTTGACTCTTTCTTTTTCGTATTTTTGCGTGTCTGAAGTGTATTTTTTTTTTTTTTTTTCTCAAAAAAAATCCGAGTTTACGTTCGTGAATTTTGCCTGTATCGCGCGCGCGCTCCTTTTGTTTCTCGGCCGAGAAAAATACGTTTGTGTTCGGATTTTTTCTTTCTTTTCTTATTCATAAATATAGTTATGTCTGTGTATAAAATTACCTGCATATCTCTCATTGCTGTAGCTATCGATGTATGTTATACTGTATACATGAGTTAGCCTTTATAGGGGAAAAAAAAAAATGATTTTAAATTGCCCTATATAAGAACAATTGGTCCGTAGTATAATTGTCATAGAGTTGGAGGTATTATTGAGACGACACTAGTTTAGTTTTTTAACGGGTAAAACCACCGTGACCGGTAAATATAAATGAGTTTAGTTTTTCTTTAATTTTAAGGCATTTTTCTTTTAAGGCAGGATATCACCTTTGGCTGCAATTTTTTTGAGAGTTTCTAATGAATTTTTTTTTCACAAAAAAAAATGGGCAGAAACAAAATCGGTTTGAGGCATTTATTATTATATCATTTACGTTGAAAAAAAAAAATTTTTTTCAATGTTGAAAAACTTAAAAATAGCCTCTCGTAGGTGGCGCCAAAGTGTGAGGCTTTTGAGGAGCACTCTCGGACTGCGTGTCAAAAATCTCCTTATAGATGGCTCATAGAACAAAAATGAAAATTTCTTCTTATTAAGAGCAATATATTTTATCTCTGTACGTAAGGCTTTTTCGAAATTTCGATTTAAAAAAAAATGGCGGCCATTAAAAAAAAAAAGTGAATTTTTCAGGGTAAAAAAAGTTGCTTAAACTGCGCACGAAAAATTAAATAAAACCTTAATCGAAAAAATCCTGAGTACATCCTTAGATTATACTATGGAGAAGATTTATACAAAGTTTCAAGTCAATCCGATGAAAATTGGATGAGTAATTTGACACGCCAGATTTGAAAAACATCGTTTCAAGAAAATCGCGCTTAAAGTTTTACTTATGCGAAGCTAGTTAGATATTTTCAACTAATCATCAATCTGCAATACCTGCGCCATACAGTATTCCTTCAGCATCGATTTCCTCTTCGTTGGTGAGCTTGCATTTTTCGTTTTTTTTTTTCAAATTTTCAAGGTGGTATCCATCCTGCCTTAAATTATTATTATTCTTTTTTTTTTAATTTTTGTGAGCATTTTGCTCACGCTCATCCGTTTGCTCGTTTCGAGCAGCAACAAATATTCGAATAAATTTTTCT
This sequence comes from Rhorus exstirpatorius, assembly GCA_963564615.1. Lineage (NCBI taxonomy): Eukaryota > Metazoa > Arthropoda > Insecta > Hymenoptera > Ichneumonidae > Rhorus > Rhorus exstirpatorius. Next base: position 52,077,838 of record OY751313.1, read on the forward strand.
CTCGTCGTTAAAACTTTTTTTTTTTTTTTTTTTTTTTTTCCCGTTTTCGATCATTCAACCTTTTCTACTTTCCGTGACGTCAATTTACCGCGATACTGGCGGCTCAAATTTTTCTTCGATTCACTTTATTTGCGGAGTCTGTAGAGCTAGGTATCGCATTGATAATCATGAAATGATAATCATTGAAAAACTTGTATTACACGATTAAAAATAAAATACCCAATTCATAATAATTCTTGCACAATAAAATAAGCGATGGATTGCAAAAAAAAAAAAATCGACAAATCGATCTATGGTTAAGTGGAAAAAATTTTATTTTGAGAAAAATCGCGTTCAAAGTTTCTTCCGTAAATATTCTTTCGAAATAATGAATTTTTCAAGTGGCTTAGTTCAATCGTGTACGTTATTTTATATCCTGAAAAATTTCTGAAAGTCCAAACACAAAGGAAAACGTCGATTTTTCTTTATCGGTCACAGTGGTACTTTTCCCTGGTGGTGTAAAATTTCCTGGACTGGTTGTCGACATGAGGAAAGTATAGAGTACCGTTCTAGGCAATAGATCATAGATCGGATAGTCGGGTCTTCTTCTATTGGTAATAGTTTTTTTTTAGTACCCCAAATTATATTTAATGGTACCTGTAGCTTCATTTATAGGAAATTTCAACGGTACTTTAGTGTCTCAAATTATACTTGACGTTGGTTTGAGCAATAATGTTGAAATTTGCATCGTTGTAATACAACGAAAATAAGTTTTTTTTTAAATAAAAAAAAAATTATTTCCAGTATTGCTGACGCTTTTCTGGCATATTTAGGCCCTAGGTCGCGAAAAAAAAGGTTTAAACGATTTTCAACATCGAGACAGAGTACTCGAAATGATTAAGAAAAAAAAAAACCTATTTTATAACCCATAGGTATATATCCTGGCAATTTTTTTTCTAGAAAATGAATATACATATTTTCTAAAATATCTCACCATATCTGAGATATTTTTCTGTGAGGGAATATTGGTTCAATTCAATTTTAAATCCAGTCCAAACTGATGTAAAAAAAAAGCTGAAGATTAGGTAAAGCGTGTTCCATAAATAAGCATATTATAAACATATATACTATATATACGCAGTCTACCCGGCTCTACGATTGATACGCGCTACTTGCTCGCGCACTAACATATACAAAGAACGTGAGATGCTTATTTCGTAAAACGGAAAAAGACGCAATGACAAAGAAATCAAGAGCGAGAGGTCTTATCCTCGTGTGTGTATATATATATATATATATATAACTTAGGGTGTTAAAAAAAAAATTATTGATTTTTCATGCTTCCACCCCTCAAAACTTGAGTTTTGATGGAAAAAAAAACATCCTCGCGAAGAGGGAGCTCTGTAGCTTAAGTGGAGAAGCCGCCGCTCATTGGACGTTTTTAATAATAACAGCCAATTAACGTCTGTGTCGAAATTTTTGGAAGGAAAAATTTGAGGCCATGAGGATTGTATTTCGAATGAAGAAAAAAAATTTCATTAAATAAATTTTTGTTTATTCCTAATTTCTAATTTTTAATAAAAAAAAATTCTAAACAATTTCAAGTTGAACAGCTTTGTCTGACACCATCGTGTTCTAAATAAAAATTTAGATCGATTTCATTCATAACAATAATTTTGCGATTTAAAATTGTTTATCAATTGTCATAAACAATTCGTATCTGGTGAAATTTTTTTTTCGTGATAATTTTTTTTCTCGACTCAAATACGTACTCCATGGTTCTTTATTCTCTTGCTGAAATAGGAAATCATTAGTCTCAGGGAAGATAGTAAATAAGCAAATTTATTCACCTTTAACAAATTTTCCGCTATGACTTTATGCAAAAAAACAACGCAAAATGTCATTTATTTATTTATTTCCGGTAAAAATTGATGCCAACGACGCCTTTTCACACGTGGCATACGTTTTTCGATGGAAATCAGCGACTAAAAGTATATATATATCGCGCTTGATCTCTATAGTATCCTTAGTTAATAATGAATTAAATTCCGCGCACAAAGCTACTTTTCGTTCAGCAATATCGTTTACAACTTTTAAATCATTAAAGGTTCTTTTTATTTGAAATACAATCCCCATGGTCTCAAAATTTTTCTTCCAAAAAGTTCGTCGTAGACGATAATTGGCTGTTATAATTAGAAACGTCCAATGAGCGGCGGCTTCCACAGAGCTCCCCTCTTTGCGAGCATGTTTTTTTTTTCTATCGAAACTCAAGTTTTGAGGGGTGGGAGCATGAAAAATCAAAAACTTTTTTTTTTAAACACCCTAATGTATAAGTATATATATATATATGTCGTATCAACAATTTGCCGTTTCTCTCGTCTCACTGGGCCACGCACTATACCTATACAGAGTTTGAAAAATAAAACTGACTTCCAACGTTTTTCTGAGAGAAAGTTCCCCGCAGATACGACGGTTATACACGACAGCTATTCTCCTCGTTTTCACTATACATGCTGTTGTTACCCAGCCTGCCGTTGCTCGATGAGAATCGTCACGGCTAGCAACATAACCAGCGATTTCTCGGTTCCTCGATTTACACCGAGAATTCGTAAGGGATTTGTTTTTCTCTCCAAACCCGAAAATCTTTATAAACCGAACGAACGAGCGAGAGGAATTTTTTTTTTTGCTTCGTCATTGCGAAGAAAACGCGGGAGTCATTGTCACGTGACCGAGATATATATGCATCGATTTTTTTTTAAATTTCATTCTCGCGAGAAATCTTTGTGTATCTATCGATAATAAGCTGAGATTTTGTGGTATTATTCTTATCGTCGATCAGGGATTATCGGATTGTTTTTGTCTCGTTATTTGTCTCGAGATAGGGGAAATGAACGATCGAACATTTAAGAACGTCTGGAATATGTAGTTTAAAGAGTGTTTTCACTCTCTCATGTTTATGCATAATTATTTGACCTCGCCAAGTGTCAAGCGTATGCGTGAATATACTACGACTGTAATCGACGTAGCGGGCTCACATATATATATGCTTACATATATGCTTACGTAAACGCACATGACTATTTCTCGTGTCCATAGCTCGGATGATGTTGTCATATGCGTAATATATATATATATATATATATATATATATGTGAGGGATGTTTGCTTGTTTTTTTTTCGTCGTGCGTGACCCTGACCATTTTTTTTATTCGGTCTAAACTGTGCTCTCTTTTTTTCGTATTATCCCCAGGGAATTCTCAATTTTTTAACGCTTTTTGTTTGTTTGTTATATCTCGCTTACCGGAGATTTTAATCATCGAATCAATGCGATGTTAAAAATCTATTTTCATTTCAACGTATCTTCGTATGGGTTATTACTATCGAAATATATGTAAGGAATATGTAAATAAGAAATCACTCGATTTGTGGAAAATTTCGGCCTCATATTAAGTTGCCTTGGGCATTATCACTTATGAGAGTTCGTATATGGGACAAAATAAACGAACACCTTTCCAAAATGTATACATTAGATACCACGTATCGTTTCGACGCCAAATTATATAAATATACATACAGGTATCGACATCAGTGGACGCGCGGTCGATTTGCGGCTTCGGTGGTTACTCGCGATTTAAAACCAAGATCGTCCTCGATAAATACTGGGATGGGTGATCGCTTAGTCGAAATGCAATTTTTTCCCGCGTTACTAACAATAATACAACTAAAACACTCAGTAAATTGAAACCCTTCCTGTATAGGCCAATTTTTCTCCACGGTTTTACTGGTGATGAAAAAAAAAAAGAAAATAACGTAAAGCTTAATTGATCGAGAAATTTAAATATCATGAATCATGTACTAATTTTTATTAATTTTCGAGAAATACATATATATTTTTTTATACTTTACTCTGGATTCATCGAGAGATATATAATCGTGGAAGGATTGTCAATTTTCAACCAGGATTTTTTTAAAACTTTTTGGATCTTCGAGAAGAGGTTAGAGGTCTTATTCATTCATCGATATAATTTTCCTTTTTAAAACATATGAATATTTTTTTTTTCATCCAATTGAATCGATTTTCGCATTCTCGTCCTTTTGTATCTTCAATTTTCGTTATTCCGACAATCGAACATCACCGCACGGGTGGGACCAAAAATGCTTACGCAATAAAAACAAAAAAATCATTCGCATATTATCGCCGAATGATAATTCGACAGTTGGTGGGTCATTTAACGAAGTTTGTCGCTAAATTCACCGGCTTTATTTTCGGACATCATCGCGAGAGAACTCCACGGTATGCATTCATACATAAATATATATATATATATATATATATATATATATATATATATATATATATATATATATATCTACTGTGGCTTTACACATACACGGTGTTAGCGAGTCGGAATCGTTGCAATCTATTTTTGGATTGTCAAGCGTCGTTCGAGTTGTATAGTTACACGGTAAAGAGACACACGTGTCCAAAAACGTCCGCACCGATCGCTGTAGTAGTCGTCGTCGTCGTCGTCGTCGTCGTCGTCGTCGTCGTCGTCGGCGTTTCGCTCGACGAAGACTATGCGGAAGTAACTAATGACGATGAGACCGATACTATAACCGCGCGATAAATTATTCCACTATTTCTGTACGTTCGTAAAAGGCAACATTTTGCCCTCATTCCCGATCATGAGGAACCCATCAGGGAATAGTAAAGGAGGTGAAAAAAAAACAACAATAATAACGATTTTTCGACCCTGACAGTCCGGGGGATGATTGTTGGGCGATAAACGATTGAGAGATAAGAACGAGAGAAAACCGAGCGAAGATTGGGAAATGAGAATTTTATGAAGGTAACATATCAAGGGAACTCATCTACGATAGACGAACAATTTTTATTCGATAACCCTGATGATTCGTGAATTGTCGAAGGTTCGTGAAGGAAAAAGCAAGTCAGAGAGATTTTAGAACATGAATTCAGCGATTTGCGTCTCGTTAAAATTTCTCGTACATCAGTTTTGGTTCAGAAAAAAAAAACAAAAAAGAAAACGTGGGATCGAAACGCCTGAATCAGAATTTCTCCGATTTGATCCTTTCGCTACGTCCGCACGTGTGGTAGAAAAAAAAATATCATAAATTATAGGAATTACATTTGTTCTTCGATTTGCATTGAAAAACAAAACTTCGCGACTAAGGTAAATGTACCAGTGACCGCACACGTCCCAGTAGTCGGACGCACCACCACAAACAATTACATTTATTCAGCATTTCATAATTAATATTAAAATTGTAATAATTGCAAACTGATCGATCATACTTCACTATAACGCATATAAAAAAAAAAAAAAATCGACTAGCGTCTTACGCGGAATATAAATTATTTTCATCTGTTTATTCCGGCCCGCGTGTGTTGTATGGAGGACGTATCAACGAATTTCTCATCGAATATGCCAAGGAACAATGAAAGATTTTTTAACGCTAATCGTTTAGATTGTACGGTGCATTCGAGATAGTAAATTATAGCTCATTTTGTTCAGGAAAAATTAGGGTTTTCCATGCAGCAGTTAAACTTCCCGTAAAACTCAATTGAACCATGTAATCTTCGTGTTCTATTACGGGGACAAGCAAATCATAAGCTGTACCCCTGTCAAGACATCGTTCGGAGACGCAAGTATAGTTCTATTAGGCCTGGTAGCCGCACAGTACGACATTCAGCTGTTTCGCGATCGGTGTGTCGTTATACTTGCATGGCATGCCGGGCCGCTGACACGGTGCCAAAATTTAATTCTTGACTTTCCTGAGCAAATTGAAATTTTGTATTTTGAATCAATCGGTATATTCATTTAATCGTGATGGACTATTGAATTCCAAAAGCTAATTCTCTCGAGATTTGATAATCGATGCTCGTTAACTCGGGCTTTTGGTGTTAAAATATCGTATTGTGGGGACACTGGGTCTTCTCGTGTCCCGAACAGGAGGACATAGCGAATAAGCGCTTTGCGGACACTCTGGTACATTCCAGCTTTACACCTTTCTCGCGGTACAATTAATAAATTACGCAATATTTTAATGAACATTGCATGTGTTTTGGAAACTCGAAATCGTAACCTTCAAGGTGTGTTCGAAGTCATTGATAGAACCCATGAGGCTTTATGTCCTAAATTTGCATAGCAATCTGAACAGTCCCTTGGGTGTGCGACCACTGCGGTACATTTACCTTAACGAAAGAGAATTTATTCCAGCCAACGAAGCCAGCAATTGGTCAATCGGGGAAAATTCATTTGTCTCGAACAATTCGTCGGTTTGGAAAGTCGACATTGGAGTAACTCAATAAGAAAAGTGCAATGATTCATCTGAAAGTTTGAATGGAGTTTACGCAATGAAAAATTTTCCCACGTAAATATTTGTTGAAATATAAAAAATTTCGACGAATGTCAAAATTTATTTTTATTTGGTAAATTTTTTTTTTTTCCGGGCTCACTCCTTTTGTTCGTTACTCCAAAAATATTGTCCATTGCACTATTTTTATTTCCTTACGCTCTTTATATTGAAACGCGAAAATAAATTAAAATAAAAAAAAAAATGAAATCCCACGGGATACCAGAGAGATTCCCTGAGAATTTTCATCATCCGCGCATATATATATATATATATATATATATATATATATATATATATATATATATATATATATATATATATATATATATATATATATATTTCTGGTCCACTCTTATGGTTCTACGGTCGGCATGATGTAGTGGTAGAGTGGCAGCTCTTTGTCTCGGCCGCTCGAGGGAGATGAAAAAAAAAGGGACAAGTACCGGTATAGGGTACAAGGCCTCTGACGAGGGAGAGAGAAGAAGACGAGTGAGAAAGATTTTATAAAAGAATCCTCGACGTTCTGTTACACCGTGCAACTCCGCAGTTGCTATAGTCGAGGAAATAGATTATGTAAGACGGAGAAATTAAAAGAAAAAAAAACCGCAGGGTGGGGTTGCGACGTATACTTCCGTGAACCGAGGTCACGAGTGCATTCGTACTGCTTGTTAATCGATGGTCTCCGACGACGCCTTCGCGTCCCCATATTTTTCCTCGCGCAACAAACGCCATCCGCTCATAGCTAGAGCTCAGGTAATTTTACGCTGTGTCTCCAAGTACGTAGCTGACTCCCAATTTTTTTTTATAGTATTTCTTTTTCAGGAATCGCACTCATCGAGGATTTTAGAAAAATAAAAAAAATTGTCGTACTCCCGCGGTCTTATTACCGTGATTATTCACGACCCCACCCCCGTTAAAGTCTCGCGTGATTAGAATGGATCTACGATATCGTAGAACGAGAGAGAGAGAGAGAGAGAGAGAGAGAGAGAGAGAGAGAGAGAGAGAGAGAGGAAAAAAAAACAAAACTTAGCGATGGCATTTTGAGACCGAATCGACAGATTAGTCGACTGAATAAGGATAGAGCTCGAATTTAAACAAAATTGACTTTGAGTCAATGTGGTACAATGTATTACAATTGAAAGTCTAATTTTTTTATTCAAACTGTTCAAACCGTTTAATTCAAATTTGTTCTCCCTGTACCGTAGAAATATAATTTTTTTTTTTTCAAATATACCAAATAACCGCAAATAACTAATAAAAAAAAGAATTCTATCGTTTGTTTAAAAGAAAAAAAAATGGTATTTCGATTTGGATCGTGCTGCCTAAAGTAAAGAAGCTTCAGACATTGTCGTGTGCTAGTTTGAAAAATTTTGTTTTTTTTTTTCATCAAAGAATTTAACAAGTGTAAATTACAATTGAATCGATAATGGCCATTGGTATCGACCTAACCCTTTACAAATCGTTACTGCCAGAACGATTAAAAAAAAAAAAATCTTAATTGGTATGGGACATTATTTTGCACACTTGGTAGTCAAGTCATTCTAGCCAAAAAAGTAGGTCCATAATGCAATCTTCTACAGAATTGATTTTGATTTTAGAAAAGGTTCAGGGGTGTCCCCTGAGTGTAAATTCAAGTTAGAGGGACGCGGGGGGGGGGGGGGGGGGGGAGGCGAGCTTCAGCAGCCATTTTTGAAAACACGTTTTATTAAATATTTCGTGAAACGTGCATCGCACGACAAAAATCGTGGAGACCTTTTTTGTAGATAATGAAATTCTCTAAAAATCTTATTGAAAACTTTTTCCCGAGTAGTGCATGGCTTTTTATTTATAGCGCTGCAAACTTTCCCAAATATCGCCATTTTTACTGTTAAATAAACCGTGGTTAGCAATAACCATGCTTGGTAATGTTTGTCGCGCTATAAATAAAAAAACTATTTATTCACTATACAGGAAAAAGTTTCCCATAAGAGTTGTAGAGAATTTCATTATGTACAAAAAAGGTCTTCGCCATTTTTGTCGTACGATGCACGGTTTACGAGATATTTGATAAAACATGTTTTCCAAGATGGTGACTGAAGCTCGACCCCCCCGCGTCGTCCCGTCAACTTGAATTTACACTCAGAGGACAACCCTGAACCTTTTCCAAAAGCAAAATTAATTCTGTAGAAGATTGCAGGAAAAAATGGCTAGAACGACTGGATTATGGGTTTAAAAAAAAAAAGAGCGAGGGTCACGGTCCGGGTCAATTGAGCGCGGAAAGCCCCGTATAACGTTGCGTATACCGAGCGTTATAGATCGACACTCTTCTTGGCCATAGGATGAGAGAGAGAGAACTCGTGCTGCTCTCGCCTCTTTGCAACACACGATTGAGATATATATATGAGTCAGAGGAGGCTTTTCGCGACCGATTCTCCACCGCGACGGCTCGGTGAATCACGTTTCCATCTAGTCTCTCGTTCCTCTCTATCTCTTTTGTTGTTACGGTCGCCGAGCGCCAATCCCACTTCAACCACTATTGATGTTCTTTTTTTTCTCCCCCGCTTCCTCTTGTTCCTCCTAGGAGCATTAGCGGTACTAGAATTTCCCAGAATTCCTATAAATACTATACCGATCGATTTTTTTTTTTTTTTTTTTTTTTCAATCAACAAAAGACCGTAGACATTGCGTCGAGTCGTTAATTAGTGTGGCAATCAATCTCAATTTCACGCTGGCAAAGTTGGTTCTTTTTTTGATATATGAAAACTGTCGCGGACACGACACCTATCCGCAGGGCAAGTGCGTGAGATGAAGACAGGTGTCAGCGACTACTTTTTACCCCACTCGGTTCGTCTATTTTTAATTTTGTATACTTCCGAGTAGCGTAAAGGTGCGATGCGCGAAAAGCCGCATTGACGATAACTTTTTATAGTTGAGGAAAATAGAGCCTCGATCGTTCGAGGCCGTATCATGATAGTTATGAAAAATGGCGTAAGGTCGAAAGACTCCGTGGAACATTGTTGCTTTTTTTTTTCCAGTTTCGTGATCATGGAAACGAAAATTACATTTTTTTTATTCGAAAGATTAGAAATAATTTACATTATAGATGTGTTGAGGCTTAAAAAAAAAAAGTAATATATTGAATTCGAGAATCGAATCAAATATTCAAGATTAATTTGTCCAATCAGACGAGACCCCTGACTCTTTCGAATATAATATGCAAATAACTCTATATTGTCTTGTGCAAACTGAATGAAACGTAAAATTAAAATTTCGATCGACTTTCCGTTCGTTTGAACGGATTTTTTTTTGTTTTCCGCAACGCGACATGCCTGCTTAGAGCGGTTGGTGAACTTTTGGTTCGGGGAGACAGTGCGACAGTATCTCTGCGTACAAAAACTCACGCAATGTACTACACATGTATAGCACATAGGCAGAAGATAGTGTCGATGCTTTCTGTCGGCTATTTTAGAGTTTCCAGGGAGTCTCGAATTCAGCGGCCGGGAAAATTGAGGTCCCCCGCTATATAGACCGCGAACTTCCATATATATATAATATACATACATATATGCATTTCCTCGCATCCCTGCATCGATTATTGCGCTCATATTATATGCACGGTCGTTGCGGTTATAAAGCAAGCATCAACGACACAGAACGGAGATGCCGCACCTATATATATATATATATATAGTATATTTATATGGCTGCTTGCTTGATCATTTTTATTTTAAGGCGAAATGATGTATACCACGTGACACGTCATCAGACGGGTTGTTTTTTTTAGCGTTTCCTTATTTTCATCGAGATACTTCGGGAAAAGAATAAAATTTTCATCTGCCCCTCTATATTGAAAGAGAAACAAAATGACGCTCTTTCTTCCTCCCCCCGAAATATCAACCGCGTCCATGCGAGAAAATAGGGCAACGCGGGATTTTTAACGACCGCGCGAGTCATGTATATCATTTCACCTTAAGCCTCGTATCATCCAGGTGTTCTCTGTAACAATCTCTTCTTTATCATTTTACGGTTTCTTTTTCTTCTTCTTCTTCTTCTTCGTGGCTTTCCGTTGGCTCTGCGCAAACTTGTATATCTTTTACGCTTCACGAGCAGAGAGATGGGCAAGGCACGTGCGAATGACACACACGATGTTATAGTATCGTTCTCGTGACAATCCCATCGCCAAGTGTTAAGTGCATTCAAAAGCCTTTACCGATGATATGAGTGTATACTGGAAACGATTGTACGAAAGCTCATCATCGTTCCGTTGAAAATGAATGCGTTCGTTTTGATTCGTTGATTAAAACGAATCTCTCATCAACGCGGACGTTCGTCCATATAATCCACATTCACAAAAGATTTCTCAATTCCGCGTAATTGTCAAGAGAATGACTTGCATTAGCTATACTGGTTCAAATTTTTTTAATCTCCCCATGATGATCGCGCGTTGTAGTCGCGCAATATGCATATCCGGTCATATACTTCCCCATTTCCCTGCACGTCTACACAAACAGGAGTATACGACACACACACACACACATAGAGTGCACAATCAAAGTACATCAACCAAATATATATATATACACGTACACGGGGGAGAACGCTTTATCAAAATGTTATCGCAAACTATATAGACGCGAGCGCTGGTGCGGTTGACGTTGCATACATATACCACCCCGAGGTTAGTTGCATAACCCTATTTCGAGAGCGCGGCGAACATTCAACGAACATACACGCGGCGAGCAAAGTTTTATATATCCGCTTTCTCGATCCTCGGCCAAGGTAACAAAAATAAAAAGTCTTTTCGATTCCGCAACGACGACGACGACGACGACGACGACGACGAGAATGGAAAATTTATCTCGCTAGCACGAGGCGAGTCGCGATTTTAACGTGTATTATACCTGGGAGATTCAATCGGTTGGTCATGAGATCCGAAGAGTCGCACAGAAAGGATAACAATTTTTTTTTTGTTTTCCATGCGCGAGAAATTAATCCGCCATATCTTTCTCTGATATCTGACGTGTGAAAATTGCGATAGATCATTTTCTTTGGCGCCATCTTCGTGGAATGTTTTTTGTTTTTTAATTCTCTTTGATCGAATTTTCCGAAATTTTGAATTTGCTTAAAAGTTTAGGCTGTTCGATAAAAAGCAGTTTAAGACGTTAAGCTCGTTGTCAGTTCACAGGGACTGACATAGTGGACGACTTTTCGTTTACGTCGGTCCGTGATAATTGGACGTTTTTCGTAAAGTCTGAATAGTTTTGAGACTTTTTTGAAAATTTCTTCCAGCAGACCTCGCAGATATTTGAGATTTCGCGAAAGAAAACCTTTTCGTTTTCGAAAAGATGAAGGTATTTTTTTTTTTTTGAGCAAAACGATCTCGCCCACGTACGCACCGATACGATGGCAACGCTACATAATTATATTTTTCATAAATTAAGAAAAAAGTGAAAAAAAAAAAGAAACAGAACAGATAATTTTGATAAAATCCAGGCTAGCGGTTAATTTACATTGTTACGCGAGGCCCTTCCTAATGTTGTTCGTCACGCGAGCCACCGCTTAGGGCAGTACACGTACAAGCGCAAAAAAAAAAAAAAAAACATTGAAATTGCCGAATTTTGTGCCGCGAGCGTCTAATATTATCGTTCGAAATTAATTTATAAAGTGGAGCAACGGGTTCTGTATATGTGTTACGGTAGAAATAGCCTCTCGTGTCCGTGTCCTGTCGAGCTGTAAATTCCTCCGAGCGTAAAAGGGAAAATTTCGCAGAGCAAGATATATATATGTTCTGATAGCGATGGCATTTGAAAAGACCGCGGTGGGTCGATTTTTGGTCGACATAATAATATATACCGTGGTCCCGAAGGTCTCATTTTGTTTTCACCGCGCGGTGGTATGCAAGCGTCACGAGGAGAGACGACGAGCGAGGAACAATATATGAGAGAAGATTAGTTCTTGCACTTTTTCTTGCTCTGAATAGCAATGATAGCGTGTGTTAATAACGGGTTAGAGGGACTAAAATAGTCCTGTCAATAATAGAAAAAAAAAAAAAACGACAAGATGATATGAGAAACAATGCAAAAAAAGCAATAAAAAAAAAATTCCAGTATTCTTCAAAGTCAAAATTTGGATGAATAGACATTTGAACTTTTTTGCGAACGTTTACGGTAACGTCATCAAGCTAGTCCATGAACTTTGTGCATCGTCTCTGCTGGAGAATTTTGCGAATCAAAAATATTTTAACCCTGAAACACATTTTTTTTAAGACTGCAAAATTTCTAATTACATTGCCGAATTTTACCGCAAGAAATTGTTCGATTTTCAAATCGCCATTTTTGGCATATTAGGATATATGTGCGAACAAAATGAGCTCGACAAAAGTTGAATTGAAAAATGAACCTACTGAAATACTGGCGAAGCGATTCATATGCATATATGTGATAGACAATTTGTTCACGTAATTACATGCTTCAGATAGATTACATAAAAAAAAGTAGGGTCGCGGAATTTTCGATGAAGAAATTTCGAATTAATGATCAGCGCAACAAACCTCGCAGTGAGTTTACGATGCAACCGATCAGCTGACAGCCCTCTCTGCTATACGGCGTGTTGCAGTAATTCATACGAATTTATTAAGTACATATCAATATCGAACTGTCCGCCCCAATTATTTCCGTACGCGATGAAATTATATTAATTATTAATATTAATTGAGCAACCGGACAAAATATTTTTCAAAAAATTTCCAACAGTATTGAGGTTAGCCGAGGTAAAACGATTCAATGGACTCGTTGAATAGACGACGAGAAAAATCGTAATTAGTACTTAAAAAAAAAAAACCACTTAATTCAAGTGCTAAAAGACATCGCACCCTATAGTTATTATAAATTTTGACATTTACGTGTTATCAAATTTTATGGTCTTCTTCGACAATTTTATTGCTGAAATGAATCGATCATGTGTATTACTCTGTCACAAAGACTATTTGAAGCAATTCGATCAGCTATAAAGCTCGTGTATAAGATTCTAACGAGGTGAAAAATTCTTGAATGAGTCGCAAGATCGTGCACCCCGTTATACACGTATCTCGTGTTTTGTGATTCAGGTGTAACAGCCCTGGCTATAAAGCGAGTCAGGGTTCTTCGCGCACCGATGAAAACGACTGAAATAGAAGCGGCCTTCGTGTTTTCGGGCTTAAGATCAATTCCCTCTTATACAGAACCCCGAGAGCCTCTCGCTCTCTCGCATATTCGCTAACTCACTTGCCCGTTTTACGTCGCTCGCACTCTCTTCGGGCCGCATAGCTCTCTAGCCACGAGGAGCAAATGAGCACCTGTTCAAGCCATTACATGGCCATAATTCTTTTTATTCCGTTTTAACATTCAGAGCAATATATCGTCTGCGTGAAAATCGAGCAATGGAATTTTCATCGATCGCGAAACGTGTATAATTTTACCGTAATAATTGTCAAACTTCGTTGCTACCGAAATTGACAATTCAAACGATAGGAAAAAAATCATTTGACCAATGAATTTTTATGCAGGCTTTTTGATAAGGTCGCCACACGGACCAATGATAAACGGCGTTATGAGGCTCTCTGATACTTCATTTTAATGCAACACGAAGATATCCGCTTTGCTTTTACAGTGGGGAAAAAAAGAGGGTTGAAAAATCACATGCATACTATCAGACCTGCTCACTCACACGCAAGACTCTTCACGAGTCTTATCATGACTCCCTGATTAGATGTACTAGGTTTTTTGTCCTCACAATCTGCTCGTTTTCGCTTATTGGTTCCCCTGAGCCGTATTGTATGGTACAGGCCCCATGTTCAAATTCACGTCCCAGGCTACATCGCGATATGTATACTTCACTATATACGTTTCTTGTGTACACGCATACGGCTATAAGTATGATAAACATAAAACGAGAATCCACCGTGTCGCGAGCGTCGCCTTGACAATTATCTTTTTGGAGTGTGTGTACCTATTGAGCAAAAATTCATTATATCGAATACTTGGAAATAGAAGGTCGTAATCCGAATGATTAAGGAGGTTCTTAACCCAAAGAACAACGGTAAGAATGAATCTAAAATTTGAGGAGAGGTTTGTGCTGGTACTAGGAATACATCGTAATTATTTCAGATTTTTTGACCACGTAGTTGAGGAGAAAAAAAAACATTAAATATGCGGCTTATACGTGCGGGCTCTTATGGGAGAAGTATTCGAAGCTATGATCGGAGATTATTTTAGGAGTGAAAAAACTGTAACGTTTCCCCGAAAAATCGCTTAAACGACAGATTAGACCTTCATAGATATAATTTGCCCACAAAGAAAGTTTTTCACCGTGCCAATTGTGAAACTTGTAAACAGAGTTGAGCGTGAGTAATGTCAAATTAATAAAATGAAAACGTATTTGGTGAAACAAATGCCGAACGCAACCTCTGCCCCGCACGTCGCCCGCGCCGCGCCATCACGTTCCCCTTGCCGCACCCAATTGATGTTAAGAACCTCCTTAACATAATAATGTTAAGCCTCACGACGTCTCTATATGTTCGCTGAAGCGCTAACATGAACGTATCGTAACTATACCTCGGGAAACTTGCTTCGTTTTTTCACACTTTTTATCCCCTCTATTCAACCTGTCGATATTCCACTCTTCTATTACTCCCAACACTGAATAAGAGAATAACGAAATTTTTCTAAACATAATATATATCACCTTTCAACACTTATCTTGGAAAATAACGCTGAAGAATCGTTGGCCACTCGACAAACTCGCGTGTTATTTCATGAAATCCTGCACACTAGAATTTTCACAAAAATAACCAGTCTTGCCGGAAATGAACACTAATTTTTCCTTCGTCACCGACAATAATTGCTAATTATTATTTTATTTTATTTTATTTTTTTTTTTCCGGTCCACATGGCCACGTATTAGAGTAACGAAACTAATGTTTTGTAAATAGGACAGGGTAATTCATATACTACAGCTCACATGTAACTGTTGCATCGTTATTCTTGTCGCGGCAGTTGCAATTTTCATCGTTTTGCCCAAATTAAACAACAATTGCAAGTCTGTAAAGCTCCGAAAATAAATAACATATATTACGAAATATCGTCGTTGAGTAAAAGAATATATACACGAATGTACGTGTTATTGTTTCAACAGGATTAAAATTAAACGGTGGATTCATGGATATTATTTTGTTCCTCTTTGATTTGAAACTTTTACATCACAAAATGTTAAGTATACATTCGGGCAGGAAACTTGTTCGGTTTCTCGGGAAGATGCCTGCTCCGTACCTAATTTAGCCTTCTCCCATAATTGCATTAACCTGTCTTTATATACGTATGCATTTATCCTATAACGTAATGGTATATGTATATGTGTGTGCGCGCGCGTTTCGAATACTCTGGGCAGTGAAGCCCCTGCCGAGCGAGTACTTTTAGTAGCTACGGTATCAGCTTGGCACCAAAAAGTATTTGTTTGGAGCAGTCTCCCCAGAATTCTTTATCGTAGTTTTTCTTTTCTCTTCTTTAACCTCGTCATCTACGACTGCCTGTTTCACACTATAGATAGTCGTAATCATTATCACTCGCTCTTGCCTCAACACACACACACACACACACACACACACACACACACACACACATACGCACACAACAATATATGAAATATACATGGACGTATGTATGTATACATACAGAATAGTTAACGTTTCTCTGTTTCCATTGGTACACAGACTATAATCTTGTACACGAACTATTGTAAATTCATTTCTCATTATGCCTCGAGCTATCGGTACTTGTTCGCTCAACTAGTATTAACCGACGACTATATTATATATATATATATATATATATATATATGTATATGTATCTGTATATGCATGTCGTTTCCGCGATAGGCAAGAAGAAAACGAGCCACGAAGCTGTTTACAGAAAAACGGGGAATCAGTACGTTATTCGCGTTCGACCAAGTCATTCGTTTGAGTCATATATTATCTCAGTGTGTATTTTACCTGACATTCGGCAGAATAATTTTCATCGAACGTCTAACGATTGCACATTTTTTCGTCCCAAGGATTATCGTTTCTTTTAAAATAATACGTCTACACATATATCGTATCGTATTGTTGGTCGTGTATTTCTATATACTTTTGTTCTCGCAAATTGTTTTAACGAAACATGTTTGGACTGGGTAGAAAAGTTCCTAAATATACTGTGATCGATACCTCGCTACCTCTCGTCGCCGAGGACACTGTAACGTGTTTTTGCAGGTCAGTTTAAAGAAACGATTTTTAAATAATTTTTAAAATTTTTGCCCAAATATCTTATAGGGGTTTGATTTACATAATCCCAACTTTGTTTTGCAGTCGTTTTTATCTTGTTCGTTATTGCGTTTGTTTTGTTATTGTTGTCCGAATCAACTCTCTCTTTTTATCGACTAGACCGTGAGATTGACTCAATAAAGTTTTTTTTTCTTCCTTTATTTCTTTACGTCCCCCGCACATTGGCACAGTTCGTTATTGGCGCGCCGTCTCGACGATCAATCAGAAGTGCCATGGAATCATTATTCTTTTTTTTTTCTGTCGCTTCCAAGTTTTTTCTTTGCTTTTTTTTTCCTGCATCTCGTTCTCCATGTAACCATCGTAAACGCCCTCACGGTTGTTGGCGTCTATCGCACGTACAGAAACGCCTTTATATATATATATATATACTTAGTCACGTGGCGCGCGCGGAAAAATAACGCGCCTTATCACGCTCTTACGTAATTTCGTGAACGACTATATGGATGCTATGGAGCATATTATAATGCTCACGAGTTTCGCTGACTCGAGGAGTGGGCTTGGATTGAATTTTAATTTGGGTTTAAGCCTCGATATTTGTTTCTCATTAGGAAAATTATATTTTTCGATTCTTATATTATTATCGATGGACTGATGTCAAAAGGGCGTATCGGTTATGTATAAGCGTAGCTTATACGCCCCTATAGAATTTAACCATCGATATGTAGTCAATGCATCGCGATCTCTTCAATTCATGATCTCGAGGACGCGAGTTCATATTATAGAAACTGTTATATATACATGTATCTCGCGGAACATCTCACATTTCCGGTAGATTCATCGGACACGCGATTAAGGTCAAACCAATATTTGTCTTAGAGCGTTCAATCGCCTCTTCGCTGAGGGCGCATATTAGAGACGCTGGTCACGTTGCTTGACGACTTAACGATATATATATATATATGCACACGTGTGTGGGTGCACATAATATATGGTTGCTACATCATGCGTATATAAAATTTGGAGATAGGACCGCGGTAATATTCGAATTCTTACACAGAAATAACGCGGTTCGATTGGTCATCGTGCGTGGCTCCCTCTTTATATATACCTCGTCCTCGTTGAGTAGAAAAAAAAAACATAACTCGCGCAGCGATCATTTGATACTAAAATAATTTTAAATCCACCCAACTATATCTCAGCTATATATTATTAACACGGATATTCCCGTTTTTATTCCTACGTATAGATAAATGTATACGTGTGTCGTTGGAGCATAAATTTCCAAAGATCCGAAATATTTGGAACTTTGTAAAAATTTGCCACTATTCATCGTTAATTTTTTCAGTATTTTTCGGTCGTGCTAAAAAAGATTTCATTTTCCTCGAATCTAGCCTATGTAAAATCTCGACAGTATAATCTTCTTTTTTTTTTTCCTCGACTTTCAAGCCAGAAAAATTATGAAGTCCGATCGATATTCCAAATTAAATTCTTAATTCGAATGTTTGAGGCATATATACAAGTCATGTATGCGCGCATATATCGTTCTACTGCGTCTGTTAGTCCGAGATGTTCTCGTCTCGTGTTTCTCCCCTCGCACACCCCGTGAGACGTACACGGCGCCGTTCGGAACCCCACAGGGTAATAAGACGGTGGGAAATGAGGCTTCCTCCCAACATGATTTCTCCCGAGCGAGCAGGGGTACTTAGCGTAATTGAACCGACCGGTTCGAGCGTCATATATCGAATTTAATTTTCAGCAAGTTCGTTCGAGCCCGTCTCGTTTCACCCTTCATAATCTCTCGTCGTTATGTCTTGTATTTTCATCGCAAAAATTTCGCAGCAATGAATCGAGGGATGGGAATGAAATATTCTCGTAATTTATTTGACATTTGAAAATTATCAATCATATCACGAATGTATACCCGAGTCGAAATTTTGGTCCTACGATAGGCCTGCAAAGTTCGTAGGACTTTGCAGAGGATTATATACCTATCACGCCCTTTCGAATATAATTAATCCAGAGACTGAAAATTGTTTGCATTTTTTTTCTAAAAACCAATATATATCACGATATATATAATGTAATAAAAAAAAAAATTCTTTTACATAGGGAATATTTAACGAAAGTTCCTATTTATCTGTCCCATATTTTTCGATGCACATATTTTCTGAGAGATATCGACGGAAAAAATTTTTTTTTTCATGAAAAGACAGTAATGTTAAAATATGGAGGAGAAAAAAAGGATGCTGGGTGATTGAATATCGCTCAATGATTTTCGTTTTTTTTTTACCCTGGTGAAGCATGAATAAAGGACGAAAGGAATCTTTTTCAATCTTTCTATCTCACTCTCTGTCATCAGTCACGTAGGACACCGATAGTGGAATGAACTTTCACGCCCTCTTTCTCGTTTCGCGATATCCTGGAGTAATTTATTCGCCTATGTAGGAAAAGTTATTCGACACTGCCGTAGAGACGTGACGCATCAACATATTTTTCCTTTTCTCTGTGAAACTCGTATCTCTTCTTTATTTATAATATATTTGTCGCATTGCAGCGCCCCTTTAATGCAAACAAGGGTGACTCGCGCGACCTGGAATATCATGTCCCCCGACGTTGCTTCGCCCACATATACACCCGAATATACATATTATATATCTATATGAAATTTTGGCTCCTATGACAACGTTAATCAGACAAGATTAACGCTCGACTACTCTTCCAACATCGTTTAATCTCTCTGGCTCACTATACATCCTTAACTCAATTCTCTCGCATTACCCTGGATATCCTCGGCTCTGGCAAAATTTCGATCGGTATTGTAGCCCTCTCCACCAATAATTATATCGTGCACGATTCATTGGACATTGAGTCGAGAGTTTCCATTGCATTACGCGGTGTCTGATGTTGATCGGACATACCACGAGAATCCTACTTTTATTGTCCCTAAGCTTGTTAAAAGATTCTCGCGAATAAATTGCCACATAATAAAGTGCGATCGTAATATCCTGAAAAAAAAATATCTTTATCCAGTACATCGTTCCATAACGGTCTCATTTCGCTACGAAACTAACGCGCGAGTAAAGGTATAGAGCAGCCCCTTTGTCCTTTTCCCTTTCGCAATATGCGCGCTCAACCCTCGACAGCATCGGCAACGAGAGACGACATGAGCAAGAGCGATAAATACACAGAGGATTGGGGGGTGAATATGGGTAAGCAAACCGTGTGGACCAACTTCACAGTGTGGTCCAGGGAGAAAGAGAGAGAAAGAGAGAGAGAGAGAGAGAGAAAAGGGGGATGGAAATGAGCGAGAGGGTCGTCTGGACGACGCCGAAGACGCCGAAGATGCGCGTCCCAGAGGCGCCATCAGGCATCGATCCGAACAAACCGTGTTGCAGTCCCACATGGACTCTGTTTCTAACTTCAATCCCCCGCTTATGCTTTTGCACTATACTGTTATTTGCCAATTTACCGGCGCCAACCTCATCCTCCATCTTTCTCATATACCAAAACCTCGTCGGGTTTTTCATGAAAAACATGTCTTTCGGAGTCTCCGGAGATTATGATATACCCGCGATGCTTTCCAGTCAGAAAATAATATATTTAGTACGAATATTTAAACAAAAAATTTCTGCACTGAGGGTGCCGATAAAAAATACATTTATTTAAAAAATAAATCGAGAATGGGTCTCAGCTATCGGTCGTAAAATCGACGATAATCGTTCGCCATTGTTGCCCGATGATTTTTATTCGATTTCCTGTATGGAAGAACCGCACGTAATTTTCTTTATCAGGAAAAAAACATCGAATCCTTTTCCTCCGTCTATATACATGACGTCGACGAGTATACCCCAGAGAGACCGCAGGGGACTAGATCCGGACGCTAGAAGGATTTCCAATCTAGTTTAGTCCTCGAGGCATGACCCAATACACAAACATGTATATAAATCGCATTTAATATAATACAGAGATATAATAGAACTGCATTTGCTGCATCGAAGCATTTCTCGCCGTTACGTCACATTGAAAATTCGTCTTTGGAGGCATCGATTCGCGAACGGAGATTCGGCGAAATCGTGCACGAGATTTAATTCTAAAAAAAAAAGGAGAAATACTTTACAGGGTTGAAGCGTATAAAAGTGCGCAGGAAAAAAAAACTTTACTGGCTTGGGGAAAAATATGACAATGCGTCTCTGGCTTCTCCGAAGTCCGAAAGGAGAATCTTCTTACGAAACGCGATTTAACGTCGAGTCATAGCGATATATATTTATTTTTCTCCTGGGTAAAGAGATGCAGCCACAATTTCCGTGAATTCTTTCATATATATATACACGCATCTCACGCGGGAAGTCTTCTATTTTAAGGTGCATAATTTTCATTGTGAGCTCACGGAACGAATTATAGTCGCTGAAATTAATTGCCCTCGTAACCACAGCCTTTACCCCGGGTTCATTAAGCCATGCGCGTATACACATATATAGTCACTTGCGCCTCATATACATGCAGCGAGGATGAGGTACACGGCGCGAGAGATATAGCGCATAATATACAAACATTGTACGCGAGAGCTTTCGTGAACGAGATATTCGAGGCATTCGCGAAATTTATTGTTTTTTTTTTTTAAATTAACGAATTGAAATAAACATTTTAACTGTATGCACTGAAAAGGTTAATACACGTTGGGTATTCCAATACTTTCGAGAATACCAAGACAATTGCGTTTGATAATGAAATTCACAAAACTGTGAATTTGTTATAACATTGTCTGGGACTTTTCAGATGAAATTGTACTGAATTATTTTTTTCAAGCAAACATATATAGCGAAGAATACAAGCTCCTGATGGCCCCAATCCTCAATATCCCAGTTTACGTTTTATCGTCGGAAAAAAAAAAAAAATAAGCACTCCGTGTCTTTGGAGTTTGCTAGTGGACTTTTTTTTCGCAATTCATAATACATTTCCAGCCTACCTATGAACATAATCGCGGTTTGTTTTTTTTTCAAATTTTTATACCCCGTAAGAACGCGGATATCCCTAATCCTCATGCAGCAACCCCGGAAATTCCCGGCTCAACGTGTCTCGAGACAATTGAACGTGTGCAAGACAATTTATTGATCAATTAATCGTAATTGCAATTAAACGATATTGAGGAAAATGAGTTAAAAAATTTTCGTCAATTTTCGATGTATGGATTAAATATTTATACAAATTTTCAGACCGCAATACCTCAAAAATCCAATAACCTTAAAAAAAAAAAACGGTTAATTTAATTGATCTTTAATGTCCCAAACTTTGAACTGAGTACATGGAATACCATTCGAAAATTTGGTAAAGCATCGAAGAAGAAAGATGCGCAATGAACGTATTTTCCCTCGTTTCGCGTTCAACGACCCCCAGGGACTGCCCTAATGCATCACGAAACTGGGTGAGAAAGAAAAAATAGCGGAAAGGTGGCAATCGTGCGATATAACATCTCCACACACAGCACACACACACACACACACACACAGAGAGATACGCAATTACACATGAAAAAAATCGCGTTGCGGCCTACTGGCAGAATTGAGTTTCTTTGGCGCGTTCGATGACGATTATCTTCGTTTTTCCCCGAGTAAAGTTTATGGCAAATGCGAATGTTCGACGAGGAGGAAAGGAAGAATAGCATAGGGTTGAGGAGTAGTATCGATTGTCGCAGCGATGCCAGAGGGGCTTGCCGCCAAGTCAGCTGACTCGCGAGATTCCACCGTCACAGCTGATCCCTCACGAGGAGTGGGGTAAGAGCGCAACCACCGCCGCATTGCCACCGTTCCTCCCTCTCTCTCACTCACTCTCTCTCTCTCTCTCTCTCTTTCTCTTTCTATCGCGCGCGTGGCGCTCTACGTCGAAAACGAGCGGCAGTTGACGGCGAGGGTGGCCGTCAGTACGTTGCGGCGTTGAGCGAGCTCAATGGTGTGCGCCAATTCCGCTCCTCGAGCCGCCTCGAGCTGCTATAGTGGTAAGGGAATAAATAATAACAGAAAAATAAAACAATAAAACCAAGGAAGAAGATAGGGCGTCACGCACACGGTTCGGCGTGCAATTTATAGAAAAACACCGCACGCACTACGGTGAAGAATGGAGGGAGGAGAGCATCTCGTTGAGTGCATGCAGGGAGCAAGAGAGAGAGAGAGAGAGAGAGAGAGAGAGAGAGAGAGAGAGAGAGAGAGAGGTCAGTCGCGTTTCGAGCGCTTCGCCGGGCGAGCCGATGACTCCGCTGCGGATTGCGAAATACATATGTATATGTATGCATAAAAAATGTCAGTTATTTTTTCAAACGAAAATATTACTCATTGCAAAAACGTATTAGGACTTGTCGCGTTTTTTTTTTTTTCCCCAATTCAATTGAGGCGATAGTGTTGTCCAATTCGTCGTCTGTCGGTGCATATTCTCGCACAGAGATCCCAATAATCAAAAGCCTCGAAGGGTTTTTCCGTTTTAATTGGGAACTTTGCTGTTAATTCGCGCGTCGTAATCTCATAATTGTTATTATTATTATTGAATTATTATTCTCGTCTTTTCCATGCATAATTCTTTCTCACGTCTCGCTCGGTCTCGCGACTCTCATTGATATCGGGGAGTCTCAGCTCGACTTATTCGGCCGTTATATTACACCGAACGCACCTCTCCGATTGCGCAAAAATTATACGCCCGAAATTATCCGCGTGTATGCTGCGGTACACTGTTAGAAAAAAAAAAAAAAAGAAAGTTAAATCCAACATTATTCGCATGTCGCAGTGGGTCCACTGTAAAATTCATGTCAATTTGACACGAACTGTTAATCTCGAGTGTTGACGACAGAAATATGTTGTTTAATTAACTCAAACGTATCACTGTTTTTTCGGTATAATGAGAAAAAATTTTTGGAGTTGTTTTAACTTCATGTTGATGTATAAATGAATGAAACTCGACGGTTAATGGGAATATAATTGGATGTCGATTGAACAATCGATACTGTTGAGCTTACACTTCTGTAATGTCAACTTTTACATTGTATATAAAATGTAATATTAGCCCAAAATTCAACGCGAAGTCAAAAGTTGTTTTAGCATTTTTTTTTTTAAATTAAAAATTGGCCATATGAGCTCTCTGTCAAAGTTAGAGGATTTGTGTTAAATATCGCATTTAAAATTCTTAGCGGATTTACATTAGGGTGGATTGTTGAATCAGCTGTAAAAAAGTGTTAATTTTAACAGAAAAAAATTAAGATGCAAAAAAAGAGTCAACATTTACACTTATTATTTCTGACAGTGTGCATACCAAGCTTTCCGCATTATTTTATAACACATGTACATTGTTTCATGCCTAATCTCACGAGCTTCGTACTTTGTGTCGCCGAGATTTGCCATAATTGGCTGCATATATATTTGACGAGTACAGCGGATATTATGTCGCGTGTGCGGAGCTTCGATCTTCCGGAATTCCCAACGTGTTTGGCACACAGTGATATTCGAGCGATATCTCATTATCGCACACTTCCGTTTGTTTTCTCGCGCCTTCCAATTATTGCGCAAATTTCGTTGCACAAACGCATCAATGCATCACGTAATTTTCTGCAGAACATTTTGAATGAAGAATTCTATCGAGACCGTGAACATTTCGCTATAGTCGAAGTACAATTTTGTCGAATGAAAAATTATTATGGACGCTGAAACGATAATGGTGGTTCGAGGAAATTAAATAATCACCGAGATCGATATTGCATTTAGAATTTTTCGATTGAAGCATATACAAGAAAGGTGCTTCACTCTAATTTAGCCACTCAATTGATTAACAAAAATTTTGATTATAATTTTTTGTTTGATTTATATGAGGCATTTCACTCGAATTAAGTAACTCGATTGGTCAAATTTCTTTTTTTCTGGAATTGTTCAATTTGTCGAGAATATTCACGAATTAATTTGGATTTTTTAGGCTCATACTTTACACGCAAAAAAATTATTGAAAATTTCAGTAAAATGCACTTTTGTGCCAGATGCAGTTCGATATTATATTTGGATTTTTAAGGATATATTTAAATTAATGTTTTTTTTTTGTAATTCTTTTAAAAAATTACGAGGCATAAATAGCCCGAATAAAGTAACAAGATTTTTTTAAATTCTTCTATAGATGTATACAAAGTCGAGAAAAAATTTCCAGCCGAAACTCATCCAATCTTTCTGAAGTTTTCATCAAATGAATATTTCGAGCTCACGCTGATTAAAACTTGGCAAAAAATGGGAGTTTTATCCTGGAAATTTTTCCTGGAGTCTGTGTGCATGTATATTAATTAAATTTTTTCTGACATTTTGGAGTAAAACATAATTTGTCCGTCTACTACTACTACTACTAAAAATACTTTGCGATTTTGTCGGCTATTTATGCTTCGTAATTCTTTCGGAAATTTATGGAACAAAAAAATAGATAATCCGAAAAAACAATTAAAGAGGTAAACTTCATATCTACATATTTAATTTTTTTTTGCATAGATGTCCCATAATATGTCCCATATGTACTTGCCCTGTCGGGCTTAAGCTCCCTTCATACACTGGGCGCAGAGTTTTTCTGTTCATTTACGGAACTATTAGTTTCTGTTGATTTCGCAACCTCTTCGATACCGGCCCCGTATAATTAGGAAAACCTACAATTTTAGGTGGGTTTCGAACCACCGAAATGTCCCATATATATAAATAAAGGTAGAAAGTACCGAGATATGGGGAAAGTCTCTCGTATCCCGACCGAGACAGCATCCGCGTCACCTTCTCTTCTGTATTTTTACATATGTAGTACATATATATGGTGTATACACGTGTTTCGTCGTCAGTGTTCGTTCACACTAGGCTCATGCGACCGTGAAGTTCACGAGAAAATATCCGAGTACAAGAGTTCAATGTTGAAACTTCGTTTTTTCTTTCTTCTCTATTTTTTTTAGTCTCACTCTTACGTAGACTGTCATGAAGCGTCGAAAATGGCTGTGGATGCTACAGAAAAATGAAGATTAATTTTTTTAAATTACTATTTCGATGTGAAAAACGAGATATCACAAAGAAAAAATAATTCAGGATATGAACAGTGATTGGCTATTAGATGCAAAAAAAAAAAATTAAAAGTAGCTTTTTAACACACAAAAATTATTTTTAAACACGTCGGTGAACAAATAATGGAAAATTCAATGAATACGTTCTTTTGAATTCGAGCCGGAGGTTAGACAGATTGCGATAACGCAATGTCAGTTCATATTGCACCAGACGAGATTTATATTACAAATTTGTCATCGATCATCCTCACTCGTAAATAGTCGCGAATAAACGATCGATTATTTCACGGCTCGTTAGTCAATCGTCTTCTGCCCCAAAAAACTGTATGTATGTGATACTCTTCGTCCTCTCTATCTCTCTCTCTCTCGCTCTCTAGCTCGTACTTTCGGTCCCTCTGAAAAGTGAAAAATGGAATATTCCCTCCCCAAGTGTAATCTAGCGAAAAATCGAAGTACCAATGAAAAAAAAAACTCCTTTATACATATAAAATACGTCTATGTTATCGCAAGTAACTGTCAAATTATGCGAGCATATTACTTACAAAACGATGTCTAGAAATCGAACAGCTGACCTCGCGCGTTCCAGTGACTAATTTATGTTTTAAACCTTCGTGAATGCCTCACCGATAACGATCATATATGCATTTTCCTAATCACGAACCTCGGGATCGTTAAAAAAAATTGTTATCAGCAGTGCCAGCAATGTCATTGTTTGAAAATTCAATATTATTTCTCGGCTATCTGATTTTATACGATGAAAAAAAAAACGTCTCATAGCAAAGGTATATCTGCGATGAGTAGTCTCCGTGTTATAAAATTTTGAATATTTCTTTCTTCGTATAATTCATATATTTATTATACTGCTCATATCTTAAAAACCATTCATCGTAGCTGCCATGCAATTATTACACTATAATCCCTAATGAAGAAAAAAAAAAATATATTTATTGTTATAAACGATTGAACGCAAGTCAATTAAAAAATGTTAAACCTCTCTAGTTTGCCTTGAGTTAAAAAAAAAAGCAAATGTTTGTGACTTTCTTTTCCAATGGTCTCCAAATTTTTTTTGAATCCACTACTTTTTCGCGATTGAACGCGATTGGTCGATGGGCTGCAAGGAAACAATCCGTTCGCTTATATATAGTTCAATATATCTCGTGCACGGTACAATGTATTTCGTTGTACAATATATTTCGTGCACAGTACAATATCGTACATTATACTGTGCCGAACGATACTTTCGTCAACATGCATTTTCTCATATCTCGTGCACTTTCATATGTCCACGTCATCCTTCCCGTAAAATCGCATTTTGCCAATAGTCTATATCCGAATGGGAAATATACGCGAAGGGTCGCAAAACCGATTATACACACTGGCAGATCGCTTTAAAAATATATGTTGAAACTTTATTGTCATATTTTCACAAATTCTTCAATGTATTTTTCTTCCATCAATGTTTTATCTTCATCCATTATATTCCACAAACTTTTCACCGTATGTTTCAATCGAATATCCATATTTATTTACGAATATTCGTATATCAGAGGTTGACTCGTGCTTCATGCAGTTTTTTTTTTTCGTGCCACATGTATATGAATATATGGTAAATCGATTTTATGTGTATGCATGCATAAATCGATTGCGGCGTCGATTGATCACTTAGCCCATCGGTATAGTGTGACATCGACGCGAGAGGAGAGAGAGAGAGAGAGAGAGAGAGAGAGAGAGAGAGAGAGAGAGAGAGAGAGAGAGAGAGAGAGAGAGAGAGAGAGAGAGAGAGAGCTCATAAATCCGTGGATAGGAATAAAGGCACGTTCGATGGGCTCTCAATGGACAAACTTTGTTTTTTTTTTATCCACTCTATATATCTCTGTTGTCCAAACGACTGTTTTATTCTCACCCCTGCGTAAACAAATTAGGACCTCCGATGGAGTCGCGTTTCGTAAATTCAGGCTTTTGCAAAATTTGAGCCCCGTTATTATCAAGACATGCATTATTTTCGTTTGTTTTTTTTTTTTTTTCAATTGGAGATTGTAAAAAGAGTATTTGAAATATTTTTTCCTTTGAACGGTGCACATCTCGATGTATTTAGACTCGGTCGAAATCCCGACTAGCTGACAAAAGGGAAAAAGAAAAATTGAATGTTACAATTTTGAATAAAGCTTTCCGGCTTTCGGGACCATAATAGAGCTGAATTAATTAGCATATATTTATGTGTATAATAGCAAAATGCGGGTGATATCGAGCGAGGGCGAGGCGTTTGTAGAGTATGCGTTGTATGGACAAAAGCGAGAGATACATATACAGTATAGTAAATATCGATATATATTTATAACGGGCCCTCTCTGGCGGAGCGAAATGTCTCCCTTAATCTTGATAATAACCCCCGGATTGATTCGCGAATTTTTGTGTAATCTTGACTCCAGGTTAAACGGCGAGACTTCGACGACCTAGTTGCGGAATCGCTCCGAGTCGTCTTCCACTTCATACAAATTTTGCATACGTATATATTATACATGTCTACATAAATTCATCAATACAGAACCGTCCCGTGATATGTATACCATATGCTGTGTGTTTATAAAGTGCGCGTGAACGCGTCAGCGGCTTTATAGAATCCGATACACACGTTAACGTAAGCATTCTCCGCTTCCAGTGTCGAACCATCCATTTTTGCCGATATATGAGAAACGTTTCGGATCGTGCATTATAATCGCAATTATAACGTGTGAGAAATCCCCTCGTTATGTGATATATCAGTACTTTATTCACGCGCGTCAATGACTATAACACCTCCCCGAAAGGAAACCGATAGTGCGCTTATAATCAGAGATTTCACCCGTCCATAAAAAAAAAAAAAAGAAAAAAAAAAAAAAACGTCGCGTTCTCGAGGATCGTGTGTGATGTATACGTGGATATAATCACCGACGCAGTGCCTAAATTAACGAAATTAAAAAAAAAAAAAAAAAGAGAGGAAGAAAAATCGATATCTCGATATAAAACCCGGAAGGGGTCAAGCTCATCGAAACACCGAAAATAAAATTCATTATCAAGGCCTTCGGAAAGAACGAAACAAAAATGATATTGATAAATAAATAACTGTTTACGGACACATTCGTGTGTATAACGGGGGAAAAAAAAAAAAAATGATAACCGCCCGAGCTGTATCAACGATGATGATAACCGCGAGTATATATATCGTCGGTATATCAATGAAACAACGATCAATCATGTCCACTCGTATACCAAAATGATAAATACATAAGCAGAAACGCGATTTGTCTCTCGCATAGGTATATATGCCAGAGATTTTTTGCTCACGCGTTCTCGCGAGTGTCTTAATGAAGCAACGAGGGATGCGCGTGAAATATGCACGCGAGATAATACACGAGGAAACGTGGACAATCGCGAATTCGTAATTGCGGCGGGGGAGGTATTTTTTTTTTTTTTTTTTTCCTTTCAATTTGATAAATCGTTCAATGACAAGCCTGCAAGATTTGGTGCATACCGAGTGCCCGTGAAAAAATTGTCGTCGGCGGCGCGGGCGAAGAATCCTCGGACGCCGCGACGACGACAGCGACAAATACAACAACGACGACGACAACAACGACGACAACGGCGAGCCTCGTTAGCCCGTATTATTGTCGAAATTCCGCCAATTTAACCGGCAATATAACGACGCATTGCGCGAATAATAACACGAGAAATACGTCAACGAGCGGAGTAACAACGGCGACGAGCATAAGCGCGATGTTGCGCTCACCTGCGAGAGGCGCTGTAGCTCTGTTGCACGATTCATCGTCATCGACGACGACGACGGCAACGATATCGGCACCTACGACGCCCGTTCATCATTCGTCATCGGGACATTCGAGCGGTTCCGCCTCGTCCCGTCTATCCCTCCTAGACACGTGCCACAGGAAAATACGCTTCTTTGGAGAATTGGTCGCGTGAGTTTTCAACTATTTAGAAAAAAAAAAAAAAAAAATCGAAACGTTAATTAAACGTTTCGTGAGCACTTGGTGTGAGATTATGCATAAATTAAGGACAAAAAATTGTGCGTAATAATAATAATAATAATAATAATAATAATAATAATAATGGTGATATTGTAGTATAAATAATGAAGTAACAAAATTATGGTGATAATAATAATATATTTATGACAATATTAATGTAACTGACTATAACGAGATTACTATAGCACACACATACACATACACACACACACACACATATTCGCTATACACACGCTTTGTAGAAAAGGAAGGCAAAAGAAAAAAGAGTGAGATTGAAAGGGAGGAGCAAACAAAAATTGTACAGAGCTTTGAGTATTTGTATCCAGCAGACTGCGGCTGTATGATGTTGAAACTTAATTGCATCCTTGGAATTCAACGAAAGAATGTTTTTTTGTTCTTAAAAAATCATTTCCAGTATTTTCTCGAAGTCGAAAATCGTTTAAACCTTTTTTTTTTTTTCGCGACCTGAGACCTAAATATGCCAGAAAAACGTTGCCGATATTGGCAATGTTTTTTTTTTTTCTATTTAAAAAAAAACCTATTCTTGTTGCATTCCAACGATGCAATTTTCAACATCATCTTGCTGTAGCAACATTTTAATTTTTTTGATACAAAAAATATCGAGAAAGCCATTCGCTGCGTGCACAAAGGTAAAGCGTGAGTCTACTCGTTAAAATTTTAATTTTTCTAAACGATCGTGGTAGAACAAAAAAAAATGGACCTGAAACTAAACTGTAAAATTTTATTCCTCTACTCGTTTGACAAACCAAATTGGCTTGCTTAATCCTTTTTGTTTTTTTCATTGAACTCGAATTTATTATTTGCGACTAAATTTTGAATCAATGTTTGCTCTTATCCCTTGCCAAATCAAATCAAACCGGCTGCTTGCTTAATTTTTTTTCTTCTTTTTTTTCTCACTAAACTCGACCTTCGCATTTGAGACGAAATTTTGAATGAATATTTGCCCTTATCCTTTGCCAAACCAAATTGGCTTG
Source organism: Rhorus exstirpatorius (assembly GCA_963564615.1). Lineage (NCBI taxonomy): Eukaryota > Metazoa > Arthropoda > Insecta > Hymenoptera > Ichneumonidae > Rhorus > Rhorus exstirpatorius. The sequence goes on from OY751313.1 coordinate 52,108,534, forward strand.
CTCAATTTTTTTTTTTTATTTCTTTCATTGAACTCGAATTTATTATTCGAGACTAAATTTTCAATTAATGTTTGCTCTTATCCCTTGCAAAATCAAATCAAACTGGCTTGCTTAATTTTTTTCTCACCAAACTCGAATTTCTCATTTGAGATTAAATTTTGAATTAATATTCAAAATTGCTCCAATGGTATCCTTGTGGATCTTTTCCGGTGATGTCGATCTATAATTGGTGCACACAGCGAGTATGACAATTCATAACGCCGAGTGAGAGTGCCGAAAGATTCGAATCGAAATTTTACAATTTATTATTATTATTATTATTATTATTATTGCTATCATTATTGTTGCATTACGACCTGGGTGGTCTAACGTGGTTTTTTTTTGGGAATGCAATAGAGGTAGAAATCGAGTGGTGGATGTAATTTTCATTATTCTTCATCTCTGATGTATAAATTTACTTTCATAAACCGCTATGTCCTAGTAAAAACTGGTGTACACGGCTGTGTATACCGGTAGGTTGGTTATAGCGAGCCGGAAGTGCGTCATTGGACGCTCCACTGAAACTAACAGTTTCGTACTTCGCAGAGAATTACTGTATCTCGACGTTATTCGACGTGCGTTAAGCGTAGGATTCCGCTTCTCCATAGACGTGTCTTAAGCTAGCAATTTTTTTTCCCCCAGGCTCCCCCCCCCCCCCCGCGTCGACCCCACGTTATGCACGTTTGCCACGCGAAATTACAATGCCAACCCGAGGATTTTCCACTTCTCTCTTCTGTTCTCTCTCTCTCTTTGTCTTTCTCTCCCTACATTCCGGGCTGACAACGATGGAAAATCTTTGTATTTTTCACGGTTGTTAATTCCGTATAATTCAGTGTAGGGAGTGTCCGAGAGCGTGCCGAGTGAACCATCGTTATTATTCCACGGGATTGGGGAAGTCTAATTTTCAAAAATTCATTAATTTCATTTGACGAAATGAAATGGGAAAAAAAAAAAAAACGAAAAAATCTCGTAAAACGTCGCCAAGATTGGGCAATGTTTGGAAGTCAACGTGACAAGCCGATTGAAATCATTTTCGAGAGGCTGGAAAAATTTCAAAATTAAATATGCCAAAAAACCCGGGGAGAAAGCAGTATGCCATTTTTAATATTCGCAATGTTCATCTGAGTACTCGTTCGAGGTGATTGAGTACATTTCTGGCGAGTGCCTCAGTAAAATTACAAAAAAAAAAAAAAAAGAAAAAAAAATAGAACACACCTTGTCAATCTCATCATTGCTCAAACTGCCTGGCAACTTTTATCGTGTATAAATTACATTAATAAACATCAGTGTGAATCGCGCTATTCCGAAGGTTAAACTTGGCGGGCTAATTAAGAAAAGCCCGAAAAGCCGAGTGGGCGAAAATTATAGAGGCGACCGAGTGGCACACACACACACACACACGCTCTCTGGAGTTACCGCGCGTGATGTCCTCGGCCTCCGCGAGACTCAGTTTCAATTTTTTTTTTTTTAATTATCCCTCTGTCTGTCTCTCTCTTTTTTTTCATATTCTTGGTCAACTCGAGATCTCTCCAACATTTCGTGGCTCTCGCGTGTAGAGAAGCCCGCGAAGGTCACGAGTCACCTACGAATTATTCAGTGCTGTATATTCATATTAAACATTTATACTTTCTTGCTTTTTCTCTTCAAACGTCTCCGTAGCTCCGAAAACGCTCGTGAAAATCGTCCTACTTCCGTTTCTACCGTTTCCGGGGGGTTTTTTTAAATTATTATTTTTTTTTTTCGTTCTCCATTGCGATCATTGACGCCATAGACGATTACGTTTCCACGAATATATCACCGCAACCGGAAGGTGAGAGCGATATAATGAGCCGCGATACTAATACAGTCGTTATTATCGAGAGTCCGCGAAAAAAAAAAAAAAAAAAATTCTTATCGTTCTCGTTCGGTCTATAACCGATACGCGTTAATCGGAATGCAACCGCGAACGTCCCGGTGGCATATATACCAGAGAGAGAGAGAGAGAGACGCGGAGATGAAAGAAATGATCGCGACGAACGAACGAAACGAAAAGATTCTTTGTGAATTTTCAATCTTGATTCGGTAACAGATGCGAATGTCTCTCTTCATGCGTTGAGCTTTTTTTTTTTTTTTAATTTTGTACTCGTTAATCTTTAACGATCTATGGAAAAAATCGATGCGTCAAATTGTCAAGTTTTTATGTAAAAAAAAAAAAAAACATTGCATCGATCGAAAATTATGGTATAGCGGAAGCACCGGGCGTTATCTCCGATGTTTCGTTCTATGAAAAGTTCGAGGAAAGGAAATAACGAAAAAAAGTGCGCCCGATCCGAAAGAAATTCGCCTGAAAGTGCAGAATAGTGAAAAATAATTTTTTTTTTTTCATGCGCATCTTTCGATTGACAATATGCTTCGTATTCCGGATATTCATTTTACTTGAAAATGACGGCCTGCCGATAATGAGAAAATTGAAAGGGAGGGAGCTATTATCATCAAGTGTTAAAATTCTGAATCTCTCTCATTGTTTAACAACACACCCCCCCCCCCCCCCAACGTTTCTCGTTTCCCTTGTCTCGAGTAAAATCTTCGTATATCATTTTGCACATTCGTTTTGCCACAATTTACAATATTCATTTATTTAATTATTTTTAATATCACGGACAATTTTCACTCCGTTCAAGAGCCATTCTCGTTTTTTTTTAAATTTAATGTAATCATTTTATATTATTTTTGTTCTCATCGTTAATGCTGATCTGCTCAGCATATAAATTCGTCGTTTTTTAAAATTCTTCTTCCTCTTCATCGATAGTTCGACGCTTCTAGGGCCGTTTCGTACCAGTTCGAAAGGGTCGCGTACTCTTCAAACCATCCCCCCCCCCCCCCAACCCTCCTTCCTGCTCCTACTCATTACGCTTCATTGCCGAGAATCTGTCGACTGGAAATTTTTAATCGCAGACCCGGCACTACGCCTGACACAACTACGTGGGTCTCTCAATGAGTGTACAGATATATCGTTGATGAGGGAATTAGGTAGAAAACGGGGGAAAAAATTGCGAGCGAGATTGTAAAGAGTTAGAGAGAGAGAGAGAGAGAGAGAGAGAGAGAGAGAGAGAGAGGAAAAAAAATGATCGTGCAGTAGACACGAGCCAGCCGCATGTCGATTATACCGTACTTAATGCGGTGTGCTCTCTTCTCACCATGCACTCTTTCACGTAGAAACGCGTATTCGCGAGGGTTCTACGACGACAATATTCATTCAAGGCTCTTCGCTCGAGTTTTATTAATGCTCTACACACAATGACGCTATATACACGATCTGACTCTTTTTATTTTATTTTTTTTTTTTTTACTCCACAACGTTCGCTATAAAATTCTTCGCCCGAGGTCTTCGCTCTGCGTCAACCGAATCCACTTTCCCGGCCAACTCGCGCATTTCGATTTACTCGAAGCTCCATTTATCGCAAACATGAACTGACTCGAAATATCTCTGCGGAAGAAAAAAACCATTTGCCTCAACTTTCGGATCGTGTGTGACTCAAAATTGCAGGAAATGAAACAAAACAAAAAAAAAAACGATAATCTCTTTCGCATATTTTAATGGGTATTGTAGCATGAAAATTTGAAGATTGATAAATAATTTTGGCAATTCCAGAGGATAATCGAGTCTCGAATAAAACGTGAGAAGTGGGCCCTGAAATGTGGAGATTCGATTAACGCGTATAGAATTCCTCATTCATGTTTTATTATTCTTGCTTCGAAGTTTCGATCGACTATTATCGTGGCTTTCGATCGAATTCATTCGATCCCAGATTGGAAACGTTTTGCTTAATCGCTTCTCATGCTCCGATATAGAATTTTTAGCGTAATACATCTTGTCTTGAATTAGCGAATATTAGCTGGATGTTAACTCGTAAACATCACACTAGCGCAAATATGCATCACCGAAAATTGTTCGTGAATTTTTGAACATTTTTGTTCTGATTTTGACGTATTTTCACTGAATGAGTAATATTTGTCGCATTCAAAACTATCATCGTTGAATTTCTGAGAAATTTTTACCCCAAGAAACACTGATTAACGAATAGTTTTTGATTATTTATGCGACAGTTATAGTACTTTGAAAATGCAAAATCCCAAATCGTACTAGTATGGCGTGCATATATATGCCTCAATATAGAGGTGTGGTTTTTACGGGTTAAGTATAGAAAAAAAGGCTCTGTATGGTGGTGGATTAGTCGCTGGTAGATTATAATTACTCTCGCTGTATATACTTACTTGTTTTCCAACGCGAATCTCTCTGACGGTGGGACTGAATACACAATAAAAAATTAAAAAAAAAAAAAAATACATTCATTCACATCAAGTACATTTTACTTTTTGTTTCGTTGAAGGAAATAAAAACGCAACGTACGTTAAAATTTCATTAACTTTAGAAATTAATCGTTTGACAAAAGCTTTGAAAATAAACTTTTATTCGGTGTCAATCTACAACTTAAAAAAAAAATCGTTACTTTTTTTTTCCATTAAACTCCACCATTGAAGAATCACAAAGTCGGCCACACATGTATCATTTAGTGAAAATTCGACTCCTCGTCATTGTCCCTGAGGTTGCATTCGCTCAAGCTTCGGGAGCTTTAATTTTTCGAAATTTTCAAAGCTGCTGAAATGGCCCGAAGCTTGACCGAATTGGGCTCTAGCATTCCGAAGCTAAATTGAAATTGCTCGTCTTCGCGTTGCCAGTGTCCTTCGCACAAAGAAAAAGGAAAAAAAAAAAAAAAAAAAAACTGTAGTTGCATCCAGCCGAGGGGTTGCACAATTTAGAAGACCGAACGTTTTTGTGGCACAGCCAATAATCCCTTAGTCGCGAACCTTCCTTTTATGTGATCGTCAACCTTTCGGAGACTCTTTTCATGATGTGGTTTCTTTTTTTTTTTTTTTTTTTTTTCTCTCTCTCTCTCTCTCGTCTTCTCGCAACTTGTAGAAAAGCCCGACGAAAGGAGAAGGATGCCGGTACAACGGAAGACCCAAAATTGTATCTGGAGGAAGCGGCTCTCGAGAGACAGCTGCCGGAGCTGGATCTGAGAATGCTCGTCGATCTACCACCCGGTCTCGACTACAACGAGTGGCTAGCCTCTCACACGCTCGCACTCTTCGATCACATAAATCTATTTTACGGCACTATATCCGAGTTTTGTACCTCGACGGGATGTCCGGATATGACGGGTCCTGGCTTAAGGCAAGCGTTTATATATTTTAATCATTTATTTTTACGATATGCCGTGGATGTGAATTTTTAATACAGAACAAAAAAAAAAAATTAAGAGAAACAAAAATAGCCCAATGCGCGTGTTTTCCAATGGCGAGCAATCATTTTTTTTTTTTTTTTTCGTTGCGAACGTAGTATTGGACATCATGACGAGATTTTGCGTAATTTTTTTTTCGTCCAATTTTACCTCGGACGCTCTTTGAATATAATTTTCTTGAAATATGAAATTTTTGTGGGGAAAAAATCAATTCTGACAATTTGCATCGACGATAATTTTCTTGCTCGATTTTTCAGCATTCGTGTAAATTAATTTTTCCATTATTGAATTATTAATGTTTCGATTGATGCCGCAGAACGTATTTGTGGTTCGATGAAAAAGGAAAGAAAACGAGAGTGGCTGCGCCTCAGTACATAGATTACGTCATGACGTTTATCCAGCGCACCGTCAGCGACGAGACTATATTTCCCACGAAATATGGTAAGTTCAATGGGACTAATTTTATACAAATTTTTTTTTCATGATTTTTCGTATGCTGATTTTATAAGAAAATATGTATTTTACGCGAGGCAGAAGGTTGGCCAGAATTCAATGAAAAGTGAGAAAAATTGTCAAAAGTCATTCATCCGATGTCGAATTTTTAAATATCCCGGAATGGGCTTTTATTTTATTCTTTTTTTTTATTTCTATCGCTCGAAAAATACTTGAAAAAAAAATATATATATATATATCCAATCTTACTCCAAAATATAGTCAAGATTTTTTCATACAAATACTCGACGGAGGATATTTGGCATTTTTTTTTTTTTTTTCATTTTCATACTCACTTTCAGGTTTCGTCTTCTAATTTCAATAATTTTTTTTTTTTCTGATATGTGAAAAGTACATTCGAAGCATAAACTGTCGTTGAATCAAATTTTTTGTTTCGTTTTAATTTCATTTAATTGAAATTTTCATTTTAATTTTAAATCCAACTTTTTATATGACATTTGGTTGGAATTAACTGACGAGCTTTTTTTTTCTCAATTTCCCAATCTGTGCTTAAACACGAAATTAGGACAGATTTTTTTTATTCAAAGCATAAATTCCCTTAGTCATATAAATTTCGATAATAAATTTTTAATAATAAATTCAGCTAATCGTTGTTTATGTTGTTCGTTTTTTTTTTTTTTTCCTTTCTTTCGTAAAGCAAACGAGTTTCCAAGTTCGTTCGAGTCGATAGTGCGTAAGATCCTGCGGCTACTTTACCATGTAGTGGCGCACATTTACCACTGCCACTTCAGAGAGGTGGCACTATTGGGGCTACACGCTCACCTCAATTGTGTCTTCGCTCATCTCACGCTTCTTAATCAACGCTTCAACCTTATCGATCCCAAGGAAACCGAGATTCTCGGCGATCTGGAGGCCGCTCTATTAGGTAAGATTTTTGGCATCCTCAAACTGTCATAAATTATATGGAAATTTATCGATAATTCGTTACAAAAAAAAAACTGACAAAGATCGTCATTAAGAATTGAGCGAGGGACTGTAAAATAAAAAATTAAATTTAAAAAATTGCAAAATAAGAACTCTCAAAATTTTTTTATACATTCAACGATGGTCAAAGATGTGTGTCTGCTCTTCGGGGCATATGCGTTGTCGGTTTGCAAGAATATTTATTTTTGCATCGTCGCAGAGCTTTCTATCGGTGTATCCAAGTATATTCAGCGAGAAATCATTGAAATTATGTTTTAATGCCAAGAATCCAGGCTGCGAAAAATTTTTGCACGAAAATTGATAGGAAATAATATGAAATTCTCATACAATATATTATACGGTATGTGAAATTTTATATACATTTTTGGAGTATAAATCTTGAAATTTGTTGTTTTTTTCTAAGCTTGAAAGTTTAATTTACATGCATAAATTTTCAAGCATGATCGTGCTAAATTTTTTTATTTAAAAACAATAAATTTACATTGAATGTTGCAAGTACGTTCGAAATATTTAGAAAATTATTGCAAAAGAATTTTCAATAGTTCAAAAAAACTTACTAATTTTCATTTTTATTTGTATTAGCAGTGATTATGCTAATTTGCCCAATTTAAGAGATCCACGTATTTCGTTCGAAATCATTTTTTTTTTCCAAATCAACTTATATTCGACTAACAAAATTTTTATTCAACTACTCGACTCACGATATCGTAAAATATCTGCAAGAACATGTAACATTTTGTCGAAAAAAAAAATATATATATACATATTCCATCTCATATATTATACACATATATATATATGAGATATTCCATACCAAATCGAACGCTCAAAAACTCGAGCCCTCTCGATCAATCTGAGACATTTCTATTTTTTTAGAGTTAAAAAATGGCGATGACTTGATTTTTTTCCGTTACCCACTGGGCGTGAGAAAAAATTTCGAAAAAGCTACGCATCGCTGTAACTTGTACAAATATCGGTGCTTAAGAAAAAAAAATCATTAAAACATAGTTCCCATTCTTTGGTGAACTTTCAAACACAGTTTTGACAATTAGCAAAACAATGGAAATTCGGTGAGTTATCATGAAAAGTATAGAAAAATATTTTGCTTTTTTAGGCAAGTATGTCATGATGAATTTTGCTGAAAATTTCACAGAATTTCTCGTTTGTGCGGAAGCAGAAAATATTTTTTTCCTGATAGGCCAAGCTAATGTAAAACTTTGATCATTTTTCTTTTGGCCGAAAATTTCATCACGACGTACTTTCCAAAAAAAAAATCTTTTCGTCTACCTCTCACGATAACTCATTCGGTCTCATTGTTTTGCTAATTGTCAAAATTGTGTTTTAAACTTCTCCAAATATGGAAACTCAATTTTATAAAGATTTTTTCAAAGCTCCGTTATGTGTACAACGTTACAACGATCTCCGTAATTTTTTTGAAATGTTTTTTTCTCACGCCCAGGTAAGGGAAAAAATTTCTGAAAAAAATCAAGTCATCGCCATTTTTTGCCTCTAAAGGAATATACCAAAGTCTCGGATTGATCGGGAGGGGTCAAATTTTTGAGCATTCGATTACGCATGGAATGTCTCATATAACATTACGCAATTTTTCCCCAAAGTATACGTCAGCTATAAAAAAAAAAAATATTTTGTTTTTCCTGCGGGGATATACCGCAGTCTTGTTTTTTTTTAAAGAAAATACCCGTCGCCCGTGGCTTATCAGAGACCATCGGAGCAGACACATTTATCTCGAGAGAAGATATATGTAAAAAAATTTTTTAAAATAAAAAAAAATTTCATCACCAATTATCGATTTCAGGTGATTCGACATCGGCGTCTTCGCAAACCCCAGCTGTACCGGAGACTTCGACGGCAACGGCCACCTAGAGTACTACGACGATTTCGAAATAAATCAGAGGTTGCAGTTCCTGAGAGACTAGGATTGGCGATAGGGCGATTTGTTGAATTTTTATTTTTGTTGTTTTCGTTTTTTTTTTTTTTTTCTTTCTTTCTTTCTTTCTTTCGTTTTTTTTTTCCCCAAGTAGCGCGTAATTGTACTGCGCGAGGAGCCGAGCTGTAGTCTCGTCCGAGCCTCAATGGGAGGGACAATTCTGTTGAAACGAGAGAGAAAAGAAGAAGAGGAAGAAAAAAAAAGGAAAAAAAAAAAAACGAAGGAAAAAATAATACGAGAGATGAGAGCAAGTAGTACCTGTACATAGCGAAGTGTGAACAACTAAATGATGTAATTAGGTCCCTCCGTTTGTTGTTTGTGAGATTGTACATAATTTATTAAATGGTATAAGATATACAAGAGAGAGAGAGAGAGAGAGAGAGAGAGAGAGAGAGAGAGAGAGAGAGAGAGAGAGAGAGAGAGAGAGAGAGAGAGAGAGAGAGAGAGAGAGAGGAGAGAGAGAGAACGGAAGAGAAAGAGAGAGCAAGAGAGACGAGGAATGAACTATTGATTATTATTGACAAAGTTAGTTGCTATAAGAGAGATCAATTTGTTCTGTATACAAAAAAAAAGGAAGAAGAATAAGAAGAAAAAGAAGAAACAATAACGATATTGTAAAGTTAAAATAAAACCAAATATATACCTGGTGTTAATAAACAATTGTCCAAATGCATGCCAAAATCTTGCCGAAGAAAAAAAAAAACCAGCCACGGAAAATGTCAATTTAAAACAAAATTCCACGTTTGGTATTTTCCCATCGATTCGTTATTCTCTCTCTCGATATGGCAAAATACGTGTCCGCGTTCAGGTACATGCAGCGTTTGTCTGATTATTATTGCGATTGATCTCGACGATTCTGAATGCCCGTACGATCGCGGCGATTTCACGCAAAAAAAAGCCAAATGCCTCGGCAATCGGCTCGCAGAGATCGCGAAACGAGGTCGCTATGTTATACAGGAGTATCAGTATCGGCTGAATAATCGCATTGAAGAAAATCGATAGTAACGGCTTGACGAAATAATCGGCGAACAATTGAATTATTCCAACGGTCAATGGCCTCACGATACTGAACAGCACGAATCTCAGTAATTGAAGTATAAAAGCCGTTACGAATGCAATGCCGATGTGAACAGTGCCGAATATCTCGGCCCAGAATCTCGTCGCGGCGTTGTCAGTTTTTTCGGCGCATTTTTCCGTCGCCAGGACAGGCGGTGAATCCGTCGTACGATAATATCTGTTGAGGAAATTTAAGAAAGAAGAAGAAAACGGCCATTTTCTTTTTTTTTTTTTCTTTTTCTTTTTCTTGTGACAATTGTGAGCTAATTTTTGTTTTTTTTTTTTTTTAATTTTTTTAATCAATCTATACCAACGCTGAGTTTCCATGATCGAAGTAATATATGTCGATTCTTTCGGTAATTTCCTCGAGCTCTCGCTTCGCTTCAATGTATTTCTTCGGATCCCCGTCCTCGTCGTTCTCAAATTCGTGATATTTTTTTCTCGGTATGCCTTCCGCAACGTCATCCTCGGCGTATGGCTGAAACATTTTTTGATTAATCGCCAGCCCGATTATCGAGCGATACGCCCACGCGGACGCGTTGATGATTTATTGAATTTTCGAAATTTCGGGGGAAAACGAGAAAAAAAAAAGAAAAAAAAAAAAAAAGTTCCGCGAACAAGCTGCATCATTCGTTGATTCGATATGAGAGCTGTACGAGGATTATGGCGAGGAGAGGACAATGAGATAAGTACATCAATTTATATTCAGCTTGATGCAATTTTTGTCTCCTCGTAGAGAAATTTTTCGACGTGGGAAATTTCGGTGAAGCAAATTGCCAAGTTGAAACTTTTTTTGTAATTTTTTAAAATATTAATATGACTGACGTTCTGGTAAATTATGAAGAAAGCATTGAAAAGTTGGGGAAAAAAATTATCTCCATCATTGCAAAGATTCTTTCGCGCGAAATGAAAAAAAATATTCGACGTTTTGGAAAAATTAAAATTAAGTACGAGATCTCAATGAATGTACATCCGTTGGATCTAACGGAGAGTAAATTATTGCAGCTTGTTCAAGCAAAAGACGTGTAAAAATTTAATTTACTTTCTTAATGAGCATGACTGGTAAAGCCAGTGCATGTTCAACGTTGTCGCTTTGACGTCTGCGAGAAGAAAAAAAAAAAAAAAGAAAAATTGTTCAATGAACCTTCGAATAATGACGATAATGATTCTTTTTGACTTTAACTTCGTAAAATTTGTCCTTTCTTCTCGCGTATTCTCTTCTCGGCCATTTCCAGTTGAATCTGCAAATATTGCTCGTTATATTTTCGCGTTAATTCTCCAAGCAATCGAGAAATGCCCTTTGTCACGACTAAGATACCTTGCTGCATTGCGTTCATCATATTTTTCCGGCAGGACAAATTGTTTTCTGGAACGATTCGGTCTGAGGTGAAATTTTGTTTTTGTTTTTGTTTTTTTTTTTCGTCAATATCGTATAAATAAAATTCTTACACTCTGTAAGCGTGACAGAGACATTGCATGGCTGGCTCGAATTGTGTCGACGGTTGAAACCCTCCTCTCTGCGGTTGATGGTTCGCCGGAGGTGGTTGACCATAATTCGGTGACGAGGCACCTCGTTCCCGTGGCGATGCTGACAATTTTTCATTCGGCTTGCACACACAGTCGTTATCTGGCACGAAAACACACAAATTGAAAGTCTTTAATGTCACTTTTCATTGCTCACGGAGTAGAAATTTCGTGCGAAATAAAGTTTCGTTACTTTCGAGCTTTTCGTGCAAGCAAAATCATTCGAAGTATCAAAATAGTCTTAAATTAATCGTGTTAACTGTTGTATGCTCGAACATTTTTTGTCATCGCTCCAATTTTTTTTTTTTAATTTTCAGCTATGAAGTAAAAACTAACTGAATGAACAGTATCAATACAAACAAAATATATATATATATATATATCCGAATAGAGTCCAAAAGATATCAAAATCTTGTGGACCTCGTTGGGATGCACTTTAATTTCTGCTCTGTGGCAGGCCAAGGGACTGAGACGCTTGATATCGAATCTTAGGACAATCGTTCAAGGGGGTCTCTAAGATTTTAGTAATTTATCGAAAATTCCATACGAAGCTGCCAATTCGAGCTGCTGCAATAATATATTTTTTTTTTTTCTTACACAATATGTAATACAAATATATATGTAACATATATGTAATGTTTAGTTACAAACATGACATTTTTCTAAAAATGCTCTTAAAATTTGAGATCAAACTATCCAGCTGAGGAAAAGAAAAAAGCATACAGATTAGCGTTGCAAATTGATTCTTCGTATATTTTTTTTTTTTTTTGCGTCCGGTTTGGTAAATTCTTAAAATTCTGAAAGTCACTTGCAGAGGATAATATCGCGAATGAGCAAAAAAAAAAATGATGAGCGAGCAATGTGCTAGTTTTAATTTGCAATTTGCCATTTTTTTCTCTCTATCAATCAATTCCCCCTTTTTTTTTTTTTTTTTTTTTTTTGGGATATCCAATTGTGTCGGAGAATTAGTTTGAGTTGAAATACTTGTGTGGACGGGTGGTGGTCTTGTTGAAACATCAGACATTTCCGACGAATTTATAATCGAACTAACGTCAGTGGCCATAGAAGACACGTTCGAGGGTTCTGACGTCTCCAAGCATGGGCATCCCTGCTCCTCGATGGTCATCACAATTAAAAAAAAATAAAGAAAAAAATTTTATAAAAAGAAAAGATAAAATAACACCACGTGGGGTGAAAGGTAAGTTAAAACTGAAAATAAATCAACGTCAACGACGAACACAAACGCATCTTCTGTCAAATCTGTGACAGAAGTGAGAATAATATGCAGTCACGTTTCGCATGTTTTTCCCAAAAGTTTAGACAATCTCATAATTGACGTACTGGATTTTTTTTTTTCGATTAATTATTCTTAGAATTTAATCGTCAAACACGAACCATTTATTAATTTTCATTTACATGAGGATTCGAGTATGTTTTTCTTTTTTTTCTTGTTTGTTTTTGCTTTACAATCTCAACACATCGTTTTCGTTCCAGTTAACTTTCTTTTTTTTTCTTCTTCTCTAGCACACAATGTACACCGATGAGTCTCGAAGTTAATACAGAATTGCTTGAAAATTTTGTTTTTTTTTTTTTTCTCAACAATGCGCCGAAATTTTATAACACAGCGATTGAAATTCTACAATCTCGAGATTTTTCATAATTACGTTTATTTACGCGCCAGGCGCGAAGCGATGACGTAATACGTGTGTTCATAAAAGCCATTGTGAAGCGCCAATATAACGCTTCAGTTGTATTCCTAACAATTGCTCGTGATGTGTCGTAAAATAATAATTATTTTTTTTTGTTTTTATAATTCATAATTTTTAATGCTTCTACGTGGCGCTTTCTACAAATAAAAAAAAAATCACAGTGCATCTTACACACGATATATATAGTTAGCTCTCGTTCATAGCTTATTCTTATTTTCGTATTGAAAAAAAAATACACACACACACACACACATTTTTCACACATTTTCATATCGAATGGAGAATTTTTTCTTTTCGTATCTATTGAAATATCGATATTTACGAATGAATCGAGGGAAAAGAAAAATGTTGCAAAAATTTTGCACGTTTATTAGAAATGTAAATGACGAATATCTCCGGTCGTCGGCCGTTTCGCGTTATCACGTCGATACGAGATTTCTCATTTATGGCATACGTGTTACATCGGACTAGAAAAAAATTGAAAGAAAAAAATATAAATAAATAAACGTATGGAATTTTCGTTCCAACGAATATTATTCGCCAGTGGTTCGAGGGCTTGTTTGGCTTATTAAGTAGAGAGCATCAACTGTGAACAATATTTTCGTCAATATACTCATAAGGTATTGCGAACAAGATTTGTTTTTTTCATTTTTTTTTTTTTTTCGAATTCTCGAACCACAGGCATTTGATTTAATCCGTAGTAGTAGCGGTCAGTACTGACACGTTTTTTTCTTCTTCTTTCTTCTTTTTCTTCTTTCAATGTTTAACACTGAACATTGAGAGAGCGCGAGAGACTTTTTTTGCTACGTCTAATTTATTTACGGAAGCTGTGTGGTCATGTAATAGACATTGCCATTGTTATTATATTTATATATTAGGATGACTCGGAAAAAAAAACTTTCTTTTTTCCTCTCCCATCAGCTCAAACTCGAGCTTTAAATGACACGCAGAAAATTTGACCTATCGGTAAATATGCCAGGTGAGCGCATTAAATGTAAAAATATGCACTTGCCAATATATTTTCAGGCAGTACGATCTGTTCGTCAAACGTAGAGTACATTTTGCCTCAGTTTCAAGTCATACCATTAAACTTCCGGTTATATTCTTACAGAAGATATTTTCGTGCCTCGGAAGATGTCCAAGCGTTACATAGATTTTCTATTCATCCTTGAATTTTGCGCGTGTAACTTGTTTTATAGCATTTATATCATCGTTATTGGAACATGTGAGTTTCGGATAAAATGAAAAAAAAAACCGGTCAGGCTTTATCTATTTATATATTTGTTTGAATAATTTGAAAAAAAAAAATTTTCGATATCGCATATTTTTTTTCTTGATGTTTCGCCGCCTATTTTAGAGGGAAAAAAGTTCGTAGACATTCGTCACTAGCATCAACGATTTTGTAGCTATGCATTTTTTTAAATCTGACATTTTCGTTTTTTTTTTCTCGTCTGCAGCCGAATGGCTGATGTGATTTGTAAGATTTTAAACGAAAGTTGTCTTGCTCAATATAATATGTAAACACAGGTTCAAATATTTCATTACAATTTTACCAATTGTCGATTTAGCAATACTTTAAAGCGAAGAGTTAGGATAAAAATATAATTTTGTTAAAGAATATAATTCTTGTTTAACAAAAAATGAAAAGCAAACGTAGTATCTCTTACAAATCGCCGAGCATCATTGAAATTAGTATCTAACCGCCAACATTATAATTTTAACCGTAATTATATCTGGTTTTATTGTGTTTTTTCAAATTTTGAATGTCCGATTTTAGAAAATTCATAGCTAGAAAGTCATTGATGCTAGTGACAAATGTCTGCGAACCTCTAAAATAGGCGAACATCGAGAAAAAAAATATATACGATATCGAAAATTATTTTTTTCAAATTATTTGAACGAATATAAATAAAGCCTGACCGGTTTTTTTACGTGGCATCGGAAACTCAAATGTTCCACTAACGATGATAAATTCTATAAGACAAGTTACATACGGAAAATTCGAGGGTGAATAGAAAATCTATGTAACGCTTGGACACCCCCTAAAGCAGGAAAATTTCTTCTTTAAGAATATAACCGGAAGGTTGGGGATATGACTTGGAACTGTGGCAAAATATACTCTACGTTTGACGAACAGATCGTACTACCTGAAAGGACATTGATAAGTGCAAATTCTCATCTTTACTGCTCTCATCATGCACATTTACCGATAGGTCAAATTTTCTACGTCTCATTTTAAATGTGAAATCGAAAACTCAACTGCGCGACTTCTTAGGATTTTTTGCCGGTTCTCAAACGATTCATGATGTGATTTAGGATCGCAAACTTGAGTTTCGACTGGTGGGAGAGAAAAAAAAAGTTTTTTTCCGAGTCACCTTAGTATGTATGTATATCAGGGTGGTCGTTGATTTTTAATTATATACTATCCACCCCTGAAATCGATAGATAATGATGAGAAAACAATGTCTGAATTATTTCAGATTTTTAGCTTGATTGGAAAGGATGCTAAAAATCGATTTGAAAGTGGAAAACAAAAGTTTTACTGGAAAAAAACCCTCAACTTTCGAGTAAAAAAAAAAAAAAAAAGAAAACTATTCTTGAATCAATTTGATTTGTTCAGAAAGTAATAGTATTTTTTAACTCGAAAATTGAATTAATTTCGAATTAATTTGATTCGTTCATTAAATAAATTGTTTTCATTTTTTTTTTACTCGAAAATTGAGAAAAAATTTTTCCAGAAAAAGTTTTATAGAATTTTTTGGAAGAGAACTACTCTTTTATAATCTGATCAAATCGATTCAAAAGTATCTTTTTTTTATAAATCGAAAATTGACAAATTTCTTTCTTCACTAAAAACGTTTTTGTCCAATTTTAAATCAATTTCGGCACGCTTTTTAATCAAGCTAAAAATCTAAAATAATTTACGCATTTTTTTCTCATAATTATCTATCGATTCAAGGGGTGGCAAGTACATGTTAAAAATTAACGACCACCCTAATGTATAGATATATATATAAAAGACACGCAAGGATGACCGATTACTTACTTAAAATTAAGTGTTATACAAATAGGAAATTTTTGTTTTTATTGCTAATGTGTATATAATTTACAACGTTATATCGCGCTTTTATCGTTTAACCGAATGTCCAAAAAAATGATGTTTGCGATTGGATTTTGACTGTTGTAACGAGATAAAGAATCTCAACAGCTCAGTATCGTCTGTATATGAAATTATTCAAAAACGTTGGAATGTTAATAGAACGAGGTACAAGACTGTTGGAGCTGATAAAGTATCGAAACGATGCGAGATGAAAAGTAATGCAATGTACGAAATTCATGAAAATATAGAATTCAATGAATAATGCGTGTTAAAAAAAATACCTGAGGTATAATAACAATAACAATAATAATAATAAGAAGAAGATATTTCGTATAAAACCGACTCGATTACCAGCTATGGTATATCACATTTATTCTGTACATAATTATGTGCGTAAAAAATAATAACGTGTAATACGGATTATAAAAAAAAAAAAAAAAAAAAAGAAAAACAATGGCGGATAAAATAGTATATGTACAAATTATCATGAAGTAATCTTTTCATATAATCGATAAATGACATTTGTCAAGTGACAATTTCCCGGGCGCGATATCACATCAAGTTGCGAATCGAACAGCAACGTCGATTTTATCTACCTGGTAGAGTAGTAAAAGAAAAAAAAAAAAAAAAAAAGGAAAGATGAAACCGTGTCTAAATCGCAGATTGCGATAGTGAAAAAAAAAAAAATTACGAGGACGATACGATTATCGAGCTTTTGATTTCGGTCGTGGATTTTTTTTTTTTGCTTCTCAAATATCCTTCGCTGAAGTTTTTCATGAAAGTGCTTTTCGTTTTTTTGTTTTTTGTTTTGTCGGTGCGTCGTTTTGCACGAAGTTGGATATGCATATTCACGAGAATAAGGAGAAAAAAATTAAAATAAAAATAAAGTTAGCAGTCTCTTCGTAACGAAATTCGGTTCTTGGAATCCCTACAGAGTATTGAGCGTCTCAGTGTAATTGGAATATGAAATTTGGACGCCTGAATTTCTCCGATCGATAGATTTTTCAACGTCCCACGCGTGAGATCCCCCCCCACATTACCAAAGAAATATCTTTTGCTTCACGCGACGCAAACTCTTTGGATAGCATATTGAAAAAAAAAAAATAAATAAAGAAAAAAAAAAACAATGACGCCGCGTCAAAGAGTGATATGGTGTTTCAGCATCTGGTGGCTACGTTAAATCATAAATTACAACGCGTTTAATGGACTCTTCAATGATAATTAAAATCCCTAGACATACTGAAAGTTGTCTTTCCCCGTGAGCAGAGGTAGCTTCTCGACGCTCTCCTTAAGATCGAAACTGTGAAGCCAGTCCGAGCTGGGCTTTGCTTTGACTCCGCAAAAGCTCAAGCTGCAAAAATCTGCCAAATTCTGTAGCGCGCCGCGATGAAATGGATTGCCTTGCTTGAAGTGTTCGTAACGTCCGGCGTTCAGACGCTCGTTCGTAGTCATGCCCAGCACCATTATCTGCAATAAATAAATGAAAGATAAATATTTCATTCGTGCAATAAATAAATGAAAGATAAATATTCTATTCATGCAATAAATAAATGAAAGATAAATATTTCATTCATGTACTAAGTAAATGAAAGATAAATATTTAATTCGTGCAATAAATAAATGAAAGATAAATATTTTATTCATGCAATAAATAAATGAAAGATAAATATTTTATTTATGCAATAAATAAATGAAAGATAAATATTTTATTCATGCAATAAATAAATGAAAGATAAATATTTTATTTATGCGATAAATAAATGAAAGATAAATATTTTATTTATGCAATAAATTAATGAAAGATAAATATTTTATTCATGCAATAAATAAATGAAAGATAAATATTTAATTCGTGCAATAAATAAATGAAAGATAAATATTTCATTTATGCAATAAATAAATGAAAGATAAATATTTCATTCATGCAATAAATAAATGAAAGATAAATATTTTATTTATGCAATAAATAAATGAAAGATAAATATTTAATTCGTGCAATAAATAAATGAAAGATAAATATTTCATTTATGCAATAAATAAATGAAAGATAAATATTTCATTCATGCAATAAATAAATGAAAGATAAATATTTTATTTATGCAATAAATAAATGAAAGATAAATGCTTTATTCATGCAATAAATAAATGAAAGATAAATATTTCATTCATGCAATAAATAAATGAAAGATAAATATTTTATTCATGCAATAAATAAATGAAAGATAAATATTTTATTCGTGCAATAAATAAATGAAAGATAAATATTTTATTCGTGCAATAAATAAATGAAAGATAAATATTTTATTCATGCGATAAATAAATGAAAGATAAATATTTTATTCGTGCAATAAATAAATGAAAGATAAATATTTCATTCGATTTGAAAATTCTTGATGTTACACCTCGAACGATTTATAAAAAAAAAATTTTTTTTTTTTTAAATAAAACGTGGCAGGTTTCATTGAGCCGAACAACTTTTGTATTTATGATTTTCATACAATGCGGCATAGTCTTGGAAATAAATAATAAAGAATTTAAAGATAGAAATTCGTGTAACTCGTCGGATGAGATAAATGAAAAAAAAAAAAAAAATATTTAATCGACCTGATAAACAATGTTCAGGGATCTCGCAAGAGACAACGTACTTGATAAGCGTGACAGGCCAGAAGGGAGCCGACCCATAGCGAGTGAAGAGCCGTGTTTACCGTTATCCACATTACCCAGGGATCGCATGTGGCTGCTGAAATCAAATAATTGTCCGCCGTATGACCGTTCGTCAGGTTTGTCCAACACTCGAATTGCCAGTATTGGACACTAGCCGATAAAACAACGATGCACAGCCCGAGAAGTGAGGCAAGGAATCCCAAGAAATATTTGTGATTATGGGAGCCTGAAACAAAACAAAAAAGTATATAATAAAAAAAAAAAAGATTTCGCAAGTATGAAATTTTTGCCGTTAAAATAGAGATCGAAATTTTCCAATTAATACGGGAATTGCTCACCGATGCAGTTGTTTATCCACGGACAGTGATGATCGAAACGTGCCACGCAACGATCACAGGTTGAACAATGTTTTGATCGTATTGGCCTTCTTACCAGGCAACTGGTGCAAAACCATTGTGGCTCAAAACCACCGGTCTCTGCTAATTCTATTATTGTCTAAAATAAAAAAAAAAAATAAAAAAAAAATATATATATATATATATATGTATAACTTGTTGAGTCGAGTCAAAGCTGTGAAAATCGCCAAGACATACGTTCAATTTATCTTCGTGGGTTGCCGATATTACTCCCGGATCGCCGCGCCACGATTTCAAGAAACATATCCAAAGTGGTACCGAACCACCGACCAACAATAGCCAGAGATACCAGGCTGCGTGAATGCCTAACCAAAATATCCACGTGATATATATCCACATCTGTAATTAACATTGTCAAATATTTCACATGCCTCGCACGTATTGCCGATATCGTCCTTAGCGATCACAGTCGATGGTAAAAGACACGAAAAAAAAAAAAAAAAACTACGTAAACGGATGATAATTTCAAAATTATCTATATCATATGATCAATATTTGATAAGATTTATTTTCAATTGCTTCGAAGTATGTGGGTCATCGTTTCGTTATCAAGCGATAAGAATTCTTGCCGTATAAATACCCGAACACCGATATTCTCAATCTTGCGATAAATTTACAAATCGAGTCTCATGAATTCGTTAAAAAGATTGACTCACCTTGGTGGCTAAATAAATCGACATTGGCAGAATGTGAAATAGCCTTTCGTCGAATAGGATATTTTTGGCTAGATAAACGGCGATGTAGAGGGCAAGAAAGGCACCTAGTTTTAGCAGATAATCCATTCCGCATTGAAAAATTATTCCAATTATGTAAAACACTATGAACGGCGTACTGACCATACAGTACCAACGTATTCTCTGCAAGATAAGAACACAAACATTAAAGCACGCTCGATGATGTACTTTTGCCCGTAGAGTCGTGTTTAAAATGTAGTAAGTGTTAAAAAAAAAAAAAATACTCGGATGATTAAAAATTATCCATCTTTTGAAATTTAGTCTATGCATGTATTAGCGTGTACAAAAGTACATTGTGTATCAAGGAGGTAAAGTGGTACTTTTAAGGCCTAGCTCCGTGGTTGCAAACGATATTTTATGCAACACTACAATGTTTTACCGAGCTTTTAGGGCTTGTAGACGAGGAGTACTACTTCGATCCTCGTCCACAGGCCCTAAAAGCCAGGAAAGTATGATAGTATTGTATAAAGAATAATGTATCTCGTTCATAGAAAAATCTGAAGAAGCATTTGCATAAAATTTGCTTCTTTTTGAACTTTTAGGGCATGTTTTCCGAACTTTTAGGCCTTGTAGACGAGGATTACTACTTTGATCCTCGTCCACAGGCCCTAAAATCGAGAAAAGTATGACAGTATTGTATAAAGAATAATGTATCTCGTTCATGGAAATATCTGAAGAAGCAATTGCATAAAATTTGCTAATTTTCGAACACGCCTGCACGTGCCAGTTTGTCAATCGACGATAATTAATTTTTTTTTTTCTTATTTTTCACCGTTTCAAACCAACGGTTACCTTATCCCTGCACCAGGCTCTCGTTCTTCCCTGTCGTTCTCTTATCTCGTGGCTAACTTTGTGACCGAGCCAGGCAGCGCCGATGTGAGGTCCGAGAAGTGTCATCGGTGTCTCGTTTTGAAAATTGGGCACATCGAGCGACGCGCCATGATGAACGAGGGTCGATATTGCCGTATTGTTCTTGGCTATAATGGCCCAGTGCAGCGCCGTATTACCGTGAAGATTGTCCGTCAGGGAATGCGACGCGCCGAGTATCAGCAAAAGGCGCGTCGGATCCAGACTGAAGAGATAGTGAAAGTTCTGACTAATCTTGTACGTAAATCTTGAGCTCTGAGATGAATTAAAACGCGCATTAAATCGTATTCCCGAAGCCCTGTTTACCTATTGACTTTGTAAGCGCTCCACATGAGGGGCGTCATTGCGCTGCGATCGGGAGTATTTGGATTTACGCCTTTGGCAACGAGATACGCGACGATACCCGTATGACCGAACTGAGCAGCCAGATGTATGCACGAGAAACCCTCGGAGTCTCTGAGCGTGGGATCAGCGCCGGCTCTCATCAATATCGCAAACGTCGAAAGATGACCTTGCCTGAAATCGCGGCGAATCATCGTCATTATAGTTCGTGATTGCTCGAAAAAAAAAAAAAAAAAAAAAAAAAAAAAAAAAAAAAAAAACGGATTCTCATTTAGATGAAACTCGAGATCAGACCTAGTGGCCCAGTGCAAAGGAGTCGAAGCTAATTCACCGCCGATCGCATCGACGTTCGCGCCTTTCGCTATGAGATATTTCACAATTTCCTTTCTATTGTTTATAGCTGCCCAGTGTAACAGCGTCACGGTCTCCCCATCCGGCTGATTAACGTCGGCTCCTGCGTCCACCAGCTCCGTGACTCTCTCCAGGGCTCCGTACTGAACGAAATGAGGAAAAAAAAAAAAAAAAAAAACACAAAAATTATCTTCATTTCGCCCAGGAGTGTACCTTGAATCGACGTTGCGTCGCGCTCGCATTACCTGAGTCGCTCTGACTATATCGAAGGAACTGCAGTCCTGCGTAATCGGTCTTGGAACATCTTGATGATGATGCGTACTCTCGTCGGGTTCTCCGGTATTGTCACCCGGACATGCCGCTCTCATCGGTAGGGCGTACATCGTCAAGTCACTAACGCGCGACAAAAGTCAAAAGCTTACCAAAAGAAAAAAAACAGTCGGATCTCGTGCCGTTTCAGCAAATTCATTGAAAAATTCTTGCAAGATGCGACGTAAAAAAAATTGCAAATTTTGGGAAAAAAGCGGATATCGGATTGACTCGAAGCGCTGGGATTACAAGATTCAAATTGTATTCGATTTACTTCCAGCGGAATTCATTTCTTGCAAGTGCGACTAGTCCTTTGCGCAAATAAATGAATAATTAAATATCGGAGGTAGATATTTCGAGTAATGCGCGAGACGCCAGTTTTTAAATCCGTGAATTTGTATTTTGTTATTCGTTCGATGCGCGTGTACATTCGTAACGCTTCGTAACTGATAATTGTACAAGCGGATGTGCTGTCCTGCTCATATTTTCTCGTTTGTTAGGGGAAATGCATGTATAAATATCCCTCTTCGAAAATTATTTCGTGACTGCATTTGGTAAGGGGAGGGTATAATTTTTTTATAGAGAAATTATCTCAAGAAAATTTTGCTGGGTAAAACTTTCTCGCAGGAGCTGCTCAATAGCAGAGGCATATGCGGTAGTAAGAAATTTTTATCCCAGCTGATCTCTCGCACAGAGTAAAAGTCTCACGAGCCGTTAAAAATACTTGGCGGATGAGCAATTTACAAATTAGCGGCGGTCCTGGTTTTGAGAGAATTTTTGATAGCGTAATATAATAAACTGATTGACGTACGTAATGTATCACTGTGCGATGCAAAAAATTTAATCTTCGCATATTTGTCTACAGAGATGCTCCTATTCTCCGTTGCACCTTACACTATTCGTTGGTATACGTTATTGATTAAATTTTTGAGTGTTTAAAGGGAAACAGTGCGAGAACTTTTTATAATACTTTATAGCAAATTATGTCTGAGAATAAAAATCGTTGAATAAATATTCGTGTTCGCATATTCATGCCCGTTACTCGTTACAAGAAAGCTTTCCAGAGAGAAGCGATTAATTTGAGATTCGATGAGTATCAATAATCGTAGGAGTGTGATCCAGCGTGATCCGGTATGTATAGACGAGTCAATTAAATAATACTCGTGATACATCTATATTGTATATCAACGTAAAATGCGCGTCGCGATCGAATCGCGAGAGTTGGAGCGAAGCAGAAACAGCGTGTGACATGGCGAGTGTAAACTTTCGAGCCAATTTTGATCTTGTTTTTTTTAATAATGAAAGACATGAATGAAAATTTTTATACTACCAGAAACGAAGTAGGTTTTAGTACGAAAGGTAGATTCTTACCTCGATCGCAAAATTTCCGTCACCAAAGTTCGCAGTTTTGCATAACGAAGTGTAAAAAAAAAAAAATGATTTATTCTCACTTCTGTCAGCGAAGCCGGATCAACGAGGAAACATGGAAATTACGGGGCATATCGTATAAGGGGTGGGGCGTCGGATACTTTGTATAGGATGGACGCGAGAAGTTGATATATTATGGCAAAATAGCAAAACCGCAAATGAACAGCAGATAACGCTTTGCCTTTGCGTTTTGTACTATACGTTCAAAATTGTATGTTTTTTTTTTTTCGTAAATTTTCTCTGTCGCCACAGTAGGATCACGAAGAAGGCACTAGCCGCAAAAACGATGCGCGCTTGTTCATAATACCCGTATCAACCCGTATATCGTCGCACTCCCCACTTGTTCCCTTTCGATGCTTTTTTTTTCTCTCTCTACATGAAACCTCACGAGAATGGAAAAAGACGATTACCTACGCATCATCGTGTTCGACGCACACTACCGAGGAAAAGCCGCGCACACTGTTCGATCTTTGTGATATTTTTTTTTGTGACAATGCATCAATGCAAGCTTTTTTTTCCCAGAAAACCTTTCGGGAAATCACCGGAGTATAGAAATACTCTGGAACGCCCACCTCTGGTCATAAAAGGGTGCTGAGAGAGAGAGAGAGAGAGAGAGAGAGAGAGAGAGAGAGAGAGAGAGAGAGAGAGACAAACGAAACGTAGGGTCTAGGGTCTCTCTCTCTTTCTCTCTCTGGAGCTGCAGATGAACATATATGTATTCTACGTATACGTTTGTGCGAATGCAATTTTCAATGAATGCAATTAGCAGCATTTGAAAGAAAAAAATAAAAAATACACATCTAACGGTTCTCTTTCCCTTTGCTATGTATCCCCACTCTTGAAATTAACGCTCGGTGTATGCGTTTCAGTTTTTTTTTTCAATTTCAGGGGTTGTTCATCATAACCTCAAAGAGTTTCGGACAAATATTACTCATGGATGATTAATATTTTGGGAAAAATCAAAGAATTAGGCCTTGCACTAGTAAATTCTCGCTTTCCACCTATAAATATATTATGACCATCTATAAAAATGTTTTTGTCCGAAGAATACAAATGCACTCGTGTACCACGTGGTACACTTTTTACATGCTCTTAAGGTGAAATGACACACGAAACAGCTGGCCTCAGTCGGTAAGAAATTCGTTTCTCTATTTTCTCGTTAAGGGTTTACATTTCGGGCTTCCGTCTTTTAACAGAGTGAAAAATGACACTGCTTTTTTTCCGAAATGTCAATCGTTACGGAAAGAATAGGGGAACACGGCAGGATCATCTACCTCTCTCGCATTCAGGGTGGTTTTAGCGTTTCCTTATTTTCTCCGAACTATAGTAATATTTTCGGAAAAAAGAATAGTGGTATCTTCCTCTATATTTAAAAAAAGAACGCAACAAAATGAGGCTTGTCGCTTTTCCAAAATATAAACCGCTTACGAGAAAATTGAGTAACGAGATTCATACCGATCGAGTCATGTATCCATCACACTTTAAGGGCGACACGCGTAACCCTGGCAGTTGGTAACAAAAACTGTAACTTATAAAGTGTCGCGCGCAGCGCGCTTAGAGTACAGATCTCTCTCATTTAGTTGTCGATAATATAGAAAATCAATTCTGCACAACCGATTGATGATAATTTATCACTCTGTATAAAAAAAAAATTCCAATCTCAACGACTATCGGCAATGTTGATTTCTCGTTTGATTTTATTCTAATGAATTCAAAGCAATATCGTACGTTTTTTAAGGCCAATATAGAATTTTACTTCTTTTAACATTCAATTTTTTGTGTGTTTGGTGTACTTTTTGTGTTTTTTTAAAATTTTTTCTAAGCTTGCAATGAAGAGAATTTGTTCAAGAATTGACAGAAGCCCATCGATTTTTTTGACTAATCCATTGCCACAAATATTTTTCTATCTTACTGATACATATGGCAATATCACCCTTCTTTTTTCTATTACCGTCAACTATAATGCACCCTAATTTGTTGATAAGATCTTAAAATTTAGAACTCACTCAACACAATTGGATCGGAGTACTTATCTTAAACTGTAATGCGCAGATCTGGCAAGTACATGCGATTGTTATAAAACAAGATCGCTTGAAATATGAGGTGGACGCGAAGGACATAGGCAGCTCGCCCGAGCCCCAAAGGTGTATGTTACATTCTATTCCGAGATTTTCAAATTACCGGATTATCCCGTGGAAAACTAGCTGGCGTTGCAACTATTTAAGGCGATTAACGTCGTGGACACCGTGATAAGGGAGTGGTTCACACGGTTTTAGCACGATAATCCTGGCAAGCTATTCTCCCTCTTCCTGACTCTCTCTCTCTCTCTTACCCTCCGCTTTTCTTCCACCCGAAGATCTTATAGGACATAGAGGGAGGGTTTTCGAGATGCCCTCCCGACCCTCGACAGGGGGATAAAAAGTCGACGATTTAGTAGCAGCTTGCCGTGACGGCGCCGTGCCGGCGTGCTTGGCTCGGTGGATGCGAATTAGTTAATTCCGAAGAAAGGAAAAAGGGAGAAAAATGGTATGAGAGGGAGCGAGACGGGAGAAAGAGAGAGAGAGAGAGAGAGAGAGAGAGAGAGAGAGAGAGAGAGATCGTTGACCTGAATGATCTACCATTTATCTACCTTCTTGATAACTCTCCAGCAAGTCGCGAGAGACAGTGACTTGTATTATGTTTTTTCGTACTTGAGCAATCTTCCACGGATATTTGCATTCAGTATCCGTTGCCAATTCATCATCGCTTCGATCCTTACTCAGTAGGATCTCGAATGCATAATACGAAAACCAAAAAATAATTAAAAAATATCGAATTCGATAATGAGCTTTTCGGCAATCGTTCGACGGCCCTTGTTGACAACACTTGGATAACTTTTGAAGGTTTCCGATAAATAATGTACAGAAAATCTGCAGTCTTGGTATATAAGATAGGGGTAGTAATGGAGAACTGTGGAGAAGTACACCAATAAATTTTCATCAAGAACGAAATGATATTTCGTTAGGTGTGAATTATCTCGTCGTAGTCCGGAGTAATAATCCATGAACATTAGTCTAGTGGTCTTCAGTTGCGATATAGAGTCTATACGATCGCATAATTCGCAAATATTCTGTCCTGTACGTCTCGAATGGAGGGCATATACATATAGTACATATAGTACATATGGATCGTACACACAGTAACATCGTGTACACCGAGATAGCACAGTAGCATAGTCCCGATGTTGTCATATGTTCGCACCATTATACTACGACTAAGCAATCCAATTTCACACGCACGTACGTATTGTATATATACATGACGGCATTACATTGTCCCAGATTACATTATCACCGAATTCAGTATCGCTTATGGTGAACGTTAATGACCTCCCCCCGGAGCCAATGTGCTCCGCGATCATTGCGTCAATCGGACTAAACTGGGATATCTCTTGCGGCATCGATTATTGCTCGTCGTGTCCCTAGCAGAGGCCTTTTCCCTCACGTTTCGTTATTGCGCGATGATGAAAAAAGCAATAATCACTCGTGCGCTAAGCACGAGCTCTCTCACCTCGTCCATAAGGCTGCAAGAGACACTGTAGACAAATCAAATAGGTAATCTATTCGCTGCGGACACACGTACAAATGAACACTTTCGCGAGCATTATATATATATCTTCGTGGCTCTCTTTCTCTCTTTCTCTATGAATCAAAAGATTTCTTTATCGTGTCTTACGTAGTATATTGTAAGACAAGACATTATAATACGACTTTCATCCCTCTTTCCTCATAATTTCGTTGAGATACAATGACTATACGCGTCATGTTACTGCGCTCAACCGCAAAACCATCGAGTTTCTATTTTGTTCCAATCTGTCTGGAAATAATCCCACAAAGAGTGCTGATCAGTGCGAAACCTCCGGAACGAGAGCGTCCGGTTCAACGTCTCGAGGCTTTTCGTAAATCCTGAGGCGTGAAGCAATATCGAATCGGCGCGATTTCCCAGGTGACATGCCACTATAAGACATCTGAATCTACTTTTGCTCGTCTCGTGATGTCCAAGAGAATATGACTGGTTGATCATCGCTTGCGACAGACAAGCACACACATATATCTCGATGCCATCATGGTA
Source organism: Rhorus exstirpatorius (assembly GCA_963564615.1). Classification (NCBI taxonomy): domain Eukaryota; kingdom Metazoa; phylum Arthropoda; class Insecta; order Hymenoptera; family Ichneumonidae; genus Rhorus; species Rhorus exstirpatorius. The sequence continues at coordinate 52,135,850 of OY751313.1, forward strand.
TCCGATCTCCACCATGGTGGACTTACCGGCTTTCTACGTGTTCGCCTTTAACAAGTTTTCATCGATCTCAAGCTTCGAATTACAAAACTGTCTCGTCGATGTTGCGTTAATATCCTATTTATTTTATCACCGGTTCACGCTCGTCCAGTTTCTCGAGAAAATCTACAGTCAGCGGTGTGCTCGTGGTTAAATAGAATATATAAAGGGTTCATCGCGTCATTAGTTCTCAACGTACAGTCGTGCGGTTATACACGCAGAGAGTTTCCTACGCGTCGAGTAGACAAAACATTTTGCATTATGAGACGAATTGTTGGTGCTTCCGATATCATAATTTTTCTTCTCATCGGAGCGATATCTTGCACTCTCGCTCGACCGTTGGACGAGGAAAAATTCTCAAGTTCATCGAGCCAAGATGATCTCGTTGTCGGATTAGAGTTTCGGGATTTATTTTCGGGCGCAAATTCGCCGGTGAAGAGCATCAATGGCAAGAAACTCATGAAGAACGCTTCCGGTATAAATCGTCTTAATCACATTATATGTCAATTCCAAAAATCAAAATGATGTCATGAAAGTAAATTGAGTTATGGATTTGCTCAGATTGTATTTATACATCTATTAGCGAAACGTTTCTGCAAGAGTATGCTTTTCTTATTAATGTTATTGATGCAAATAATGTAGTCTGGAAAAAACCATCTTGTGTATATACCGATTTTGGTGCAGGGCGAGAAAATCAAGAGGGTGCTTGGCATGGATTTAGGAACAAGATTAATATAAACGATCAAATGTCTCTCTTTATCTCTCTCTCTCACTCTCTCTATCTTTCTCCATCGGCCTGTCAGTGAGGTGGAGGATTAAGTAGGGTCGAAAGGATAATGATAACGATGTTGTTACAGGAAAATCGGATGAGGGTGGGTACTTTAAGACGTACGGTGGTGATGCGGAGGGTGAGAAGGGCTATGAGAAGCAGACGTACAGCAATGGCGATCACGGCTACAAAACCCTCGACACTTTTCACAAGAAGAACGGTGATAACTACGGATTCGAAAAGCATACAGCCTTCGGCAAGGCACGTGATGCTGTCAAGGGTGGTAAACAAGGCAAGAGTGGCGCTTACACGACCAAGGCCAATGGCGATGATGATCACGAGGGAGCAGGTTGGGGACCACTTTTTTTTTCAACTGCATTAAATCATTCGAATACACGAAACGAAAGACATTGCATTTCTTTGTATTTACAGGCACTGCGGCGGACACGTATTACACCGAGGACGGTGGTGATAATGCTGCTTACACGGAGGGTGAAGAGGGTGGAGGCGACGGTAGTGGTGAATCCGCTTCGTACACGGACGGAGGTGACAGCGAACATTACACTGCGGATGACGATGGAGATGCGGCACCGTATACCGATGGTGGCACGGATTCCGGAAATAACGAAAATTCCGATGGTTATAATGAGCACTATTCGAGCGGTGGCGGTGACGAGGGATCTTACGGTTCCCATAGTTCTTACACGTCGGGTGGAGACGGGGATGGCTTCTACGGTGGCGAATATTATTAAAAATAATTCAATATGTATATAGAAAATGTACATATATAAATTTCAGATGATAATAAAATATTTTTCCTGACGATATCGTAAAATGCGATGTTAAAACTTTCGCGATGCTCTATCGTTTTACGTTATACTGAATTGATAAACTTTTTTCGGGAAGCATGATGAGTTTGATTCTTCTGCATGCAATCACGTTTTGTATAAATGTGCCTTCGTGTTGTTATGCAAAGAATGTGGTCCTGCAAAAAAATACAGGGAAGGTATTGTTAACAGTCGCGACACGCTTACGGGTCGCGGCGGTTATAGTAACAAACGTATATAGACCGCGAAGTAACTCAACCGGGGATTCCGTTGTTGCGAGTCTTGACAGACACGACCAGTTACCACCATTAGTTCCGAGAGGCGGGGGTTATATCGGCGAGTTCGCGTAAAGCTGACAGGCGAAGAATTTCGTAGGCGTTTGTTAAAAACTACTTTTAGTCACGCGAGACTCGCGAACGGGGTAGTTACCGTGGCTTGGCTGACAACGGTGATTTTATTTTCTCTTTTTAATTTCAGTCGCATAGCCGGCTGCAAATTATCGTCACGGCTCTTCCACTGTAGATCGCATAGGTATATAGATATAGTTGTTCACTATTATATGGCCATTCCAGATGTGTTGCCATTAGCACCCATTCACCAATGGCTCGTTCACTCACGTTTATACATGTTGCAATTATTTGTAACGAGAAAAGTTTTCTGACATAAAAAACGCGTTTTTCTCGCGTCGCACGATTAAACATCCTCTTAATTGCCGGTGACCATATTTTTCAGCGTAATTGTGGGGTAATGTGGTAAAATTCTTGTCTCACATCATATGCATGTATGTATATTTATGCGACAAAACTTTTTCCGGATATTTATTGCTCGTGCAAGGTTCGTCAAAAGTATATTTGGAACTCGAGATAGTATGGTTATTCTCTGTTCATTGAAGAAATCAACCTTTCATTTCCATAAAGAACCGGTGTAAATTTTTTTTAAATTTCTGAACCGCAAAATCACTACGTTGCAACAATTTCGGTGCGATTTACCAACTCAACGTTCGACTTGACGTAAATGAAACATTTTTGCTTTGTTCTCTCGCGTCATGCTAATGCATTGATGCATTTTCTTTCTCGTTAGCTGGTGAGTTGAGAGAATTGGCACTCCATTCGTGATGAAGTGAAAGATAAGAATTCGATCTTCCTGAAATAAAGGTTGCGGGTATGTGGTGTAGAGGAGGTGGTTCCAAAACAGATTAATTTAATCGATTCGTCCAAGTGTCAAGAATATATAATATAATACTAACATGTATATAATGTATATATAGTACAGCTTTTCATCACCTCGGCTTAGTTATGCGAAGAGGTACAATCGCAAAGAGGATAATTGAAATGCTTGTGAGCTTCGGCACTCAACAGAAGGACTGACGTAGCTCGTGTTCCAAACGAGTCCTGAATCTCTACTTGGCGATGCACGAACGTCAGTCGATTTGCTCACAAGGCAATCTCTCCGTTCGCAGATGCAAAACGAAGAAGCTCGTCTGTAGCACACGCCACACCTAATCTCATCCCAGATGCGAGTATCCCGAGGTCTCTGTAGATTGAACTTGGCAAAATGTCCGGGCGCGAACAGCCAACCACGTTACCACGATGTTGCAGACAATCCGCGTTCATCATGACTATGAGAGAAGTCTCTCGGTTTGCTGTGGCTTCGAACCGGAGGTCTTCCATCTCCGTTGTAACCATTCCTTTTCTCGATTATGCAGCGCCAACTTGCCGATCGCGTATGCCCATAGCCAATTTTCCCAACCACCGAGACGTTGGCTGTGCCAAATTACATATATCGAGTCTACTGCCATCACAGAGACGGAACGACGGGATGCTTGGTAACATTAGAATAATAACGTTAGAACGCGATTCAATAATAAAATTAGAAAATATTCAGAGTTCTTCGGTCATGGGCGATTTCAACAAGAAAAATCTGGACTTTGATTCCGTAACTATTTGTTTGACTAGAACAAAGCACGCTTCCATTGTCATCGTCAACTGTTTTTTTTTTTAAATTGGATATAACCACCAGAAGCAATACTCCGAATTAATATAGCCACAGCAGTGTAACAATCAATGATTCTCTAAATACGACATTGCCCCAATCTCTCCTTTGCATCTACGGGTTCAGTTCTATCGCATCTCATGTATACATATACAGTGTACTACATGGTATACGGAGCGCATACTGTGTTGAACGTCGATTGTCAAGTGGCACGAGATTCTCAAGATTTGCATTGCGGCGATCGTAGCAAGTATATATTAGTTAGTGTTCGAAAAGCCCTTCAGAAGGAAACGCGCGGGTTTTGATTCTAGAAACTGGCAAAGCCAGGAGAATACGAGGTAGCATCGTGTACGTTTCAATTGATGACTGTTCAGTTCACTCTCGAATAGTTCGACGCCGGTCCTTTAACGATGACATTCGCTCTGAGAGGTTGCTTGCGTGTCGACCGATCGTCCTTCCTTCGCTCAAGTACTATAGAATACATATCAGCACAGCAATGTAACACACCTACTAGCTTTGTGTGTAAATTGGGGGAGGTAGGTTACGTCGAGGACTTAACTATGATGAGGAGCGATAAGCTCGGGGGAGCGTTAGGTCTTTGGATTCAATTTTACGTATAGCACCAGAGTTAGAGAAATACGACAGGGTTAGGTACCTGCTGTGTTTGAATCGAGATTATGTGTTTCATGGGATGAAATACATCCTTCGGTATCGCAAAGCCCGACCCGGTTCGATATGCGCTACATGCCCTCATACTCTATTATGCCCTATTCCTCAAGTACCTCGTATCCTGCTATGGCATATTTGAGAAACATGCGCCCTATCCTTTATCATGATAGTTTTCAATGGTGAACGGTCCACTAGATAATGCGTTAATATTTCATGGTCGAGGGATCATTGAGGCAGATGGGACGTCGATATATTCGAGAAAGTGCTACTATTCCGAGAAACTCGCCCCCACTCTCTGTTGGTGGACTACGTAGCGTGATGTTGCTCTCGATCTGACGCGAAGGGGGTGTAGCGCGGCTGGAAAGTTTGACGGGGAGAAGTAAATACTATGGTGACGGTGAGCCCGGAAATTTATAGCTAGGACGTAAGCATATTTAAATGTGGCGATAGGTACGGTTTCGTGATCAGTCCGTTTATCGAGGTTGAACGAGATGGTAGACGCTACAAGGCATTCATTGACCGTTATATTTTTCCTGTATTTCTCGTTATCGTTATGCCTCGCGCGAGACACGAGAAGTCCCAAAGACGTTGGCATTGCCGAAATTCGAGACGATGAGGCACACCTTTCGGAAATAATCGATACAGACCTGTTACCTGCGGCAACTAAGCATCACGGTCATCATTCCGAATCCGGTGGTGGTCACAAGCATCATTCGGGTCACCACGAGGAACATGGTGAAAAAGGTGAAAAGGGCTATAAGAGTAAGCATCATCATGACAAGGGAGATCATGGCAAGCATGGAAAAGAGCATCATGTCGGACATGACGAGGAACACGGCGGTCACAAAAAGAAACATCACGACGAGGCCGAGAAATACAGTGAACATCACGAGGGCGAGAAGGGTCACAAGGGTGGAAAGTTCGGTGAAAAGAAAGGTCACAAGAAGGGTCACAAGACCAAGGGTTATCACAACAAATTTCACAAGGATGAGTATCACAAAGAGCACAAATTTTACGACGATTATCATAAAGGTGGACATCACAGCAAACACGGTGATTTTCATGGTCATCATGAGAAGAAGGAAGGCGGTCACAAGAAGGGGGGTCATCACCATTCTGGCTATCATGATGATCATCACGGCAAAAAGGGTCATATCTCGAAGGGACATCACGATGCGGATCACAAAGGACATAATGGAAAACATGGCCACGAGGTTCATCATTCGCATCACGACGCGTACGGCAAGAAGGGCGGTCATAAAGACGCTAAAAAATACGGCTTTAGCAAAGGACACAAAGGCTAGGGAACCAATATGGGTGTTTTGTTGAAAAATTTCCATCACGAAGCGTTTAAAAAATAATTTTGCATATATACGCTTATTGCTAATTTTGTCATGTACATACGTCTGTGGAGTAATTTATAATCGCTACAATTAGATGTTAAGAAAAAAAAGACTTGTACATTGAAGAATATATTTTATTACTTTATTTGCGTATTAATTTTTTCTTCCAAATGATAGAGATACGAGGATAAATGTATGTCTATTGGAGAATGTTTTTGTATTCTTTGAATGTTTTTGTATTATTAGCTCACTATCGCAATATGCTTGTAATAACGTATTTTACGTTGTAGCCGACGAGTGAACATCATCGACGTCATTATCAATAGACGAATCCCAATATGTGCTCAATATATTTTAGCAAATCGATAAGATTTCGAGCCGTACACTGCTGGGCGATATATTAAATTGCTACCGGAGTTGAATCGCGTTTTATTAGTTGCCTACGATGGATCTACTGAGGCGAGATGCTGATTCGCATTTGCAAGCGGAAGATTGTGGATTTTGGAGAATAAAGATTTCGAGATTTGTTTCAGTATTTTTACGATTGGCCTTCGATTCTTCTATTGCTCGGTCTTTCCACATCGTCTATGTCGTCTTGTTTCATTTTTATCGGCTCTCCGGCAATGATTTCCCATTCTCCTTCACGGCCATTCTAACATATTTCCCGAAATAGCTCGATAACTTTTCTGCTTCTCTAAAGTATGTTAGTACTTTGAAAATTTGCTCACCGCAATAAAAACACATTCAATATGATTTTGCTTATCTAAACGACTAAAGAATTATTGCATGTCGGCTTATTGGTCCGCTGATTTTATGCTGCGAAAGACTAGAGTTTTTCTTGCTCGATTATTATACTTTCGCGGATCGGCCATCTGATTCATCGTTTGATCCTGCCTTTAATGCAGCCTGTCATTTGAAGAAGAAAAATAAACGTGGTTGACTCGATCGGAAAAGGATCATGAAAAATAATGAGGGCTCCATAAAAATGCTACGATCTTATTAAATCTTACATAGTAGTTCTTAATCAATTGTTCATCCTATTTTAGAAAGAATAATTTTAATATACTCGACGCAATTTTAGAGTTCATGAACTTTATTAAATTAAATTAAATTCCTTGTTCTGCCTGCTTTTACTGACGCATTTCGCGGTTGGTGCTCCACGTAGATGTACTTCCGCAATCTCATTAGCCTCCTCTATATATTAACCTCCTCTATGGCTGCTCCCTTCTTTGTTCATGCGCTCTTGGCAGTTCGCTTTGTGCCAAATCGCAAAGAGCTCTCTCTCTCTCTCTCTCTCTCTCTCTCTCTCTCTCTCTCTCTCTCTCTCTCTCTCTCTCTCTCTCTCTCTCTCTCTCTCTCTCTCTCTCTCTCTCTCTCTCTCTCTCTCTCTCCAGGAAGTGAGTTTTTATTACTTCATTATCGAATTGACCTATTCAACACCTATGTTACTTCTATTTTTTTGTCGACATCATTTATTCGCATTTCGTTCATTCTGCATACTCTACATGAATACACGTGAAACTTCAACACAGGCACCATGCTTCATCGACGTGTTTATTCCCCGCGTATGTCATTATCCGTTTATCCGTCTCCCAAGCCTGGGAATTGGTGATTACACTGCAGTTCATTGCAGTATCGCATGCACTTTTCCCGAATACACCGGGAAATAGGGGAGGGTAGGGGATCTATACGTGCTCGAATTTCAAGCCCTTTCTTTCACGAGCCACACTCCAATTACATTAATTACACTAGAGCCAGACTACGGTCGTAGTATATACGCGCCCTACACTCACGGCGCGAACAATGAGGTTGTTATTTCCCCGTAGCCTACAAATGTTTACACGTCTCTCGTGATTTTAGAGAACACTGGAGTTCGTGTGCCATTCGTATATACATACGTATAGGCGATATGCACTGCTATGCTTTGGTCTGGCTCACACCGCCACTTGCACTATTCGTATGGCTATAGAATCGACAGAGCCAATTATTTTTTAAGTGGGAAATAACACCCACGTAAAGGAAATAAAAGTCACAAGATTTTATTTTATGAAAAAAATTGTTCTAAGTTACCATTGACTTTGGGTAAGTGCATGAGGACCATTCGAATATAAAAACAGTTGAAATGATTAAAAAAAAAAATTCGAAATAATTTTTTCTTCACGAAGACGAACTTTCGAACTTTCGAAGCAAAAAAAGTTTCGAAAAAAAACCATCACTTATACTTTTTGTACATACTACTATGATCATTTAACATAATTATCGTTTTATGCAAAATAAAAATGTTAAAAGCTTATAAAGATAATTATTTCGATGAAAAAGTATTTTTAATGTTTTTCTTATTCGAAAAGTGCTCCGAGTTTCGTCCGAGATATTTTCCTGGTGGAGACTGCGGGTCAATCACACGATTGAACTTTTACGCTCTTCCCTATTACAGTGAGATTGAGGATAAAAAAAATCCATTCACTCGATGCATCATCGGCGGTATTGAATCGCTGAAGAAAAGTTACTCCACTTTTTTACATCTCCGCCACGCTTGTTATTTCTGAATGATCGATCGTGGTTATGCAACTCGATTTGAGAGAACCACGATACACTTGGGTTTTGTTACATGATAATGGAACTGAAGCGCTGTAAGAAGATTGAGAGAGTTCGATCGTTTTTTAGGGTATATATAATAGTTGGAACTCTCGTTGGGGTCTCCGTAAAGTATTGCCAGTCGGGAATCGTGCCACATGGCTGATCTTCCGCGAGGTGATTGAGTCACTGCAGGAAGGAAGTCACACCAATGTATAAATGAGCAGGCCAACAAGAATTTTCCCGCGCCTGGAGAGGGCTGATGGGGTGGGGGGGACTCGAGCGTTTGCGTAAAATTCATATAAATATGGTGTAAGCAGAAATTTATTAAACATTCCACCATGGAAGTCGGGAAACCGAGAATGGGTTCATCTAATCTGGCGAGAAAATTCGCTCTCTTATTTCTCTTTCTTGTCATATTTATTGGACAACTTGTAGAAAAGAGCGAAGGAAAGCATGATGTCAGCACGGAATCGAAGATTTCGGGCATGAGCTATTCAGGTCTTGAAAAGATACGATATCGACGAAATTCGAATGTCGAGGATGGCACTCTCGATCTTGAAGCAGCCGCGAGTGGCAAAGGTCATCATTCGGAATCCGGTGGTGGTCACAAGCATCATTCCGATCATCACGAGGAACATGGTGAGAAAGGCGAGAAAGGCTACAAGAATTATCATCATCACGACAAAGGGGATCATGGCAAGCACGGGAAAGAGCATCATGCAGGGCATCATGAGGAGCACGGTGGACACAAAAAGAAGCATCACGATGAGGCTGGTAAGCACAGTGAGCATCATGAGGATGAGAAGAGCCATAAGGGTGGTAAGTTTGGTGAGAAAAAGGGTCATAAGAAGGGACAGAAGACGAGCGGTTATCATCACAAGGCTCACAAGGACGAGTATCACAAGGAGCACAAGTTTTACGACGATTACCACAAGGGTGGACATCACGATAAGCATGGGCATCATCATGGACATCACGGTAGCAAAGATGGCCATCATAAAAAGGGTGATAGTCATCATTCCGGTTACGAGGACGATCACCATGGCAAGAAGGGACACAACAAGAAAGGACACCATGACGAGGAACACAAAGGACATGATGGCAAACACGGTCACGAGAGTCATCATTCTCATCACGATGACTACGGAAAGAAAGGCGAACATCATGACGGCAAGAAGTGGGGATTCAGTCATGGAAAACATTAAAATTGTTTTAAATAGTGCCAAAAGACGCGTTCTTGTCCAGTTCGTAACTTTAATACGCCTGTTCGCATTGTTTTTTGTATTCAATGAATAAAATTATAGATATTATCGAAACAATCATCTCTTTCACAGGATTACTTTTGCTTTTAATTAATTGCTCGCGCGCGCGTACTTCGGATGCGGCAGCTGTTCGGATGCCTTGGGCTAATATAATTTAATACAAATGCAAATTGCGGGTGTAACAATCTTTTCATTCATAACTCAAACGAAGGATCCTCAAAAAGATTTTTGTTATTGGATTTGAGGAGAATCACTGTAAGGATTCATGTTGAAGTAAAAGGATTTTATTGGAGTGAAAGAAGCATAAATTAAAACTGCGGATTACGAACTTGCATGTTGATTTTTCATTATTTTATCGACCTCACAAACATATCTTCACGAGGAAATTTTCTGATTTGCAGGGATTTTTTTCATCGTTAAGACGCCTTTGGATTCTTTCGAAGCATGAGTGGTCCCTTTAGTGTTTCTTGCGATTCTCTTCATTAGCAAGTAATCATACAAATTGAATATTATATTTGCTCGATAAACGCAGCAAGCAACGAACAGCTGAACATTCGTGAATTTTCACCAATTTTATTGCGGCCTATACATTATATACTATATATTTGGCACATGGATTTTGTGGCTTGCCAAGTACGCAATCGAAGGCCATAGCTGTTTTTGCTGAGTGCTCCGTCATTGTACAATAAGAAGACGAGTTGATCCCGGAACATCTCTGTCGTAGACTACGCTGATACCATCCTGAAGCAACAAAGATATTTTGGACTAGCACTCTTCGTTCAATTTGCAAACAATATTCAGACTCTCGCCTCTCTGTCAACGCGAAATGGAATTATTTTCGTTATTCGCGATATTTTTTCATACAGTTTCAACTTAGACACATCAGATCGAAAATAAATTTCACAAGCCCTGACATTGTTTTATCAATTTTGTGACTAGTGTCGCTTCGCCTCGCCGTAGGGCAAAAATAAGTCATTGGAATCTGTCAAGCCGTATATTGTGACGGAATAATCGCATACGCAGATAATAATAGACAGCGAACAAAAATTCAGACCCTTAGAGATTCATTGTATGTATAGATTATTATTATTATTATTATTATTGTCATTCTTATTATCATCATCATAATTATCATTATTATTATAACAACCCAATGTTTAGCTATCCGTTTGTAACTTCTAAAAGATTTCTCCAACTTTCGCGTCTAATTGTGAACGTTTTTTTTTATCATCGACAGAGCAAGATGCAAAATATGCATATATATACAGATCTTGAAGCAATAAATATCGTATGGCATTGCCTGCGGTGTTTTATAGGCTTTGTCCGTATAGTCTCGGTGCACGAACACATATTTATCGATAGTATGATAGTGCTTTATATACCGTTCTATTGTGGCCTCTCCACGCGAAAATTGATTTCACGCTATTAGCTCGACACCACAGAGAGAGAGAGAGAGAGAGAGAGAGAGAGAGAGAGAGAGAGAGAGAGAGAGAGAGAGAGAGAGAGAGAGCGATCGATGGAGGCTGCTGCTCACGACCAATTTACGCGTTATGGCCGTGTGAACGCGCCTGCACAGCTCCTGATCGTTTAGCATTTAGAACAAAGTGAAATCGCTTTGCCAAGAGAGTGAGAGAGACGGAGAGAAAGGGACCACTATTACTCTATGCACCTTCACAATGATTTAGCCAAGACGCATAGTAGAATTGATGTAACATAATAATCGAGAAGATCCACCGAAAAAGGATCATTTGAGCACCTTGTCACTCGGGAACTAAAACTATATACCTTGACATTCACAGATTTTTCCCAAGGAACTTGTCATACATGTTTGATAACCATCGCACGATGATTGATAGAAATAACATCATCTACAGCACGATGAAAAATTGATTTACTACATATCGATACAATTTAATTTTTATTTCAATAAAATCTTAATAATGTTAGACTTTATGCTATACAATAAAAAATTCCTAATTGCCTAAATTAAATAAATGCAAATTTTTATTTTATGCCTTTTTTTATTTGATGCAAACTTGGCTAAAAACTAATAAGCGTGAATAACTCGGAAAAATTCAACGGTCCATATATACGTGTGTATATCTGTACCATTTTAATTAAAACTATCAACTTTATTCTAAATTATTTAATTCTTTAATTTATATTTCTGTGTGTTAACTCGTCAAACCATGTAAACATGTCGAATATGGTTGACGGAAGCAAAAAAGCAAAGAGCTAAGGCGAATTTTTGAGCTTATGGGTGTAGCAGGGGGTGAGAGAGAGAGAGAGAGAGAGAGAGAGAGAGAGAGAGAGAGAGAGTTTGCAGAAAAGAGGATGCAAAGAAAAAGAAGTGATCTTTTCCCTTATGATTGCATCCGATGTATAGACCATACACCGTATTGGTGGGCACCAGCTGTACCGATTCCCCGACAACGGGAACGATCATCTTTCGTTACTTCTGCCTTTGCATCGTACTAGTACAGACTGTACTACACACATAAAGTCAGTATAGTGTAGAGAAAAGTACTATGCGCCGGGCGTCACGTACATATCATGGATAACGCGACCGACGGCGACGGTGGCCAGTGAAGCTAAGCAGGTTTTTCTTGCACGGTCGCACAAAGTCGTGTGGCGCCAAGGGTGTCGCAACTACATACTTACGGTATATATATATATTTAAATAACCACTACACAACCACCACTGCTACTATACTACTCGACTCATACTACTACCACCACCGACGCTAGTGCTGTAGCTGTACATGTAGCTGGTACATTGCCAGAGTGCCATCGATCTCTTCCATTTCGTCGAAGAAATTGCATACCTACGTATCGCTCGCTATGTTCTACCCCATTTCTATCTCGCACTCCAGCGCTTGTCCGACGCCATGTGTGCGTTAAAGTTTGCACGCCTCGCCCAGCATCCCCCACCTGTCTCTTTGCATCGCTCTCCCGCGATCTCTCTTTCTCTTTCTCCATTTGTACATACATAATATCTGGTATATGCTCTGAACTATGAGGAACTATGTACCCGCACACCACCACCATTACAGACACCATAAAACCATCGCTTATATATACGTTAGTTGTACATATAAAGGCTGTATATATATGTATAAACGACACGGGTGAGTCAGTGCACCACCGTACGGGAAACACTGAATCAATGCATTCGCCCACCGTCACTTCCGGCACGATTTACGCGTTGGCCAGGCCGAGAACCGTAAATCCGAGAGATAAAAATTCACCCCCGAAATCCCCATCCCCAGGCCCCAATGATACGTATACTCTATACCGTGTAGATCTCAACCGTGCAGCAGTCGCTGGTAGAGACTTTGCGCCAGGCAATGGGACGTGGTGATACACACGCAGAACCATCGTTTGACTTTTCGAAGCTCTTATACGTATATATTATCGTGATATTGACACTCTAATAAAGTCCGGAAGAATATACCAGAGAACCATATGATGAATACTTATGTATAAACCCTACGGTATATTATAATAGCTGTAAATATATTCTTTCTATACGAATGAAATGATATAGATACGAATTATTCGTACCAACCGAGAGGGGAATGAATTATTTTGCAAAACTTTTTTGGCAGAAATGCGAAGAGCCTGAAGTGAATGTACTCTCGATGAATTCAATTCCATGATTATATTGCCAAAGAATTTTTTTTTTCGTGGATTGTCAAGGATGTAATATGTAGAATTCATAAGATTTTTCCAGATAAATTTTTACGAAATTTTAAGAGGATCTCCTCGAACCCTATGCATGCGGTGTGTTTGGAATATTCATGGTTTGTTTGCTGCAGTTTGTTCAAATAATCTGTGGTACCCTATCTCCTCTTCTTCTTCATCTTCAGTCCGTTTGACTGAGACCGATATTCACGCAGAGTAACGGGTGATCTAACCTGGACCCAGCAATAAGACTTATACCGGTCATTCATCGCTGAAATTAAATGCGTTGCCTACTTATATCAATTATTTGCTATGCTAAAAGCTAAAAGCTTCAGCAATCGGGATACGTGCAGTGTGCGCATAGCTTGCGGTACTGGGAGAGCGTCATAGTGGGGACGCGTGTGTGAAACGTGCGATAGTGGATATATTTTATCAACAGTGAAGAGTCAAATTGCCTCGTGATTAATTTAGTTTTTATTCTCGAACTTTCTGACGTTAACGTAAAAAATCAATATACAATTTGACGTTTAATGCCCTATAAATTTGAAAATGATTGCATAAATCCATTCTGTGACATGATGAATATACTATGATGATGGTAGAATCGGAATGAAATGAAACCTCAAACACCAAAATGGGATAATAATTGCGTAGGCTATGAGCACACACACACATTCCTAGAGTGGTTTACAGCTGAGAATTTAAAGTCACGTTGTAGCCAATAGAAGATTTTTCAGTAAGCTATCGTCACCAATGTATGATACATAAAAAATTTTTGTCTAAAAAATAATCAACTATAAATATGAGCTATATAATTGGTCTTCAGTTCAACGTTGCGAGAAAAAAATGCTCAATATTGAATGCACAATCTCAATTAAATAAATTGACAATGAATTTAGAAAATAGACGTTTTTTTCAATTCTTTTTTTAAAATTCTTTTATTTCAAATATATTTATATCCGCTGTTGGAAACATATTCACGCAGTCTATTTTGTTATAATTTCGAATATTCAAAAACACGTTTTATCCCGAGGGGGATAAACGCTCTTTCTGAATCTGGCTAAGTGGCGAAACATCATGGAAAAACGGTGCGCCGAAAGGGGTAACGAGTGAAGCAAATGCGAGCATTCATTGACGCGATATAAAATCCGTCGGCTGCCTCTGGGTGCGCACTCTGTTTGTCGATTGCGCAAAAATAAAAGTGAGAGACGACTTTTTTTCCGACGGGAAAATTTGTCCACGCGTACAGTGTGCTAGAGGTGATCGGGCCGAAGCACATATAGCGGTATATGAACGTGCGAGAGGGGAGCTTTCGAGTGTGCCCGCGGCTTTGCTTTGGGCTTTAGAGGGCGCATTTTTGGTCACTTTGACTCATGCTGCATATACGTAAATATATTGTATATAATATACGATGTATATGAGGCAATGTGTGTATGTCAAGTCAGTGAAGACTCGCATTAAAAAAGTAATTTGCGTTATCTATGATATGATTGAATAAAGTTATGAAATACAAAATAATTTATAATTCAATAAAAAAAAATAATCGGTCCAGTAGAAACACATATTCTTTGATCTCGGTACTTGCATGTACTTCAACTTACTTCGGAGAAAATTGCGTAATAAACATTTTCATTTTTGCTGGTATAGTAAGGCGTTATTTGATAATCACGACTGTTGTTTGTTCCATTTTTTATCGCTGCAACTTTAAATAGCTTAAAATGCATACGTTTGTTTTCAAATGGCCAAAGAAAAAATCGCGTCTCGCGTATTTTGAGAATTATGAATTAAATTGGTGTTTTAATTGATATATTTGATTGAAAAATGAACTCCGGGGATGATGGAGCGTTCGGTGCACTACGGAAAACGCAGTGTGAGCCTCAATTAATCTTTGGTTCCAGGATTTGATTTTATTTGTTCATGGAAGCTCAAAATTATCGATGATAAATTACGTATCGTTGATTTGATATGAAATGCCTTATATATACATATATAGGTTATTTCATATAGGTTTATATGGAATAACAGTCGTGGAAGGGTTAACGGCGAGTTGAGTGGCTTGCACGGAGTGCGCGGGACTAGCATCAATAACGATCGGCATGTTTTACGAGCGGAAGCGCAAAAGTATTTATGCCCCCGGTCCATTCGACGAGAACGTTATACGAGCGCACCGATGGCGGAGGAATCGGAGAAGCAGGCCGTGAGGGGTAGAGAATCGCGAAACCCGCACGGGGTTGAACCAACCCTCCTGCCCCCGTCGCTGCCTCTCTCTCTCTCTCTCTCTCTTTCTCTTTCTCTTTCTCTCTTTCTCTCTTTCTCTCTCGGTCTTTTGCCCTTTCCATCCCCGGAAATTGCCGCGAACGCGTAATGGACGTGAACCCCATGCAACCGGTTGCGAAGAACGAGCGAGAGAGCACGCTCAGCGATTTTGCTGACTAACGACACGAATTTGCCGTAGTACATCGTCTCGTACAACTCGACTCGACTCAACGACCACGGCGAGGTTTAAACCACGAGCTTATACTCCCAACTATACCCCGATTTTTCGTGCGATAGTACGAAAAATATATTTATATGTGTATAGAAACGTAGAAAAGAGCGAAACCGTTAATTAGCTTTCTTCAGAATCTTGTACGAGATATAATACAAGCTCGTTTACAAAATTCCGTGCATTACGCCATCCGAGAGATACATACTATCATAGACACATATTGTATGATGACGAGGCCGTTTGAACTTGTAATGTTCTTCACATGAATTCGTATTTGTTCGTGAATTCAATAGTATCGTATTCGAAACAAACGCGCTGACATACTCGCGATCGTCATCAGCAAACGAAACACCGTGCGCGCATACGCATTGACCGTCGTCGCGGCGATCATTATGGATCACTGAAATTGAGAGTCGATCGAAACTACGGAAATGCGTTGACAAGGCGTGATCTCGTGAATATTATGTATTAGGATATTAAAAAAAAGAACGAGCGTGATATACATTTGCGGTAGTCATACGCGTGCATGAATTGGAAAGATTTTTATCCGAGAAAAATCATATGTTTTGAGAAAATAAATTTAAAAAAAGGGCTGCATAAAAAGGTACCCAAAGCAAGCCCTTTTTCCTTCATTCCTCTTTTCTTCTCCTTCCGTGAGCCTACAGTTCACATAAAATTGACTATGCCGAAAATCATACAACGTTGTGTAGAATACCCCATTTTCATATAAATGAAGCACAAAAAAAAGGTATCGGGGTAAAAGGTTTGTGAAAAACGACTCCCAAACTGATGAATCGCAGATTATATAAACAAGCAGACATGATGATATATGAATATGAATACATGAGGTTAAATCGCAGGACAAATGATGATACGTATAGCGTGACTCGGACGAATCAGTCGATCCGATTGAATCACGCACATCAATCATTTTTCCGCCCGTTTTTTTACAAATGTTTCGACAAATTTAAATCTATATATAATGACTGACAGAGAATAAAACTTTTCTGACGATCATACGCCTGTGACTGAATACACACGTTGCTCAATCGCGTGATTGGTCTCTTTCCAGATGTATTCTTGTCGCGTTCGTGACATTTTTCCCATGATATAAGAGTATAATAAACGCGTTATAATGTTTTGCTTCGATTGCGAGCGACGAGGGGAATGGCTTTGACACCGCGGAAATACAACGTTAAAATTCAACGACCTGCTTGCAACTGATGCGAAAGCCACCATGTACCCAGAGGTTTATGTGTATACAAATTAGTGATATTTATGAAAGAAGTATGTTTTGTTTCATCCGTAAGTATGAGTGTAATCGTTAGTGTATATCGTACTTGAAAATTCTTTCAAAGTTCGGCTTTGTTCTTGCGAGAAAATTCCCGCTTCCCCTCCCGGTTTCCTAGCCGCAACTCGCGGTGGTTGTGTCTCCTCACCGTCTTCTTCTTACCGCGTGCGGGGGCGCTTAACCAACTTCTCTCGTACGGTATTATCAGCCGCAAGCCTCATACATATACTATTTCGTGTCCTGTGCAAGCCCGACGGTGGATGTTATACGTTACGCCCCCTAACGGTTCCTTCTCGCATAATTAAGAGGACTTCTACAACACGTTCGGGAGGCGAACAGACATATTTTATATATATACGTAAACCAGTAATATGGCATCACGAAAACCGGTACAGCCTGGCACTATTGTCGCAGAGCATGCACCCTTGCTTCTCTCTCTCTCTCTCTTTATCTTCTTATCGTTATCTCTACTCAATTTGCGACATTTGATTAGATTTCGTGTCTTCTGTGTCGCATGTGACGTCGTCCGGGGTCACCGGAACTCTCCCTCGAAACAGACCGATCGAAGTTGCACACATGCCTTTGCTAAATCTCTCTCTTTCTCTCTCTCTCTCTCTCTCATTTATAAAATTGGACTGCCGAACTCCGGAATTGTGGACAGGGGTATGTACATTTGGTATAAATTGGTGTAAATTAATAATTTTTCAGTTAGCACTTACTTATCTAGCACGCGGTGCCGAGCGTGGTGCTGTAAGGATACCTTTAGGTGTATTAGAATTGCATAATTACCTAATGATTGAAATAACGTTATCACCATTCCGAATTTGCCACTGTTTTTGTTCGATGTACGCTATTATATACTGTAGGGATAATATGTATAATGAGTAGTTTCTGAAAAAAGAGAGACGTATAAAAGCCAACGAGGTGAAGTCCATATGATGGTGAAATCCAGGATTAGGATATATGTTTATATAGAGAGTTTTCTCTCTCTCTCTCTCTCTCTCTTCCTCTCTCACACACGCACACTCACACACACACTCAAAGTGCACTGCAGCTATCGCTCGTTGTAAATCAACGTAATTATAATTTATATATCGCACGTCATCCTATGTTAATCATAACGGGGTAAAACCACCGTGGCGTGGGTCTATCCGCGAGAGTCGGGCACCTCTCCGCTCTTCAACCCCCTCAGCATCGTTTCGGCTCTTTGCCCGTGTGCTCCCAACGGGATTTACGAGCTCCAAACGCGCGTGCGCGAGTGAGCGAGGCACTACGGGATCAGCGTGGCTTGCGTGGGTTTTCGTACTCGGAGACCATCAACTGACCCTTTATCTTGCGGTGTATGTATAAGGTATACGTCCCCTTGCGGACCAAACATTCTTCTTGCGAGAAAAAAATAAAAATAAAAATATTCAGCATCGATGTTACCCTGGAGATTTTGTTTCCTCCGAAAATCATAAAACTTGCGAAGGAATGAAAAACTCAATTGTCCGGAAAAATTGGCCATTTATTGTAGATACGGCCCGACCCAATAAATTTCTCGTTTCCAGCCAATTTTTTAACGAGTATTTATATTCGTCATGAAAGTTCTCTGCACAGATTTTTCGTGCCATGAATTTAAATGGTATATGTTGCATGTGTGCAAAAAAAAAAAAATAAGTAGTTAACAGGACCTATCGAGCAAAATGTGAAATTTTTAAAAATTCATTGTAAAAAAATTCTTCAAAATTTTAATCATGATTTTTTCCCTCCTTCTTTGGTAAATATGAATAATTTATTCCATGGTGTCCTGCAAGCTCGTTACATAGAAATCAGCGATGGCATCATCGTCTCATCGTCGGATAAGATGAAAATTTATGCTCAAGTTTTCATTTACTTCATACGAGCAATCCCTTAAAAAAAAAAACATCTTCGGACCCTGTTCAGTAGATTCCAAGAGCTTTTTCACGTCGCTGAGTGAAGATAAATACTTTTGACGTTATCATGACAAGCGAAGAGGGTGCATGCAATGTAAAAGTTTCATGACGGCGATAGAATCGCCCCGCGTATGGCTCAACGACACCTGTACAAGGTTCATCGTTCCGGAAGAAAGAGTCTGCTGGTCCGGATTTTTGCAATTTTTTCCCGCCTCTTTTTTTTTATCTTCATGAACCTCCTCGCTATGTATCCGCATAGTATATGCGATGAGAATCGAAGTCTCGCCACCCTCTCGCGGACAGTGCTATATCCTCGTCGAGAATACCTCGTCAGGGACACGCGTTACGTGCCCGAAATCCATAACTCTGGTACACTCATCGGTGATGCCTGCTGCCCGCGGTACAGATTCGTGTCATCCCCGCGTTTAGTTATGAATATATACACAGGCATGTCCCACAAATTTCTAACTCTACTGAATCGTGGCTGATGCAGCAACGCTGGAAAATGATCGGTTTTTCTGTTTTTTTTTCTCGTTGTCTCAGTGACATCAATGAGATCAGAGATCGAATATCATTGTCCCGAATCTGTAACAATCACTCTATCGATGAATTATCAAGCGATTTAATATCCACTGTCAAATTCAACACAGCGGAATTTAACCTATCTGTGTTGAAAACGATTTATTCAAACAAGTATTGGCGAATGAGCTTATTCAATACGAAAAAACTAGCATATCCCGCAGCTTTTCATGTTGCCCCCCCCCCTGCCACCAGGAGCCAGTTAAAAGTGTTTACCACGTACAAACAATATAAGCATGAGAATTAAGATTTCTACCAGGGCTGAAGTTACACTGCTGAAATCACAACAAGATTGTTTCTCGGTAAAGCTGATATATGAAAATATAAAACGTACTGAAAAAAAAAAATTTGGCAGTTACGTTGTAACAGTGCGTACAATTTATTAATCGTCGAATCACGTTTAGATTTTTTCAAGTGAGTCTGGCCGGTATAGCGTGCTCTCTTTCTCTTCTGCTATACAGTCACCAAGCCACATATCTTACGGAAGATATATATTATATGCTTGCTCAAATATATGAGGTATACTGTGACTCGCAGTTCATTGTGAAACAGGCATGAATTTGTCTATGAATTATATATCATTCTGTTGATAATTCTTCTATGGTCATATATTATAAGGGTATATAAATTATGGATAAAGTATATAAATTTTTTTATTCCATCTGAAATATATCTCCCATTCATTTGATGCATACATGACCTCCGAGAATTCTCGTTCCTCGAATAATATAAGTATTCAAGGCACGTGCGCGTCCTCTCGTCTCACAGATCTTGCACACCACAATATTCCTATTGTACATCATCACAGAATATATATACGGATGATATGCTGGAGCCCGAAGACCGCGATATGACGAGAGAAAATATCTTGCACGAAATAAAAAGATTTTTTTTTTTTATGGCTTTCCTGAGCTTCACTAGGCTTTCGTTAATTTAAAAAAGTAAATTGATATCCCGTTGTGCGTTATGTATACACACCTGTGGAGACGCCAACGTTCTCTCAACTTTTTTCCACGCACAGATTCGATTTTTCTGTCCCGCATATCTCGTTCCGACGAATAGAGCCATCAAAAAAGAAAAGCGTAATTTTCCTATCTATATGGGTTCTTCCCATCCGTCCACACGGGTACGCCCAGACGATGCTGCTCGGCTTGGTATAAAGTACCAATTTCATTTAATTTCGTACCAAAGCTACCGGAAACGTTCTTTCTCTTTTCTTCCTCGTCTACTTTTCTCAACATCAATACATAAACGTCTCTCGCTTCTTCGCTCGTCGTTTATTTTTTATTTTCCATACATTGCCTCAACTTTATACGGCGCTTTTTAAGACGTTTGTGCATTTGCACAAACGTCCAGCATAGCTCTTAAGGAAGAGCTCATAGTTCGTGGCTTCATACTGTATGGGCTCTGGTTTTATAGACCATGATTATCATCTTTTTTGTTCTTCACGTTCTAATATTGTTGCAACGTTTTTATTTTCTTTTCTCGCTTCATATAACAACGAGTATAGCAAAAAAAATTAACGCACCGCAATGAGTAAAAAAAGACGTGAAAAGCAAATTGAGGATTCTGGCCAAACTCTCTGCTGGATGTTTGATACGAAGATTGTCCGAGACATGGGCTCGCGATATATAAACGGAAAATGAACAAACTCTTCGGACCATAAAGATTCCTGCGGTTTGCATCTTGGGTCTACCATCTGTGAGCGTATGCATCGATAGTCAAGTCTTGGAGTTTGGTCGAAAAAGAAGCAATCGTTCACCGTTGCATTACGCGGTTTATAATACGGCACAGCTATATTACATTTGACTGATTTACAGTGGTAAGATTTTTCAAATATAGCGAGACTGGAATAATATAATCCTCATCGCAACTCGACCGTACTATTTATATTGTGTATATATTGCACAAAATATGTATGTATAAATAAGCCCAAACCCACCGAAACGATATACCGTAATTGTGGAGGAGAACGAGGAGAAACTTATTTCTTTTTGTTTTCCTCAGCAAAGTTGAATTAAACCGCGATAATTAAACTTCGGCAGAAATGGAAATTAGTTGTTTGGCAAATTCTGTGGCCTTCGGTAACGGGAGAGCGTCTCAGTCGTTTTTTTAAAATTCACTGGCTCGTGAACATCCTCGTCACATTATCATTATTAATAATACATTTTATTCTTCTCTAACACTAGCGTAGAGGGGCCTTGAAAGTCCCTAGCCCATTTATTGTCGCCTCCATGCTACAATATTTTTTATTCCGATACTGTCATCTTGAATATTTTCATTAAAATTTTCATTTATATTAGATATTACACGTGTAATATGTAGTGCATTTCTGTTGTTATTCGATTTGCAGCCGTAAAACGCTGAACTTCGCTGGTGGCCATGCAACGTCACGCGAGTGCTATGACGTAAGTTGTAGTTGACGATTTGAATTCTACGAGTGACATATAACAGCTATGTTGTGTTTTACAACATGGAATCCGATAAGAGCTTTGAATGAGAAAAAGGCGACCACCTTACAACGACATTGGATTGCTCTTACGCAATACTGGTGTTTTTATGTCCTCGTACAGAATATGACGATTTATCAAGTTTTATTTCCATTGGATCTTTGGATTTCAGACTATTGTTCCATCGCAAAAGTACTTTAAATTCAAGTTTTAGAGAAAGCCAGTTACGAATGGCGCTGACCATTTGAGACCGTCTAGACACTGGATTCGATTGGAGCTTTCATAGACTGCTCTTCGGTAAAGACAGAATATATATATACCTATATAGGGCTATATGTAACGTTGAGTAACCTTACATTCCGAATAGTATAGAAAAAAAGGCTGCGACCTGCACATTTGCCCACCTAAAATGATGTAGAATACGCCCGTTGGTTTGTAAGCAGTTTTGATACGTCGAGGCGCGTTCAAAGTTCATTCATTCGCGACTGACGCGATACACGGCAATAGCATTTAAGAGATTAAATGTGAGAGAGAGAGAGAGAGAGAGAAAGAAAGCGAGCCAGTGTGCACGATATCGAGATCGGAAATCGGAAATCGGAAAGAGCCGTCTAGCAGTGACTGATTTCTCGCCCCTTTTGCCCCCATGCACGAGCTATCACAATAGTCGCTCACCAAGGTTCACTTTGTCAATTCTTTTTTTAAGCCTCTTTCCTAGGTATATATATTTTTTTGCTTTTCACGATCGGACATCCCCAGCTGATCGTTGAAAATGACGTTAACGCATAGAACGCTCTGAACGTTAATCCAAACTCCCGAGAGTAAATCCGTACGTGGCTCAATCTGTGCACAAGAGATTTCGAAATGACAATCGTTCATCGTTAAGAAATTTGGCTCTTAAAATGAGGTATTTAAGTGATTACAGTAAATTTTATTCGTAATTTAAGAAACCAGTTTTATTTGATTAATCTTTGATTGCATTAAAGAAGAGCCATTTCATATTAAACTAAAGTGGCTGGATGAGCGTGAGCCCAATTATCTTTTCGATTTATAGAATCGATACACTGAAATTCATATGGAAATACGTAGAAAACATTGTTACTTACTTCGATTCGGCCATGACCTGATTGTCTTCAATTACATGCTATATTATTCTAGATGGTATACTGTATTTGCGCTCTATTAAATAATTACGGAATTACCGAGAAGGACGATTCCATCCTTCGCTAGTACTCCGCACGAGGCAACGAACCGGTACGTCGAAAAAAAAATTCTTTAAAAATAACCGAAACAATATTTGCAATTCCTATATTTGGAGAATTTTATTGGAAATTTTAAAAATCGGCAAAACGTACTTTTATATAATATCCAAAGTGAAGTGTAGCGTATGTGTATGACATGCACGGGATGTCTCCGATGGAAATATATCCATTCGTAAAATATATAGAAAAATATATGTAAATATATACAAGTTTTTGTTGGTAAGATGTATGTCACATATATTTTCTATATTTTCCATTGAAAAAATTTACATAAATAAATGTCAATGTTAAAAAAATATTGATTTTATGAAAAGTACCGTTCTTGTCGAGACTCGATTCGATTTTTCCCCCTGATAAACAAGAAGCTACAGGCTGAAACTAGAAAATTGCTTTCTCCGAATTTCGTACAATTGCTCAACGCTCCCTCTACGAGAAACTACCTTTGTGAATTTTGGCTTCCTCATAGAGGAAGCATTACGCATTATGCGAAATTTGAAAGAAACAATTTGCAAGTTTCGGCTTGCGCTTTTTTTAGTGCATGAATCATTTCTGTATAGAGCCCATACCAGCTGCATATCCAGAAATATTATCTCTATGAACACGAAAAGAGACGTTTCTTTTCTCTCATGCTTTTCCCACCATACGCCATCATCCACGCTTTCTCTTACCGATTTGTATCTTATAATCTATATATATATATATATGTATACATGTATCATATGGTAGGGAACAAAAGGGCACGAAACCCACATAATTTGATGCCTCAAATTCTGTATTAAATACAAGCTAGGTTGTATTAGATACAACCTAGCTTATGTTTTCTAGCAGTCGATATTTGCATTTGCATATGGTGCACGACGGCAAGGTACAGTGAAACTTGACCAATCGGTCCATACAACGCCTAGACCCGCTAATGCAGATTCTTCCGACGCATTATTTATAATTAATCGTTAGGAGAGACCCTCTGTAACATTCGGAACACTCTGCGCATTCAATAGCCCCGGGAACAACTCGTGCTGTTATAGTTTCATTGAATGCTCTCACTGATAGTAATTTTGACAGTTGAACCGTAGTGGCTTCGTAGGTGGGTGGACTAACACTATTTCCCTGCACTCACCAACCGCGCTCCAGTGGCTAATTTTCATTTTGAACGATATCGCTTATTATGTCTCAATGGTAAAATATCTAGGTTTTATTAACAATA
This sequence comes from Rhorus exstirpatorius, assembly GCA_963564615.1. NCBI lineage: Eukaryota > Metazoa > Arthropoda > Insecta > Hymenoptera > Ichneumonidae > Rhorus > Rhorus exstirpatorius. Next base: position 52,160,196 of record OY751313.1, read on the forward strand.
TGGAGAACATTGAAAAAATTGTTATAAACAATGGTTTTTTAACAACATCTTTTTTCGCAATTCCGGTATTTTTTTCAAGAATCTTCGGTCAAGTTTGCCTCTACGATCGCTAGTTTTCAATATAATAAGTACATGATTTGCGTGAAAAAACGAATATTCAAAAAAAGCATTTTTCGGATAGTGTCTTTCGTATATACACATGATTACTACAAGACATTTTTGTTTATTCTTCCAATTACCTCAGCAGGTATTGAAAAAAAAAATCTGAACTGCGAAACAATATCTGTGCTCATAAACAATTCTCAGAGTCATGACAATGAATTCATAACTTTTCCTCATTGCAGCCGTTTCTTAAACAAATTGTATTACCTACATAATATGGTAACATATATTTTATAATTCCGAAAAATAAACCGTACAAATTGAAGCTATTAATTAGACGAATACTGAAATTTCTTACTTGCAACCGTACTTGCAATTCTGTTTGCTGATTTATCAAAACTTATTATTATTCGTCTGCCGAATAGGTTGATGAGTCACAGCCTTTTTTCACGGCGTTATGGATGGGTCCACGGCGTTTCTGCTGAACGGATTTGAATAATTCATGGAGCGTTTCCCGTGCGGGTAAAAAAAGCGCGGAAAGCGTCGAACTGATTCAACAGGCTTTCGATCACGAATACGGAAGTTTGTAATAACTATGTCGTATAAGTGGACAAAGAAAAAAAATTTCACGTTATATATGTAGACGGAGTATAGTTGATAAAAGTAGAAAAATTTGCGGAGCGTTCCATCTTCAACCCAACTCAAAGATCTCTATGGATTACCAATATATTACGCGGTCTTGGAATAAGTTTGTCCGCTTCCGTATGCAGTCGCGCACGCTCATTGATTTTGCGTTTTCCAATCGAAAAATCCGCGGACACACAGAAGTCGGATTGAAGCAAAACTTTTCATGTTTTTTTTTTCATTGTATACCTACCTTTCACTCGCCCTTTTCCTATCTCTCGTACGGAGAGAGTACTAACCCCGATAATCCCCAACTACCGTGAAAGAAGTGAGTCTCTCGATTGTAACCAGACGCCTTTGGTATATTTGCTCATTCTCTCGCATGTCCTCTGCTCTTATTTGTACCCCGTAGATCAATGAGCGAGTGGATCTGCCACGTCATTTCCCGTTTCTCCGCATTACAGATGCTGACTGCGCTCTCAATTATTCAACAATGGTTTTCTACCCGTCTCCTGGTCTTACCCGTCAAATTTGATCGCATGGCATTGATAAATAAATCACTTTGAGAAAAGCAAATTTTGAGACACATGGAGACAATATTTCGTACGTTTAAATAAATTTCCTGCCACTGAAATACAATTTGTTCAATGTAAATTCATTAATTAAATCTTTTCCGATGCGTCTATCTCAACGAGACCGATCATTTTCTTCATTTTTTTTGGCTATCAGCCACTATTCAGATGAAGCAAAAATTCCATTGCTTGATGTAAAAGGGCGGCCGAGCATATAGAGCTTGCGTATATCATTCATGCGCGTATTATATATATGCAGTTGCAGTTGCTAATGCATCACTGAGAAACAAACGCGTCGGTGGTCCGTGGCACGTATACATTACACGGAGCTTAGAGCTAAATTCTCATTAACCCAGATATCTTGGCAAATAAAGCCTGGGGCTCTCGCTCGCTCACATTTCACGTACCTTACGGTCACGGTACCGAGCTTAACCGTGGAAAACCCGTGCGGCGATACACATTCGTTCGCTCGCGCCAAGCCACGTGGTTGAACGAACGAAAATTTCACCTATTCCCGGCGGTTGGGCCATGAGAAACGTTGCAAAAGCACTTCCATTCATTGTCGACACGCCAGCTTACATGAGCTCTCTCCTAACTTGCTGACATTGAATTAAAAAATCATGAATATTCTCGTGCTTTGCAGTAACACTAATTTTTCATTACACACGAAGTATTCTCTTTCATCGCAAAACTACGCGGCATATATGCATTTGTATATTACATATATGTGTACATATACATGAAAGTGGCCCAAGAAACTTGTATTTTTTTACACCATCTCGCGGTCGGATTTTTGACACGATCTCGCCGTCTTATACCATCGTTCATTCACGAAAGTCCCTTGCCAGTGCGCTCGTACGCCTCGTTGAGACTGTGAGATACATTTTTTATTATACATTTAAAAAGCGCAAAACGTCGCATATACGAGGTAAAGAAAATTATCCGACAAATTTACCCCTTCGTGCATGTCGCCAAATCCGACAATAGCGAAGGATGAGACTTCCTTTTTTCTCTCGAATAAATATATAAGATTGCTCTACCGAGTAGTAGCAGCGTTGTAAAAAAAAAAATGCGACGTGATGGTGAAACGAGCTTTCGCCAGCACATTGAACGATCTCTGAAAGAGGGGTTTGGGCTCGGTAGCCCGACGAAAATGGCTGGAGCGGATCGTTGAACAGAGGAAGTGACGTGAGGAGGAGGTGACCGCGGAGAGGAGAAGAGGTAGAAAAAGAAGTTAATTTAGGAAAGAGGATTCGTGGCGGGGACAAAACGTTTGTAATCCTCGACAAAGGAAGTGGAATTTCTTTCCTGCTTTTACATATCTATATATTCATAGATAATACGTATGAAGGGTGTTAAAATCCAATGCGATAGAACGGGTAACGGGAGAGCGAGAGAAATAAAAAAACGAATTTGCGATCAGCATCTCCGCGGGACAATCTTTAATCGCCAAGCTGGGAAATAGGATTAGAAAAGACGTGATAATCCTGAATTTGAAATTTCTCGAGATGAGAATTTTAAATCGAATACGTCTTTCAAATTAACGAGAAGGTTATTCAACCGTTAATTCTACTGGAGATTGTACGTTCGTACAAATGAAGGTACTCATTTTTTAAAATATGACTCCGAACGTGTATTTTCTACATTTTATCGGACCTCACACGGATATGTATAAAAGTATGAGCAGTTACCTAAAACTTTTTTCCCAGAAATTTCACGATACCTAATTTATAGATGTCTCGGAGTTTCCACAATTGTCAGTGATATGGCCAACGCTTGCATCAATTAGGCCGACTTTAATGCTTTCCCAATTAAATTTAAATGCAAATTTCTCAAAAATCGAAAACTGACAAATAACGGCATGCATTCTGTCAATTCGTAAATTTCGTGTGAAATACAGATATTCTGAGATATTTAGTATGTGTGCAGCAAGGAATAAAATGCGCTTTGCAACCGTGACGTTTGAGATAGAAGCTCGATCGCTTCATCATAAATAGTATTTGTGTATCGGTGAGTTCGAGACCAATAATGAGGTCAGCAGGTGTCACAGAGTTCGATAGGATATATAACACGAACCAAGATTCTCCTTGACGACGTTACAGGATTCCAAACTTGAGGGGAATTCGATATCGGCATGTATAATCGACGGGTTAACGAAAGGAAATACGACGAATAGCGGACAAAGTTTGAAATGAATAATCAAGAATACGATCCTGTTTCGTTCGTGAATGACGATAGTTCTCTCTTATCAAGCGAAAATACGAATATTGGCAGATCTCTCTCTCTCTCTCTCTCTCTGTGATCAACTTCATTGCAGTTCTCATTTATTCATTATATCATTATATATTCTACAGGTTATATATATATATAGAGAGAGAGTGAGCGAGACGGTTGATTTTTTAGGGCTCATTCACATTAACACTAATAAAAATCTTTATAAATATAAAATGTAAGGTGTGAGTTATATATTATAAAAGCTTTAATATCTATTATATGTACAGGGAGATAAAAAAAAAAGAATTTTCATTCCGTCCGATCTGCGATGAAGCAAACTCGTAAAGCTTTGCCCAGTCCCCCTTCTCATCTGCCGTCGAGCAGCTCATCAGGCCTCTCTTATGCATTGTAATCTTGAAAATTCGTTCCAACCACGGTCTAGAATAGAAGGTAGGCCAGAAATGAAAAAAAAGTCAGTATTCTATAGTTACAGGTATATTACTCATACCAATATACTATATACATATATATACGGTGTTCGTGCAAAATTTAATCTGGAATCTGGCACACGATGTAACTAACTAAGGAATAAAACATTCCTTTTTGTCGGATTCTCGAAGGGGGTTTTTTTTTTTATGGGAACTGTGAGTCTCCCCTATCGCAGATAGGGCAAAAGAAGGAGGATTCGAGAAAGGTATCATACAGAAGATTTTCCGGCAGGGAAGGATTCGAAAGGAGGAAAGAGGATTTCGGAGGCGAAAAACGAGACCGAACGAACCGTGATCTTAGCTAGAACCTGGAGGATAGCTCGTCCAATGTTCTCGATATAGACATTCTTCGTGGTATATATTATAGGTATTTGTACGTACGTTGTAGAATTGTTTCAGAGACGGAACCTCTACGACTTCGGCATTTTCTTGCAACTTTTCGACACGATATCTGTATATCTATATTTATAAAGGTATGATATCGAGAAATTGTCGCATGTGGTATATACTATACATGTGTAACACGCTTCAAGCCGCGTATAGGAAATAAAAAAATCTCATGCAGATTATCTCTTCGTTCTACTCTTCCTTTACGCCTTTTACTTTTTATGCTTTCTACATACGTATTATGGATTGGAGACTAATTTCATCCTGAAAAAGTGAAATCCCGTAATATCTTTTCGTCTCATTCAACTCATGAATGAACGACATCGATGCGTCGATGTCGATGATTGAGAAGATTTACTTTCCTTTGTTTCGATAACTATTATTAATGAACGACATTGACCTGAGAATGATTTGACTAAATGAACGTATACGAAACAGTTTTTGTTGAACAATCGCGTGACTAATTGATTGAATTACACGGCACGTCTCGGACGTGTACAGAGTTTACGTTTGTTATATAAAGTACCTGTAGCTCTCTCTACATATAAAGTGTCTGGGTACCGTGTGCTTCTTCCAACAATAAAATATCTTTCTGTCGGTCTCTTTCGAGTGAACGAACGGCAATGATCCGTTCTCTAAGTTACGCCATTTTAAAATTTTCTTCCTCAGATAGAGAGCCTTGAACCCTTCGACTAATTATAATATGGCCTCGAGGACTCACTTTCGAGGTCCACTTACCCGGGAAATCCATTTTAATGGCCTCCGATTAAGGAAAAGGAAAAGGCATAAGGGGCTGGGCATGTTTCGAATTATCGTAATGGTCGGGTGCCTGCCAGCATCAAAGTTTGATTCGTTCAAAATTTAATGCCGGGGTGCCGGTAAAAGTCGTATATCTATACCAGCGGAAGCAGGGACAATGAAATTCAGCGAGGAAATTGAGAGACAATGCACTCTTTGATAAATTGTGATAATGAACTAATTGTTGAGAAGAACTATCGATTTTTCCATCGTATCATGTATTTTTGACGATAATACGTCTGTTTGAAGTCACTCCGATAGACGTTACACATTTATAGCGCTGTTCCGGTCCTAATAAAAGCTGTACACCGTTAATAATACACCTCCATTTATGCCATACTCCCTATGGTTGTTACAAATGCTGAAAAATGCAGCAGAGATCCCACTCCACTTGTACTAAAATATGCATATGCGTTTATGAACGTAACTCTGTTGACGCGTATGGACCGCGTCGTGATGCGAAATCCGTCAATTTTTTGAAATTTTATTTTTCTCGTGTGCCAGCTCATTGTATCCAACAGTTGTAAAATATAGATATGCTGTACCATAAGCTAAAGTGTTGATTTATTTCGATCAATGCGTCTACCTCGACTAATATATGGAAGAATATATGAATAGAAACATTTTTTTTGCAAACATTTTTTTTGTAGGAAAATAAAAATGAATCGTTTTTGATATTCACGATGTTTTTATTTACATATTAAAGATACGAAAAAAATTTTTTTGAAAAAATTTAATAGTTTATTATTATTATTATTATTATTGATCGATGTTGGCACCTCGAAAAAAAAGCGCGTGGGTGGTCCCGGTGATTTTGGCTCTTGATGCTATCTGAAATAAAAAATTCTTGATAATTCTTAATCTATAGACATGTCATTCTGTCATGTCTATAAAACATCCTAAATATCCAAAACGGTTCATTTTTATATTCCTACAAAAAAACCCCCTCCAAAAAAGACATGAAAATCGGCTCAAGTTACCAGACTACTACCTTAAAAAGAATGCATTCATTTTTATGGATGTGTTCATAGTCTCTATGAGGGAAATCGAAGATTCTCCGAGAGGCTTCGAGGTTGACCGGTAGGAACGCTAACCGGCGAATTTAAATTATCGTCTATATCGGAGCGATCTCTATATGCTCGACCTTCCTGGCATTCGGACGCACAGCAGTCTAGTACCGAAGCAATTTAATTCCTGAAGAGATTAAATAGGGGAACGAGCTAAATTCACTGATTTAATAGAGAGCGGAAGATAGGGGAGAACAGCGAGTAGAGACAGTATATAATATTGCATATAATAAACTGGTCTATGCATATACATTATACATATATATATCTCTGGCAACCCGTTAGCAAGAGATTGTTTACAGCCCTTAGAATGAACATGAGATTTTTATAGACCATTCAAACCAAGACTGCCTACACAGTATGTACCGTTTGGCTATAAACCTTTACTAGGTGGGGGATCGGACTCGCGTGAATTTCTCCCTAGATACATATTTCGAGGATGAACCTTCGTCATGAACTGTTTACGATCATCATCAAGCAAGTTTTTAAGCGGAGAAAGTTATAAAGACAACGCGAGTACCGAGAGAAAACCATCATCCGTCCCTCCTTCCCTCTCATACTCTCTTGCTCACTCTCTTTCTCTCTGTTGCTTGCTCGCCCAACAGCGCGCGATACCACACACAGAGACATGTACACATAAAGAATGCAGCTCGTTAATCATTTATCCTCTTCCCGCTATCTCACTTCACTCGTGCTTCTCGTCGAGAGAAGCACCATGTAATTTTTATACGTCTGTATACTAGTTCATGGAACGAGAAAAACGGTAATTAACTATTTTAAGAATCGCAGCGGTATACTAGCAAGCGTTCAGTACAGATTTTCAAAAATATAGATTATGAGTAGGTGCATAAAAGTTTATATTTAATATATTGTTACAGCATACATATATATTGATAAGAAAGATGGAAATAGAACGCGTATCCTTATTTGTAAGGCGAATATATTAATTGCAATTGAGATTAATCTCGATTCCCATTTGTGAATTATCAGTACGGCCGTGCTCGATGACGTTTGTCACGAGATTTTTTCTCCATTACATCAAGCGTCAAGTTAATAATCGTCCGTTCGTTAATCAGCTGTTAATGTGCGAGCTGATTTCTATAGTCTTTTGTATGTATTCTTTAAAGCTCATCTCAATATTCGTAACAATATACAGAAGCCACTGCATCATTTACATGTGCCTATATGTACAAGACAAAGTTCGTATTAACAGAGAGAGCGCAGTGAAATAACGCAATAACACGACCCCTCTGTTCCGACACATGCAGGAGAGCTTTTGCCGAGGGATGGCTTATAATCAGGCGAGAACAGTATAGCTACCGGGATGTTTCCCGGCAACCGTAATCGTCTCGCTTTCAACTGCTATTTACACGGCAGCACCTGCTCCGGTCGTTCATGGAAAACAAAAAAAAAAACTAATTTTCCGCTTTCACGAGAGGAGTACGAGTTTTTCGAGGGCGAGAGAAGTAATCGAGTTATCCGAGAGAAGGCTCAAGTGATATTATCGCGAAAAATATTATATATTTATCGAGGCTTGTCCCTATATACACCGTAATCACTCGCCAACAATATCTTTTAACGATGTAACAACAAACTGTTTAAGCGTGATATAGTTTTTTTCTCTTTCTTTTCAACACTTTGTAATTAATTCGGGACTTTTAATTGTCATGCCACTTCGAATATTGATATTAACACAGGATATATACAACACGAATAGCATAGCTCGCACATTGACAGATGACCAAAAAACGGACGATCCATTTGATAATAATCGTCGAGGGAAACGGTCTCGCGATAAAACATCATAGTAGTTTGGTCGCACCATTTGATTCGCGATTACGGGAATCGGGATTAGAGTCAATTTTAATTATCCTATACCATCTCTAAAAAAAAATATACGCATTATTTTTACTTATATGCCATTATTGTACTAGAAATAAATTTATAATGAGAATACCTCAATGCATTGTACAATGTTTATAATATCAAGTAATTATGAATTTGGATAACCGGTAAATAATTACAGCGAACTATCATTCAATACTGAATAATTTGGATGCAAGATTGCCAATGATATAGTCGTTGTACCGAAATATTTACGCAGATACAAGCTTCGGAACCAAAAGTCATTGAGGTGCCCATTATTTTAACGATTATACGTGAAAAATGAGCAAGTCGAAATCGTAAAATGGGTATCCAGTGAAACGTAGTAGTCAAAGAAAGTTTCAATCAGACGGCCGAGAGTAAACAGAACTCGCTACTGTGTGTTAAAGTCCGGAAATGAGAGCTATTGGAAAAGCAGCAAATTTACGGAAAATTGACTTCTCAGTCTATTATTTTTTTTTTATACTCCGCATACATACCGTGGTAACTCTTTGGCTGGCATGTTATATTGCAAACTCGCCCTCCCAGCTCTCATTAATATTGTTCAGTTTATTTTTTTTTTTAATTTCTTTGTCGAGCATGAATAATCGCAGTGGTATGTGGTATACTAGGCAGGTACGAAGCGATGGTATAGAACTTACGAACTTCACTTGAAGAGTCAGCTTTCCATTGAATATAATCCTCGTATAATATATGTATATACTGCTTATTATACACTCAAAAAAAAGTTTGGTTGTGACAACCAAAGTTTCGTTAGCGCAACAAAATTCGTTTGTTAACATGTGATCTACAAAACGTTTTGTTGGCGACATGGGTATCGTTTTGTTAAACACATTTTGTTGCCGCAAGCAAACGTTTGATTGCGCTATGGAATGATTTAGTTACCTTAACCAAACAATTTTGTTGAACGGACATATATATTTTGTTGGCTCAACAAAACATTGCTGTTCGAAACGCTATATTTTATGTATGTAGAACAAAGCAATTTTGTTGCAGCAACAAACATATTTTGCATACAGGGCAAATCATTTTTGTTGCAGTAATAATCGTATATTGCATGGGGATAATCAATGCTCTCCGCTATAATATTGTTAATAAATATTTAAAAAATGTGGTTCTCTAATTAACTTCCAAAATGCTTTCTTACAGAGCACAGAGGAAGCCTTTTCCGTGAAAAAAATTCAGAATTTCATGACAGAATGTTTTAGGCGAGGCTAAGGATCAACATAACCTCAAAAACCTTCGAGCAGATTTTTCGCGCAGATGCTTTGTTAGATTGAAAAATAACAAATGAGCCCATCTGAATGATTGTTAGACGCTTTCTCATGAAGATTTGTTAATTTTTTAGATTTTTTTAATATCACTGTTGGCTCGAATAAATATATTATCACCATATACATGCACACTCGAAGCATTCACGCGGTCGTAGAACGATTGTTGCACACCACGCGATACCAAAGATGCTACAGTATTGCCGGCGTGACAAATTTGTTGGGCGAACGTAACGTTTGGTTGCGCCAACAAAACGTTTTATTCCGACAACTATACTGTTTGGTTAGAAGCCGATAGTGTGTCTAACGGGCACGGGTTGCGGTGTTCATGAAGTTTTTGTTACGACAACAAAACATTTTTGTTGTCGACTTTCATTTTTTTTATTGTCTCAACCAAATATACAGATGGGTCGAGGTCTTCTTATTGTATCGTTCGCCCAATCCAATAGTTTTGTTTGTATTACAAAATAAAGTATGTTTTGTTCCAACAACAAACAGTTTAGGTTGTGTCAATGAAATGTGATTAACAAAATTAGGACGATGTTGCCAACAAAAAGAATTATTTTTATTTATTGGTCGCAACAAAATGTTTGTCCTACGAACAAAATTATATATTGGTCGTAACAAAACGCAGGCAACAGACGAATTTTGTTGCCGTTACATTACCTTTTTTTTCAGTGTAAGCTTACACTTCAGCTTTCAACTTTCGAAATGCATGGTAATTGGGAGGAATTAGTAAAAATTATTTTCCAGTGGCACCCTTGGAACTAATAAAACTGCGAATTTATATAGTAATTCGCCGAGAATTCATATGAACTGAGGTAATTTTATTTGATTTTGGACGAAATTTATTTGGTTTCAACGAGTTTTATTAGATTAGTCATTGCTCCATTTGCTACGTAGCACAATTATTTTTATCAGCATGAAATATACTTTTTGCATTTCAAATAAATTGTTTATATCGAGCATATATTTTTTTTTACGACATTTATACTAAAAGCAATCAAAACCTTTGTTCTTGATGTTTCATCTGTGCTTGAAGAATCTGGGTGTATCGTTTTATTGAAATTATTTTCACTATTTTATCAGTGAATACGTATCTATAGCATGTAAGATGAATGTTCCATTGGATAACAACAATTGCTCGATTATTGTAACAAATATTATTTTTAACAATATTCCGTAAGTTCTATTTTCTCATGTGCTTTTTGGCCATCGCCCTTATTTCGTGAGAAGCTTCCTTGGGAACTTCGGGCTTGCAGGGTTCACATATCGTCGACGGTGATCCTTTCGTACATGACTCCCGCACGAAAGTGCCTCGCGAACTTTTCGATGGAATCGAAGTGGATTATCCACCTCCATCGGGGGGTTCACATTCACGTTCCCATTCGATTTTTCGCACGGCAAAAGCCGCTCTCTCTCAGGGCTCCCAGAGTGCGGTACTTGAACCGCTTCTACTGTAACAACTATCGATCAGACGTATGTGTATATACATATTTTCATTGATGTTTCCGAATATACATCCGTTCTATATTGCGACGAAAAACTGTCGAAGCGTGATCCAACCTGAACTTTTCTCGAACTGAAAAATTTGCGAGTTACAGACGTAAAAATATATGATTTATAAAATATTGAAGTATCGAGTATTATAGTTATGTACGGATGTACGATTATTAATAATGGATTTATTGTGTTTCTGGGACAAGCCTCCTATGCACATCAATATGAACTAATATATTGTGCACTGCCAATGAAATGAAAGACAAATAATCAATGTAATGTTAAATCAGAGTACATATGGAAAGTAAAGAAAAGGTGACTCGCAATCATAAGGTAAGCTGATGAAGAGTCGAAAACTCTACAATTTTCTCCGTCAGGGAAACTAATATCTATATACAATCTAGTACAGTATATATATATTCATAGTTTTGATCTCTCTTCCGAATCTTCAGAATAATTGATCGTTCGGCGATTGAAATCCTGTGGCTTCAGTTGAAAAGTAATTAACTTTTAATCAAGAAAGTTGGATAGTTACTTCGCGTTTTACTCCACATTCCCTAGATTCCCGCGTATCTTCCTTACCCTATCGCTTTTATCCGTTAGTCCGAAATATATATTCGCTCGGGCATCGGAGTAGTATATATGTACATATATACATATACTATTGCAGCATGCACGATACTATTCTTCTCTTCTCCGCTCGGTTGTTCTCCGATGCAGCTCTGTAGAAGGCGTCTGCCACTCAACGTGTCTAAACTCTAAACGATTGGGCGAGCAGCGCGCGTGAATTACGTCTGCAAAAGTATCAATCGAAAACAATAGTTGGGCATCTCGTAAATCCACCCGCCTCTAAAATCTTCTGTGAAAAAATATCACTAGCAACAATCAAATGGTCAATCTTTTTCCTTTCGTAAAAGAATCATAGAACTTGACGTAAATGTTTTTTTTTTCTCCTATGAACAATTTTTTCATTATATTTATTGACGGCTCGGTATGCATTACCGATTCATGGAATTTATTATATCTATTAATATAAAATTCATGTATTCACATATTCTGTCTTGACTCTTGTATCTCTTGTACTGTTGGACGTTCAGTCATATTATGAAGCCGATCGGCACTGGGATCCAATTATTACCAGCATAAAATAATGGGCAGAAAAAAAATCCGAAATGTTGTCAGTAAAAGGGATGGAATTTCTGTGGATTTGACCGAGTCAGGAGATGGAAAAATATTTTTTTCCTTTCCCTAGGCCATATAGATGTACTATAAAATCGCTCGGCACTGGAATCCAATAAAAGCATTTTTTTCTTTCTCTATAGGCCTTTATTCCGTATAGATTTACTAAAAACTCGATCACTACTTGGATCCAACTATTGTCAGGCCAGAACAATGAATAAATAAAATAAACCGAAATTTTGCGGCTAGACGGATTTATTGTTTCTTTCTTTTTTTTATTATCGAATTTGGATTCAGCTTTTTCGTATTTCCTCCTTCCCTTTTTTTTTCAATTTGATTATTATTTCTGTGCCGAAAGGAGAGACAGCGTGACACTATATAGATTAGCTTTCCATTTAATGTCCATTTTTAGACAGTGACGGAAAAAATTGGACTTTCATGCACTATAATACATTCGCTTCGAGTGATTTTGTACATTTTTATAAAAAAAAATCACTTTTTTCGTTGAAACAAACTTGATAAATGCAAATAGCAAATGGTTTCCCTCCTCACTGCCGCTGAAGGCTTGGAAGGACAATCCCTGTACATTGCAAAGAAAAAAATTACATTGCGACCACTCTTGGCTACGATCTACAAGAGATACGACACGAAGCACGAAACGATTTATTCGTGCGATATACCAGGGCAACCACAACGATAACTAGCAGTGTCTTATATGTACTTGTATACATATAGTATAACTCTTCCTCTATCTCGCTATGGTTACCATCGATCTGCTGCCTTACGTCCGTTTTATTTCTCTACATGCACCCTTTGTCGATGACACACGTAGTTTGCAGCCACGCCGCATCGTGTGCTTCAGAAAGTCTGATCACGGAGCTCGAGATAATTGCAGCGTGCGAGACGAGATAGTACGAGAGATACATAGGCATGTATACGTATATACCATGTACTACACACGTATCCACGGGGAAACCAAGTGATTTCTATCCTGCTACAAAGCGTTGGAAGGGACGACGTGGGATGCCCAGGTATCTGCTGGAGCACATACATCCGGTACGGTCGATCCACTTCTATTATTCTGCCTCACTCCGCAGCATCTTGAAGAATCACTATATATATGTACCAGTATATATATGTTACACTGTACGAGAAGGGTTTCACGATTGAGGATGAAAATCGAAATGGAAAACTGTCTTCTTGAAAACGACTGACACATTTCGCTTCTTCTCCTTTTACTCTAACGTCTTGAAATATTTTTATTTTTTCTTCGTCTTTGTATTTTTTCTCATATGTATACGTCTTCATTTATATTTCTCTGTAACTCACTCCCACGGTCTCACTCCCACGAACGTTACGGGCTCCAAACCCTTCTGCTATGTATGAATGTGTAGAGTGCAACGCGACTTTGCAAAATTTCATTGAGATAAGCCCGGTGCGTGCCTCGAAAGGGGAGCAAATCCTCCTGGAAATAATGCAAGAAAAACGATAGACGGCAATTAAGACCAGCCTGGACATTTTTTTTAAACACTTCTCGTCTTCTCGTTTTTTTTCTTTTTTTTTTGTTTGAACTCTTCAGCCACTTTGGCTCTGACTCCTCCTATCCCATTAGCAACGAACTTTCCAATTCAATTTCCGCGCCTCAGCTTCTTTTACAAAGGCTTATTTACGGAACGTTTACCGAGTGCAGAGGACGACGGAGACTCGAAGCCTTCCAGCTATATATAGATACCTTTTCTGTCTCTCTCTCTCTCTCTCTCTCTCTCTCTCTCTTGCGATCTCTGCATTTTTTCTTTTGGACTCTGTGGCACACACATACACACACACACATATATAACGACAAAGCGATAATTGGAAAAGTTTGAATAGACTTGAGTGTTATTTAGATTACTTTCTTATATACACGCTCAGCAATTTGGTCTGACCTGTCATCGACCCTTTCTACTTAAAACGAGTTTCATATCTCGGTCCTGGTCAAACAATATAATACTCGATCCAATAAAGGCTAAATCACTTTCCGTGCAATAACCATCGCAAATAAAAATTCTGAGCATCAGTATACATTTATACAGCTAGACAACAATCGCATAATGTTTTGAATTTAATAATACGAACTTTGTTGTAGGACCCCATGAATACACGATTGACCGGGAAAATCATTGAACTAATTTCACTTAATTATTTCAACTCGATCCACATCATCATCATCGAATCACCGACAGTTGCCGTACGAATCGAATTCTGGCCAAACGACCAGACAGATAATTTGATGAATGAATTTTCCTGATCCATACGGACGACACTGGTGCTCTATGTAATAGCACAAATTTAATGTAGTGTCCTTTGACTTTGTCGTGATCGAAACACGGAATATAGCAATTCATATGGCTCACGGGCCGGTATAGAATGAACATCATGACCGAGATATATATGACGGAGAGTGAGCAAGAGAGTTGCACGATATCAATTAAGTCATTGAACGCGATCTAATAGCATCTAGCATAATCATGAAAGCATGCTGTGCAGCTGACAGCGCAGCAATTCTCGACTATAACACGAAATAGACCTTCAGCTATATTGTACTATAATATTATATTATGTATATATATATTACTCGTCGACACCGTACAGTCTACTTAATTGTTGCAACAGCTGGGAGACACATAGGGACGCGTACGAGAGAGCTTCAGTGCGAGAGCACAGACTACGTATTTGATGTGGTCTTCTGGCGCAAATGGCACATCGTCGCAAAGTGTGGACTATACGTGTACTAGGAGAATCCTTTGCACGACATCGACGACGAGGTCGACGACAACGGTAGCAGCTGCGGTTTTGAAGAGATGGCGAAACAGATGGTGCATGTTCGGTCAAATGAATTTCTCGTGGAAGAGAAATAAGACGATATCGAGAAAAAAAAAACTAATACGAGATTAGGTAACATTGAGCACGTGTGAAAGTTTCGTTCGAATTTAAGTCGCTTCGATTTCGATGTTTCATTTGAATATAAAGAGAGAATGGTTAGAAAAATCAATGACTGTGAATTTTCTTTTGTATTGAAGACGTAAAAATGTAATTACTCGCATGAAAAATCCACAAATAAATTACACGAGTTCCAAGAATGTATTCAGTAAATCATCAATAAAGACAGTTCGCGTGGTCCACAATAGAGTGTCATAAAAAATAGATGAAGTCAATTGCGAGGACAGTTTTCTTGATGTCAAGTGTACATGCCCAAGATGCAGCGAAGGCTAAATGTGTTAGACATTCAACTAGCAAACGTACATACTTCACAATGTAACGAGCGGCTACGATAATAGGATAGAATCGGAGATTTCGTTGCCTCGAACATGGCACATGTGCGAGAGGGCAGCGAAAGGATGCTGAATGGTTTGGGAAGGAATACGAAGGCTAAAATAAAAAGAAAAGAAAAAGAGGTAACCGTGTGTTTTATATATGTGTATACTGGGACATCTCCGATAAAAGAAGAAAATGGCGCAGCAGGACAAAAAACCGCGTGTGTAGCAGCAGAGAAATCCAATTCTTTCGCTGGTTAGTTCTCCTTGTCTGCGTGCACCGGTGGAGACGATGGATAAAACTGAACAAGGTTTACAATTCAACGTCCGGAACACGCTGTACGTAGAAGTGTTGAGGTACGATATACCCAGAAAATAAAGAAAGAAAGAGATACGATTCCCTCTTGGTTTATCCACGGTGTATTAATTGAATTTCAATAAACTTCATTTCAATCAAACTAAACTTACGTTTCAATTCAAAAAATTTATTTCCGTAGTCTTTGAGCAATCTCCCACACGAACAAATTAATGTCATTGAACGCCGACACACAATATTAAACCCTCTCGATAGAGATTCTTTAGTAAATCAATAAACACTCTATCGTCAAAAACTAATATCCATCAGACGATAGCTTATTCTGGTGATGTTGTGTCTATATTTTCGGCATTCACTTACGACGTCAACTGTCCGACGGTGCAATATTAATAACTAACACACTTCATCGTAGTTATACAACAGACTAATTTTCCGTGGTCAACGACAAACTATCATCAGCATGTCTGCGTCAGTGTTTATATACATCTATGGCAACAGTGCTAATCGAGAAGCTAGCGTGTACCTATCTCCGGAGTGAACCGTGTTATATGACGTAGGTACTACCTAATATACATGTGCGAGTATGCGAGGGAGGACCCGTGCTGCGTATGTACGAAACACTTTCAATAATGGGTATATACAACTCATTCAGCGGGGGATAAGTTTCTATACAGCAACACTCTCTCTTTTGCTCTTACACACAAATATGAACACACACACATACAGACCTAGTATATATAACGATGGTGCTGGTTCCGTTTTGTTTCAACGATGCAGCTCTCATTCCTCGCCTTCTCACCGTTTCTGCTGTATGTATATATAATAAGTTCGACAAAATGCCCGCACCGCGAATTCAACGTTTATAAACGGGTCACACATGGCTCTATCCGCAGCGCGCACTATAGTTCGAGACACTTCTTGCAGGTATATACATATATAGGTATATATGTGCAGAAAGGAAGTAGTCTCGCGCGTGGCAAACTATTTCAATTCGGCAAACAATTCCCGATATTAGCGGAACACCGGCGTTATAGGTTCCACATGTCCCATTTTCCGTGCCCCCTTCACGGCCTCTTCGCTCCCCATCTACGTATGTATGGTGCACCACTACTGAATGGTTCTCCTGGCTGTCCAGTCGGTCGACCACCTTTTCTATCTCTCTCGCCCGCGAGCAAACCGCGTCGACCACCGACCTGGGTATGTACCGGAAATACCCGTAGACATAGGGCGGAGGTGCCACGCTGGGACTGGCATTATGGAAATTAAGCTCCTGTCGCGACTCTCTTCAGCCCTACCCCAACTTCGACGATGCGAGATAACCTTTTGACTTCAACCTCGGTATGTGCCTGTGAATATACTTACATACATGTAATACACGCATCAATGTTGCGTAATGGCACAAAAAATTTCAATAAATTCAATTCAAAGCGCTTAAAATATTCCTAATATTCAGAAAATATCGCTATTTAGAATAAAAATGTTCTAACAGATGTTCGTATTTATGTATGTGTGTATGAGATCGTGTTCAAGTATTGCACACAGTACTTGGGTAAACTTCTCACAAATTGAGCTTCAAGCCCTTCTTATTTTTCTGCAATTTTTATCAAAATTACTCAAGAGCGATGATCAACATCTACTTTTTTTTTCTTCTTTACGAGTTTTCCTTCAAGACGAGATTCAATTGATTAAATCGTCTTGAACTTTACGAGCGCAGTGTGAAGAATTATCACAACGGCAAGGTGTCGAACGAGAACTATAGCGTGATATATACAGCTCGATGAAGTTTGAGGGATGAGAAGGAGTACGGGAGGGCAGGGAGCCCATGTTAAAGCCCTTGCTCGTAATAGTCGGGTGACTATAACTCGCTAGACGCTCACGGTCTCTGCCCTCACGAGTTTCTCAACTGTAATTCCGACGCGATAGTTGCCGTGGTATTATGCGAGAACTACCCGAGATTCTGCCTAACTCCATTAATGATTACGAGCCCTTCTTGCGAGAGACTATATGCGGATCTCTCGCGATTGTTTTTCAGCAACAACGGGACTAGAGTTTCAAGACGGAACTGGAAACAAGCTTAGAGACGATCGAACCAGATAACACGGGTGCCACGCAATACAAAATTAGAGGTTACACGCTTGATCTATACCTATACACGTATGAGTATATATATCGATGGACTCTAATGCCAAAAGAGCGTATCGTTTATGTATAATCATAGCTTATACGCCCCTATAGAATTTAACAATCGATATGTTCCACACGGAAAGTTGTATACGAATATTTCTTATAGTTCGTACGTGAATGCATAACGTTATCAATAAATATTAAAAATATGTTTTTGGAACGAAATCTTTGATACTTCACGTAAATTTTCCCACCTTTAGTTCCTTCACGTGAGGGCATGAACCAAAAAAATATGGTTGCAACGATGAATTTACAAAATATATAATATCGTGAGGATTCTTTTTTCCCAGCTCGCAAGAAAATGTTGTCCTAACTTTTGTCCGTGGTTTCTGCGAGTGTCTTGTGCCGCGGAGAAATCTATATACATCTTCCCAGCAGAGGATGTGCAATTCTATCGAGAGACAGAACAAATGCACCCACCGGGGCAAGCGGTAGGCAGCACAAAGTTTTCAAGCGTAATGTCCACGTACAGCCCAACTTTTCTCCTGGCATTTTGCAATCCCATTTATTTGCCCACCACGTTCTTGTGTACCATCAAGTTGTCGCTTTTATATCGTCGCCCTTTACTTATGATATATAATATATGTATATATTATGGGTATGAAAAGATGCAGTAGCGTCTTGAAACAAGTACATTCATCTATCCGACAGTTATAATCTAGATGAATTCGTGTGCAGTCGTAGCGGTACAATATCTTGGCTTTGGAGTTGATATACCTAGTAGAAAATTGTACTGTACACCATCGCAGCAAAATTTCAATGCAATGAAAGTAGTAGAGTTTCATCATACAAACTCACTATCATCGTTTTATATATACGTATATGTTAGCTTCTCAAACTTTATCTGAATATCCATGACTTCGCTATAATCTGATCTGTATATAGTAATCGTATTATCTTCAAAGAATGTACATTTTATTGTTCGGGAGAACTGCACGTAAGAAATCTGTGTTTCTTGGAATATACTTCGGTCTGGAGTTTCTGGGTATCATGTACTGTATATGAATTTGTTGAGACTCTCTGCTGAATACAGAGAAATTCACGCGGAAATTCTTGAAGTCCCCGATGTTGAGGTAATAACGAAAAATGTTACCAAGTGAGGTTCTCCTTCACGCGTGTGCACGTGTGTGTGTATGTATGTGCGTGTGTGCGTATGTGTGATATTTCATATACAGCCACCACTGCGTGTCTAGGTGTGATCTTAAATAGTACTTACGGCCACTGGAAATCGTCGCGGCGACGGTGATGTTGTAAATGTAGGATACGAAAGCTGTGTTGAGCGCGAGACTTTATTCCGCCCCTTATATTGTATACAACACTTAGGGAGACCTCTCGTGAAAACGCAAGAAATGTAAGTTCGTGCTAATAAGAGGGACGACCCGTCGACCATAAACCTTTCGGTTCGCTAGTCATGTCATACACATTATATATGTGGAGCATTTCACATGAAATTAAACGTTAAGATTCTGAGAAAATTTTTCGATGATGTTGAATTTGCGAGCAGTTAAAAATATATAAATATACAAATTAGACGGTTCCTTGAAAAATTTCCTCCCCCAAAAACGATTGTACCTTTCATGTAAAAAAATATCCCGTCGATATGAATATATGTCCTCTGATCTGACCCGAGTACACGAATGCGTTTTCTTTCTGATTTGATGATCTATCCCATCTTAATGAATATACGCATTTCATCTCACACGTATATTTTTATGCCGCAGCGTTCGAGTTTGCGCGCTAAAATCTTTTCATTTTATTACCTGGTTTTAGGAGTCTTTAGTCTCAGAAAAAACTCAATGTTGGCCATGCACATGATGACTCACATCTTCGTTATCGTTGGAATGTTCGGCTAGCAACGGCCAAGTGTACTGCATACAACTCATTCACAATTTATTTATATTTTTTTCCGTTTACAATTTTTACGTTTTCTTCCGACTACCCCCCACCATTATCCAAACATTTATTTTCCACGTGGCAACGTGCCAACTTTACAATCATCTGGTTTCGAGACGCTTTCGATTTTACAATCAGCTGCTTTCGAGTAATCTTTCCAGATGAGTGGCCTGTCCACGAATACCCGAACTTCTGTATGAGGCTCCTGTATGCACTTGAACACGAGACCCCCACTGTCGATATATCTTCTGTAGGGCATCGAAAAGACGCACTCCCAACCGAATCCTTCGGCTATTTTTACCGTGTATCTTTTGTCAATAGGTGAGAAAAAAAATTACCCATTGGTTCGAAAAAAAAAGGAAACCTACTCGGCTTAAATATATTTTATTTGATCCGAAGAAAATTCATTACAAAAGCATCAAATTTATTTTGCCATTCTATCCGCAATTGTGAGTAAAAAATTTGGAATTTTTGTCTGCAGTTTATGTAGATTAATCAAATCGATTGTCCTTGATGTATTGAAATACGAATTTGGGGAAATAAATCATCTAAAAAATATGGTCTTTTGCACAATAAAAAAAAAATTCTTTGCTTACTCACTTGCTCGTACAATCTATACGGAAAACGTGATATCCGCATTGTCTTGCCAGGGACCAGCTCTCCCTAATGAGACGTTTTCCAATTCCCAATCCAAGATGTTCCAAATCTACGGCCACGTATGAACATTCATAAATTTTAAGAACCCCGTACTTGTCCCAGAGCTTTGGTTCTCTAGTCACGTGTGCGAAAAACTTTATGACGTCACGAATGGATCCTCTCTGGCAGCAGCATTCGGCATACTCTATCATTCTCTCGGGATCCCAGGGACAAGAGCCAGCGTTCACTGCAGCACCTAATATCACGCAATTGTCTGTATCCTCGGCTATTATCGTCATACCTTCCTTGATTTGTTGGTGCATCAGATGAACGAGAGGTTTAGGCGGGTGATCCTCGCTGGCTAGACCGATGTTAACCAAGCTCGGCTCTGCCTTGAAGTATGTTTTGCACATAAACTCCAACACACGGTCATAATCAACCGGAAATGCGAGTCTTATTCTGAGGTTTGCGTTTTCCTGAAGTCGTGATACAAATGGTTATCAAGAGATCATGGCGATACTAACGCAAAGTCGATAAAAAAGTATTGATTTTATACAATAAAAATTAAGAATAAACATTGTTTGATAATAAACATAATTTGCGGAGTAATAGTTTATATTTGTTTTCGAAATGTCTGCTCGTACGGTAACCGTACGAATAATGCACAATTATTCGTACGGATATGTAATTAAATGTAGGCCAATAACGTATCCGGACGAATAATGCAAAATTATTCGTACGGATAAGTAGTTAAATGACTAAATCGTGCGGTAAAACGCGAATTATTTGACGATGAGTTGTCCTATATCTCTTTCGTTGAAAATTCATCAGTTCGGAAATTTTAATAGGTACATACAGTGGTTATACGTTGATGGCGGATTTTTCGTCGAATGATTCGCGCTTTACCGCACGAACTGACCAATGGTCCGTGGAAGAGAACAGACAACTCGAATAATTCGCGCTTTACCGAGACTCATATCCGTACGAATAATTTTGCATTATTCGTACGATTACCGTACGAGCAGCCACAGCAATTTGTTTTATTGTAAAATAATTTTTAATTATTTTTCATTCGAGCACTACATCCTTTTTCTATCGCGAACGAGAGATATGCATTCTTTTAATTTGTTCATTCTTGTTTTGTTTACTCACGAGACATTGTGAGCTAGAGCTCTGTGTTGGTACGAGAAATCTCGTTTTGTTAGATTCTCGGATGACTGAGTCCCATGTCGTATTCAAGAATCCTCGTGTCAGTCTGCGCGATAGAAATTTCGACATAACCGCGTTTGACACAACCGTAAATACGAACGTAAGCAGCAGCAGTGATCACAGGCAAAAAATGATGACAAATGTAAAAAGAAACAAAACAAATCACGGCGGTTTTGCCTTGAAGATGGAGCTCTAGCTCTCGCCAAATGGCCAATATCACGCGACATGGTGGTTCGAAAGTTTGCAGTAAATAATTGTCAAAAGTAGCGAAAAAGGATTAAGGAGAGTAGATATCCGAAGATAGATTCGAAGAAAGGAAAATCCCGCGCGCCCTCATGCCATCCCACTCGTTGGTCCCGTTTGGCTTTCGCCTGCGAGCTTCACGACAAAGACTTTCAAGGATTTACGACTTGGCCCGAAGCGCTGATTTCACCCGCTGGTCGCCTTCGTCCTTCAGGTTCTCCTCTTCCCTTTCAAAGCGATTCTGCCCATGCAATAGAGCGAGGGAGAGGATCACACGGATAGAGGTTGACGTAAAGCGTGTCCCTGGTACCGGTCGTGGTAACGCCGACTAGCTGGAAACCGACCAGACGATAATTCAGCACCTCCATTCATTCATAGCCGTTGCTCGAAGTGATATGGGTGGCAGAATGCAGACTGGCTGATTTATGTATTCACGCCGCTGGGTGTCGCACGCGCGCCCTCTGCAAACAGCAGTTCCATACCACGGGATCTCTCGCACACGATGGACCCTTGTCCTCATGGCATTTCTCTGTTCACTACTCTGCCTCTGGTGTTCATGGTTAGCTGCTGCGGCTTATTGTTGATGAATGCACAGAACCCTTAGGGCTTAACCGAAGCATACGAACAACGGAGGAGCTGTCGGAGAACGGGAGAAAGAGAGAGAAAGAAAGAGAGAAAGAGAAGAATATTCATGCAAGTATGTATAAGAGGAAGGGTACACGAGTATGAACAAGAATCTACAAGGAGTTGCGTAGGGTTTTCCTCTATGCTAGGCAAAGGAGCGTCAAAAGAGCTGACACATTGTTCTTAAATACACACGTGGTATTCCACACGTGGTATACACGTGGATCTTTTGTTCCTGATTCTCGGTGAAACACGGATCCACATACTAAATATCTATCGACTAGTAGCAAACAAAAGGACGAAATCCACATGATTTAACATGTTGACACATTTTGGTGAAGCCCTTTCGTTTGTCAGCAGGCGATGTTACGTGCTTCTATTCGCGGCCTGAAGGTGCATCAATTACCCTTTTATTCTCATTTGCGCGATACTTGCGACGAAAATTGCAATTTATCGCTACAACAGTGCGTACATTATTAATATCCATTAATCAAAGGGGTATATCTATCCGGCTGTTCCGACTCGCACACTAACGAGTTCCACGGCTAGACGTATGGGTGAACTTTCTATATCGGTTCCTCTCACATCCTGTGCTACGATCTCGTAGCCTACTATCTCACTCTCTCGTCCAATTTTCACCCTCGCTTGTGTATGCTCTATCCTGGGTGTGAGTCCGGTCGCTTGTTACGTATAAAAAAAAACGTGATAAATTGCACGGTGAGAATATATATATGTATTGTTTGTTCATAAAGTATTTACGACATATAGTCCGCAGCGAGAGAGATGCTGTGCAAAACTAAAGACGGATACGTTGTGTATGTTGCGCGCACTTTGATGTTGATATCATACACGCGTATATGCACTGGGCTATGTGATAAACTTTATCGTGATAATCATTCGCAAATTTTTACGGTCATTCGTTTCACATACGACAACATTTTGTTTATTGAATTCAAATTTGTGATAATTACTTTTTCATTCTTTGTAATGCTCCTGCATTCTCGATTTGAAATTTTCTTCTTTAAATTATAATGACTATATTATCGGGCAAATAAACGAATGCTAAGATATCATAAATTTCCAGTTTATTCCATCAGACATTCATTGAATGCTCGCTTTAACAGTATTTGGATTTTGGTGGCTTTTTATATCATTCTGAAAAAAATAGATACCGGGTCCGTCCTCGAAAATCCGTTCCGTGACAATATAGGGGTATTCTAAAGGAGAACCTTAGAATAGTTCTCTAAACAGTTTCTCGGGAATTGTTACACAGTTGAATGCTAAAATAAATAGTAAATACTTATAAAATAAGACATCACAGAGGCATGAGATTATTGTACTTTAGGTACAGTCCCCGTTTGCTTCGCGAGCTCTTCGAACTTGTCGAAGAAACCACCATAACCAGAATTGGACTTGTGTCCCGTTGACTCTTGTCCAGTACGTAACGCTTTAAAGTTTCCTTTCTTGGCTACTTTGGCGTCGGAGAATTCCGAAGCTCGATTGCCACCAGCTCGGGAATCACTCTCGGTCGCAACGTGCTTCTCGCCGTAATGTCCGTGCTTTCGAAAACGTCCGCTCTCATGATCATTGTCGTAAAAATCCGCGTCCTTTTTGTACTCATCTTTGTGATAGACATTGCGGTATCCAGCTGCATTGTTACCCTTGTCACGTTGATCCTCAACCTTGAACGCTACGCTCTTCTTCCCGAAAGTTTCGTCCTTGTGTCCACCGAAGTGTTTGCCGGTTTCTTCATGAGCCTTCTTCTTGCCAGCAGCCTCGTCGTACTCACTTTTTCGATTTTCTTGAATATTCTCGACCATCAGACGATCTTTGAACTCGTCGTTGGTCCGAACCTCCGCTTCACTCTTTGCTCCGCCGGAAATTTTTGCCAAGGAGACGATTCCAGTATCAGTTTTCATCTCCGTTCCATCGGCCACAGTACTCTCCCGATTGGAACCCATACTGAAAGAGTCGAAAGACGTTATTTCCATGTGATCGACACCCGGTGGTTTGACACCTGTGTAATGAGCCGGTAACATTTCCGCATCAGGCTCAGGCACGAGTGGCAAACGAACGTAAATATTTCTAGCGGTCGTCGACGAGACTACATCGTGATCGGACGCCTCGACGCTAGCCTCGTCTCTGCCGTCCAAGTATTTGTCTGCTGAAAAATCTTCCAGTCCATAATCATTTTCTAAGAATTCACCGAGATTTGAGTTGTTCGCTCTTTTTCCTTGTCTCGCTGGATACGCATTTATGCAAGTAAATAGACAAGTTACGAGCCACCATCGGGAGAATATTTTTGGCATTATTGCCGATTCGATAAAATGATTTTCTGAAGCTTTTTGTGTGAAAAACAAGATGCTGGTCACGTTTTTCCGAAGTTTCAAGATACCAAATGGTCGATAATGCGTGCGAGTTTTCGTTGACGTCTCCGCAAAAACGTACTGTCAGACACTGCAATCGCTTTGTCGAAAATCATTGTCTTTTATATGTCACTTGCGACACAATTCATAGACGATCGTAGCGCTCGAACTATTTTCTATCTTTTCGCTGGCATTGGATACCAATATTACTGTGGAATTCAGCTGCTGGAAGAATGACTTCATTATTGTCGATATTATATTATCGTTGCTTGCCTCTACTCGATGTTTCGGCAATCGTACGGATTTCACGAGTTTTAACAGAAGTCTGTAGATTCGCCCCATTGAACACTCAGGACTGAATGTCCCGTAAAACGACGGCTCGAGTTGCTCGCTCACGCATGCTGGATGATTTGTCCACGACGATTTTTCTTTCGTGAGAAATATTTTCGCAATACCCGATCGATCGTAAAATATTGCAACGATCAAATAAAAATTCGTGTATGCTCGCATTAGACGTTGCTACGAAGATTTACATCAAATTTCAAGGTTTCCTTGAGTACACCAATATCAATGGGGTTATTTTTATCGAAATTTTAATTATTCGGATAAAAAATTATTTGTTAAAAATATTTATTTAGCCAAGTTGCGAGAATTAAATCAGCATCCATCAAAATTTCTTAATTTCCCAACTAATATAAATGTTCTTTGGTTCAAATAAATTTTCTTTGATACATGTATAATACAGAATTTATTTGAATGAAATGAATCTAAATTTCTCGGTGTACGTTGTAACTTCAGTATAAGCGTAGGGCCCAACACATGCGCGAATGAAAACGCCCACAGGATCCCGTATGGAGAATGGCCGTGACTAATATCGCCATCTACTGTACGAGAAACCGTGGCGTCAATTCAAATTTAGTACTCATGGTCATTCGCGCTTCTGTCCTTTATATATATATATATATGTATATATATGCATCGATCTGTCGGCGTTGATAAATTGCGCAAAGTTTGAACGGGGTACAACGAGATATCGGTATAACAGTGTCAATAACGCTGTATACGTACTTGAATTATAGCCCCCTAATGACCATGGCCGTTATAATTATTGCCATGTCCAACGTTCGCATGTTCAGGGTGTGTATATAAAAGATCTCTCGAATGCTGTATTCAAACACACAGTCGACGTGTCCAGCGACGCATTGAGACATCGTTGTCTCCTTATATTTTTATTCCTGTTAAAATCATGGTGTCAAGTATAATGGAAAACTTCGTGTGGAGTGTGTTAGTGACGATGGGTTGTGTCAATGCTCTGCCAACTATGATGGAAAGAATGACGTTATCGCGTATGCGAATGGCTGATCTCGAATCATCGGCAACCGGATACACCTACGATCATCAACCGGGGAGACAAGCATCTTATGTTCAATACACGAATCATGGAACTGGAGGTTATTACGATGCACCGAAACCCATTCAATACGTTACTTATCGAAAACCCCAAGGAATATTGCATTCTTCGCCCACTGTGATTACTTCGTTAGCGGGTTACAAGAACGATGGATCAACGCTTCCACGAGGATACGTTGTTCCATTGCTTAAAGCACCCAAAAATCCACCTCTTGCACCTTATTATGTACCTGCGAAAATACATTCGCAATCAAGGGAAATTTACGAAAACGATGGCGATGGCGATGATAGTAATAGTGAGGAGAATGACGACGAGGAAGAACGTGAAGAG
Organism: Rhorus exstirpatorius; assembly: GCA_963564615.1. Taxonomy (NCBI): domain Eukaryota; kingdom Metazoa; phylum Arthropoda; class Insecta; order Hymenoptera; family Ichneumonidae; genus Rhorus; species Rhorus exstirpatorius. The sequence goes on from OY751313.1 coordinate 52,186,787, forward strand.
ATCGAAAAAGAACATGGAGAGGGTGAGGATTTCAATGCTGAAGAACACTCGTCTCATGGAGAAGATGGCGATGAAGGATATAAGAGTCACCACAGGTTTGGCAATAGCGAGCAAGGGGGGCATCACAAAGATAGACACGAAGGTCAGTAGTCGGAATGGGAATTGAAAAAAAAAAATACATGTATTTGTATGTACATATTTACAACAATTTAAAGACAAAATGATTACTAATGATGAAGGTTAAATAGTGAAACTTATAAATTTCTTTGTATAATTCAAAATTAATTTGGTAAAAAATTATCGTCAAATATTTTCCACTCAGATGATATTCTCGATTATATTATTATTTTTGTCATTAGGTCATTACAGCGACGAAGAGGGTAATGAAAAATCACACAGCGAAAACGCTGGTCATTATGGAAACTACGATAAAGCTGACAAGGGCCACGAGGGTAACAGCTACGGTCAACAGGAGTATCACAAAAAAGGCGAAAAAACTACGGGCTATCACAATGTTTATCGTAAGGACGAGTACAAAAAGGATACCGATTTCTACGATGAAGATCACAAGAGTGGTCATTACGATAAGCACTCAACATCTGGACAGCATCATTCTTCGGTTGACGGTGGTTATAAAAAAGGTGGACAGCACAATTCTGGCTATGAGAACCATGAAAATGGCAAAGACGGACACTACGACAAGGGTCACGAAAGCAGTCAGCGCAAGGGTTCAAAGAGCAAAGAAGGTGACGATTCGTACTACAAAAATCACTCTGATTATGCGGCTACGAATGGGGCAGCCGGAAATAAAAAATTTGGCTACGTCAATGGTCATCAATGATTTTGAAATAATTTTTTCCGTTATACATGCAACGATAAAGTTAAAAAAAATTTTTTTTGTAAGAATGAAAAGTTCGTTTTTTTAGAATAAATATTATGTTACTGCGACGCTATTGTGTTTTAAGTTCCTTTCCCTACGTGCAGCTTACGTATGGGTCAAGCGTACATGGGTCTAGTGCCTGATATTAAGGAAGGTTTCTACTTTGGTGGGCCAAACAATGTTCGATTTTTCACCAATTTTTTATGCATAAAATATTGAATATAGAATGTTGATATTTGGTATATTTACTAAGCGATCTTTATTGAACATAAAAAAATATTTTAAAGTTTGACAAAACATGGTATTGGGAGTAGAAGGAGCCACGTATGACGGTGCGTCGGCGATGATATTCTTCGCTTGCGGAAGTCCTAAGTCCTGGTCTTATCTAATATATTATAAGATCTGGTCTGATCGCCTGGACAGGTGATCTGAAGCAAAAAAATCAAACATAATTTTAGTTTGTCCAATATAGTGTATAAGTTAAACTAAGAATGAAGAATAAATATTGAGATATAAAAATATAGTGAGCGAACGAAGGGGATGTTTAGGTTTTTGCTAAAAATTTTTGCCGTTTTTTTTTGAATATTTTTGGATAATTCTAGTTTGACTTATACATAATATTGTACAAAGTAAAAATATATTTGATTTTTTTGCTTCGGATCACCTGTCCAGGATTCAGGACTTCCGCAAGCGAAGAATGTAATCGCGGGCGCACCGACATACATGGTTCCTCCCATTCCCAATACCATGTTTTGTCAAACTTTAAAAGATATTATCATGTTCAATAAAGACCGCTTAGTAAACATACGATAAATCAACAATCTATATTTAAAATTTTTCGCATGAAAAATTGATGAAAAATCGAAAATTTTTTGGCCCAATAAAGTAGAAACCTCCCTTGAACTAACACATTTACGTAGGAACCCAAATTTATTTTAAATTTATCAATATTGGAATGCTCGAACATCGATTACATTCCGATTCTCGTGGGTGAATATATTCTCGAGAGTAATCAAATATGGCTGTACATAGATACGATTTTCATCCACTGATTAAACATCTTCACTCTTATACGGTGAAATAATAAATACAGCGTAATATCAATAAAAGGTGGTATTCAGTATATGAGATTGAATATTGTGTTGCATAAAAGTAAAATTATTACAGTGATGGATTATCATCTGGTAAATGTAGAAGAATTTTTTTTTTTTCATCATACGGAATTGTAGTATCTGTGAAGACATTTATTCACGTATTTATTTGTTTTTATTTTAGTACATCAAGGTTCGTGGAATAATAAAAAATATTTAAGTGACCCATAACTGGCATTAATCGCAAAGAGTTATTGTTTTTGAACATTAATCGCAATTTGGCATTAATCGCAAAGAGTTAATGTTCTTTTTTGAAGGACCACTCCTTGTGACCGTCATGTCCATCTTTCTTTCCATAAGCGGTATCATGTTTGTGATGTTGGTGATGACCATCAGCGCCTTTGTGACCCTTCTCCTCATAATGATGGGATCCTTTCTCGTGGGAGCCCTTGTTACCGTGGTGAGATCCGTGATGGCCGCTTTTATTGTATCCTACCTTGTGGTGACCTCCCTTCTTATGGGAATAATCACGGTTGTCTTCTCCGTGTTTCTCCCGATATCCTTCATCGTGCTGCTCGTCCCAAAATTCTTTGTCCTTCTTGAACTCGTCAAGCGTATGAATCTCGTGACGACCCTTGGTACTGTGTCCTTTAGAATAATGGCCCTCCTCATCGAACTTGTGACCCTTTTCACCTTTTTCACCTTTATTGTGCTTGGTGTAGTATCCATCATCGTGATGATGGCTCTTTTTGTGACCTTCCTTGTCACTGTACTGACCTTTGTGACCCTCTTTGTCGTGGTGACTTTTCTTTCCCTCCTCTTGTTCGTGATTACTCTTATAGCCCTTCTCATCTTTTTCACCATGCTTTGAGAATTCATCCGTATGATGCTCCCCGCCATTACCCTCCTCGAAATGATGACCGGAAGCAGCGGTTTCCAGATCTCCGAAACTTCTGAAAACCTCTCTTGCGAAAGAAGCGTTAAATCCAACGTACAGCACTGCGAGGCAAAGTATCACCGTATAATTCATCGTTGTTATATGTTTTTTGCCTCAAACCATCCAATAATACAGAGAACGACGCTGGGTTTGCAAGCACTTCAGTGGCGTGTACACAATATGCCTCGAAACACAAATCACCACGATTTTATATCGATTGGGGAAGATAATTTGTGATATCAGAGAATCACTAGCCTGCCGCGCTTTCCTGTTTCATTTACACAGTCTTTCGAAAGTCTCACCTTAACCTGCTTTATAAATTACAGTTTGAAATTTTCGAACGCGCGCGTGTCACACCGAGCGAGAGAATTACGCAAGTACTTGTAATAAAGTTGATACGTTGCTTTGATTTTGCTATCGGAACAGACGAATATAAATTAGCGATAAAAACTTTGTCTATGAGATAATTTTATCAATGCTTCTAAATAAACACGAATTTTATCTTCACGACCGATCCCAGTTAATAACTATAACGAAGGTCCTTTTATTAGTGAATCTAGAATGATAATTTTTACAGTAGAGCGATACGATAATAGAGTGATTGTAAAGAAAAGACGAGCTTGCGAAATATATGTCCCGTGTTGAGAATGATCCGACACCGTGAGACAAATGAAATCGATTACGCAGTCCGTGGCCAGCAATGCCGTGAACAAGTATATAAGCATTAGCGTTAAACGTGCTTTGTCAGTCGATTGCACTCGTCGTATTCTCAAAGTACCCAGGATGACACGGAGTAACTTCGGGTGGAGGCTGAGCCTGGGGCTCGTTGTGCTCTTGGCCGTCGTGGCTTTGTCATTGGCACGAGAATCAAAACGCGATATTGAGGATCTCGAAACAGCGGCGAGCGGTCATGGGCATCATTCGGAATCGGGTGGTGGTCACAAGCATCATTCGGATCATCATGAGGATCATGGTGAAAAAGGTGACAAGGGCTATCACACTCATCATCATCATCACAAGGGTGATGCCGGTAAACACGGAGAGGAGCATCACGCGGGACACCATGAGGAGCACGGTGGTCACAAAAAGCATCATTACGATGAAGGAGATAAATACGGAGAGCATCACGAGAGTGAGCATGGTCATAAGGGCCACAAGTTTGGCGAGAAGAAGGGTCACAAAAAAGGCGAAAAGACCCATGGCTATCACAAGAAAGCTCACAAAGATGATTATCACAAGGAGCACAAATTCTATGATGATCACCACAAGGGTGGCCATCACGAGAAACACGGACATCATCATGGCCATCATGACAGTAAGGAGGGCCATCACAAGAAGGGCGGCAGTCATCATTCTGGCTATCATGACGATCATCACGGTAAAAAGGGACACCACGATAAGGGACATCACGACGAGGATCATAAGGGGTATCACGGAAAACACGGACACGATGATCATTATTCACACTACGAGGACTTTGCTAAGAAGGGCGGTCATTCTGATGGCAAGAAGCACGGCTTCTCCAAGGGTCATCACTGATTACCTTGTACCTTTTCTCTGTTATCATGATTCACGTTTTCTATCCTTGTCACAGAGATGTTTATGCTCATTCACCGTTGGCTATTTTTTAGGTACCATCCTTATTAATACATACAAATGTTAACAATGATGAAAGAGTTTGCTTAATAAAAAAAAATACAAAACAAAAATTCCTGTGAAAATACAAATTTTTATCTACGCAATAAGGCCTACTATATAAATTACGAATAACTAGATCACTCTCGAAAAAATCTAATTGTTTCAACAATGTTTTCGGTCGTGCGATAAGATATTCCCAGTATGCAGAAGGCTCGTTGAAATGAACACAAAGTCTGCAAGAAGAGAGCTTATCCGTGCATAATTGCAGCATGGAATAACGCTGCTATTGACTCCTCTAGGTGTATTCTATATATTTAACCCTCGAACGGTCGAAAACTGCATTAATTGTAAGATGATATCACTTTCATACAATCCTCATTAGTAGCTAGAGCTCTGAGCATCTGCAGCAGAATACCCAAGCAACTTTCTAACGCATGTCTCGTAATCGTAATGCACAAGATCATTTATTATCAGTAATCCAGCGATAAACGAATTAAATGTTGATGACTGTCACGTCGATGTAGATTCAGTACCGTAACGCTAAATATCAAGGATTTTTACATTATTGAATCTAGATTGATGAAGGTTGGGCGGTTGGAGAAGTAGAAAATAGAGCTGTCTATACTTATTGAAAAATTACTAGTGCATAATGCAAATTTAATGTTAGGCTTTTCCGCGTGAATAACTATAATGGATCAACGGGTTTTTCAATACTTTTGACATAATTGCGTTAGACTTATATCAACCCAAACTTTTTTGGTGATTTTTTTTCCAATAAAAATCCTTTTAGCCCAATAGTATGTGCAATACAGCTGTAATAGAATTATTGATTATTTTTCGTATCGTAACGCGAGTCTTGAGACGTTGCAGAATCGCACTGTTACACAATGCCAAACGCGCGGAGCGTGAAAAATCTAAATGGCGTGTACAATCACCACGAACATTCTGGCCAAAAAAGTGTGGACCACCGTGAAAGGACGTTGTCGTGGCTAGGAAAGTTTGTCCCAATCAGGGAACGCATGGAAAAAGCAAGCTCTCTAACGCAATCGTCCGTAGACCGAACTCTCTCTCCCACTCCATCAACGTTTTTTTTTTTATAATCCCCGTAACCACCCAAAGACTCGATCTGAATTTCTACCACCGGATTACGTATAATCGTGAATATAAATACAGGTGGCTCGCAGAAGCGAGATATCACATCACCGTAAGCCGTACGGTGGACACGTTCGTGCCTTTCATCTAGTACCGCAAGAACGTGTGAATCTAAAAAACAATGATCACCCTCTCGCGGATATTACCGAGGGGATCCTTTCTGATTCTTTTCGTGGTATCCATCGTGACATTGGTTTATGCCAGAGAGATACCACAAAACTTTGGTGATCTCGATACCGCTGCATCTGGTCATCATTTCGAGAAAGGCGGTGGTGAGGAGCACCACTCGGATCATTTCTCGAAGCATGGTGACAAGGGCGACAAGGGATACAAGAGTCATCATGATCACGAGGAAGGAAAGAAAGGACATCACGACAAGGAGGACCACTCTGGTCACTACAGCGAGGGCAAAGGACACAAGAAACATCATCATCACGACGATGGTTACTTTGGCGAGCATCACAAGGGAGAAAAAGGTGAAAAGGGTCATAAGTTCAACGAGAAAGGCAGCTACGGCAAGGGTCACAGCACTAAAGGTCATCACGAGGTGAAGAAGCTCGACGAGTACAAGAAGGATAAAGAATTCCACGACGAGCATCACGACTCGGGTCATCATGAGAAGCACGGAGGACATCATCATGAGCATAAACACAAGAAAGGTGGACATCATAAGGCTGGGCATCACAAGGGAGGTCATCATGAGGATCATTACGGGAAGAAAGGGCATCATGAGAAGGGCCATCATTATCATGATCACAAGGGCCACAAAGAAGCGGACGGCCATGACGATCATTATAAACATCATTCCGGATATGGCAAGAAAGGTGGCCACGAGGACGATAAAAAATGGTCCTTCAAGAAGGGTCATTGAATGTTGAAGATACCACCAGCTGATTCGTCCAGGACATAGCATCTTCGTATCTTACTGGAAATTTCAGATGGATAAAATTGTTCAGAAAATATATTTGTTCATGTTTGTATGTATATTTTTAGTTGATTATGTAACAGTAATTAATTGATCAATGAATAAAACTTCAAGAGTATGCTTTGATTTTATATTATTATCTCGCTTGAAATCACATAAACATTTTTCACGGTATTAATTTTCCGTGTCAGTTAATGTTTCGACGATCCTATGCTATCTCTCTATAGGCTCTGCAAACTCAAGTCGTGTTAGCTGCAACGTAGATGATGCGAATAAATAACGACAATTATTGATGTCTCCAAGTGTGACGCTTGTTTCACTTGGCTTACTCGTTCCGATATTATAAGTAAGGTGTGTGAGATTCGATTGTGAATGCTAAAGTTTATAATTAATATTATATATAATCACACATTAGTTCTGTACACCGTGAACCGTCCTACAGCTTACGAGTTATCGTGTAAAAGACGTAGCGGAGCATGTTGTATCACATAATTGCCAGCGAGACCAGAAGGCATTTGTTCTTTTTTTGATTTACTCCACTCGGGCACACGCTTTTACGAGTACCCGGCGTGTGCCGCCCTCTATCGCATATACGCCGATAAATGTTCGATGAGGCGTATTTCACGGTAGAGATATAATTCACGCTCGCGTAATTGTGCCGCTTTTCCGGGAATTCGATTTTTCGATATATAGCTCATCGACTATACGTATATGTATAACGAGAGATAAAGGAGACATTTTTCCCATAACTGGCTACTAGCAGAACTCGCTGCAAAGAATATTGCACTCCATGTGTATTTATTACTATTTTTTTTTTTTTGTATTTTTGCTCCCACAGAGGAAGCTTTGCTTTTCTAAACTTGCTTTTCTCAAGATATTCGTGCGAGCGTATTGAAGAGGCTGCAAACAGTAAAAAAATAACATTTTCAAATAGTCTTTGGATTGACTTGTGGGTGAGATTGAGACGTTTTTAGATCGAGGAGATTTTGTGACAGAATAAAAGAGTTGTGATGACTCAATGTCAAAACGTATAATTCATCAAACACGTTAGCCGACGTTTTAGTTGCTTGAATGTTTCTGACCTCTGCAAGATGGAACATTTTTGGGACACATGGAAAACTTTTATCTTTTCACCATCGCGTTTGGTAACGGCTGTACTATATGCGGAGGTACGTCGGCGATAAGATGGAACGAAAAAAATGATCACCGTTAAGCGAGCGAGCAGGAAGAGAGAAGCAAGATTTCCTTTATCTACTTATTGGAAACCTTTTTTCACTCTCGCTCTCAAAGTTATCAGACACGTTGATTGGAAGATATTTTCTCCGGGACTCTCCCCTTTACAGTCTTATCAGATTAGCGCGGGTGTTCGTAGACATTTTTTTCAGAAATCGATTTTCCTTCTTCTTAAATGCCTGAAAATGGCGATTTCCCGAATACCCCACCATGATGAATTTTTTTGAAAAACTATTTAGAATAATTATTTGAACGAAAAATAATTTATTAATATTCATCGGACAAAAATAATTATTCATTTCCGAGATCATAAATCATGTGACACATCGCCTTGTCAGGCGGAGCTGAAACAGCTCCTTGCGAACAAAGCTTATAAAAAGTTTACAAATCTACGCTTCTTTCATAGTTATATTTCACACTGTACGTGGGTCGACCAGATATTTAATGAATTATACTTTCTTACAATAATCCACCACAATTATTTTATCGTCCTATAAAATTTTTCAATAGTTTGTAACGGGAATCTCGTAATTCGGGTTACCTTCGGCCTATCTCACCATCCTCCACACCGGGAGAGCCGTTGAGCGCCAGGTAATCTTTTTATTCAGCGGCGGGAATTACCAAACCCGCTAAACGTAATCGGAACTTTAGAAAGACGTAAACGAAACAAGAAAAAGGGATGCCGGCGTGTTGGATGGTGGGATCGGTGACGAAATACCCGATTCGCTCAGTGTGTAGGTGGTGGTGAGAGGGCGTGGACGGCTGGCCAACTTTCAAGTGCCTTCGAAACCCAAACGGAAATAGTGAAACTCAACTCAGAAATAATGATGTATGGGGCCTTGGTTCAGGCTAATTTATTCATGTTCTTCCGATAGCACGCAAATTATTCAAGAGAATTTTACAAGAGTGGACCCGAAATTCACAGAAGTACCATAAATCTATTCGGTAATGGACCCAACAAGAAAACTATGATATAAAAGAAATCTAATTTTCGAAGACGATAGCTAAGGCGTAGACGAGAACGGGAACCAGAGTATATTCGATAACATAATGCGAGCTCCGAGCGGCGAACCGCTCGGATCGAGAACTGGAGCGCAAAGAGGGCGATTCGAGCAGGTAATCCGCCCGAAAAGCTAATTCGGAGAGAGAGACCCATATAAGCGCACGCGCAACGAAAGCTCGAAATCCTCTCTTCTCCTGACATCACACGGAGCGCGAAAACCTTATCGAAAACCGAAAAATGCCGGGAAATTCAAATGATAACGCAAAATCGACACTAAATAACATGTTCTTAATCACTAATCCAAAATACGCTGAATTGTTCCGACGGCGTGTGGGTCCTCTGGTTGCGATGATCGTCCTTCTAGTAGTATTCTTCTGGTATGGGAAGATCCGGGACTACCTAAAACTAAACCTACGATAACGGTGCGATCGGGCAATCCGTGGCGGCTGGGTGATCGCAATCCCAGCCGACAACGGCCTTCCAAACGTAAACGTAACTCAAATGGAACTCAAACGTAACCGCCCTTATCTTCTCTATACCCTTTAACGAAGCGTCGAGACTCACACTCGATCCTTTATACTCACTAGAATTACTCTTCATGAAAGACCGAGTATACCGGGTGGCTCATTTACTTTGGCCCTGATCCACGGCAACTCGGTATCTCGAACGCGCAAGGACCCGACAGAAAAACAGACTCAATACCAAAACGTACGATAACGAGAAAAATAAAGAAATAGAGGCGGAACGGTCGCCAATACCGATTTCGAGAACCGACTAATATTTACGCACTGAAATTAACTGAATCTATCCCAATATTGACCCTAAAAAAACCATGGTCGGAAAGACCTGTGACGCTAAGTAAAAAAAAAATTGCGTCACAAGTTCTTGCAATCGAATGTCGGATGTTTCTGGGAGAATGAACGGAGAATTTCATGAAATTTACTCGAGTGTGCAATAATTGATATCTCGGAGAAAGTCCTCTCTCGTGTGGGTGATTTTGCGATTCGACTTTGGATAGGACACGTGGTAGAGGCAGAGCGAAACAAGAGGATGAAATCTCGATAGGATGAGAAACCTAAACCGTGAGCGCACGAACGTGAGAGCACGGATTTGTGCAACAAAGACATACATTTACGAGCACACAGACGCACACGACCACATACACCTCGAACATACAATGCGCAATCTCTCGTGTATCCACTTGCGTTGGTTTGCTTGGGCTTTGTTTGATACGATTTTCCGGCTGTTATTGTTTTGTACGCCACGTGAGACTCGGGCGAACAAAGTTTCACAATTATTGTGACAGAGCAGAGAAACGAGAGACCGAGTCTCGGGATCGTCTTTAGCACACCCGGCAAACTTCCCACGGGGACAAAAGCGCGAAGCGGCCGAGGGAAGAGCGACGGCGACACAGAGTATACTCGCGGTATCCCTTCGTAACCGCCGGTAGTGGAACAGGGTACTTGCGTTCTTGATTGTCGTTTTTTCCTCTCGACAGCTTGCCGTCGCAGACAAACCAACGGGAAACGGCACAACAGCTTCGCATTTCCGCTAAGTACAGTTGCAACTGCTTTTTTTTTAATATGGTTTTCATACCGACTCAAAGAGCATGAGCTCTTTTTTTAACGCGATTTTACGAACGCGAATGCGCTTTCGAAGCTCTATGATACCGTGGAATTTTAGGATTATAAGCTCTTCCGTTCGATTATTTATATACGTTTCAAACATACCATTTTCACATCATTATAATTTTTTGCAGCCTACTCACATCTACATCACTTTCAAATTTAATAACGCTTTAAGAATAAATTAAAAGATTGAGCTTTTCTCCTCATGAAACTAAAAAAGCAAAAATATCGACAAAATTAAATTACTATATTTTCGCGAAAATTAATTTAGCACTTTGGGTGATGAAAGACAACCAGGTACAATAGACTGTCGTTGACCCAGGGAATCCTTTATTGTTATCATGTTATCATGCATGTAGAGATGAGTCTACGTCTAGCTTCATTATATGTATATATTGCATAATGCAGGCGCGTATCTGCAGAACTTTGGGCTTGCAAATAAAATAAATATTGGTATTAAAATGATTATAAATGTCAGTTCTCCTATCGGTGCAATTTAGTTAACGTTTCGTCTTTCTTTCGCCGCTCCGAGATTCATCGAGCACCCTTTGGCTATTTCACCATCAAATAAACAAAATATAAAATTGATGAAAAAACAGCACATCCGTTTCGCCCACTACCATTTATGGAATATATATATACCTGTCACATATACAGTTCAGCCCCACGCCGATGCTCCAATCCTCGGGCTTTTTTCCATTTGGCTTTTTATTTTTCGTCTCGCCGATTCATGCCAGCAGCAACACTGCACATCCTACGGAAATTTTTTTCCAATAACGAAATTAAATTCGGCGTTATCAAAGTTCAGCAAATACTCGAATCCATGGTTCTCGCGCGTCAATATCGTGTCGGGAGTGGTAGGGCCAAAAGGACGGTTCAAAAGATACATGAAGTAAACGAAGTATGCGCGCGAAGGGCTGAGCAGGTTTTTAGAGAGCAGAGAGAGAGAGAGAGAGAGAGAGAGCGAAAGAACGAAACGGGATGAACATTAAGGGGAAAGAGATGGCTACATAGTGGAGAGTAAACAGAAAGAATGGCCGAAAGAGGGCGACCAAAGAGTTTCTACGGAACGCATGCACAGTATAGAAAAGCTCTAACCTCTTTTCTTCTTCCGGACGCGTTCTCCTCACTTTTTCGTCGTAACGGAGAAAATTCCTCGCTTTTTTTAAATTTCTTTGCGGCCCTCAAACCTACAAAGGAAAAGTCCAAGGAAGAAAGAGAGTACACGTTATGAACGCAAAATCCTGGCGAATGAGCTGCTGCAGCGAAGGCAAGTTCACGCTATACATATATACATATATGCCCTGTGTCCTCTAGGTCCTTAGGGGATCTTCTTCTTGGGGTCGTATATGCTTGCTCTACGTACATACTTTGTAGAGTCGAAGTTTGAGCTCTTCTATCCAGTTACCACACACAGTTTCCGACGGTTACCTGCGAAGCTCTTCGTCGTCGTTGTCCACGTCCTAGTCCTCCGCACCCACTTTAGTCCCCTTATGGGCTCTCTATGGAGTCTCGTCCGTGTAGTAAAATTAACTTTGCCACAGTGCGGATTGTGTGGTCTTGTATACACACCCTATATACATAGTAATGAAAAACGAAAGATTCGATATTTTTTTCTGAGTAAATTTGTACTGCTCTTTGCGACCGTTTGACGTGATATTATAGCACAATGGAAAAAATTTTCATCCTATCTTGGCGCACTTCTAGTCTTGTCACAAACGATATAAAAAAATTTGTGAACGGTATTTTGATTTGAACAACACCAAGAAATATATTTTATATAATATTTTTTCATAAACTATTAATGTAATATCTATAGCGAAGTGATGACGTCTCTCGTAAGTGGTTTGGATGACCTTTAATTTCTTAAAACAATCCACTCGAGAGAAAATGGAGAAGCATTGTCAAAAAAAGTGGCCTATGCATTCATCCGCGCGTCATGGCCCCAAATGCAAAGAAATTGGCTACATTTTTATGAAATGCGTGTGCTTGAGGTTACACGAATGGTTCGAAGCAATTCGGGACTCTGCTTTATGATGATTTAAAGAAATTCAGTGTTCTGGATACATCAGAGCACGACAACCCAGGAAGCTGATTGTTTTTTTGGCTTAAATTTTTTTTTTTAATTACAATACGACAGCAATAATACCGTCTTTCGTGATTAAAAAAATAAGATTCGGGGTAAGTCTAGTAAATTTTTCTTGGAGTAGATGAAACGTTGGGTCTAGTGTGAGAGGAGATTTGGTCGAGAATTAAGTTACACCACTCCGTGTACTGTTTATAATGAAATAGTCAACTTGGTTTAGCATCAAGAGCGACTTTCTGTATATACATAGAGTTTCTCGTTACTGAAGTCGTTCCTTTGTTATTCGTTTAAGCAGTTGAGATATCCGTCGCTTCTGGGGACAGGGTCGTTGAGAGAGACGCCAAATAAGTATTTCTTTCTCTGCCTTTTTATCTTCTTCTGTTACATGAAAAAGTCAACGTGCTTCTTTCGGATCTCTTCGTGTGTCGCGACCACCTCAAGGGTCGTCGTTGTAGCTAGAAACGAGGCAACTCTTTGCTTTCGTTTCGTTGGACAATCATGTTACCGAGTCCGCGCTAATAACATTAACGTCGGCCCCTCCACGCCGCGGTTGCTCCTGTATTCGCAATGTTTTCGTAACGAATTTTCCACGTCTGGAATTACGGAAAATAAAGGGGACGTGACTCTCATTCGTCCCGATGCGGTTGGCCATTGAATTTGCGTTATAGGCAGAAATGGGTATCATTTTTAAATGACAAATAAGGAATAAAGTGTACTTATTCATTATGAATACTAATATATAATATCACAAAAGAATAAATAATTTATCAAATTTATTCATAATAATTTGGAAAAATGATATTTTAATTTTTTTCGGAAAAGGAAATACATATTTTGTCGTCAATATATTTAGAATTACTTTTTTACAAGAATAATAACGGAAATTTACAAGAATGTAACTTTTCAATTAAAATTTATTTGCTGAATTTTCCGATTGATACACATAGTCAGTAAAGCGTGAAATTTCACGCTTTGTGCATCAATTATCGCAAAGAGTTAAAATTAAATTCCAATTGTTCGCCTGTTCGATAATAAAACCTCGCGCGATAAAAAAGGCAGCAGACCGTTTTACAAATTGTGTGCGGCTTGATTGCGTTAGAGTAGAGTTACCAGTGAAATTTACGGAACGAAAAGAGATACAGCATCGCGAAATTCTCTCTCGTGTTCGTTCTAGCAGTTTCAAAATTACTTCAAATCCTCGGAGTCTCGTTATCGGACCCTCAGAAATTTATTTCGATTCAGAGAATCTCGGTAAACGTTTTTCTTCGTTAAAAGTCTTGAAGTTCCAGATTTCGTGGTGTTGTAAAGCCGTTGCAGTTACTTCGGAAACGTGAAGCGTGGAACGCGATCAACTATAAATCGATCAGTTTTTTCCCCCCATCCGGCAATAGAGAAATAATTGCTTTCCGATTTCCCATTCATCGGAATTTTACAACGATTCGAACTATGACTTGCTTCATCACGGCTATTGGTACAGATATGGGAGAGGCCGACTAACACGAGTATTCAACTATAACACAAGTAAAATCGTCTATGAATAAGAAAATAGTGCGGATTACAATTTACTTGTCCTAATGCTAATGCAATCATATCAATGTGTATTTGCTATCGTTGCTTAAAGAGAAATCAAAGAGTAGTTCTCATGGTAACAGGTTCGAGATTACGGCTGTGCAATACTCGCTTCCACCAGTATGCCGATTCCTTCAGTGTTCGCATTCTCTTCGAATCCTCAAAGTCGACCTTGATGATGCCGAAACACTCGCTATGATAAATCGATGAAATTATTCATGAACTTTTTTCAATCCCCGGTTTAGAAAATTGATGATTTTACTTTTCATTGGCTGACTTTATTCAGTGAAAGATCATTTTACTAATATTCATTAATGATAAGTCAATGTTTAAAAATTGTAGATAGAAAATCAGTAGAAAAACATCAAAAAACAGTACAACATCTTTATCATTGATTAGCGTTTCTATATCTTGATCTTTTCGATTTCTTTGTATCTTTATGATTTTTTCTATGCCTCGTTCTGTACACTGCAAAAAGAAGTGCGTTATTTCGAACGAACTTTCGAGTATAGTAACTTTTTACATGCTTTGAAACAAAACTCGTGAGATTCGTGACTGCTTTAACAACACACTCAAGTGTGATAATTAATAATCTACACATTCGAACGTTTTCGAAGGCTCGATAATTTATATTGGACGTGCGGAATGTAGAACGAAGCGAAGAAATTTTGAAATACATATGTACAATGTACATACTCTCCGCATAGACGGTGCTAACAACTCACAAAGTTATGGCCAATTTGGCGAGGACGAGGTATAAAATTGGGTTAATATATGGTGGAATAGCTTATATAATATGAGAGTTACCTGTAGCCTTTATCCCATTCAAAATTATCGAGTAAAGACCAGACCAAGTACCCCTTGACGTTGACTCCATCGCGATTTACAGCAATCAACATCTCTTTCACGTAGTCATGATAATACTGTATCCTCAATAAATCGAGGGTTCCACCCTTGTCAGACACGCCGTTTTCCGTCACATAAATCGTCGGATTGCCGTATTCGGAAGCAATTTTCCGCAAAAGGTCACCAAAGCCTTTCGGTACGATCTAGAATATATCTTATTCCAATAACTCTCGAAATCTTGGTTTTTACAGAAACTGTTATATATTTGACGTACATTCAGCCACCTGGATTCAGCTGTTTTCCAGGCAGGATCAACACTCCTCGTGAGTCCATGATCGTGAAAAAATGACGGCACGCTTCCACTCGGTCCGGCCTCAATAAGCCAAGACGTGTAATGATTGAGTCCTAAAAAGTCCGCGGATCCTCTTTCGAAAGATCAAAGGATCCGTCATAGAAAAATTATTACGAACATAATTTAAATTATTTTTTAAAATAGTACGCATTCCTTTTTTCAAAGTTATTTTCCATTGGGTAGTCAACAAATATTAGTACTTCTATGCTAGAATAATTATATGAAATCCAATTAAATGATTTTAACAAATGTCGATATTTTTCGATTGCTTCGAGACATTGTAACGATCACTTGAACGTCATAAATTACCTGATGCAATTAATCCATTCGCTGGAAAATTCGGGAAGTCGTGATCTCGGAAAGCCCTGCCTGGCGCTATTCTCAGCAACGAGATTCTTCAAAATTTCAGGATAATCACCGGTCGCCGAGAATATAGGATGTAACATCCAACCGTTGTTGAATTTAAAAGCTATATCGGTAGCCATTTGATCGGTATTCGGGTTTTTCGGATAAAATTGTTTCATATTGATGGTTATACCGATTGTGCCATTCTGCGTCTTTTTAAATTCATTCTGATACATTCTGTAGACGCTCGCGTGAGCCTTAAGGGCATTGTGAGCGCACAGATATTCACCGATACCATGAAGTTTTTTTCCAGGTGCGTGAATACCGAGCGAGTAGCCAGCGAGACAATTGGCTTCCGGTTCGTTCATTGTTATCCACTTTTTAACTTTTGGCCCGAGCTCCCGAAACAACACTCTCGCATAATCTACGAACCAATCGACTATTCTCTCGTTGGTCCAGCCGCCGAGGTCCTCGATAATCTGCGGATGATCCCAGTGTATCATCGTGACGATCGGTTCAATGTCATTGACCGAGAGCTCATCGATAAGGTCCTTGTAATGTTCAATCGCTGCCTGATTAATGACGTCGGAAAATCCAGTTGGCAGTATTCTCGTCCAACTAATCGAGAAACGATATACCCCGAACTAAAAATACAAACGTCATTGATACCGACTTGTTGAGGTAGAATATTCGTAATGAAATTCAACGAACAAAATTTAATTTTTCAATTACATTTTGAAATTAGAACCGCAACGTCTGTAATCTCAGTACCATTTTTTTAAATTACCTTCATGCTCTTGAATGCATAATAACCAAAATTTTTATCAACCAACGAGATAATCGAAAAGCATTTGACTATTTATTACTAGGAAATATGGAAGTACAAGGTTTTTTATACTCAATTGATAAATTCACTAGTACACATTGCTTTTCATATTGAGAGACATTTCTGTAAATCTC
The DNA here is from genome assembly GCA_963564615.1 of Rhorus exstirpatorius. NCBI lineage: Eukaryota > Metazoa > Arthropoda > Insecta > Hymenoptera > Ichneumonidae > Rhorus > Rhorus exstirpatorius. The sequence continues at coordinate 52,203,432 of OY751313.1, forward strand.
GCTGTATCCAGACAAAACACACGAAGCACTTACTCCCAGTTCCTTGAGTAACGCAACGTCTTCCTTGTACTTGTTGTACGAATCGCATGCGATATCAGCATTGTCGTGATTTATAATACGGCTGCTGTTTACGTGACTGAAATGATCCCAAGCACTTACGCCTTTCCCTGTCGAAATGAACAAACGTTCGTGCATCCCAAGAATAATGAATTTACTTGATTTAGAAACATATTACTCAATTGTACGGACATTTAATTGAATTAAATTATATTGATGGGAGTTGAACTTTCGTAATTTTCTATCTTTCTAAGATTTTATTCAATTTGAATAAATATTCTCACATAAAAACAAACTTAAAAAAAAATTTATTATGCTAGATTGGGATTTATTTTATTTGAATTACAAAAAAAAATTTCGTTAGATTTATGCAGATGAAATTTCGCCTTTTTTTTCTTCGCGTCATTCGCTCGTAAAATTCTCGAACGAGAATCACAAAGGAAATTTATTGCTCACCACTGATGTTCCAAGAGCCTTCAATTTGATGAGCTGCGGTGCTAGCTCCGATGAAAAAACCTTCGGGAAATCGCAAGTAATTCGTTACGTTATTCACCTCTTCAGCGTTACTACTGAAAATTGAGATTGAAAATTTCACTTTAAATTTCGTGCGAAATTGACAAAGCGATGAATCTTTGGCGACGTTTTTCTATTCTCACACGCTGAAAATGAAGACGAGCGCCAGGAAATTTCTTGGAGCAAACATTGTTTATCGCTGAGTCCGGCGCAAGTGACGTATCTTCACTGACTAGTGTCTCCGTTAGAGCGCATAATGTGTGCTAATAGTCACGTTGAACCCGTAGTGACTTCATGGATGTCAAGGGTTATCGAATCTTTCTGTATTTTATTTATATGCAATCTGTTGCAGCATTCGAGAGACGTGCTCGCCGTGGAATCAGTCGATTTTGCTTCCCCATACAAGACGCTGTGCGTTCGTAAAAAAATTAATTCGAGGCTGCTACAGTTTTCGATGGTCCTGAAAAGTCTAAAAATGATATTTAGAAAAAAAAAAATGTCTCCGCTCCTTGGGCTTATGGGATTTTTTCGACGACCGATAATGTACAATTTCACATTTTATGGGATTAGAATTCAACCAAGAATTAATTTCCACGTAGACCAAACGAGGATATATCATGTTGTTGCTCATTCAGTTCTTCAAATAATTTAATTCTTACAAAGTCTCAGAAATACTTACTACACTATTTTGTAGATCGTTATCTACTCGTAACATTCTTTATTCAATATTCAATATTTAGCAATACAAACTGATACTGACCACAAAATCATACTTTTACATTATTTCCTGCTTTAAAAAATATTTTCTTTGTTTGAAACGCGAGGGAAATAAAGTTTTTCCACAAATGTCTCAAAAGAAGTCCACAGGAATATGTATAATCTACGTATCTACGCACTTGAAAAAAGAAATAAAATCTTGCACATACGATAGTGCAGGTCGATTTAGTAAAAGCCGATTTTAAAGTAAATAGAGAATACGATAAATCTTTGTTTTTATCACCCATTACATTATCGCTCTACTTTCAAGTTAGACAGTTCTCGTAAGATTTCCGATCGGATACGCTTTCTTCTCGATTCAGAGAGGCAATAGTGTGTTTTTCGATTATTCCACTGAGATGAACATTTCAACACTTCTCAAACCGACAAGATATGCATTCTCGACGCATACATGGCGACATTTCGTCGAATAATATTTTTGGTCGGTCTCTCTCTCTCTCTCTCTCTCTATCTCTCTCTCTCTCTCTCTTTGTCTATCGTATTCTCGATGCTCGTAGTTTCACCCTATATTCTATGCTCCTCTATGTTCAGGGTGCTATATAGCGTTACTGTGCGAAAGAATCGCTTCGGTTACTTTATGTCTTACGAGTTGGAGCGGCGCCCAGGGATTTCCGGGTGGGCTTTAAGCGCGAATATGGGAGGGAGTCCACCGCTATTATTTCGTTGGAAAAATATAAAAGAGAGAATCCGAAAATTGCTTTCTCGCGAATAGAAAATGCCAACCAGCACCATCATATCCCGCTATGCTGCTGATGCTGTTCTTCTCTCGTTCTCTTTGTCTTTCTTCGCATCCCCATCCACAGCTCTATCTTCTTTATCCTCTCTTTTGCCTCTCGTGTTTTACTCCTCGCATTCTCTTCGTCTAATTCGTGAAATTTATCGCCACCACCACCGCCACCTTCACCCCGCCCGACGACGCATCATAATTTACAACCACCGATGAACAAAAAATCAAACCACCTCCCCAGCTATGTATATATACGTTTACGTTATACGATATATCGTGATGGCTTATGTGTCCGCGTACTTACCTCACTCACTGACTATATACGGACCATTCCGTCTTTATTATTCTTGCAGCCACATTTTACAATTGTAGAACTTGTAAAAATTGCGTTTTATTAGCCATATAGTATACTCTGCTATGTAATATTACTTTTTCTTATTATTTGCTCACGTGTGCACAAACGCAAAATCTGAGCATATATGCGAGTCCGTGTAAATGACCTTAAGAAAACTACCCTTGGGGAAATGCCTGCTCTCATAACGCCATATAATCCACCAGAAGCTAAAAAATGGATACTCTGTTTTAAGAAAATTTTTCATTGCAAACCGATTCGTTTTTCGGTCTAAATGAATAAGAAACTTGAATTGGACTGAGCTCCCGATCACGGAAGGTTTTTTTCAGTCACTTTTTTTTAAACAGTCGCACACATGAAAAGTTTTCTGTCTCCTATATGAACTTCGGTTGATGATTTGATTACTGAAGTTTTGAAAATTATGTCCTCGAAAACAATTGTTTATAGTGTCACTGTACCACGATTTGTCGGCAGATTCGTGGAAAAAAATCATGTACCCAGCATTCCATCAGTAGATTTCTAATTTAATTAATTTATGCTGCCATGTCAAACTTCAGCCTACTGAATTTTGAAATTCTTTTTCGATTGAAAAGAAAAGGATTACCGGGAACTGAGATTGATAATCTGGCGAGAATACTCCAAAAAGATTACGCAAAATCCGTGGGGTTTTACAATTAATACAAAGATGTGGCTCTGCGGGGGTTAAGAAAAAAGTAGACAAAGTCTTTGATTAGAAAGACGTCTATACGAAAAATTCAACTAAAATATTACGAGGTACCACAAACGAACGCGTTTCATATTCATAAAGTTTTAAGGGAGACTGAAGATTGTAGTACGAGGTGAGACTTTTATAATTATATACACATTATAGAATATAGATATGTACAGTAGAAACTCATTTGATGCACGCTCATTTGTTGCCTGATTTCCCCTCAATTCCCTTGATTGATTCACGCCGCGCACCCCCCACCACTTCGGGCCTCGAGACACTAGCCCCACCCCTCTTTCTCCTTTTATGCCGTCTCTCTTGTTGCTCGTGGTTACCGGCCGCTAGCGGCACTCTTGTTAGTCGTCAACCTCAAAACGCGATAGGTAAGATTTCATTTCTAATAAAGAAAAAAAATCGTTTTGTGCTTGCATGAATGATTTTGAAAAAAGTAACGTTGCGAGATTAAAATTTAGACTCGGTTTTTGTACACTTTTGGCGAATGATTTAAAAATAAAAGCATTCCTTCATTTCCTAACAGCTGATCAATTCGTGTGACAGAAACAACGATATTCATAGCTGTATATACATATGTACGAGCGTGGGATATGCTCTCTGCAGGGATTGGTTCTGCCAAAAGTTGTAGAGGGGCACCCTTGATTAATGCACTCCCTCAATAGGTGTCGGTACAAAAGTCGTGCATTAAATGAGTTTCCACTGTACATAAATATCGCTCACGAGCAATCGAAACGGCGTAACCCAAATCACTTTGAGTGTGAAATCGTGTAGTTTACGCCCTAATATTAGCTACCAGTCGGTACATATTATACACGAGAAGCAGGAGGGATGAGAACCAACCCAGAGAGTTGCGGTGAGAGGCAAGTCCTGTGCTAGTCAAGTGCATGTCTCGTAATTCAGGTTGTCGCGAAACGAGCCAAAAGAGGTGGCCGATATCCCCGTGTGCGCAATCTTTCCTCACTTTTTTCTTACACTTTCTCTCTCTCTCTCTCTCTCTCTCGCTCGCTCTCTCTCTCTCTCTCTCTCTCTCTCTCTCTCTCTCTCTCTCTCTCTCTCTCTCCTCTCTGTCAATCTCTCTCATTTTTCGGCAGCGCTTCCCGGCAACGAGCCATCGCTAACGCCGATGGAATTTTCCTGGTGGCCGTGCTCATTTACCACCCTCTTTCTCCTCCGTCAGAGCAGAGAGCACCCTGGCTAAACTTACTTTTCAAGTCCGCTCGGTGGATTCCACTGCTCCGATAAAATATTCAGATTCATTAACTCCTCGCACATTTTTTTCCGCTCGACCTGGCGGTTTTCATGCTGCTGCCCCTCGGATGCACGAGTGAACGAGGGTTGCGAAGCTCTCAACGAACCCCTTCGATCTAACTTATATTCAACGGGAACACCACACCTCGGTGCTTCACCAAAAGCAGAACACGAGAGAGCCCTGCCTCCGCATGTGCTCGTTCCCTCTCGACCTCGAGGAATTTACAATTTTTTCCTCTTCCTTCGACCTCGCCTTCTTCCTCCGGCGTTTGCTAACTCGTGAACACATAATTTCAAGACTGAAAATATCGAGAAAATATCGTGGTTGCGCCGTTTCGCAGTACGAATATTTTATGCTCGAAAAATTCCTGCAAGACAGATAGAAAGCATAAAAAGAAACAAACTATCGATTTAAAAAAAAAAAAAGGGTAACCATGAGCTATATTGTGGTAATGCCTCGGTTTTATTTTCTCCTTAAACTTTTGCCCTAATCGATATAAGATTAAATAAACTGAGATTTCATTTTCAAAAAATTAAATATTTTTGAGCATCCTCGACTGAAAAATATTGTTGTTTAAAAAAATGAAAATCATCAACGAACGAAATAAAAAAAAAAATTCCCTTTGAATATCATGCAGTTCTTCTCATAATTTTGTCCCTATTGTAAAAAATACGGGTTTTATACCCTTCAGAAGACTGTACTACCGATGAAAATGGTAAATCTGTGACTTTGAAACTTTGCAAGTTGAATGAAGTCATCATGTGCGAGAATATTTCTAAAAAATCACGATTTTTTCTGAATTTTCAGAAAACTAACTTTAAATCGGAACTGTGTACATATGTGACGAATTCAAATGAGCGTGCAACAATCTTAAAAACACGTCCCCCCGTTTTTTTTTGCGCTGCAGGCAGTCGGGAGTAATGCGAAAATTAAAGTACAGTTACATATGGATACAATATGTATAAACATTGAATGAATAAAAATTAAAAGCAAGAACATTATGCTTCGGGATAGGAGCTGCAGATTAACACGTGTATAACGTTAAATCCCTATTCTAAATTTATAGTTGTACACGTATCTGTATGAGATGGAGGAATCTTGTATCTCGCATTCTGCTGATGCATACACGGGCCCGAGCGAGAGCGCCCGCCCGTGGATCACAGCGGTATGCACAGTTTAATTAGCCTACGAGCCGAGCCATACATAGTACAGGCTCGGGGTAGAGGCGGGGGCGAGAATTGGTCCCTCTACAGCTCTAGCGGCGGAAGCAGCCGTTATAGATAGTCGTTCCATTGCTGCGCTGGCTGCTGCGTTATGCTATATTGAAGGAATGAAGACAGCGGAGAGAAGGAGAACGATATATATATACGATACATATATAACGATACAAATGGCGAAAGGGCTAGAAGGAGGGTAGGGAATGGTGCGCAGGCCACCCCCTTTATCAAAGGCCCTGGCACTTTGCCACGTCGCACCGCATAATGAAGCAGGCACGTCGGGGGCTTTGGCTGTACAGCTCCCCGCCGTTCTCTCCTGCTGCTCGCGGCGTCGCGAGGCTATGTATACAGTATTTTGCCTCGCGCGGAGAATGGTTTATTGTGCGGGTGACTAGTACTCGCTACATGCATGTATACTTGTTTCATTGTATATGCTACACATATATATTACACCGCATACGTACATTCACGCGTCTCCGTCATCATCGAGGCCAGAAAATAGACCAACGCCATACGCGTATTCCTATGCCGCAAGTCTGAATTCATAGCGCATATATGTTTATAACCGCAGTATGGGAGTATATGCAGAGGAAAAAATTTTAAAAATCTTCTGACTTGAATGTGAATAAATTATATTCTAATCGAAATATTTGGTATTCATTGACCCAGCAGAGGATGAAAAAAAAAATCTCGAACTTTAAAAAAAAGTGACTTTTCATACTTCGTCCACGAATAACGATACTAAAGTCCGGAGATCATTCCCATCTTTTTTTTACCCGCGTTCTTCGGTCATCTCGTAATTTGTGCCCGCAACTATGGTCATACCTCACTATGCCACTTTCGCAGTGAGGGTGCGCGGATTAAAATAGTATATTATCCACCTAGGGAAGAAAGTGGGCGTTTTTTGTCGAGCGCCGATGTTTGCAGAACGATTTGTAAGTTTTAGGTGCCTTTGGCGCCCGAGACTGAAAACGAGTTTTGCAACTGTGACTTTCATCCTGTTTCAGAGGGGAAAAAACACGCGGGAAAGAGCATGTTTTGTAAAAAATCATTTATTTGTACTGAACCTCAAATAGCAGTTCAGTTGAAATTTGCTTTATTCATCAAAAGCTTTGTCAATAATTGAAAAACCCTTTTGCGGAATATATGGATTTCCTATAGCGATAATAGCGTAAGACTCAGCGTTTTGACGAAAAGTATTTGAAAAAAAAGATTTTTTCCTCATTCTAACCTCGAAATCGCAACTTCGTTGCGCTTTCTCGGCTCTCATGAGGAAAAATTATGTTCGATACTCGTACGAAAAGGCTTTTTGACGAAACTCGTTACAGCACTCGCCTTCGGCTCGTGCCGTAATCCTCTCGTTTCGTCAAAAAAGCCTTTGCGTACTCGTGTCGAAATGTACTATTACGCGTGACAGGAACAAACGAATTTACGAGACGTTTTTTTCTCCGATATTATTGAAAGTTTATAAATCAAGATTGCAAAAGTTTCAACACCGATAATTCAGTGGAAAAAAGTCACGAACGGCGTACACACCGAAGGGTTTTGCGATATAAAAATATGGAAAATTCTGAAAATTGCCTTTTACGACACTCTTCCAAAATTTCAAAGTCAAATTGCTTACACTGCCTACGGCGTTTGAGTTCTGCTCTTTGTGGAAAAGTATAAAAATTTCGATCAACAGCTGAATCCGAAGAGCAAGGGAAATACCGAAATACTGAACCACCGAAATACATATATCTGTAAATACATAAAGCCGGCAAATATGCCGACGAACCTTTTCTGCCTCTCCTGCGTAAGCCCCGTCGATCCAACAAAAATGATACGACTTCCTTATTCGAAGGGTGAAACCAGAAATGTTTAATTTTTTTCTCGTTTCAGTGCCGGAAAAATATTTCGATGCATACGAAAGGCTGTTTGAGGCATAAAATATGGAATAGATACCGTGTATGGGGAGTAAGGGCCAGGAGGCGTATTTCTTGTTTTTTTTTCTTTTTTTGGTTGTGCTGTCCACCTCGATTCTCGTTATCCGTCACGTGAAATTGGAACCAACACTGTCGTGACTAGCGCGTAAAAAAGTACGAGATCCGTAATTGTGACGGAAAAGTACGCGGACGTGATTTACATGTGGTTTATTCTACGAACTATACAGACAGATTATATTACGCGCTATACAAATATTTGAGATTGCTCCTTAAGTGCATTTAACCCAAGAAAAATATGTAACCCGTTTGTATTATTTTCATCCTATCAGGAATCATTTCGGAAAAGAGATGCGCAAAAGTTTTTTTCTCTCCGGTTGCTTTTTCGTACTCGGTAGTTTTTTTTTAGGTACTCACACGGGGGCTATGGTCGAAAGGAGAACACAATGGGTAGATATGGCGTCGTCCTTGCGACATAAAATTTAGCCTCGTAGTGCGCGAAGTTTTGGTTATCCACCAGACACGACCCGTGTGTCGCATCGTGTCTGGTGCGATGGTATGAAAAACCTCTTGGCGCCCGCAACACTCGACACGATGAGCGACCCAGTTCTTTAGTGTATATGTGCCGTATATATACATTGAATATATACCGAGAGCTCACAAACGAAAGGTCTTAACCAACGTTACTTCACATGTTTAATCGTGTAGGTTGAGTCGTTTTGTTTCGTGGTTATTGGGACACATATACATACATGCTTGTACATAAATATACATGCGTAGGGATGATGGTGGTATGCAAGCGACGAGGCGACGTTTTCTCGCGGGGGTGTAAGGGACGCTCTTGAAGCAGGCACCATCGCTGCTGCCAGACCAACCAGTTCCCACCCTACACTCGCCATTTCCATATGCTAATTTCGGCGTTCGCGAACAAGCCCTCTCTCTCTCTCTCTCTCTTTTTCACCCGGCACCTGCAGCAAGCACACAACCGGCGGCAACCGCTTCGCCGTCGTTTCGAGCTTGTCGAGGATTTCCCGGACGTGCAACTTGAGAGAGCAGAGTGCCGTACTACCCTATACGATCCTCCCATTCTACATTCCTTCTCTGTCTCCCTCTCCCGTAATTCGAGATCTTTCTCTCTCCTCTTCTACGGCCGAACATTTTTGGTACGCGAGATCCAAAGTAATTAGGGGATTAACGCCGCGACGACGCGCTCTCTGCGAAGCTTTGGAATAATCGCGACACTCATCCTCTTCTCTTTCTCCCTCTCTCTCTCTCTCTCTCTCACTCTCTTTTACACATTCCCACATATATGTACTACACATCCCTTCTAACGATCTGTTCACAACCGAGATGTACGTCATTTCTATGCCTACATGATACATCGAATATTCAAATATATACTGCAACTTCGTTGGAGTGTCTTAGATAAAATACAATTCATCGTTTGCGCCGACATATTTATAAGAACGACGGAAATAAATATTCTGTAGGAAGAGTATTCGTGACGTTGTTTGAATTTGAAACTAAAACTTTTGATCATTTGGAGGAATCAATTCTTGTTGGTTGGTTTCGTCAATGTTCGGTTGGTAATTGCGATGAAACAGCTAGTTTTTCGAACCACGGGATTAATTGTACCTATCATGGAAAATCATTGTCAGACAATGTTTAACCTTAAAGTCCTAAACAAATTGCCCGCCACGTAATGGGGTTGAATAAATATACTGTTGACCTAAAAACCAATACGTACGTCGTCAATCAATTACATCACATTTCATAACATAACTTTCTTAATGTGGTGATCGTATAGTTGTGCATGTCATGGTCACAGCAACTGAAGTACCCCTAAATATTTAAAAACTTGGCCTCTCACTTAACCATTTCGCTTCATGTAGATACAAATGTCTAATGGCTACTCACTTCAACTTGCAGCACCTCGACTCATGAAAGTAATTTCGTTACATCTGTAAGTGCATCATGAGTGATTATGAACAAAAAACGCAAATAGTTTTAGAAAATAATTTGAAATATCGACATGTACTTGAGGCAAGTGTAAAAAGAAAAACTCTCCGAGCGTCAGATAATAATCAGTTCACACGTTCATAAACATCTGAAATTCTGAGAATTCCTATACACGATGCAGATCCATGATTTCATTGAGTAGCTACATTTTTTTGTAATTTTGTTTCAATTTTTAAATATACATCATGATTCCTTTCTACGAATACATAATATATTATAACATCACGAATATTTCTGCCCGATTTAATTGAATGCCAGCTTTTCAGCGGGACACTGTGTACGTTAAGCATTCTTAATGTCTGCAGGAGATGCCAAATTGATACAAAAAGAGACGCTTGCTTCGCAGGAGTTTCCTTGGCGTTCCGGGCGCAAAGATTATATAATAAGACAATGGAAGCTGTATATAGAGAAAAAGGTGTAGAGCCGCGACAGCCAGATGGGGGGATTTATATATTTGAACGAGCACTTTTTTTTTTATCAACGAGCAAGATAACGAGAGAGTGGAATTTCTGACACTGAAAGACATAAGACGCTGCCTAGAATGTCGGGATTTCTCGAGAATTCGAGTATGACAAAACGCTCATCTGTGTACATACAGATATACCTAACACTGAAACGACGAACCGCGGAAGATAAGTCACCAACTCATTCAGCGACTTTTATTTCCTCGTGGGAGGGATCGCGTTACTCGTATACTATAGAGTGCACTGAATTTTTCCTCCTTCTCTCTCTCTCTCTCGCTCCCTCACAAACGCTTAGCACGAGGAGAATCTCGAACCTCATCCATGCCAGGCCACCCTCTCACTCATTTGCGTACCGTGCCCATCCATATAACGAATAGGGATTCGAGTTACGCGTTAGTTTAATGGGGATATCGCGAGAGTTATATCATATTTATACCTATAGCGTCATCTTTGTTGTCCGCCATTACTTATAAACCCGACGCGATCAAATTTAACTGCCTCGGCGCAAAAATTGATCGCACCGGTTCATGTGTCATAGGGGGTTCACGTTCATTTTTTTTTCAACTATTTTTTTCATCCAGTCGTGTTGAGATTTTGGAGAAAAGCGAATTCAAGCTCATATATGAGTGGTTATTTATCGCCGGATTGGTCCTGAATTTGCTATCGCTCGAAGCCTCAAAGTAAAAAAAAATGGTTTCGAAATTTTTTTCATCCCGCTGTATTTAACAATGCATCGCGAGTTAAGAAAAGCACTTTATTTCAAAATTAAATAAATAAGATTCACGGAAAATAAAATTCGTTAAAATGGGAAATTGTTATTAGTATACAACAACTTGTTACGTTTTACAAAACACTAATAAATTCCCTGAATACCATGTTGATTTACAGTTTGCGGAATATGAATATTAATAAATTTCGTTGTTCAAGTTACGAAAGTGGTATATGAAACAAATTTGCTTTACAAGTATTGCTTAACCGTAGATTTATTGTCGTACTCACATAATTTTACGCTCATCTCTCAGTACATTATGGATCCATAGCTCTGCGCAATTAAAAACTTCACATATCCGAATCATTGACTGATGCAAATAGTTTCGTAACCGCACGTAAGCTCTCCCTCTCTAACTCTTTCGAGTAATTTGAATTCAAGACTTACACTTTCAACCCCAACGGATAAGTACATAAGCGACGCTCGTTCCTCGTGGATCCCGGATTTGCATGAATTTAGGGCTATGTAATACCACACCCCGGAGGTATCCATATATATATATATATATAGTGATGTATAAACGTATCTACTTCTTCGCTCTGATGCCCGACTTTGCTCGCTTTCTGTTTTTTTTTTCTTCCCTTATCACCCCGTCTACCTCAAAGTCTCTTTCCTTTTACATATACTGCACTATCCCACTATCATCGTATCTCGCTTTTTTTTTATTCCGTTCTCTTCAACCCAAACCCCTTCTCGATTTAAGTGCCTCCGGAGCCCACGTAGAGCCACTTAATATTATTTTGCTCGGGCGCGGCCTTTCAAAATCCGGCTCGTCGAGTGCCGGATCTTCGTGGTCGTCAAAAAAAAAAAAAAAAAAGGAAAAAAAAATCAAACCGAGAGATAGAACGCGTGTGGAAGTGGAGAGAGAAAAGCTCTTCTATCACCGGCGTACCCGAAAATTCAGGGTTATAGAGCGTGTTATCCGCGGCAAAGCGCGAGTTTCCTATCTCGCTCTCTCTTTTTCTCTTTCTGCTTCCGTGATAAAGCACGGGGACGAAGCTCTCGCGTTACACAAAGAGAGATTCGTGCTTAAGCCTGATGCTCTCTCTCGTTTCTTTTTGGTCTCTTCATCACACTGCCTTAGGCCCTACAGGTTCGTGGGCTTCTTACCTACACATATACATAAATACATATGAATAATACCTTTGATCGAAGAACAGGGAGGTCGGGGTAGGGGATTCGCACGATACTCAGTGGTTTATCGCAAGCCATCGCAATCGCTAACCCAATGCGCGGTTACTTCGCGTGAAAATAAAAACCATTCGCGAACCAAAAAAAAAAAAATCGCTTTTTTGTGTTTGTTTGGTTTGCTCATCTCTTTTATCGTGATCTATATTTGTCCCGATATCCCAGATTAGCCAAGCTCAAGCGCGAATCCCCTACACTTTTAGTCATCAGTAACCGTGGCGACGTTTACATCAGGGGGGGGGAGAAAAATTAAAGCTCCACAGATCTCGTTAAAATGTTTTCCGTATACGTTACAAATATGAGTATTTACAGTTCCTTTCTATTATTACGTACTAAATTTTTTTTAGCAATGTTGCATGAGTAAATTTTCCCCTGCAGAAAATTTTTTATGTATATTTTCTTGCTTACCAAGTCTTCCGTTAATGAGCAACAACACCATAATGCCCTACAGTTTCTGAGGCGATACAGCCAATAGGAAGTTGTAAAATACGTGAACGTCGTTGTATGATTCTCCCATACACGCACTCCTTGTATAAGTATCGAATACGAAATTTTACAATCAGCGCAGGGTCATGGCATACTCTAAATTGGAAATGCAAAGTGTGAGTCGATGTATATATATTTGCAGGAGAATTACGAAGCATGTAAACCGAGAGGGACGAGCATACCTACATTTCAAGTTTAACGATTTGGAAGGTGCTAAGATGCAAAAGCGTTGATGCCCTTCGCCTTCCCGTTTGAATGCACAAGATGTAAATGCAGTCATAGCCTGGGATTCCTTGCTTCAAGCCTTTACCCATGTATACTGTTGTATACATCTATATAGTATATTTACAAGTATACATACCATCGTAGTCAAATCACGGTGCAGAGAATGATGGCGATGGGCACATCCGAGGCTCGTGAACATTTTTACAGCTACTTTGTGACTCGACAGTCTGAAAAGTTTTCAGTTGTGCATGACAGAAAATCGATGAAAATGTATGTATGGATTAAAGTTCGATCAAGATCGTGAAAAATAAGGACGGAACATATGTTGCAGCTATTCTTCAACATAGGTGTTTATGTGAAGAATATTACAGACATGTTATATGCAGAATCTTCAACTTCTGTATGTATAGGTACTAAAGATAACATCGTACATTATACATAGATCAAAGCTCAAGTTTTTTTTTTTCAGGCTCGCTTCTTGTCGCTTTGAGAAATATTTTTTAAGATTAAATAAATGGTAAACGAATAATTAAATCATTTGATGATGAAAAAAAAAAATTTTATTTTGATTTTGTTGAGTCATACCTGAAATGGGGCTATACGGACATCATCGATTTACCCTCAAAAATGTTTTTTTTTTAATCGAAAAATTTATTGTATCAATATGAACTAAATCGATAATGAGAATCAGTATCAAGTGTCTTTTTCCGTGTATTTATTGTTGAGTCCTAAGTATACGGGTTTCATTTCGTATTATATTTATATAAGCTACTTCTTCAACTTTATCACTTTACCAACTCTCCATTCTTCTCGCACACAATAGCCAGGTACATCGTTCGAGAGGAAATAAAAAAAGAAAATCCTCCGGGGCAGGGGAGGCATTTATATTCTCAGTGAAATGAGAAAACTCACGATAATCATCTATCTCTATATCTCTATTCCGCTATTGTCTTCGATGAAAAATTTATCTCTTCTTTTTTATAATCATCTACAGTATTGCACGCGGTGCAGCATATTTTTCAACATTCTCGCATGAGCTCCAATGACACCCTTGATGACAGTATAAGAGGGAAAGTGGGATAGGAAGAGCGGGCCGTCGGATGTTTTCATCTGTTGCACGCGTCTCGGGAAAGTTGATTGGAGTCCGTGCCACATCAACGGAAGAGCGGAGGCAGAGAGCACAGAAGTATCCGAGAGGGAGTTTACGAAACAATTTATTACACGCATTACTTTTATTCAGCAAATATTCATAAATTTTGCGGGAATAAAAGGTTTATACAACCTCGACGTTCTACCGGCTTCTTCCTCACTCCATCTACCAGTTTTTTATCGTTATATATATAGTATATTGCGCAAAAGAAGTCAGTGGATAACCCCGACTAGAGCGAACAACGCGTATTGTGTTCGTAATTGAGAAATTGCCTCACTTTTTTCGGGCTTCAGGCCCTCAGTTTTATTCTGTATCCACGCACCCTTCGTTCTGACCGTTTTCCAGAGTAGAAATATTGCTCACTAAACATATTATTTCTATTTATTCAAATGATAAAAAAATTAAATTTGACAATTCCAAAAAAATTATACATTATGATTACGAAAGTGTAATATCATCATTAATAATAATATAAAACTACTTTCTTAATATCATGAAAAGTGTTTTGTACGAAGAATATTCGAAGAATCCATATGTGTAATCGGTAGTGGAATAATCGTGACTGCGAGAGTGAAATCAATACAGCTCGTAAATTGAGAGTTTCTCGTATACGGGGATACTCAATGTACACGCTGAGCACATTTTACTCCCATTTATCTGCACATATAAGACACACATAGTCCGGATAAACGGAGAATGAATGTGATCGTTTCTCGCGGGTGTTTTATCTGATAAAAGCCTTGTTGGCGTGGTGCATATATATCGGCTCACGGATCGAAATGTAGCAAGATTCAGGCCATCGGGTAAAAGAAAATGTTAAAAAAAAGCCAGCCCCTTTCATCAAGCGATACGTGATCGATCGCTCGAGAAACCAGACATGTTTCTCGTATCAGGCGTTATTCTTTGTTGCAATTATATGGTGGCTAACTATATAGATATATTTCATTTTACCTCAATGTCTTTTACATTGAGGTAAAATGAAACATATCTATATATAGTTAGCCACCATATAATTGCAACAAAGAATAACGCCTGATACGAGATTTTGTCAACGATTTTGTTCACGTATGTGTATGATGGTCATTTCAGTCTTATATAACGCCCATTAGCAATGTCGATGCAGAACCTTGTTTCAGCCTATTTTGTGTAGTCAGCTGGCAAAGTTTTTTGCACACGTAATTATCAATTCGAGTGTGGGTATGAGCGTTTGCTGGTCCGACCTGCGAGGTATCTTGAAACTCCTTTGTCGCTATACCCTTCCAGCCCACGGAATATTTGAATTTTATTTATTTACGTTTGTGGAAAAATTTGTCGACAGTGTCGCTCGGTTCTTTTTTCAGTTCTTTCTGCCGGAGGTGGTATATTATATATTCCAGATTCAACATTAATTCTGTCAACTGGTACATTTCGTATTGTCGCGAACTGTACGAAAAATATTTATAACCCATGTATACGTGACAGGAATTTTTCTTTCGCGAGTTGCACGCGAGTATAGGGGCTTTACAGTTTTACGCATATAGAAACTCTGTGACATACATCATATACTGTAAGAAATCCTTGAAAAAAGTGTTTGAGGTGTAAGATTCTTCCACATAAGATACAAATTAAAATCAGCAACGTACTTTCATTCGTATTCGAAAAAAAAGAAACAAAGTGGCCACATGAATGAGGATCTGTAAGAAATATGAAACATGTGTTTCATTTATTTGATTGAAAATGAAGTTTGTATTATGTCATAAGTTACAAATTGCAATGTCTGCTGAAACAGGCCTTGGCGTTGAGAGGCGTCTCTTGATAATTGATCTTTGTATTTGGTATTGGATTTTATCGAGGTATTTATGCATATATATTTGAGTGTGATGGAAGATGGAATTCTAGCACGCAATGGATACAAATATTTCTAGTAAAAAATGCACATCAAGCATTTGATCTTGTTCTGGTAAAATTATTGTCGCGGTTTTGCGATAAATTTATAGAGAGGCAAACATCGATTTTGAGTGGCCGTTATCGATTACGGGCACGAGCCAACACACGTTTCTGACCCCCCAACCATCGTGTCTCTGCAGAATATGCGCATTCCATTCAATCCTTCTCGCCCTTGAGCGTGTTTCCCGTTCACATCTATGATATGTCGAAATGCAATCTGCGATTCTCTGCCTGTGCCCACGTGCGTGAATGTACTATATCTACACACGTGAACGCTTACGTTTGCGCAACGGATGAACACACGGAATTATAGATGATTCTGACATATTAAACATGTATAGTATATGGGGAATTTCATGCCAAATCATGCGTTCACAATTCAACTGTATTTCGGGGTATCTATATAGCAGAATGTGAAGTCAAAAATTAATTCAGTCTCGGATATGAGGCACATAAATTTATAATTCTATAAACAAATCAATGCGTCTATACTTCAACCGCGAATTTATGAGGAGACACGGGGTTCAATTATGTTAAAAAATATACGCCCTGCGTATTGATTAATTTTTTATTTTACAATTTAATTATTTATGTGGAAACCACAAATTACCGGTAGAGCTGATATATTGCATGGAATGTCCCATTTAAATATACCCAGATATATAACCATTACTACTCAATACAGCCTGCTCGTCGTATATACTGCAGTGTTTCAAGTTCTATGGCAATTCAAAGCAGTAGTATACAAACTCTACTGCAGCATAATACATACTACTCTGATTATTCTGATTCAGTACCCCGAACCTTGAGGTATATATATATATAATATGTATACATTTCAGAGAATCCTAGAACCAAATGTGTATTCGGGCCACGGGGCATAGGGCACTACGCTAGGTCCAGTACCAGTAATACTCGCACTGAATACACGTCGTAACCTTCCATTACAGCTCATCATATACAACGCACTTGACTATATACATTTCATAATTAACGATTTGAGAGCGAACGTAAATTGATAAAGCTCTTTTCAGAGACGTTTCCGTTCTTCGGTCAGCATCCGTCAGCTCTTTGATGTGATGAAAATAAAATAATCCGTTGTTACATATTTATTCATAAATCATGAAAACGTTGAGAACAATAAGACTGAAAGTCTCAAGATCTAATAAATTCTGAAATGGAAATAATTCAAACGCAAAACCATTAAACACAATTTTGCACAAAATTACGAAAATGTGCTTCAAAGAAATATTTTAAATTGTAATAAAAGAATTATAATTTCGATCTATTTTTCACAATGGATCGAAAACGAAATGAAAAATCAGCTATCGCTTTCGATTGTTTACAATTTAACAAATCCAATTATTTTACTGTTGTGTGAAATATACCTGAATTAAATCGTGTTTTAATGATTTTTTTTGTGAAAACGTGCAAGTTTCTGCGCTGTATTGAAAGAGAAAATTGTGCGGCCTATGGTTTGGCTCCACAGGTTGAAGTAATGAATTATATTTCAAGGTGTCGGTCATTTATCTGCTTCTTGCGAATTGCAAGCTCAGGGCAAGGGTACACGGTAAGCAAAAGCGAGGAAGATAGTCGTAAAGAAACACGGAAGGGAGTTGAGGGGTTGCTCCCGGGTCTACGGTAACGTGGGAAACAAGACACTTCGCGCTTACTTAAATAATGCATGAGCGGCTGACGTATATGCC
Organism: Rhorus exstirpatorius; assembly: GCA_963564615.1. Classification (NCBI taxonomy): domain Eukaryota; kingdom Metazoa; phylum Arthropoda; class Insecta; order Hymenoptera; family Ichneumonidae; genus Rhorus; species Rhorus exstirpatorius. Next base: position 52,220,903 of record OY751313.1, read on the forward strand.
GGCGTGTTGTACCCGTCTATATGTGGTACATATGTATACGCATAAAGCGTGTTGTACCAACTGCTAGCAAGGAAAAGAGTGTAACCTAAACAATTTAACACGTATAAAGTGTGTGGTAGATCAAGGCTTTTTGTTTGCCGACAGTCGATATTACATATTATATCGAAATGGTCGTAGACGAGTTACAGTTATTAGCATTTTTTGCCAATTATCAACGAGTATATATAAAGTGATAAGCGTGGTGGATAGAGGGAGACACGATTGTGCCGATAACTGTATTTTCCGTGACGTTTTATACGCACAATAACCGTAATTCTGGCAGGAACTATAAATGTTTGCCATGAGTTGAAGCTCTTTGCCGGCGGGTAATGATGTTGAGAAAATCCACTTCGTGCGGCCATACACTCGTGCAATGTTATCCCTCATTCCTCCAGCCTGCATAAGAGCGAATTTTATCATTGAACACGAATATTTCTTGAAGTATCGTTGAACTTTTACTACCGTTTCTCGCACTGTGTGCAAACATCGTTATTCTACTCGTTTATACTCGGGGAACAGCGTTTTGTCCCCGTTTCGTGTTTTCGGCGATATACCTTGCGGGATTTTTCCTACAGGAGAGATTTTATTTTTTCATCGCCAAGAAGAATATACCTTCTCCCATTTCCGCTTTAAAATCAGCTAGAAAAAAAAACATCACTATGGAATCGACGATTATGTCCTGGAACCACGGATTGTATTCAATTACTAAACGGAAAAGATTGCCGTGTGAATTCGTACTGATATATATGATATTTTTGTATGCAATAATTTTGAAAAATCTCTTTCTCAAGTATATTTATTTGGTAAAAGCTCTCCGAAAATATTTTCACTCGGTTAATTCATTTTCATGTGCTTCAATTATAGGCCATGTTTTTTCTTTTGTTTTTTTTTTAAATAAATGTACCCATCGAATAAAGTTTTCTCACGAAGACCCGGTAGGGCTATAAGTTATGCACAAAACTTGCGTATAAACTATGTAAGCGTGAGAAAATAATTTAAGCTGCTCATGTCGTCATACGACCCTCTGTCGGTTTGACAATATCACTGAAGTGTTTTTATAGAAAAGAATGGTGAGAGAGCGTGCTGGTGTGGTGCAAGCCATAGAAATTCAGACTGTTTATTCGTTAACAAGATGAAGCGCGTCCTCGAGATTTTATTTCGGTCGCGCTCGACTGTATATTTTCCTCGGATTATGCACGTACATCTATATGCGGAATAAATTGAATGAAGAAAAAAATATAAAAAGCCCCGTTTGTGGATAGCTGCTGCCTGTGAGAGATAACAACGGCTCCCCTGGGACGTCATGAAATAAAAATGGAAAAAAATGAGGAAATGAAAGTGTGAGAGAGAAAACTTGAGCACCGGAGCGTAACTTCTCTCCGGAGACGAAGAGAAAGGAGAAAAGGATTGAAAAGGAAGAAGAGGGAAGAAACGAGAAAATTAAGCTCCGGCATCGGAGACCTTTGAGAAATAAATTATTAATATTCTCGCTCTATTCCATAAGAATATAATTTGTAATTTGTCTCTTAACACCGTGGGTTCGATCCAATTCCACGTATAAAAACGAGTGAACTACAAAGATTCGAAGTATTGAACCTTCTGAGTTCATTAAGACACCAGGTACAGCGGGGTGAGTGGGGGACGCGAATGTATTAGTGCATCTCCTGAGTTCAAACACGGTGGGTCGCCAACTCAAGCGCAGCGTTCCGTAAGTTAGGAAGACGCTATGGAGTCGATCACGTTGCCACACTCCAGTAATATCGTTGCCCGTCATTAAGATATTTGCTAACCGTTAGCCGGCCACAAATTGGGAAAACCGTTCTCTCATTCTCTCACACACGTGCACCCGTGCATAAATCCAGGAGTCCTCCGGATGAACAGCTTACGAACTTTCAACAGAGAGGGCCGCGACTATATAATCAAATTTTGCTCCAAGTTGCCAGTGAATGTTGTCACCATCGACGTCATCATCGTCGTATAGACTCGATTTCTCTCGTATTTACGGAACACTCGGGCAAGCAGGTCTTCTCAATTTAAACGTTCAATCCCAGCAGGAATTTCTCTTCTATATATATATATATATATATATAGATATATATATGGATATGCGTATCATATATTCTCTCCGGGCTCGCACCATCTCGTAGGATTTCACTATGTACGCACTTGCATGGATGACTGGTTCCACTGTGTATTTAGATTTCAACGGTCTGGGATGACGCTCGAAAGATTTCTCATTAGTGTGCATATACATATATGCAAAAAAACACACACACACACACACGCGGAGTTCAAGCCTTCTTGTCTTTCGATTCGAACGAAAATTTTAACGGTTCGGAAATCTATGTTAAAAATCTATCTATCTACTGCCTATCTCTCGTTCTATCATTTCCCATTGGCGAGATCTTCGTTGGGACAAAATTACGATTTGTTTACTCGAGGATGGTTCACAAGAAAATAAAATTAAGCTTACGTTTATTTATTCATGTGAGTATATATATATGGGTGGATTTATCCACGTCAAGTGAAACAGTTTTTAGCCGGGGGTGTCAGTGATTTTGACGCTCATCTAGAGTTTATTTTATTTTTACTATGTAAGTGAAGAATATTTTATGTTTGTAAGTCCCAATTATAATTGGTGCATTAAGTATCGTTGTTACAATTTTAATGGGATTTGTCATTCACTGCATATATCTTATGGGCATCAATTAATGAAGACATTTTTTTACTAGTGCATTTTGACCGTAAAGAATGTGTGTTTTAGAATTCATGAGAATTACATTTTTTGAAACAAAAACGAAAAAATTTAAGGGTCCAACAGTCGGCAGAAACGGGAAAATTATTTTCATCTATTTTATAAAGATCTTTTCCTATCCGAAAGCTGGATTTAAAATTTTCTTTCTCAATGAGGCACCGAGAGAAAAACTTGCGTAAAATTCTGCATACGTGACTGATATGACGAGTAAAAAAGAACAAGAAACGCGTATCATTCGATTATTTTTTCAACTTAGTGAAGTTATAAGCTCCGGCAACCATATGCGTCATCTTATATCGATAAGTTGTTTTTTCGAATTCTTCAATGAATTTTCAACGTTCATGAGAATTTTTATCTTTTATTGAGAGATATTTAGTTGATCAGTTACCGTAAAATAATCTACAAATATGAGACTCATATTTTTCGTATCAACTTAATGTTTTCAACGTCTTTTAAAAATTGTTAAACAATAAAACGACGTTATGGCTGTCGTTGCTTATTCTTTTTAAGCTTGCATCATTGAATTAGTCTCAGATGAGTTTCGCGTGTTTGCTCGTTTTGGGCAACTATTTCGTCCATTCCGAGTGATATATACACGTTATATAGTACAGCCATTCGCGTGTCTCGCTTCCATTACACCCGGCACGTGGTTTGCGTTAAACAAGCGGGGAATACGCGTTCGCTCGTATTCAAAGTGTAACATAACAGTGTGTATGTCTATCTAGACACAGAAGATATATAATAACGATGGAGTGTGTGTACAGAGAGAGAAACGAGAGAAGAGGGGAGGGTTGAATGCGAAAGCTTTTGTGTATTATAGGGTCAAATGGGACCCTAGGATTTTCGTATAATGTATTCAAACATATCACCCCAGGAAACATTTATACAAACAAATTTCTTTCTCAGGGGGGGGGGGGGGGCAATGTTTCATATCCCATGTGTGCATGTACCATCGGCCCAGCCGTCGCCCGTGTCTGGCCCAAATGTCGCCGAGCGTTGGCTAGACAACATACCCAAGCTTGGGCAATGCTAGAAATGATAACACTGACCCGAAGATGGGCCAATAGTTTTGGCAATCCTCGGCCCAACACTTGGAAAACGCATGGGCCAATGCTTGGCAAGCGCTTGGGCCTATGCTTGGGAAACGCACGGGCAAAACGCATGGGCCAATGCTTGGGCCTATGCTTGGAAAGCGCATGGGCCAACTCTTGGGAAGCGCTTGGGCCTATGAATGGGAAACGCATGGGCCAATGCTAGGAATGATAACACTGACCCGAAGATGGGCCGATAGTTTTGGCAATCCTCGGCCCAGCACTTGGAAAACGCATGGGCCAATGCTTGGGAAGCGCTTGGGCATATGCTTCGGAAACGCACGGGCAAAACGCATGGGCCAATGCTTGGGCCTATGCTTGGGAAGCGCATGGGCCAACTCTTGGGAAGCGCTTGGGCCTATGATTGGGAAACGCACGGGCCAATGCTTGAAATGATAACACCGGGCCGATGATGGGCCGAAAGTTTTGCCAATCTTCGGTCCAACGTTTGGAAAACGCATGGGTCAACGCTTGGGAAGCGCCTGGCCCATACGAGGAAAATCGGTGGGGATTTTTTTATTGCAAAATATACACAAAAATGAAATATATCACTTGAAAAATGGTTCCATCCACATATTTTGTCGTTAGAAAGGCCATCAAGGGTTACACTAGAAAAAAAAAACCGGCACGGATTTCCCGATATTTTATTCTCCTTGACGTGGACTCGAACCTGCGACCTACCTACCTACAGTACCTATCCTACCTATCTACCTAACACGCTACCCACTAAGCTATCGACCATTTATGAACTTAGGAAATTCATATAATGTATTGAACATGCCAGAGAACCAGTGTTGGGCAGAATCCAATTACATTTGTAATTAATTATATTTAAATTAAAAATTACGATTGTAATTTGTAATTGAAAGTGAAATCAATTACAAAATTAAAATGTCATTGAAATGTTTTTTCAAATCAGTTACAAATTTAAAATGTCAATGAAATGTATTTTTTCGAATCAATTACAAATTAAAAATGTAATTGAAATGTTTTTTCGAATCAATTGCAAATTATAAATGTAATTGAACTTGTCTTCACACCCTGCATAGGAACTGAGCTTTTATGTACGTCTGACTTGACTTCGTTGACGATACCCACTCGTTGGCGTGTACATTCGGGCCAAGCATTGAGCGAGCTATGGTCGAACCTTTTAGCCCAATCGTTGGTGTATAAAATCCAGCCTTAAATAGCACTAGGTTAGGACTAAGTGTCAGAGCCACTTGTTGGTGTGTACGATTGGCCCGAGGATTTGCCGAGCTATGGTCGGAGCTCCTAGCCCAACCATTGGCGTACACGATGGAGCCTGAAATGGGACAAGCTTTGGACCAAGCGTCAAGTCTACGCATTGGCATGAACGATTGGGCCAAGGATTGGCCGAGCTATGGTTGGAGCTGTTAGCCCAACCTCTGGCGTACACGAGCCGGAATGGGACAAGCTTTGGACCAAGCGTCAAGTCCACGCATTGGCATGAACGATTGGGCCAAGGATTGGGTGAGCTGCGGTCGTAATGCCTAGTCCAACCGTTGGCGTATACGACGGAGCCAGAACTGGGACGAGCTTTGGGCATAGCCTCAAATCCACGCGTTGGCATGAACGATTGGGCCAAGGATTGGCCGAGCTGTGGTCGGAGCTCTTAGCCCAACCGTTGGCGTACACAATAGAGCCTGAAATGGGACAAGCTTTGGACCAAGCGTGAAATCCACGCATTGGCATGAACGATTGGGCCATGGATTGGCCGAGCTATGGTCGAAGGTCTTAGTCCAACCGTTGGCGTACACGATGGAGCCTGAAATGGGACGAGCTTTGGGCCAAGCGTCAAAACCACGCATTGGCATGAACGATTGGGCCAAGGATTGGGTGAGCTGCGGTCGTAATGCCTAGTCCAACCGTTGGCGTATACGACGGAGCCAGAACTGGGACGAGCTTTGGGCATAGCCTCAAATCCACGCGTTGGCATGAACGATTGGGCCAAGGATTGGCCGAGCTGTGGTCGGAGCTCTTAGCCCAATCGTTGGCGTACACAATAGAGCCTGAAATGGGACAAGCTTTGGACCAAGCGTCAAGTCTACGCATTGGCATGAACGATCGGGCCAAGGATTGCCCGAGCTTTGGTCGGAGCTCTTAGCCCAACCGTTGGCGTACACGATGGAGCCTGAAATGGGACGAGCTTTGGGCCAAGCGTCAAAACCACGCATTGGCATGAACGATTGGGCCAAGGATTGGGTGAGCTGCGGTCGTAATGCCTAGTCCAACCGTTGGCGTATACGACGGAGCCAGAACTGAGACGAGCTTTGGGCATAGCCTCAAATCCACGCGTTGGCATGAACGATTGGGCCAAGGATTGGCCGAGCTGTGGTCGGAGCTCTTAGCCCAATCGTTGGCGTACACAATAGAGCCTGAAATGGGACAAGCTTTGGACCAAGCGTCAAGTCTACGCATTGGCATGAACGATCGGGCCAAGGATTGCCCGAGCTTTGGTCGGAGCTCTTAGCCCAACCGTTGGCGTACACGATGGAGCCTGAAATGGGACGAGCTTTGGGCCAAGCGTCAAAACCACGCATTGGCATGAACGATTGGGCCAAGGATTGGGTGAGCTGCGGTCGTAATGCCTAGTCCAACCGTTGGCGTATACGACGGAGCCAGAACTGGGACGAGCTTTGGGCATAGCCTCAAATCCACGCGTTGGCATGAACGATTGGGCCAAGGATTGGCCGAGCTGTGGTCGGAGCTCTTAGCCCAATCGTTGGCGTACACAATAGAGCCTGAAATGGGACAAGCTTTGGACCAAGCGTCAAGTCTACGCATTGGCATGAACGATCGGGCCAAGGATTGCCCGAGCTTTGGTCGGAGCTCTTAGCCCAACCGTTGGCGTACACGATGGAGCCGGAAATGGGACAAGCTTTGGACCAAGCGTCAAGTCCACGCATTGGCATGAACGATTGGGCCAAGTTTGGTTCAATCCTTGGCCTGAGTGTTAGACCTAATTGTTGTTAAATACCATCGGGGTGATAGTGGGATTGGCTTGGGCCAGTGGTATATTTACAATGCTTGGCAAAAAACCTTGTCCCAGGGATGGGCCAAGATTGTTTTTTTGGTCACCATTGGGGACGCACACATGGGATGTTAGAAGCTTCAGCGCTTTTCTCTAATACGACTTATTTGATACAAGCAATCGCAATGCCTCTTTACACTGTAAACAAAATCGAAGAAACTGGCAAGTATGATACACAGCTTAATGCTAAAAGTAAACATGAAAATGCTGGAATTTAAAGAGAGCACATTGCAGTGTCAATATCATTGAATTTACTAATTCCACGGAAGAGTTTCTCGCTATATTAATGAAAAAAATATCATTTTAAATAACGCAATTGATAAACTATTTATAAAGATATTACGAGATTATCGGCTTAAATAATATATGTGAATTCGTCTGGAAGCGAAAATATCGATTACTGGCCTAATGGTTTCGAATAAGAATCACCGAAATAGTAGGGTAACGGAGAGGGAGGTCAACTTGATACGATCGAGGTTGGACAGAACGATGATCGTTTCTATACTCTCTATATTATGTACGTTTGATATACTCGGTCAACCTGGCTCTATTTACGGATAAAAATACATGAATGTGACATAGGAGTGAATTTTCGATGAAGGCTCATTAAGGATTCATCTAGTTTTAGAGTTGAGCGTCCAGACGCTGTATACACGTGTGTTACTTGTAACTTAGTTTGAAGACTGAGTTTCGTTATAAACGTACGTTTCTATACCCTGGTGTATGTACAGTTTTGCTTGAACGATCGACTTGGGGTAAGGCTGACGGCTATAAGTCGTCCGAGTTGAGGATTCACCTGTCCCAGACATAGGCATTAATGTATTCGGCGCCTGAAGTATCGATGAGAGCGCATATATTTGCCCCTTATAAATCTATATATGCGACTCACGTCACCTTCAGGCCGTAACCCACCAAAGTAAAATTTATACGATGTAGATCGCGAGGAAAGTGCACCTCGCGAGGAGCAGAAAAGCCGCCCTCCCTGCTCACTAGCTTTTCCCTTCTCGGTTATATATGTATGTGATATAAACGCGATCTTTTACCCGCTCTTTCTCTCTCTTTCTCTCTCTCTCTCTCTCTCTCTCTCTCTCTCTCTCTCTCTCTCTCTCTCTCTCTCTATCTTGAAGTGACTGTATATATCTAGCGGATACTCGCACGTTCTCGATTTACGAGCGAGCTTACACTTCGTTGGTACTCTACGGTCGAGCCCTATACTCTATTTTACTCTCGGTACGACGATATTTATGCTCGAGACGTCGACGCCTATATGACCCTTGCACCCTCGCGCCCTTCGGCAAACTGCTAATGCCTAGGTGGTCTTTACATTATGTATACGATCACGAGATTTTATTCATGTCTTTTACGAGATATTGAAACCCATGAGGATCGTATTGGAAGATCTCAAAGTACTCGGTACTCCCAGTACTTTCGGGTATGACAAGTGCTGAGTACAAGGTACTTTTCATAATATCGTTTTCTATTCGTATCTTTTTCATTTTCTTTGTTGATGAAAATTTCGAAAAAGTTTTGTCGTTTTTCGCAAACATTATTGAAGGGAAAAAAAACCAATCAGAATCTGCAGCGGCTTCTTTGGCGATTTTTTTTTAAGACAGAAATATATTTTCTTTATTTTAAAATCATCTAGCTTATAATGGTACATGGCAATGTTGGTTTTTGCCCAGTCACAAATCTTGTTCTATGAGTAAGCTCTTTCACGCTTTCTTGATTTTGGATTTCTCATAGATAAGAAAACAATATAAAAGTTTCCATTTCCACGTGTTTTCGAATTCATGAGTTTGCGCTGACGGTTTATCATCGGCCCCATTTCTAAAGGGTCAGCCAACAACTCAACAGTAAAAATTTGTTTAAAATATGAATAAGATTTTTGACTCCACTCTTGCCTATATTTAATTATTTTTTCAATTACTATGAAGAGCACACGGAAATTATTCGAGTTGAATAATATTAATGGATTATTTAATTTTCCATAAAATGAATTCACTCACAGCAGGCATCTGAACAAAAACTCGCGGCGATGGACAAAAATTACTTGGGCCAGAAATAAAAGTTACTGGCACTGTCGTGGGTTCGCGTCGATATAATAATCGGAATATTCGTCACGTATGCTGCACTTTCGCACGGTAGCAGTAATTGCAGAGTGATTCCATCGACGCTTGGCTGTACTATGTAAATATGTCTCGATGGAGGTTATGTGGTTAATTTTCAAAGTGCTCGCAACGTCAGCATCGATGGTATAATCCTTCCGTATTGGGCTTGTGTAAAGTCACTCACAAACTTTCATCTCACCGTAATATATGCGATAAGTTGCCACATATTGCGGATCGATACATTTATCGGCTCACTTTGGTCAATAACAGAGTCATAAAGAGGGGATTATAATCATGCAGAATGAATAGAATTATGAAATCGTATTACAATTGAAAATTTATTATTATGAATTTATTTTATAGAAGGGACGTGAATTTATTTAATAAATAGACACATATTATATCATCGATATAGTAAAACCAAGATGTCAGTTTAAAACTCGTGCATTGCATCCTCATAAGTATGAAGTGTCGCAAAGTTATATGGGCCTTTCCACCACGACTCGTTTTTAATTTATGTTTTCTGAAAGAGGAAGTTTTGTGAATTTGCGGCACTCATTATGAGGAAGGAAAGTTTCAATTTTTATCTTTTTCTTTCCGTTCTCGTTTTTAAATTTTTCTATAAATTTAGAATTTCAAAAATGTAGTAGGTTTTCTTGAGTTGAGCGCGAAAAAAACTTTCTCAAATTATAAAAATGAAAAATGTCAAAATTTGGCATACTCGACTGATTTTCAAAAAATTTACCACCACGCATTTTTCAACCTTACTTCATTTATGTGGTAAATTTTAATGTGATTGCTGAAATTTTGTCCCTAAAGCGATTTTCACCAAATGCAATACCAAACATCCTCTTTGATTGTAGCGTATAAAATTTCTTATACTTAATCATGCAGAGAGAATAAAATGCTCGAAAATAGGAGAGCATTTTGATACTTAATCATTATTGTTGTATTCGGACTTAATTATATATTATACTTACTTAACATGTATTATGCTTCATGCAACGAAAATGTAGAGTGATTTTTAATATGTTTTGACGACAGCGGTAGGAGAGGGAATTAATTTTTACACTAATTATTAAAATTAAAATTCTCTGCCAATGCACTTTGAAAAATATGCCGGTATGATAAAAGATCGCATCTCGCCTTGGTTAATGCACCTCACAGCTACATTTTGTTGCGGTATTAATCCCGAATGGCAACACCGGTATTGTGAACCGGTGATGAAAATGCAGTGTCTCTGTAAGTACAATGGATACAATGTGAGTTAACCGCAGGCAAATAGTGAGAAAGAGAGATAGGCAGTGCAACAAAAAGAGAGGAAGTTAGGAATAAGCTCCGTCGTTAATTCTACGGTAATCCCGAAAAGTCACGTGTGGCACTGCAGTGTGCAAAGCACCGCGGTTCGCTTCACGCCGTTTGCTAACGTAACTTCTATATCCTAGAATCGTGCCATCCTTTTTTATCGTTTTCATTCCCACTTTCAACATAAAACTCGATGAAGGATGTGTTGGCGGTTATTGAAAACTGGGTTCCAAAAATCCAACTCTATTGTTTTAGGACATTGCAGTAAAATAAAAATATGAAAAAGTTAGCTACATTCGAGAAACTTGAAAAATCGAGCATCAATAATAGCGATTCCAATAAATTACGATTGAAGCTGTCAAAAAAAGTTTGGTATTAAAATTATCACAAAGAATCTTTTTTTTGTTAATTTTATGGATTGTACACACAATCTTTTTTGAATGTATAAAAATACATGAAATTAATTTATCATTGTTAGAATATATATTTTTTTTTAATCGCATTGAGTGTAGTTCGAACTCAAAGTCACTATTCGAAAGTTTTAATAAATTTCATCGAACGAATAGTGTGAAGAACAAATTGCCCAGAATAAACGGTCCTGAAATTCTTCAGGAGGATACACATTACACAAGATCCTTTCGTGTTCTCTCTGCTGGCTTATACGCTTCTGCTCTCGAACATTTCCGATTCAAATTTAAAATAAAATAAAAAAAAAATAGCGAATAAAATCAAATAAACGTTATCGCACGATCGTTACTTTCCGTTTACCTTTCTACGGCCTGGAGCACCATAACCGCGTGCTCTTTTTGCATTTTACCAGTTATTATATTTCTCACAGCTGACTCTACGCTCCCATGGACCTTTTGAGTGCTCGAATGTGCTGCAACTCGCGTTTCCTCTCGTTGCAGATTATATGGGGTTATCGAGAGAATGAGTGCTGAGTATCGAACGAATTGTTTGGAAGAGATAGCGAACCCTGCAGATATCCGAATAAGCGTTCACAGTTTTCGAGATCTATTTATATGGATAACAGTTTGTGTCAGGTCTATATACAATGTATAATATATATATATATATATATATATATATACATATCGAACCGCATAGACGGCTATTAACTCTGACACTTCCGGTTGCGTGGAGAACAGTGTACGCGAATCATCCTCGCGTTCTATATAAATCCGGGATCGAATCAACGAACAGGAAACTTTGCTTTTCTGACAAACGTTATGACGAAAGTGGAAGGAAATAAAAGCACGAAAAATATTTTTTCGGAATTACTAGACAGTGCGAAAGCTTCACGATCTAAAAAATTTTAATTCCAAACAGTCGTATGGGTGTCAGAGACAATGAAAAGATTCTTGAACGCGCATGGGTGGGTTTATTTTGATTTTAGTTAGTAATGACTTTAGTCAAAATTCATCGGCCCATTGAGATTTTATGAGATTTCACATTGCAAAAGAATGACTGTAAGTGATTAGCGTTGCGAAAAAATCGAATTGTCGATCAGAAACTTTCTACACAAATAAAGTAATCAGTAAATTTATGCAATTTTAGACAAATTACTATGAATGTTTCAAATCCAGCACGTATTGAGCTAAAAAAAACTTTTGATCGTCAAGCAATTGTGATTTCTCATACGGGACATATAATGAACGAGGAAAAATTGTCAGTAATGCGCAAGTTCTTAATTTTACCAGAATTTTTTTTCTCATATTTTACCAAACAGCCTCTCTGTATCATAGTTCGTGTAACAAATGTATTTTTTTCGTCAAATTTTTACATCAAAGACGTTCTATACGTGGAAGGACGGAAGTATAAATTTAAATAGGGGCTTTTTTTTCTGGGTAAAAAATCCATGTCATGGCAGTGCTGGAGGGAAGGCGGGGGCTTACGTTGATGAATCGTGTCGGAGGGGAACGATATTAGGATAAAGTTTGCAGGTCCCCCCCAGGTTTGCGCCAGAAGACGCTCGCACAGATTTAATTCTGAAGTGACGGAACCGAGACTAATGTAGGATATGCGGGTGGAATGAAAGTCACAAAAACGGCGCATGGGTGAATTCGTCGATATTTCCACGTCACGTGGAATTTACATGTTAGCTTCATTAAGCCTTGGCGAACCCAAACGAATAAAATCAGTATATATATTATATCTCCGAATTGCGTTAAGATTACGGAATAACGAGAAACTGCTTTACAAATATAGTGCCGTCAAATCGATGCAGATAGAGAAATCGTTTTTTTTTTTCTTTCAAATAAATAAATAAAAAAATATACGAGAGTCAACGAAACAGAAAATTCGGCTTAAATTTTATGAGAGTTAAACAAAGGCATTTACGAAAGAAATATTACTCCAATTAATTGTTATTTAAAGTGCGGTAGTGTTTTTTGTATTAGATGTGAAAATAAAAATCACGGAGGAATGTAAAATCAAGCCACCTAATTTTACCGGAAATTTTTAACGGGGTATTCTCCATAAAGGTCTGCTGCGAACTGATGAGATCTAATGAAAACCTGTACTTTAGTTATTACCATGCCTTGACAAAGTTTTCAGAGTTTTGCTCGTGGTATTCTCGAATTATCGAAGGATGCTAATACAGAGGATCTACCGATGGAATTTAATTTGCAAATTTACGAGGCAAAAAATCTCATAACAGGTATTTCCTTTAGATATTAAATGCGATAATTCGATTCCGTTTTTTTAATTAAAAAAAAAACTTTAAAATTCGTTTTCTTTCAAGTCACATAATTAATTAATCAATTACGCAGACCAACGTAGCAGGGCTATATTTTCATTCTTCCGAGAACTTTTTCTATTATATTTTTATGATGTATTTTTCACGAAGTGAAATCGGTGATGGACTACTTGAGACTGATGTGGTATAGGTATACAGATCTATTGAGGAAAAAGAAGTAAGAGAGAAACTGGGGAATCAACGGGGGTCGAACGAGAGGAGGTATATAAATATTCGATGACATACTGAAGAAGAAATTCTCGGAATTGCTGAGAAAAGTGATTGGGAACGAAGAGGGTTGGGCGAGATGGTTGTGAGGACAGTGGGGTCTACTTGAAGATATGTGGGGGATTGGGAAAGTGAAAATGCTCGATCACATTGGGGAATCTTCGCCCAACCCGTTTCCTCGATCTTGAGAAAAAGAGATGGATAGGAACGGGAGATTACCGTTATAGGAGGGAGAAAACGTGAGTCACAGACAGAGAGAAGTACAGTTAACCCCGAAGAGGAACTAGTCGAGAAACACGGTGTAGACGAGAGAGAGCGAGAGAGAGAGAGATAAAAGACGGGTGGAATACGTTCGAGGGCGAATGAGCTGCCGGGATTCGAGCGAATAACATCCATCTTCGTCTCACGAGGGAATAGCACAGTGCTATATATACGTACAGATATTATATGGAGTTTTACACATAAAATGGAAAATTTTTTGACTCAGGAAATTTTAAGCAGTCGCTTAACTCGCGAACGAAGGTTTCAAAAAATAAATTAAATCATTCTTTCCAATCATTTTTTCGAAGACTGACCTACATAATTTATTAAATTTTTTCAGGCGGCCGTTTGCACATTTAATGGTTCCCAAAAATTTTCTCGAATAAAAATTGTTCCACTTTGTGTGGAATAGTCCATATATGGCGATATGTATAACATTAAGAAATCTCAGCACTTGGTGGCCATTATCGGTTCTTTCTCTTCTTTCGTTAGTCCTTCTGCGTTTGCTTCTTCCGTGAGAAATTCTCTCATTTATCCATCCGTCTCTGCTCCTTTGCTTTTTACTTGGTCCTTTACGAGGGCATTTTCTAAAAATGGCGAATAAAGAAGTTTCGCCACGTGTCCACCGGAACAGAGCGCGATCCTCTTGTCGGCTCATCTGACCACACAAGGAGTGTTTCACAATTTCATGCATTCGCTGGAAAGTCTGTTCTATTTTTTTCATTCATGGGAAATCCGTCTCGTAAAATTACTTATCGAGTTAAAAAAATAGTTAAAACATTATTTATTTAATCCAATTACTCATTATACTTTAGTATTACAATGATACGAATCAAGAGACGCAAGATCATATTTGCACCAATAAGACGTTAAGAAGTTTAAGAATAGTTCAAGTTTAGTAAGTTAAGTTGAAAAAGCAAAAATTTAAGACGTGAGGCAGTCCACAGCGTACTCCAATCAGGTCGTCCGAAGTTCGCATAAATTAATGAGATGAAGTTTTTAAATCCTATTTTTTAAATCCCTGAATCGTGATTGTCGAATAATATTATCTCGCTCTTATTGTTTTCTAATATTCTCCGAATCAAGATAAAAATTGTGAGAGGGGTATAATAACGTAATAATTTCTTTGTCCACAAACTGTGGTAAAAATTGTCTATATCACACAGAACTTTCTCCTTGAACTTTCATCAATATTTATCGTCTTCAAGCCGCGATACATAAAACGTTAAATGAACAAAGGCACGGAGAGAAAAGTCCTAGAAAGAGAGAAAAGTCCTAGAAAAATTACCGTGCTTGCCCCCACTTTACTGTGGCAAGCACGGTAATTTTTCTAGGACTTTTCCCTCCGTGTGGCGGATATGATATGCGTTATTTTCCATTCCATGTATTTCCACTCCGATTGAATGCTATTTCATCCATTATGAATTTCGTTTTAATTAAATTATTTTTTTTTGATGTAAAAACATAAACGTCGTTTTATACAACCCGTTTTTCTTTCACTCTTGTCACATTTTTAAAATCCCTCTTCGTTCAAATCGACAGGATGAACGAAAGCGCCGGTCTTTAATCGATTCTCGATAATTGCCTCACACCCCCAATCAAAGCCTATTCGAAGCCCTTTCTTTTTTTTTTAAATTCTTGCTCCTGTTCTGACTTTCTGGCTGCTGTGTTTTTTTCTCGTTATGGGGTTCAATTGTAGCGGCTTTTACCATGTATATTGAAGCTTTTCAAGCTATTAAACGATGAGAAAAAAAATAACGTTCTATTTGATGTTACCCTAGCGATTCCATAACGAAATGTTTCGTGTGTACCGACGATTCATGGATCGCATTAGTTTGAAGCACCAGTGCATATAATATGCACTGTGGTACATACCGTAAATATTGATACAGATTTGTGTATATTGCATAGCGAGTTTCACAAATCATACACCCCACAAGTCTCTATCGCGGCGTTATATAGACAGCACGAGTTAAAGAAAACTTGGATGGTAAATTTACGTTTAAATTTATATATTCTATGTACGTGTATAATAGGTACGTGTATGCATGATCGTGGAGCAAGGGACACGACACGCTGAGGAGCAGGCAGGCTAGATGAAAAACGTGGAATAATTTACTGTGACAACGACGACAAGGGGAGTTTGAAACGGGCGAATTGTGGTTGTTGCGAGCAGCACTCAAAGGAATACCCTTTAAGGCTGCTCAGGGAATCAAACACATGCCTTGATACAAGAACAATGATAATAATACACATTTTTCCGTCAAGTATACATAAACGCGTATATATTTCTAGAGCAAGTCGAGTAAGGTTAAAATAATCTCAAATTGAGAATGTTTATTCTATTGGATTATTATCTTATAGGGCAGAGACTTTTAATATTGATCTTCGATTTTTGTGCTGGAAACTCGAGAAGGCTTTGCGCTTTCGAAAAGTAAGAAATGGAAGCAAGAAAGTAGTAAGACAGGTTATTGCAGTGATTGAAGGATTCGACAATCCAAATGTATATTTGAGGACATATCAAAACATGCGTGTTGGTGAAAATTTGATTTCCTGTCAAGAATCATTGCAGCTCTGACATTTTGCAACTCTTTATTTTTTAAATAATTATTTCAAGCTCGAAGTATACATAACAATAATATTGATAATAACAAAATAATAATAATAATAATGATAAAAATAAAGAAATGATTGCTTAGGGGTATTTATATAATCTTACAGATCAACTCACATTATTAATGTCTACGAGGACGTTGGGGCGTGGTGCATAAGCCTTTCGTCTATCTTTGGATGTTTCGAAATGAAGCGGATAAGCTAGTCTGAGAGTGAGTTGAATAGTAATGGAAGAGTGGATGCACGCGGTAAAGAAGATATTTACTATGTTGAGTTAATGTCGTGGTGAAAGAAAAATCTTTTCAAAACACTCACGTTTCACCACCGTTCAAATCGCCTCTTCAGCACGCATACATATATATATGTGTGTGTGTGTGTGTGTGCATATGTGCGTGTGTGCGTGTGTGTGTGTGTGTAAATAGAGGGAAACGAACCGGCTCTTCCGTCTGTAGGAAAAACGCACATCGAAACGAATAAATGGGAGTTTTCAGCGATAGTGGCCTTTCATAAAACGCGCCACTGACACATAACGTACGGTTGCAGATATGTACATGTATACGTGTCTATATAATCGTGGAAAACCGGGAATGCGAGAATTAAGATCACGAATATAGCGTGCTCTCATGCCCGGTGCTGAGTTAACATGCATATAAATGTATATTTGTTTTCGTACATACATTATTTATAGCATATGCAACCTCCAAATAAAATGTTCGAGAAATCTCGTCTCTTTATTCATATATACGATGATTATAATATCTTCCCTCGTACAATTTCATTCGGTCGGTGATGACACGAAGCTCGGCCCAGGATCAAAAGATATATCAGTACATCGAACTTGACGAGTTGTTTTGTGCTCGAATATTGCTGCAAAAACTGGGAATTTCTGAAAATACACAAATGCTGCAATCGATGATTATATGTATACCGCCCATGTCCGCCTTAAGAGTTGTGACTATATTCGTGTAAGCGTTCAATGTTATAGATTACGATGCAATGAATGTAATAACAGATTTCAATTTTTCATAGCTCATTATTTTTTTTTTAATTTTGAGTCTCCATCAAAAGAAGAGTACTTTTCGTGATAGCTATAGCTGCAAACGTCTTTCAGCAATAAGTTGAATATTGAATTTTTCAATCCACAATATTTTTCTTTGCCAAAGATCTAGTGCGTTGAAAGGGCCCTTCCAATAAGAATTTCGCATCAATGAAATGTTGGTTTTTTCCTTAAAGCTGTAGCGAACTTTGGCGGCAATTCCGAAACGTCCCATCTACGGTCGCAGTATCAAAGAGATTGGCTGAATACTTGCTCGAGCTTGTACACTACGACGTAAAGTAATTTTCCGATCGGTGGAGATGCAACCTTCGGTCATCGTCTACCGCATTCCTCTTGAGTGTATTTACTCTGCAGATACACTCATCAAAAAATAAAGCCCAAATAAATTCGAAGAAGTCAAAGAAATGTCAGTGTGCCCCTGAAATAAATGGAAAATTAAATTATACTTCATCAGATATTATTTAAGCACTTTTGCGTCGGTACAAATCTACTTTTTAAGGGCGGGGGGGGGGGGGGGGGATAACGAACACTCGAAAATTATATTTTTTTTCAAACGATCGAAGCATTCAACCAAATCACGAGCCAACACGAGACTTAAACTGGATTTCATCACAAATTTTCCGATAACAGGGAGTTCCTGTGAAAAACGTGACTTGGACAACGACGTGACGAGATGGAAAAAATAAAATCGCAAAAAAATTAATCAAGAAATCCATTGCGCGAGAGCTTGTATGCATGGGATTTCAAATCCAATTAACAATCACAGCTATCCACTCCCGTTTCTGCCTCACGCTTTGAATTTCGTTGAATTCGTGAAAACCCTATATATATATATAGAGAAGTATACCTACATCGTATGTATTATATCATACGATGCATGCACCAACACAAAATTTATAGTATATCATATGTAAACAATGGATATGCATATTTTCGAATGACTAGAAAACTGCTGTTTTTCAATTGTAACATCATATGCGAATGTTACGATGGATATTTTACTTCCGAAAGTAAGAATAGTTATATACTATGTATGCGGCATTTCCACTACTTCAACAATTTCAAAAATGATAATAAAAAATCATTCAGATATTTTAGGACATGGTGTTCTTCTACTGTGGGGTATGGAAAACTATCCATTTCCATTTCTTCGCGTGGCTGATATGGCGTAAAATGTCATACAACACTGTGTATATAGATTATATATTGGCTTCAAGGGATTGCGAAGACTGGAAAGGGGGGTGTGAGATGAAACGAAAATCTCGAGCTGAAAATATCTCGCACGTCTCAACGGTACTGCCAGTGTAGATGTACGGACACTATACCTATAACCAAGATCGCGGTTTATACCTTCTGCCTTATACATGTACTCTGGAGCGTATTCGTTAAAGGGTTACAGCAGAGTGCGCCGCCGAAACGAAGGCCGTTGTGGCGTCGGTCTCACCACCTTTGCAGATAGCTACAAGCCACGAAGACGAGAGAACGACGACGAGGACACGAAGCTCGCAAATAGATATATGGGTTTTAGATGTGGAATGAGTGGATCGTATAGCGAACAAGCCGAAATATAGCCTTATGCAGTTTCGTCGCTTATAGCGTTTGTGGTGTAGCACTGGATGCAAGACGCGGTTTCGTTGGTTCACGACATAGTATACAGAGGGGAGTATACGAAAGTAAGTGAAACAGCGGAATAGAGAATTACGTAGAGGTATATATATATAAAAGTTTATAACTGTATGTAGACTGACAGGAGATTGTGACTATTCCATTTTCTTATCATATTTGTAAAGAGAGAAAGACTAGTAGCACAACAGAGATGCAATGTTTTACGCATATAGCTATTTGGTTGGCCCAGGTCTATTCGATGAATGGAAATTTACGGATCATTGATGTCATTATCGAGTCACCCTTCGTGCGGATCGCGATTAATCAACTAATTACTCAACCACCGGTATTGATGGCTCGAATCCATTAGGCTGGGATATAGGGGATTTGTCCAACCGGTAATACATAGTGCTCCTATACGGGGCTCACAGTCTTATGATCCCGTGTGTCTCCTCTTTGGCGAGTTTACTGCATGCCATGTCTTCGCAGCTGATTACACGGCTTACACGTCGTTCAATATAATTTACCGATGGTGGCCTCAGGTGATCCCACCTGGGAAGATATATTTCCTTGAAGAACACATCATTAAGTATAAAAAAATCAACGAAAGTTCGGACAATTATACTTCGTCATTTCGTTCATAAGTTTATGATAAATTCATTAAATACATTATCCGCTTTTTAACGCAATTCAAAATGATCAATTAGGCATATACAGGGTGGGGCATTAACTATTAGCAGTAGAAATATTTTCTACCTTGCCAGTCTTAGGCGAAAACTTTTCCTACAAAAGTTGCATGGTTCGTAGGGGGTCATCAAGTGGTGGCTACGAGGTTCATCTAGGTGGAGGCGCTTCGAGAATTTCAAGGTCACCTCCGTTTTTTCAAATGGATCCACTATTTTTTTTCTTCGTAATTTCATCGAGGAACTATGAATAAGTTCACACACCAAATTTCGTCATGATCAACCAAGATTTAGCATAAAAAATCGATAAAATGGAAATTTTAATATTTTTAGCTTTAAATCGATTAAAAAAACGGTGCAACCACTTACTCTTATAAAATGAGCTCAAAGTGATGGCCACCGCTTGCAATTCATGCTTGCAATCTGATTCGTATTAATTGTATGGTCCCATTAATAACGTCAGTCTGTATTAACGAAAAGGCTCTAATCGAGGTTTCACTACTACTGTGCAAGATATGCGAGACAAAATAATTAGAGCCTGTTCGTTAATACAGACTGACGTTATTAATAGGGCCATACAATCAATGCAAATCAGATTTCAAGCATGCATTGAAAGTGGTGGCCATCACTTTGAGCACCTTTTATAGGAGTAAGTAGTTGCATCATTTTTTCAATCGATTTAAGGCTGAAAACATTAAAATTTCCATTTTATCGATTTTTTATGCTAAATCTTGGTTGATCATGACGAAATTTGGTGTGTGAACTTATTCATAGTTCCTCGATGAAATTACGAAGAAAAAAAATAGTGGATCCATTTGAAAAAACGGAGGTGACCTTGAAATTCTCGAAGCGCCTCCACCTAGATGAACCTCGTAGCCACCACTTGATGACCCCCTACGAACCATGCAACTTTTGTAGGAAAAGTTTTCGCCTAAGACTGGCAAGGTAGAAAATATTTCTACTGCTAATAGTTAATGCCCCACCCTGTATAGTAATGGTATTGACATTAAATGGGCATTAAACGACATTAAAAGGGGCATGCATGCGTAAAATGTATTCATGACAATTTTTAATCAATATTAGTCTACAATATTTCGATAATTTCTACGAAATGTGCAATGGATACTTTTCCGCGTCAACCGACGTGTATACCGATGATATATGTATGTATATACGAGGTAAACATTTTTACGAGAAGTATTTTGCCAACAGCATCAGGTCAATTTTATAATTCTGCATCCCAATTTCCACCAGAGAGCATATAAACCAGGGATCATATCACCAACGAAACCATGCCAATATGTTCTTTATGTATGTAGAATACATACATATATATATATATAGATCGTCGTCGGTCCACCGGCGTTGGCACTCGCGAGAGTCATAATACATTCCTTATTGACTAATTTTGCAATATATACCGACTATACCGGCATCAAGCAGTGCTGTTTAGATCCTGAGATCTAAAAATAAAACGTGAAAGTGATGATCCCGGGCACAGAAAGTATGAGGGTCATGATCATATTTATAATGCTATGTATTAACGTATAGGTAACTCTACTGCTCCTGATTAAAGAAAAAAAAAGTATTTGCTTTTTTTTTCAAATTAATTGGAGTGAGAAAAAAGTTCGGAACGCCAAAAAGTGAGTTTCTCTCGTATTTTTTGAACTTCTTTACCCGAGTGTGCCTATACAAAGTTTGTGAGGTAAATCGTTGTGGATGGTGTCGCTGGCTCGCACACTTAACCGTTAATGTGAACGACAAGCGCCAGAGTTAAGTTCAACGTCGCGGTTGGAGTAGATAACCCGGAAGAACGGGGATGCAATCAGTGTCGTAGTTACTAAATACTTCTGACCGAAACGACCGAGGGTGCGGTGATTTCTCAACCCCTCAGCTGTTTTATATATAGATATCTACTGTGTGTGCATGTGACTCGAAGCGCAATACTCGTTGAACGTGCGGAGACACGTCACGTGTAGACACGTGGTGGCATTGCCTTCTGGGTTAGTGAGTCAAACGGTGTCGAGCTGTAACGTAAGGAAAAGCAGAGTATACATAACCGTATAAGCTTGCTCTGTTTAAAAAAGCGCATATCGTGAGAGGGGCACACGTCTCTTTTCTTCCTACAATGCAATAAACCTAATCTTCGAGTAGGTTTTTACGTGCTCGGCATTTCACAGCGTTTCTAACTATCCTAACTCATATACACAGACACGGACACGCCATATCAACTCTCATGTTACATGTATGCGCAGGAGCTTCGTTAGCGCAATATTAATAAACTCAAGAAAATCCTGTCGTTTTAACTATTATTTAGGCACCAACAAATAATAACCCCGACGCTTCGTTTCAAAGTACTATCACATACTTGAAGTACCTATCATCACAAAAGTTCGATACTTCGACTCTTTTATTATGGACTGTGCCTTGGCTATGTGCTACGATATAGTATTGCCTTAATGCCGTTAAAGTGTTGGGAAGATGTTACAAGCCTATTACAAGTCTCGAATATTGCAGCGGAAATTGAAAAATGATATCAATTTATAATAGTATTAACTTGTTCGGTATATTATTGAGATGATTCATTTGAAATTTGTAACGGCGAATGTGTTATTATCCATAAAATAAAAAATGTACTTAAAAAAAAAGAATAATTATTCATAATACAGAGACAAGAAATAATTTATAATTCTAATTATAAATATAAATGTAAATAAAATATGAATTCTTGAACGAAAGCGAGAAAACATCGAGCGAAACTGCCAAGATCCGGGACATTAATAGGGTTGATTTGAATTACAGCGAATGTGCCTTTATCAGGCTTGCACATAGTCTGCTGCATGTTCACAAATTTACACCTTGAGAAGATTAATGCGAATACTCGCCCAACTCAAGCTGTAAGAGTCAAAGGACCGTTTGCTTGGCATACTGATAAAGGTACGTCCTCTTCGTCGTCATCGTCGGCGACCCCTCACAGCCCGAGCAAGTTTCTAATATAGTAGGAACTTCTGCTGAGTAGCGGAGACGACACCGAATTTGGAATACCTTACGTAATTCTCGCCCTAGAATTCACGTTGACAGAGCTAAATTTTGTTCTCGCCTTTCTTGATTCTCACCGATTAAAGGGTCCCTGTCGTTCAAATCCTGGACAATGACTTTTTTTTTGCAAAATTACAGATTTTTCGTAAGTAATGAAATTAGAGTTGAAATTTGTTCACCGATAATTTTTTATTGCCAATTTATTAATAATACACCCCACTTATTCTCGTATATATACTATTTGAAAAGTATTCTTAAAAGATTTATTTCGAGATTTTCTCCAAAAGATACTTTGCATTTCCGGGTGAAAAAAAAAGAATCTTGGAAAAGTTTTGCTGCAGCTCTTATCCCTGACTTTTTTCAAGATTCTTTCTAAGATTCATTACATAATTCTTTTCAAGATACTTTGCAAAATTTTGTATAAGATTCTTGCCAAGATCCTTTTTTTCTACGCGGGTTATATCATTGTTCATTTCACAATCGTTACTTCATTCTGGAAGAATACAATCTTGATTATTAGTTCTTCGATCTCAACCGTACAGTTTTTCTTTGCCTTGATTTTCATTATTTAAGAAGAGGGGAGAGGTCCCATACAAATATCTAACCACCAATATCAAGCATTTTCCAGTTACAAAACGGAACGATCGACTCACTTGATTTATATCTTGTGATTTAAGTGATCGACAGCAGAATACATACAATCGCTCAATCTAAATGGCTCTCGATTTTTTGAAAAAATAAAATTATAAAACTCGCAAGTCACGAAATGATTTTAAATATTTTTGTTAGTCGAATATTGGGACTGTCATGTATGTTTGTGCGATTCATTCGATCGTGCCATAATTTATCACGAGACGATTGATCAGCTGCGTACATTTGTTTGCATAAATTGCCGAAGTATGAAAAATTTGGGTGAGTCGAAGTATATAATGATATTACTTATGAAAGACAGACGCACGATCCACGATGACTTTTTCACTTTGTCACAAGATGACATTTTCTGCGAGAGGGATTTCTCTGTGAGAGATTCGCTCATTTTCAAAGAGCAGATCCTCTCTTCTGTTATTCATTCAGTTTTACCCTTTATCAAGACGTAAGCTACGATAACGTTCTCATTCTATTTGGAGTTCGCCTACCTGCTCTTTTTAGGCATTGTATATATAAAAACATTAATAAGAGCCGTACCCAGAGTTCCTGCGAATTTAATTAATATCACTCTTCTTTTACATTCGGATAGTTTTGTCATTCTCATGCTGCTTGGCACTTAATTCCTCTACAGAATTGCCTTGGGCTCGTTTTGTTTTCATAATGGTCTCCCTATACCCTCTGTTTAGCGATAACGCAAGAGAGACTGAGAGAAAGATTTTCAAATGATTCATTACTTTTATACGATAAATTTACGTGTCCGATAAAAAAATCTTTCTTCCTGAAAACTTTAAAAATATCGAAAATTCCGTAAGAAGACAAGGGCTTG
Organism: Rhorus exstirpatorius; assembly: GCA_963564615.1. Taxonomy (NCBI): domain Eukaryota; kingdom Metazoa; phylum Arthropoda; class Insecta; order Hymenoptera; family Ichneumonidae; genus Rhorus; species Rhorus exstirpatorius. Next base: position 52,244,950 of record OY751313.1, read on the forward strand.
GCGGGAAGATAAGGGGTCAAGTATGTATTAATCAAAAAGCCGCTCCTGTGGACTTGGTGATGCATTGCTCACGGAACTCCTTTGAAAGTTCACGCCTTTTTATCTTTGAACGTAACGAAGTGAAAATTTCACCAACATGAATTTGAAAAAGCTTTAATAAATTTATCCACTTTTTCTTTTTTTTTCTCATCCGCTCTGTACACACCACAGCATTTTCTACCGGCGACTTGATTAAAATCCCGCTATCTGTGAATTTCAATAATTTTTTTCAATAATGGAGTAAAGTTAGTACTAGATAGCTGTAATCGTGGAAATGATGGTTTTCGAGCTTTCGTACTGAGAAATGAACGACAAATCTATAGTTTTTTAAAATTCCAGTTTTTGTGAATGACAAAAATTACTTTGTTTGAAAATACACGTGTTTAGTCACCTAAAATGTATTTGATCGAGTTGCGGCTTCTACAATAAATGAATATTTAATCATTTATATAAATTCAATCATATGAAATAATTTTTGTTTGACTCGAATGTAATGCGCGTGTTACTATGTGCATTTTTAATGTTACAGAAGGACATCGAGACTTCGCCATTTTTGTACCATTCCTGAGAGCTTAAATCGACTTTCACGTCCGATAATCTTCTTTTTTTCCCTGTTCCATCTTCGCTCTCCCGTAACCACAGAGAATTTAATTAAAAAACACCCTTTTCCAAGGAGTCCAATGTGTATATCCGACGTAGGAAGTGGCGCGAAGTCCGACGGTACGACAGATTCACCGCAATTAACGCGACGCCTCTTCTGCATTCGTATACAGCAACCCTCCATTCGGATCTCATCACCGCAACGATTCTCCCTTCCTCTCCTTTTATCCGTTCTGACGTTCGGCTGAACGCTTGGCCGAACCGCCGAGCGAGCCCTCCGTACTTTTTGTTGTTGGTTTTTTTCCCTTTGTAATGCCAGTTTGAATAAGATGCTCTGATGAAAAAAAACCATCATTTTATCATTCCTGCATCATCATTTTTTTTTCAATTCGCTTTTTTTTCAATTCCTAGCCGTTTGTTTGAGGCACCTCAAAGTGACTGACTATATACACGTGATCGACTGTTTCAGCTCTAATATCGTTGGAGAAAACTACAAAATGTGATAACACATCCAAGTTTTTATCGGAATGTACGATTATATGTTATAACGTTATAGCGCTTCTTTAAGAATAATTTAATCGTTTTGTATATTTTACTAGCCCCATGAGTTGATTCACCTTGGATAACCTCAAAGTGGTTGGAAATTTTGCAATGAATAATTTATATAAGTCTTAATTGTTATAAATTCTTGTTATAATTTTATTAAGTATTAAAACAATGCGGGTGGGCAGTCAGGTGGTGATAAGTATACTCGGAATAGACATGAATGCACAACCCTAGTAGATCGAAGCGAGTGGAACGTGGAGTTAATGGCTTGCGAAAAAAGTTCGAAAGGCGTAAAAAATTATTTTGATGCAGTAAGTATATAATGTACGAGTAAATACGCACGTGTTTTAAAAAACTTTTCCGAGGTTTTTTCGATGGAGAAAGTTTTTGATACTCCAGAAGTCCCGAGGCACCCTATCGATTACAGAGATATACACGCATATATACACGAACTCCTGTCGGCTACTTCGACATGTACTGGGCGCTTTCTCGCTACCCGTCTGTTACTAACTATTAGTCTCGCTTGCCGGGGAGTTGTTCGTGCGTGTGTGTGTGCGCACGCGCACGTGTGTGTGTGTGTATGTGTATTTTCTACCACTCTCGTATCCAAAGTTTGCACGCTGCTGAAAATCGCACGTGAACGAGCAGCACCCCTGTGACAAGGGTGGTTCGTTCGACCGTACACCAAGGAAGCGGAACTTTCAATCTCGGGACCCATTGGGGCTCTCTCTCTCTCTTTCTCTCTTTCTCTCTGTACGATCGTTGAGCTGCGTCTGTGAAAAAGAGCAACGCCGAGGCAATTATTTCTCGGACACACAAAAAAAAAAAGAAAGTACCCGTGGCAGGTTTTACGGATGAACTGCTCTCACGAAATATTGGCGAGTTTTGATCGTTTCGTCGTAGAAAGGTGAATGTAACTCTGGAAAATGTTTTTTCTCTTTTTTTACTGTTATTCTTTCTTATTTCCCTTGTATCTGTTCTAGCATTTCACAATTTCCTAAAATATATTTATTGAATAAAGGCAAATTTATTAACCCTATCGATCTTATTTTCTTCAATTATTTCATTCCTTAAGTTGGTCATGTATAATCAGTAATAATTTCATTGTGTCGTAAAAACATCTGCCATTTTGTAATGTTACAAAAAATGTCTCGTTCGAATCATATGGCAATCACCTACTTTTACCGTATGATGATCCGAGTAATTACAAGGTTTTTGATAACGCAGCGCGGAATGCCAGGTTCCAAGGTTATGCAAAGATCGAGAGAAAACGAGAGAGACACAGGGAATGAGAGAGAGAGAGAGAGAGAGAGAGAGAGAGAGAGAGAGAGAGAGAGAGAGAGTTGAGATACAGAAAAGATGAGACTAAGAAAGGAATAGGATTCCCTAAGAAAATAGCCCCTATGTATACATATATATATATATGTGCTCGAAGTGGATGTACACGAGTGGAAAGAGATGGGGATGAGGAGTGTCGGATCGTGAAATGGGGATTCTCTGTTCCCTCTCCTCGAAGGTCAGAGATATATATGTATATAGTAAAACACACTGCACACTCGGATAAATTGAAGGTGCAAGAAAGATTACCTAGATTATTCGCGAGATTCCAATTTGCGACTGAGCCCCATCCGCCCTCTCTTCACTGGTTCAATATATAATAGGTATAGCCACGCTGGCGTAACTCTCTCTGGTATGCGCGTCAATTCCTTTCTTCGTCTCGGTCTCAATTTTCCTTCATTTTCGCGTAAGATCGAGCGAGAAACGTGCCAAGGAATTTTCTCATTGCTCTTGTGTCGCATTGTAAAAATGAAATCATTATTATTCCCCGTTCGCTCCAATGAACAAATTCTCTCGTTTCGTTTGTATAAAATTGCGAAAGAACTGTGTTTGTGAGCATTGCATGATTGAACGGATCGACTTGTACCGAGAGAAATGATAAATTATCGACGCAAGGCATAATTGAATTACGCCGTGAAATATATTTTCCGGATTTTCGTGTAAGCGAACATCGCGCAGATACATAAATTTAACCGTGGACATTTTATTAAATCCAAAAGCATAGCCTTCTGACAGCTGCAATTCTCATCCCTCGTTTTTACTACATACTTAGATAATACGTCGCCAACCTTTTCGCGTATTTTTTGACGAATATACGAGCACTCTCGTAAGATTAAATTAAAATTTTTATCGAACTCCGTAGTTTCTTCTGTATCTTTGTCTCTCTTAGCTTGGCTCAATTCTATTTTTACCGTCGTGTGACAAGTATGAAAATAAAGCAGGCAGGCTTTCGCTGATGTATCAAGTGATTTCTGTTCCTCCCGCCCCTTATTTTTACCCGAATTCTAAAGATTTCATAGAACCACAACAACGAAGAAGCGAAGAGAAACACATAAAATTTCACCAATTCTTTTCGAGGTACATCAAATTTGAAATTCTCTGATTTCTTTTTTAGCCTATTCTCGTCACGGAAAAAGTTGGAATTTTCAATAAACTTATGTAACCATTTTTTAAATCAATTCCCACCATGACACAATAGTGATTTTATACCCAAATAGAGACAGTTCTTTTTCGGCAAATATTTCATGTTTGAAATCTCGTCGGGTCTGCAATTGCATATCAGGCGATTTTAGATGCATAAAAATGAATAATTTCCACGTACAATTTTATATTTTTCTCTCGTAAATTTTATTCAAGTTATACAATATCTTAATCTATCGTTTGATGCGATAAAATTAAAAAATAAAAAAAAAACACAGTGAAACGTGGCAATCGCCCGTTTTTTCGTGCTTAACCGAACATAAACTACTTGACTGTTCAACAACTTTTTAACACTCCGATCCATTACTATCCGTCTTTCGTGGTGGACAAGCAGTCAGAGCTTTACGGGTCATTGACGTTCGCCACGTTCGTCCTGGTCTTTCTCTCCTATCAATCACGCTCGTCCTTCGGGCACAGCTTCTTTCTTTTTCTCTCTCTCTCTCTCTCTCTCTCTCTCTCTCTCTCTCTCATTGTTCTCCTTTTTTTTCCCTGTAGTCACTATTTGTACATATATATAGTATACACTAACCGGAGGAAGTTGCCACAGTTTTTTCCACTCGACCAAGCTGTAAGTTAATGAATTCACCCGTCACTAGCAGGCGACAAAACTTGGCGGGGTGTGCTCTTACTACCGTTTCCATGAGATAGAGAGAAAACTAGCGCGTTTGTTTCTCCCCTGCCCTGCAGTAATGTATAGCTATGTGTACATAGAGGAAGCTATGTATATTCTAAAAAGGCGCAACCCTCAGCACTTTAAAAGGTGAATCGTGAGGCTGGCGCCCTACTAATTTTTTCTGGCAGTCGATATACATTAGAACACCAGCTCGTCTCATCAGACTTTTTAACTCAACTTCACGAGAATCCCACTTCAGACTACTGAAACAACAGTGTCCCGAAAAATCAGGCATAGACACTTTTTAACTTGTGTGAAACAAACAAAAATATGCACCATATAACATTTTATCAATGAAAAAAAATTCTTTATGAATAAAACAAAGCTTCCTGTATAAGGACGTGGAATTTCGAGAAACTCCCTCGAGACATCTGGTGATCATTGCTTTATGCTCTTAGAGAAACAGAATTTTCAATCAGGGTTTTCGGTTGACTTAAGTGAGCGGGAATTTGCCAAGCCCGTTTAACTCATTGAAAAAAAGTTGCTTACCGCTCGTAAAAATAAATGACTATAAAATCTAGATTAGGTATTTTTACATGAATCTTGTATCTAATAAAATCATGCAAATATCGATTGAACACAATCTTCATGTCTGATATTCAATAAAAAATGTACTTTTCTCGCGAACTGCATATTACGTGAAAAAAGACTTGTTCCGAATTATTTATATTTTATATTATATCGAATTATATTATTTCCGAATTATTTACATTTTATTTTATATCGAACTCCTCGATATCGTAAAAATGTTTTGAAATCTTCAAAAATACGTCTGTAATCATTTAAGACCCAACCATGGCTCAGGTCTCAAGATTTTTGTATTTCAACGACGTTGTTTAATTAAAAAGAAAAAAAAAAACAATTCACAATGTCCGAGTTTTTGAAAACTTGATTTCAAGTTTCGAAAACTATTTTGATACCTCAACATTTGTTGAATCACTTCCGATCGTATTTATTCCGATCATTTACGATCATTTCCGATCGTATTTTTTGTTCAAAGGAAGTGAATTCATGGCAATGAGAAATCATCCCCTACACATGTGTTGATACAATTGATCGTTTCCAAAAAATCTTCAATTGAAGATAGTACAGTTTGGAATTTTCTCCAAATTTTATGACTAAAATGTCTCTAATTGTGCCTGAAAAAAAATCTAACAAGAATCAGGGGATCTCTGTAGTTCTAGACGAACGTTTGAGCAAAGTGTCAATCGACGATGGTGAGGTCAACGGGTTTTTCGAATTGAGAGGGACTTCATTATGTACAAATGAGTAGTTACACCAAAAGAAGTTGGACCCTTTATTCCGGGTAGAACACAGCGGATGCACACGTTTGCATTTTGCGCTTACGGGCGTTATCGCTATCCTCGTGTCGCTGGTTTATCTCTCGCGGTCATTTTGTGGACTATTGGGTATTTGCACTTCGACCAACGAGCTTACCCCCACCTCTCAATCCTGCATTGAGTTGGCTATATAACGTACCCACGCTTCGCTATATCAGTATACCTGATACATAAAATACATGTAACACTACTAATGGAGCAGTAATGGTACATTATATATTAAGATTAGGATCTCTTCGTAAAGAGTCAACTGGCTTCTGCGGCATGCGCGACGCCAAAAAGGCTGAGAGCACCCGATAAATGTTTTCTGTGCGATTGTATCTAGCAACTGCACGTTTGCCAAACTGGCTATAGTTAACATCCGCCACGTATATATATAATATCATAATATCTATAATATATCATAATATCTATATAAACCGATTATTTCTGAACCGCCTTGTAAGGCAGGGCGGATAAGCTCCTCCGTTTTCCAGCATCCGCCGTTTGTATCTTCAGTACAGTTTAATTGTACAATTTTATAAACTCGGCAGGTTACATTTTTTCCCACCAACATCTCTTGTTTTCCAGGATGGGTATCATTCATTTGATAAACTATTTACAGCAATTACAAAAAATTATTGTTCAAAAATAAAAATTATACTTTGTAAAGAATTTTATCCTGTCCAGCATTGGTATAAACCATTTTAGCTCTAGGTTCGATCGGGAATAAGCCATTCACCGAAAGCTTGAGTTATGCACACTATTTAGAAGCTTTTGTATTTGCATCCTGATCGCATCGGCATGTTTTTTTTCTTTAATTTCATAAGGATTCTCGTCCTTTTTTAATGTTGATTCTGACAAATTTCGCCAACCCATTTTCGAGCAACGAATTATCCAGGAGATGCACGATTTTTTCTCGGTCAAAATGGACGTTCACCGAAGAGAAAAACTAAAGACTATTTTGTCGAGGCCAAAATAAATTTGATATAGCGATCATCGCTTTGTCGGAGTTGTCGCATAAAACCCTAACTAACTCCAACTAGGCTCCATATATAGATATACTTATCCTTTTTTTTTAAATCATCAGTTATACAATATCACCCGTGCTTACATACACTCATTTATTATTAGTAACTGCACATATATTGCCTGCGGCCTGCGGCAGAGAAAAAGTCAACTTCAATATCGTCGCGGGCCGTTATCACGGACATATTTTAAATTTGAATCGTTGAGGCATCATATCGATTTGCTTTTTTCTGTGATAGCTGGAGTGCGTCCTCGCGATGTTATCGATAACTCGGAACTGTCGAAATGCATCGTATAAAAGAAACGTTTTTTTTTTTCGCGACCCCCGCGGGTTTCGGGAATTCTTTGTGTACGTATATACCAGCAACGAACACGGTTCTCTCTACGTTGATCACAATAATCATCGCCTCGTTTTCGTTTTCCGTCTCTCTCGTATCTCTGCTCTGCTCTATCGTTGTATATACAGATATAGTGAAAGTATATGGTGATATAATAGAGAGCTTTCATCACTGTACAGTAGAATCTCTCACACACTGATAGCTCCGGATGATCACTTGTCATTGGTGAAATCAATTTTGTTCGAATAGTAAAAGCTTGTTGCATTAGAATTACGATTTAAAAAAAATTTTAATTGGGCGAAAAAGGTCGAGAAAATGTAATCTTTTAACTTTTCCGAGATGATCCCCTCCTTTTTTTTTTATCGAAGGGAACATGATTTAATTTAAATCAAGTGAATTTTGGCCAATTAATATTCATTTTATTTCATTCCAATAAACTTTATGTGCATTCAATGCATCCGTCTTTCTGGATTCAGCTTACTCATGAGAGGTATGCACTATGCACGAATGCGTTATTTTTTTAGCAGTGCCTTATCCAGGTCTATGTCACAAATAAACTGTGTGCAAACAGAAAAACAATTAAAAATACCAACCCAAGTGACACTCGCATACGTAAGGCATAACTAACAGACCGTAATTCGCCTCTACATTTCAGCCGATGGCACCTGTGTGAGCCGCACTAGCGGTACATTGGTTGCATATGTTAACGTGAGATACGTCATATACACGCAGAGTAAACCTCTCCAAGATATTGTTGATGTACATATACATATATTCTTAGAAGTTCTGTGGTTTTTATGATTGATTTAGATTGGTAATGGTACAAAGTGAGATACGAGAGAGGAAATAAATGAGCTGCGTCTCATCCTTGATCTTCCTTGTGTCCTAAATTCTATCGTTGACTCTGCCAATGTCTATTTAACAAAAGACAGTGGCTCGACGTCTGTCGAAATATCATCAACTATTCCTCCTATGTTGTTTTTAAATTTATCCACCCGTCTTTTTCATAAAAAACAAATTTGAAAAAAAACGTTGCATACCCATAAAATTCTAAGGAACTTATTTTGCACATCTCCTAATAAATTTCGAATGAAAACAAGCTATTGTTCTATTTCATAAAATATTTTTTTTTATTGTATATTTTTCGGTGATTCTTTCACGCAAAAAAGTGATTGGAACTAATAAAATGTTGCAACAAAGGATGGAAAAGGTGTCTTTTTTAAAATCAGGATTCCTACCAATGTAATTAATTCTACGGGCATACATGCGTACGGGCAACACATCGTGGATTCAATTGCAACATAAAAATTATGTACATATATATATGCACCGAGGTTTGTCTGGTGCAGTGCACGTGACTACTTTGAAATCTTGCGGATTTCACGCGAATGAATACAACGCGCCATGGAAACACGTATTTGAGTATACTCTATGGAATTTTTCTTCCTTCGTTTCAAGATAGGGGAAACAAGAAAATTCAATGATTCTGCTGCAAAATGTCACGGTATTTGTACTGCATATATAGCTAGTGGAGGAGCGCCACGGGGCGATGCATTCGATTTGCCGATATATATACGAGTGTCTATGCAAGACACGGTAAATAGTCGCGTAGTACTCGCTCTCACGCCAAATGGTATCGGCGTACCAGAGCTAGAGAAACGATCGCGAAATAGATGGGGGAGAAAGAGAGAGGGAGAGAGAAAATTTGCTACAGAGGAGACGGAAACTGGATGCCCCTTCTCTCGCGTATATTTGAATTCCCTCAGGGTGGAAATTCTTTGTCGCGACATTACACCGAAATCCGCGTTTCCTCGCATCGCTCGTTTCTCGGGTACACAGAGACGAGCTTCTCCGTCGTCCCGATGCGGTAAGCGATTCGCTTCCTCTCTGACTCGCTAGAGGCAAGATGCATCTCTGACGGAAGCTCGAGGACTGTATGTATAGATGTATATATATGCTTATATATACTATACTATATATATGCTCAAATCTCGTGGCTATATGTCGTCTGCTGACTCGAGTGACGTCTGTTGCAAAGACTCCTTCGCTTTTAGCACCGCCGGTAGGGATGCTCCTGCGACTGACGTGTAATGCGATAATATGTACATCAGAGAGGCAGGAAATACGATTATGAATAACTAAAAATATCTAGAACTACGGAAATGAACTGTATTTTCACCGGTAGGCCAGCATGCACAAATTTTTTCGTTTACACGCTAAATAAATGAGTAGGGCGAATGAGAAAATATTGTGAAACGTCGTGGAACAAAGTAATTTTAAGTAATTGTACGAAAAAAATATATTATATTAGTAGCATCGCTGTAGTAGCCTGTGTAACAGCCGTAATAGATGTGCAATATCCCTAAAGGCATTTAAAAATACAGGAAAATTCCTCAGTGGCCCCAGAACCTTAACCATTCATCCCTTCTTTTTATGAACATTCATAGTAGTAATACTGTAGTGTACACTGTATGGGGATCGTATAAAGGTATAGAGAACTTGCGGTGTTCAAACTTTCTACGTTGAGGAAATGAAAGTTTCGACCTGCGGTCTCGCGTCTGTTTTCCCGTACATCCCTATCCCTCTCTTTCTCTCTTTGTGGCTCCTCAGGATGGCCCCGAGCCAAGAACTCATTGTTCCTTACCGGACACAAAAAAAAAAACTCGTATTTATTCAAGGCTCTCGTCTAACATTTATGTTGACCTTTTCGTCTCGTCAGACTGAGATCCACCGACCAGAACGAGCGATCTCATTGACGTGTTCGAACGTTTTCTCATTCCATTTTATTTTCAATATCCCTTTTCCCGATATATACCCATATGAATTATCGAAAAATTCTGTACCAGATGAAATTGAGTTATTCTGGATTATGAAATTGGGTTGACGATAATTGGAATATTTTTAGTCTGACTGTATCTGAAATGTTAATGAAAAATTAAAATTCTGTACTCTAGTATGTCGTAAGCTGAATCGATTCTGATTTTTTCATTGAAAATACGTGATTATGTTCACGAATAACCGATCGAAACAATGAATTGATTTCGTTTTATCGACAAAGACACACCATTAACGGAATTATACATTAATATTGACTGATGAATATCTAACAAAACGAATGAAAAATCGACTTGACCAAAGTACTAATCACGAAAATATTTTCTCGAGATTCACACTGTCTGTTGCATAAAACGCGTTATTAACATAGCCTCCTACTATGTAATACTCACTAAAATCCCATTATCTAACATATCCCTTGATCCCTCGTCCTAGAGGTACAATCCACGTAATCTATACTCTCCATGGTCCAGGTACAAAGTGTAATAAATCCCGGTCAGCTTTAGCTGTCGGGTGGGAACGTTGATGTACCATGTTCTTGCGTACGTCGAAGTTCCCAGTAGGGGTTTATGGTTACACTAGGTGTACATATTGACAGAGAGCAGAGCGAACAGACCTCGCTCTGCATGCAGGCTGGGGAAAGGACGAGGCGAGAAAACGATTTTGTGCGATAGAAAAGTAATAAGGAAAACGTTGGGGCTTCAAAAATATACTTGCATAAGATAAGATTTGGCACTGTCATGGAAAACTACTTGGTAACTACTTAGACGAAGAACGAAGACACTCCTCCCGGTTCCGATGTCATCGGTAACAGTGCGGTGGCTAAACCTCTATGCTGGAGGAGTTTGAGAATCAGGAAGATGCAAGGACGGTAGGAAGGACAGAAAATGCATACACAGCAGGGCCTGACGAAACTTTCTCTAGACTACTTATAAACTTATTTCGCGGCACGTCTCTAAAATAATGTACCCAACTAAGCGGTGTAGAGGTGCACCCGAGAGAAAAGCTTATACATCTAGCTCGTATACTATATAGTCAAGTTGCAATCTCTATATAATACGTCGATCGCGGTTCCTGCTCTTGCGGTAGCACTGATAGAAACCGACTTCTTTGGTAGAAATAAAATTCGTTCAGATAAAGTGAAATTGAAAACATTGAAAAATCCAATAAAAAAAAGTTATCGAATAAACTCACTTATATATAAGCCAGAAAATGACGCTTTTCTCATTGATAAATTTGCTTTAGTTCTTTGAATTAACTGTTAATACATCAGATAAGCTAGCACAGATACAATAATTACGCTTACAGGCGTTGTCTCAGGGAATTCACATAGCCTATATATGTCTTATTAGTGTGGTCCGAATGCTTAAAAAATGTATTTTAATAAATCTTGCCTCTCACGTTCCATACATTTAATGTATACATTAAATGTATGGAAGCGTGAGAGGCAAGATTTAATTAAGGGATTTTTGTCGTGTATTGATGTGAACCTCGAAGGAGTAGTCTTACCATACGGAAATGCAGTATTAATGAGAAAGTGATCCGAGGGATAACGGAGCAAACTGGTTGTTAACCCAGCAGCAAACCAGTAGCCCAGAGCTCGCTTCGGCGGTGAATATGTACGGATGAAATATGCATTACTTCGCAGTTGTTCATCGAGTGGCTTATAATGAAGCGAGAAGGGGAGAGTAAGAGAGGAAGAGAGAGAGAGAGAGAGAGAGAGAGAGAGAGCCATAGGGTGATCAACTTCGTATTCATTGCGCGTACCGGTCGATCACCCTACAGAAAGGATCTCCCATCGCTCCGCCACGACGACGAAGAAGACGTGATACGCCCGGCATCACCGAGGCATCTTGGAGCCCAGTTGAACGTAATGACTCATCGTCCTTGCGGACTTTAATGCATACCCTCGTAATCATGAGAGAAGCTCTCCTGCTACCCCGAGTCTCTCAACCCTCGACCCCTGATGGTATCCTCCTATCCGTCCTCTTTGCCCCGTTCATTCCGCCGTTAAATCGTATCTGGAATAAATTACGCTTCTTACGTCTCCTACGGATTTCGAGACACTGACGTCGGCACGGAGAAAATCTATGTCGGCAGGCTATAAAGACAGACCGAGGCTATAACAGATCGGTGATTCACGAAACAGGAAATGGTAATTTTGAAAGATAAATGAAAAAATTGAGGTTTCATTAATTTTTTTTGTCGAAACTAAAAAATTGGCTTAAGCAATCATTAAAGTAGATTAATAAATAGATAATTTCTTGTTTCAATACTTTTATTACATGGGCTATTTGTATGATTCTAACATAATGTGGACTCGTGTGGAATATTTTGAGGGACTAATTTTGGCACTGCAATTGAATGAATATTATATTAGTGGGATAAAAGGGGTACGGAGGAAATGAGAGAGTATGAGAATGATCTTCGTTCAGAATAAAAACTCTATTGTCAGAGGGACATAAAACGCGCTCTTCTGGAAAACGGTCAGCGTTCCAGAACCTCTTTGGGGACTCCAGTATTGAGACAATGGCTGAGATATTTTAATGACTCCCGTGTGGACAATTCCGTCCCAAGTTCTTTGTATGTGCAGGCGGTCATTTTATTTCCTAGATGAAAAGAAGAACTGCCTTTTAATCGCCGCGTCTCTAAGTATATAGTCATTTTCCCGGGAGAACTATCTTCAAAGTCTAGAAAAGAATATAATAATATTGGGTCATCAGAAGCCCTTCCGACTGTCTTTCTCACATTCCCCAATGGGTATGCACGGAATGCCTTCACGATACTTGCATCCATATTGCAGCTTTTATCCTCGCTGAAATACGCGCAATTCTTTGATAAATCTCTCTGCAAAACTTCGTGAGTGCGCTCGAAGAGCAAGAAATACATTATGCTTTGCATCTATGCGTCTGGTCTCATTGATATTTATTTCTGATAAATCCCCATTAAAAAAATCATGTTTTCCTCGCACTTATGCAGAGCAGAGCCGAGTCAGTCATAATGAAGGCACCTTAAAAGCGTCTTCTAGCTAGTGCTCTCGGAATCTCTCCTCGGATAGTGTTCGTTGAAGTATAGCATAACTGAAAGGTGAAAAATCAAAACAAAAAGAACGCCAAATTTGCCGAATTTTTCATCATATTGATATTTTTTTTCCCCCAGATTTGCAATCAGATGAATATTTTCGATCAAAAAAATCTGTGATGCGTTGATAATGTTGGAAAGGACAATTTTTGCAAGCAAATATTGGGCTGATTATGAACCTATACAAAAAAAATCTTTAAAAAAAGTCGGAGTTTCGATGTCGATGAGGTTTGAAACATTGCAAAGATGAAACCTTTCAGAGATCTCAGTTCTAGAGGGTAACAAACAACGATCCCTCATCAGATAACAACTGACCAAATTAAACATTTAAATCATGCCACGGATGGATGAGGTCCTGATTTAAATTTGTGGACGTGCGATCGGCGTTTGACATTCGCCACAGCTTCCTGTCTAGAAATAAGTTTCATTCTTGCAACGTTTCAGCAAAAAAGTACTTTTTAATATATACTCTTTCCAGCCAATTCGTCGTACAGTAAAAAGCAAAAAAAAAAAGTGTGAGACACTCGACCTCTGCGCTCTGAACCTCGGCACGCAGGCCGAAATCGAGTCAAATATTGCGGAGTAGGCGAGGTGGGTAATTGCTGGTAGAATATTTTCGATGGTTTTGCTTTTGACGAATTATGCATGGAACACTTTGTACGGGACAGAATAACGCTAATATCGAACATATAATACTATACAGACAGTATAAGATAAAAGCTTTTTTTAAATTCCATATTGGACGAAAAACGATTGAACGAAACCGCGAGAGTGCGTTCAATTTTTCATGAGCCCTTTGAGCCCCTTCCTCTCAGTGTACATTTCCAAAGAGCCCCCTTCCTAGCTATGTACGTTACATGTCAATTTTTATCGAGGAGCTCATCGATTCATCCGACGTTGCTCAGTTGCTACTTTATTGTTGCTGTTTTTTTCCCTTACGCTGTACGAGTAGGTGTATGTGTATGATAGCATTATACCGGTTTTTTTTTTAGAATTCTCATCCTTTTTGCAATTCATCTTCGTGTTTTTCGCTTCATGGCACATTCTATAGAGCTGCATGGGCCACGGCGTAAAAGCTTCTAAATATTTTGGGAGAGCATTACGAGAGCATTCTACGCATTCTAAATATTTTGGGAGAGTATTACGAGAAAAACGAGAAAGGGTAGTGGAAACGGGACAGAGTGAAGGAGTTAAGAAATAAGACAGACAGAGAGAGAGAGAGAGAGAGAGAGAGAGAGAGAGAGAGAGAGAGAGAGAGAGAGAGAGAGAGAGAGAGAGAGAGAAAGAGGAAAAGACTCAGGGTGTGAAGCACACCGAAATCTGTAACAGTCTGTTTTCACTGAGGCGCTCTTTTGTGGTTTAAGAAAACAAGGGTATGGTCCAAATGGACGTCTTTATAAACTGAGTGTTGTGCATGGTGGCCATACAAAGTTGGCAAGAGGGCCAACTATCGCGGATGGAACGGTTAAAAATCTTTCTTGAGATCATCCATTGTACAACGCTAACAAATTTTTAATGCTTGCGATATTATAGTGGCGCTCCTCTTTTATCCAGCACTCGCTTTGACTTTTCGCATAAAAATAATAAAAATTGCAAGATTATAAAAGATTAATTGGAAAAAATAGTCAAAACTGTGAAGCGAAAACGGGAAATTGGGTTTCTGCTGCACAGTTTCTGCAGTACCTTGTCAATCTATCAGGAGTTAAAGTATAAAATATTATTCATGAGCATCTTTTTATGTTGACCTAGTGATTTTTTTTTCTTTTCTCGTGAATTTGGATACGAACGATATTCTCTTTGGAATTTTTAAATCAAAATAATCGACAACGAAATTTCTCCACATTATTTTATTCCTCATCCCTTGCAAGGATTGTTACAGAATCCCGTGAAACCGAGTACATATTGTATTCAATTACTGTAATTTCCTCCAAAGCTATACGTGTGAGAAGTAGTTTTGCTAATGCGAAGCACAATCGCTACTCAATTTGCACAAAGACAAAAAATAAAAAGAACACAATTCAGAGGAAACCAAAAAAAAGAGAATTACATCAGATGAATTACGAAAGTTGATATTTCATACCATGAGCACTAGGTTTGTTCGAAAATCGAAAATATTCTCTCGTCAATTAAAAAAAAATTGATTATTCGCAATATTCGTCGACATTTTCTCCCGTACACGATCCACTAAAATAATAAGTACTCATCATCTGATTCAAAATATGATCGCACGTTGGCTCTTCGATTTGCCCTGGGACTGGGCTTTAAATGTTGAACGTTCCATCGACACTAATATATCAGTAAAATAACTGGATGGTCACTCCAATATGTCACTAACTTGATAATCAAATCTTTGAGCACGACCTCGATAATGGATGGTCTTGATGAGGAAGATATGTCACCCGTGACGATCCCGGAGCAAAAGAGAACGATTTGTTTGGGAAGAGGCCTTTCCACGATACATTACTCTATCCTACACATTATCCGATCTTACTGTCTTTTTTAATTTTTTCCCCGTGGGACTCTATACAATAGTGCCCGGTACTGTCGGGCGCGATTATTGGAATCGGAATATTGCAACCACGGTATAGAATGTTTGATTTGCTTTGAAGGCTTGTCCACCATTGCTCAAATCTATCGTCGAATTTGTATTTAATGTTGCAAGCATCTCGTTTCTATATTCGGGGAAATAAAAGCCGTTGTATGTTCTCACTCTTTTATACACGTGGTTCGAGGAAATAGTATGAATAAATTATGCTTGCGTGCGGCTGTATGATGGAAGATTACATACAAAAAAAAGTGAACGTTAAAATGCACATGTTAATAATAAATACGTATGTTTGTATAACGATTGGTCATGTGGGGTAGATAAGTTTTATTGCGAGCTTTTCGTTTCATAAATACAAAAGTATGTTACACGTTTTGTCACACATTTACTCGGTGTGGGTATAGTATATAATGTTTTCGTCATTAAGCCGTCGCTCCGTGCCCATTCGTAAAACCAATTCTCATGTTTTTTGCGTGATTAACCGACCTTTCATTTCATGTCACCTCATTCGATTTATGGAACCACTCTTGGTCTATTAAAATCACTCACGAATATCGTATGTGATATTAATAAGAGTTGATAATTATTAATGCATGTATGCGTGGTCACATATGCGTGAACGAATAACTACATTATATATATATATATATGGATACGGAAAATCGGATTGGTAGTATGGAATATGCAAAAAAAAAGGGTTGAGTGAAAGGGTGAACGTTGATGTTGACGGAAATTCACATATAACGAGTACGCTAACATGGTAATAATCTGGGGGGACAGTAAATTTGGAAAATGCATACATAAAGCTGTAGCGAAAGCGCGTAAAATCGGTATCCAGTATATGGTATATGAACGGCATATTGGCAAATAATCTCCGTTCCTCTTTCGTCTCTCAACCCCCACTGAAAATGTCGCGAGAGAGCAGAGGGCTTTTTCCCTCATGTCCGTGTTTCCATCGTCACTCGGGGCCTCAACAGCACATAACACATATGCGACGAAAAAGTATTGCAACGATACAATGCCACCATATGTGGTTAATAATGCAACACATTTATGACGATGAAATAAAACTTCATCGTGTTTGTGTGTGATATAATGATCGTTTTTATATACTCGTAATACCTTTTGTTTTTTTTTAAATTTTAGTATATAAAACTCGCACGCGAAAATCACTCGCCTTGACTCTCTGATGGAGCACGATAGAGATATAATTGCTCGATGTTTTTTTTTTTTTTTATTTCGGCTGTGGCTACTAAATTACATGGAATTCATTAAAGTTGGAACGAAATTACTTTCATCTCTTTTTATTTTTTATTAATTTATTTATATAAATAACTATTACTTGGATCAGACGAACATTGGTTTAATTTAATGAAATTTACTCATATAATTTTAATGTAATAACGACGTTGAATAAATTCGTCTCTATAAATAATTTATATCAAGATAAAAGTGACTAATAATCGGGTTGCTTTCCTGATCTGAAAAACTTATGTCTGTGCGTGTTCAATAGAAAATGAAGCAACGTAAAACTTTGTGTGAATGGATAAAAAGTTTCTGGCACACGATACGCGATCGGCGATGACCACGAAGAAACGCTGAGCTGTAAGATGTCCCATCAATCATTCGACGAACATGGCTGTAGCGATTTGGGATTTTCGTGACTCTGTCTATATCTTTTCTCTCTCCCACTTTCGCCGACGATTGATGGATTTGACGAGGGCTTCGAGGGCACACCCTGTGTGTATCACAAACACGCATGTAGGATTTATACCACAGCCTGACTATACGGCATATATATACTATATCATATGTTCGGTGGTGATAGCACGTTATACCGAGAGAATGCATTACATACAGTCCATATATATATACATGTACACAAAATTTTTTCCAGAATTTCAAGCTTGTATACCTACAGTTTATAAAAAAAGGAATGTATAGGCAATATATAAGGGCAGAAGCAGAAACTAAATAAAACCGGTTTATTTGATTAAAATAACTTCTGTTACCGTGAAACAAAACTCATTTTAATTGTAGCAAATTTTCTCATGCATAATGCATACACATGCAAAATGCGTAAAATAAGTCGTGGGGGAGGGGGGGACTTCGAGCGCTTCACATCGCGAAAATTTAAAGTTGTAAGCTGGAGCGCTATTCTTGCAGATGAAATAACCGTGGATGATTTTTTACGCGAATCAGGTGTAGAATATAAAACGATTACTGCCTTTCAACCCTCGAGGTCCACATCTATAATATATGGTCATATAATATTAAATATTCAAGTATCCATTAGTTAAAAACTAGAAGTATTGTGCCTGCTCTTTGAAAAGGTTGCTCTTATTTGTTTTTTCATTTCATAATATATTTATAGTGTCCCAACACACGATTTCGCTCATTTTTTCGGTAGGACTGGGCGCAGTATACAGACCTCAACTGTCACTGTCAAAATTCGACAATCAGGAGCTTACGAATATTTTGCAATATTATCACAAGCTGTCCGCGATCTGTATGTTATACACGAATATATCGTTATATTAGTGTTATTTCCGACTTTAATACAAATTTATCTTCATTTGGAACAGATTTTGATTAATTTGTAGAAAAAAAATTGTCACCCGTTTCAGGATTAAGTATTTTGTATCTGTGCGTTGAGAAACTCGAAAATTATTTACGTCTTAACACGACGAAGTTCTGTGTACACTATATTACGGTGACGACGACATTAACGACGTCGACAATAACAACTACGATGTAGACACGCAAAACTGCTGTTTTCCAGAGTGACGATGCACTTGTCGAATGCGTCAAGCGTAACATCGAAAGTGAAAAGTTAAGCAAAAAAAAGCACCGCAGAGCGTGCAACATAGGTTGAGGGGTTAATGAGTGAATAAATATTAATGACGAGGAAAAAAAAAACAATAAGGGAGAAGGAGTCGACCGGAGACAGAGAGTAATGAGAAGTTCCTACGATGCAATATATTTCAGAGACGCGTTAAAGTCTTGACACAAATTAATATGAAAACAAAATTTCATAAATCCGGCATCATAGCCACGTGAATATCCCGAGATGTACTCTGGCAGATGATTGTGATTCGATATATACATTTCACTGCACATGTGTATCGTTTGATGAATATCTTTTTCGTACCTTTAATAATTCGTTGAGTCTGCTGTGATTATTAGAATTTTCGGGTTAGGTTAATTATTGAGTGCATACTTGGTATACTTCGTACTTGAAGAACTTTCGTGGTCTACCTTTTCAATCATGTGATACTGCATCATAAAAACTCTATTGTAAGGCCTAAAGGAATGGCATTGAGCGCTTTATCCGTTCGTCTCTATCGTTTTTTTTTTTTTTTTCACCTATCGCTTATGTATTATAAATGACCGCTTTTATTACATAAATTTATCGGTCTGTCGCTTATCATTCCGTCGTTCCTTGCGCGGCTCTGTGATTCCCACAATGTCTCCATTTTTCGGCGTGAAAAGAATTTCTAAGTGTTTTATTATCACAGGATATATATGTGTCATCGAACAATATGAAGTGCACGTATCACAGTGCGGAAAAGCGAAGTTGACCCACGAAGGGTCTTGAGCTACGCCTACAAAACATTGCATTTTATAGTGGATACATATATGTATATATACATTAGCGGCTGAGTATTCTATTATACACCATGAGTGAATAGAGAAGGAAAGAGAGAAAAAAGACAGACAGAGATAGAAAGAGAATGTATATAAATTTCATCTCTTCTGTGTCCTCCGAGAAAAGGATGTCCCAAAAGCAAGGGCCAATGAGAAGCAGTGACGAGCTTAACGATAATCCAGTTCCGCTTGGGGCGCGCATATATATGTATATATTCATTGTACCAGTGATTACTCAAATCCATCTCGGATCCCAACGAGGCACACAGAAAGATGATCTCGTCACCGAGAGCATTGAGTTGCGAAACCACCGTTAATCCACTGTACCATATCGTCCCGAATCCACCGACAGAGTGCGGGAGAGAATGAGCGAAGGATTAATAAACGTCCATCCCTCGTTGAATCGAGCTAGTAGTGGCACGTCTCCCCCTATCTCACCAGACTTCTTTTGCATCCCTTTTTTTTCCTCTAGCGCGATCTATTTCTTGTAGAGAAACAAGTTTTTCGCTTCAAACTCAGAAGTGAAACGGGCAACTGTCCATCCAGTTGTCTCAAGACGGATTGATCTTATAATTATATATCAATTACTTTATATATAATTTATGACTACTAATTTTTTATGCATATGTACTTTTTCCTAGGAATCAGGTTGTATTGATCTTGCACAAAAATTTACTCGTTTAAATACAACTATATTACTTCCCTACACCGACCGACAGCGATGGGTACGCGGTCGGCGCGCGGCTCTGGCGATCACCGAGTTAAGCAGCATTGGTCGAGGCGAATACTTAGAGCGGTGATCGCTTAGCCACGCGCTGGCTGGCGCATCGAATCACTGAGCGGGAGGCCATCTTTCGGAACAGTCCGGGTTCTCTGTGGGGAACACGAACTCAGCCGACTGTGTCGGCACAGTTTTTCCTCAGTTTCCCTGTGTCCTCGTGCGAATGTGATACAGAAGGGGATTAAGAAAGAGTGGCTGCGGACAACACACTGGTGGGGACTCGTAGAATAGAAAAACTGGAACATGGAAAAATAGGTTAGGGACTGCCAAAAAGGGGAAGGACCAAAGGGTACTCTGGTAATTTAAAAAAAAAAAAACATACTTCTCTACACCGAAAATAAAATATATTTTACGCAAATACTTATATTACTGTAACCAAAATTAATTATTTTCATTCAAATTATATTTAGTCAACTGCAAAAAAAAAATTGATGTGGCCTAGCCTTAAATTGTTAGATTATTGGCTCATTTTGTATAACTCGAAACAATTCCATTTGAATGAAATAAACTATTTTTGATTAAAGGAAATAAATTGCATGGCACAATATAAAAAAATGAAGAAATTCTATGAAACGTATCGAATTTTTCATGCTGTGAGAAGAATCTGCGTACAGCCACACATTTCATAATTATATTCATATCTTACAAAATATTGGATGACATCATTATTTATCGATATGATAATTGTGCCGACATTTCGCGAATTTCCCTCCGGACGGATAATTGTTGTAAAATCTCCGAATAAAAAAGAAATTCTTCTTATATCAGGCCTAAGAAGAATTCTTTTCTACGAAAGAATAATATCATTTTCAATCGGTTCCGCTTGCAGCAAAATGATTATCTTCTTCCATCACTCTCAGAAATGTCCTCTTAACGGAAATAGGAACCGTTCGAATTAAAAAGAAATTCTTCTTATATCAGGCCTAAGAAGAATTCTTTTCTACGCAAAAATAATATCATTTTCAATCAGTTCCGCATGCAGCAAAATTATTATCGTCTTCCAGAATGAGTTTTTTTTTAATAATATAATCATTAGGGGACAAATAGATATCTTTTTACGACAAGATCTTAATTTTGACTGCAAAATAAATCCTATACTTCTAATCTTCTTAACGTGAGAGGATATTCTGCTTCATTGGATAACAGGTAGAACAAAATCCACCTGTATCAAGCGGTATCGACAGACGAGGATTTTTTCTTGCCTCATAAAGGTTTCATTTAATGATGATTCAATCTTCTTCCACTCGAGCGGAATTCACTTGCAATAAACTGATATTTATCTCCATGCAGTTCTTGATTATGACAGTATAATATATAAATAATAGTAAACTATTATCAGTAAACACTAAAATACGAGCAACGGTATCACTGCGATCTTTGTGACGCGTCACAAAGATCACAGCGATTCAGCCATATTTAACATGCTACGTGTCCTCTAAAATTCATATATCAATCTCTAAGTCGGATCGTGATGTAGAGGAGGAAGAGATTGAATTACAGCAGAAAATATGGTTCCTTTTTAAATCTTCAGAAATATGGGTTTGGCATATCGTAAAAAGCATAGCTGCCCAATCTACATTGCTTCACGTGTTAAATATTCGTATACCATTTTTTGTACTTATTTTTTTTTAAGATAAAAAAGTGTTGAATTGTAACAAAGTAATAATAAAAAATGGACGCAGACATATTATTTTAAAGTAATAATGAAAAGTTTGGTAAGTATACATATGCATTATAAATTTCGTAGCAGAGTTAAGCTGATGATCTACTTCTAGCTGTCACTAAGCTCTCATGTCATCGCTTTGCCCGAACCATTCTCTCGATTTACCCGTGAAAGAACACGCCATGGCTTTGATTTCAAGCTTTTTCTGAAAATAGACGTACAGTGCTCCCCCCTAACTTTGCGCGCTCGAGCGCAATGTTACGGAGGTGCCCCACTCTGATATAAACATATGAAAGCTACAGACTAGATACCCCTGAAATTAGAAGTATTTCAGTGACGTATACAAAACAACGGCAAAGCGTGGGGGAAGCTATTCCCCTCCAAATGAGGGGAAAAGAAAAGTTAAAGAGGGCAAACTTACGGGAGGAGCACTGTATCTATACTATGTATATATATGCAACTCCTGCATTTTCATTATATCCGAACTCCGAACGCGACTCCTCGCCAACTGAGAGTAGAAATTTTAAAGTTATGTCATCACTATTCCCAGTACTCCGTACTATCATGCATCGGGAAATGAAACAGTTGATGAGTAGAGTGTAGCGCAGTGTATAGGGTGTCTTGAAAAAAAAAAAAAAACGAAATAAACCGGAAAAATGAGGTCGTACAAAATTTTTTTCTAGCACCAATATGGTGATGTTTATTGTCATGATTTTATAGTAACGTTCGACTGCTGTGTATTCCACTTTTTTTTATGTCAGCCCGCTTACAGGATTCCGTGACAACTTTGAATCTTTTAATAAAAATATATAGTTTTTATCTTCTATGAAGATGGCACATTTTTATATTTGTGTGTGTGTGTGTGCGTGTAAATTTTTAGACGGATATGAACGTGTGAAATTTTTATTAACTATCAGTGAATTGAATAATTTCTACATTTGTTTCACTACTCGTTATCGCCGATTTTTTAAAAATATTACCAACCCTCTTTTTCAGTGTACAATGACTCTTGTAATGAAAAAACGGTTTTTCTTTTGCGCGGCGTCGAATGAGATATCGATCGTCACACGTCGTATGCATTACAAAAATGAAACACAAAAGTGATGATGAAGGTGAGCGTCTTGGAGGCCTCTTGTGATGTGCAATGTCGTCTATATTTCTATTTCAGAATTCGTTTGATGCGTCAGGGATGGTGGGGGAGGGAGGGAGGTGTAGGGAATGTATACTCGTTTGCATCATAGAGATGCAAGACGAAGAGGAGCAAGGAGGATGAGGTTTCATGTAATCGACCGCGCCACGAACAAAGCTCTCGACCATTAATCTACTGTGACGTAGGACTGGCATCACGTGTGTCCCAGTGGGCTGGCTTTGGTGCAATACAGATGAGCTCAATGGTCTATTTATTTACCATTAACGGCTCATTAGTGCACTTGGTTATAAGCTCTCCCAGGTCTCATGTTCGCTTCGTCTCTCTTTTACCCTTCATATTATATATAATCGTCGTCGTTCAACCACCATTGATTATCGCTGTCACTCACTTATATAATCTGGACGACTCCTCTATCTGCTTACATTACTTGGCATCGATATTGTTCATCGGTCAGCGATCGATCGATCTGTCTATGCTCTAATGAAGAGCAGCGTCTCAACGCCAAGTAATTAAAACAAAAAATTAATTATGCCCATCGCTTTCTCGTACAGTAAGTTTGCGAGAAATTTATTATATTTAAACTTGAATGTCATACGGGAAGAGATATGAGTGTATATGAACAAAATATTCTAAAATTCGCTACATAAAAGAAAAGTAACATGATAAAAAAAGTTATAAGCGTTATGAGAATTAATTCGAAAATTTCTTATTTTTTTTGTATACTCCACCATTTTCTAGTCACGAATACAATTATGTCAGCAATGACGTATGGAAGTTTTCACAAGCTCCTCGACAGACGAATTTACTTAGGTTAAACAACGCGCATGGGCTTGAGGCACGTGTAATTTTGCCATAATTTAGTAGAGAGAAGCCGAGCAGCAGGATCGGATTGTTAACTTAAGGCAATGTCAAACATACATGGATGCGAAACCAGTCAAGGATTATTGATGAGGCTCAGTGCAGAGCCGAATTGGTACACAAGGAATATGTTTCGAATCACATGTCAAGCGATACTGGTTCCTTCACGTACTACGTATGTAATGACAAATATGAAAAAATAAATCACTCGGGCAAGTTTTATTGTAAGCTTATTGGTAGTTTCCCGATATGGTTTTGAATCCCTTGCATATTTTGGCAACGTAGGGCCCACAGTTTTGGACATGAGTGTCTCAGGATGTCGGTGATCTGTCGAAGTCTCGAGCGTACACGAGAGACGTATAAATCGGTCACCTGGGAAATTCAGATCGGGGATGCGCGATTCACGCGAGCGATACCAAGCTCGTGATGGGATTCACCGTTGCGCTATATTGTATTACATGAGGTAGGCGGTGTACGATCCTCAATATAGGAGTCACCAGTACGCGGTGAAGCGGGACGCATCTGATAGATGGTAATGCTCGGAATGACACATGGACCGGTCAAATCGTCCGGCCATAAATTTCCCGAATAACCACGTAAGCCAAGAAATTCCGGGCGCTTCGTTGGCTAGAAGCGGGAATGGCCGCGGGAGATCGCGAGAGTACTCTCTTTCTCTTTCTCTTTCTCTCTCTCTCTCTCTCTCTCTCTCTCTCTCTCTCTCTCTCTCTCTCTCTCTCTCTCTCTCTCTCTATCTCTCGTTGTCCCTCTCTGCTATTATTTACGGGGAAAATGTAGAATGAATACAAACCCTACCGGTATCAGTGGGTCATCTCGTTCGCTTTTCTTCCTCTCTCACTCTCTTCCCCATTTCTTAGTGATTTAGCTTTATTTGCAGTCAGGGGCTTCCCTGAACGAGACGACGATAGTTTTGCAGACGATCGGCCGCGCGTGCATCAAGACTGAAAGTACATCGAGTTAGAGATTATATTGATACTAGTGACTGTATCTCTACATGTATCATATAATATATATGATTTTATGTAGTGTTTACGTGCAGATATGTTTTGTTTGGCTCTCGCAAAAACACCAATTTATTATTGGTTGAATTTTTGGAAGAACCTTTGTAACTTCGATAACTGCAGCAAGAATACGAAGCTCTGATTGCATCCAAATAAATAGCAAATTAAAACGCGTAGATTTTTAGAGATTAAAAATATTTTTCTATGAAGCAGCAAAAATTGAAAACCTCACGTGCTCATATCGACCCAATAAGAACAAACGTATAAATTCTCTGCGCACAGATGAAAAAACGTATAAATTCTCTGCGCACAGATGAAAAAGAACTCCAGCTGTCTGTTCATTGTCAAAATTTTCTCTCGCTTCTACCACAAAAAATTACAAACATATGCACCCTATGAAAATATTATCCGAAGCTCCAATTTTAAAGGCAAACGTATCTTTATGTATTTTAAAAATTTTAATTGGGTTGCAAAAAAAAAACAAACTGATACTTGTTACATTCCTTCCTCAGTTTTTGTTTTCATTCACAAGTGTGCCTCCCCAAAAAGAACAAACGTATAAATTCAGGAAGAATGTCCGCCTAGAAAACGTTCATTATACGTATATACGTATAATAATCCGCCTAGAAAACGTTCATTATACGTATATACGTATAATAATCGTTTTCTAGGCGGACATTCTTCCTGAATTTATACGTTTGTTCTTTTTGGGGAGGCACACTTGTGAATGAGAACAAAAACTCAGGAAGAAATGTAACAAGTATCAGTTTGTTTTTTGTTTGCAACCCAATTAAAATTTTTAAAATACATAAAGATACGTTTGCCTTTAAAATTGGAGCTTCGGATAATATTTTCATAGGGTGCATTTGTTTGTAATTTTTTGCGGTAGAAGCGAGAGAAAATTTTGACAATGAACAGACAGCTGGAGTTCTTTTTCATCTGTGCGCAGAGAGAAAAAGAGAAGAGAAAAGTGAGAGAATGAAAGCACAAGCTGGAAAAGATGAGTGCACGCGCGGAAGAGGGCCACGGGGAAGAGGTTACTACTATCTCCAGCGCGTATACGTATGTACAAGTGGAAACGTATACGCGTATACCTGCACTCTGTTGAAGTTTTGCAGAGTGTGTCGCGGACAAGAGCTCTCCGCTGTTGCGATGCCACGAGAGATAAGAGAAAACGCCGTGAGCGCGCTTGAGTCTGCGACCACCGGTGAAATTGAAAAGTTCCATTTGCCTATTTTGCGCAAGGAAAACACCGGAGAGGATCCCTTCGCATCCTCTGGCTCTATCAAGTCGCGTTCTGTACTTTCTCAATCGCGTGATCTCTCTCTCTCTCTCTCTATCTCTCTCTGTCTTCTCTAACGGTCGAGTGATGTCTGTATATACAAAACCGACTGATTGCCTGAGGCTTACCATCGGTGTTTGGACGTGGACGTGAGAGATCAACCTCCTGGAGGGTCAGGAAGTTTAATTACTCGAGGGTGTGACGAAGACGACCGCACTTAGGAAAACTTTTGCTAACTTTTGCTGCTTCCGCGCACACATGCATGGATTTGAACGGTATTGTACCGTCCTGACAATTCTAATACGACTTCTCGCCCCTCGACTTAACGAATTTGTCTTCAACCAGATTTTGTCCTTACGATTTGAAAGACAATATGTTGACAGCCATTGAAGTACACACCAATTTATATTTTAGGCATAACAAAAAATAATTATTCACAGAGTTCATTCACCGTGTACAGAATCGATTTTTTTCGGTGGCTACGTGTATAACTGTATTTTGCAATAGTCTTAACTTTCATGAAATTCATTTTAATCAAGTGCAATTAATCGCTAGTAAACAATTATATGTGCATTTTTTTAACAATTAAGCTACAGTAATTTAGATCAGTTAGAGCGTTTACAAACAATTGAAAAGCCGTAATTAAATCTGAAAATGTACATTGAATATGATTGATACGAAAAGTCGAGTCACTACTAAGTTGTATACGTTATTTCACCCAACCTCCCACAGTAGAGTGTAATATTTAGAGTGTTGCATTTTTAATATATATTTGTTGAAGCTTGGAGCAAATGCGCAGTTAAATATTCTGAAAATGAAATAGCATCGGTTTTTTCGAGATAATTAATTTCAACGGATTTTAGGCCTCAAAAAGATTTAAATCGCTCGTAGCGACCTCTAAATATTTACTGCTCTTGGGGATATTTTACGAGCATTTTTTATCTTCATTTGTCACAATTTTAGCGGGTGTCGCGTTATATTACAAAAAGATAAGCTCAAAATAGTAGAACATCCTAATTTATGTGTATATATATGTATATCGAAGTCGACGTTGCCGCACGTACTCCCAATAAGTTACTCTCGTCGGGAGTCTTCGGGACGATATAATTTCTATTTTCTCTATCCACTTTTGTCTGTCTTTCTTTCACCTCGCATTTCGGTTTGTCGTTTTTCTATACCCAATGTGCACCTCTCCTCGCCACCCAGGGAATCCAATAAAAAAGAGAGAGCTAGAAAGAGGTATTTATTTCACGGTCTCGCACGCAGGACCCGCCTACAGGGTTAGAAAAAAGAGGAAGAGAGAGAGAGAGAGAGAGTTCAATGAAATTTATCTTTGCAGGATGTTAGAGGACGAATGGTGTGGACACGCGAAGTGAGCGTTTTCGCCATCCTATCCATATATGCTTCTTTTGAGGCCATGTATATATACCTTTAGCGAGCAAAGAGATCCACCATGGTTTAAAATTCCCGCAGCGTTAGCTCACGGGAGCTTTCACTATAGTATATACGCATGGGTATCTCCGGTCCTCTGCGGCCGCAAATAGTTTGACCCGCGGCCTCTTCTACCTCTTTAATGGAAGATGGTTCTCCGGACTATCCTCCGGCGACGTGGTCACGATGAAACTCTCTCGTTTGGAGAGCGAAGTTAGAGAATAAAATCTTTTCCTCTCTTTCTGTATTCCATGTATCAGAAAAAGTCGCTTGTAACTATATAACGAACGTCCGGCGGGCAGACGAAAAAAAAACTCTCTGGTGATTCGATTCACGTAGACGCGTTACCGGGCAGTGAAAAGAGACCGTAATAACTCGGTAGTCCAGCATCCAGAGCCACGCCCACACAGTTTTGATGCGCGCTTTGCGGAAGATAACCGGCGAAGCTTCCTGTCATAAGATTTTTATCCTCCACTTCGCGGACGCGATGTGACGCGCGCAATTCTTCGGTCATACGTGCTTCTGGACGGACACCAGATTTATTTTCGGCGTCGCAAAAACGTTGGCATTTGTTTTTTTTTGCGTGCAGATTTTAAAAACCTCGTTTCTTTATATACAATATTATTTATCGTTTGTAATTAAGAAAAGTTCATACGAGAAAAAAAATTGAAATAAATGTTTTTGGATCGGATATTGCCATGACCGCATGAGATAAAGTTCATTCGATTCCAATGTAACAAATTTATTTAAATGGAACAATTTTTTTTAAAAATACATCCTGGCTTTATGGCACTGATTAAAATGAATGCTTTTTCCTCTGTGTAAAGTGATCTGTCTCTAATGGTCTGCCTGCATGAGGATTCAGCCTTACGGCAATTTCACGCGTTAAAAAAAAAAAATCATCAGCCGCAGATAATCTCATGCATAATATCGTTTCCTCGGGGTGTTTACGATACTTTTACACACACAGCACACTTTATCACCGTGATCTCGCTCCGTCCTTTATCACTGTCCGGTTCTCGTAACACACACTGGTCTCGAACAACACCCCTCAATTACGTGCATCTCCTCTCATACGTATAATTACTACATGCACAGTTGTACTTGCCGCTCATCGTTCCATTTAAAGCACGCTATCTTGGATCGCGTGCGTGGATATATATACGCGTTCCTACCTATAGGTAGATACACTACGGGCAGATACAGGTTTTCCAGCGGTTGAGCAAACGGCACACCCAAGCGATGGATCCCTTATGCTGGTATATGAGAAGAGTGCAAGCGGACGAGCCGTAAGTTTAACAAGATTAGCACGAAAAACACCTCTCTCCTTTGGCTTGATTACAAGCTTTCGAGATGAGGGCTATCGCCTATCTCAGAGAGAGAGAGAGAGAGAGAGAGAGAGAGAGAGAGAGATGAGAGAGAGATTTATTCGGCGCCCTGGGACAGAGTCCCCTCAAGCGCAAATCCGTTAATACAGTGTGTGACAATTAATTGTTAAGTTAAACAACAGAAAGTACTCGAGCTTACATTTGTAAAATTATTTTCTAATTACTAATACGAAAAACCGATAAAGACATATGCCATTGTTATACGAGATTGCCAGACGGATATAATACAAATGTCATGAAATGATAATAACATAATAACAACATAATAAATAATATAAATAATATAAATAAGAGATAATGCCGGGTAACAATAAAGTCTTATTTTTCGAGTTGACAGCCTTAAGTTAAATAAAGGTTGAATGTTAAAAATAGAGAGAGAGAGAGAGAGAGAGAGAGAGAGAGAGAGAGAGAGAGAGAGATATATTTTGGGATCGCGAAACATTAAACCCGCAACCCCCTAATTTTCACCTCCTCATTGGGTGGTAGAAGAAATATGTAGGGTCTCTCATGTACCCTCGGGTACGGAGAAACTGTAGAAAATTCAAACGATAAAATTGTCTTTTTCAATTGAGACTGATATGCCTACAGGGATTCCCTAACCGTCGAAAAAATTACCCCCTGTTTTACGGTCTGATGCCCCAGCCAGCAACCTATTATGAAAAAAACCGCATGAAAATTTTCCCAAAGTAATTCTCGTGGTAGCAACCCTGATTGCAAGCTTTCCCGGGGATTTGATATTTCTGCCGGAGATTATCTTAGTAAGAAATTTAGATCTCGGCGCTTCCATGGCGGAATAATCCCATATGTTTATTTCATCGTGCGTTTTATTTTGAATCTATCAATAAAAAAATACTTTTCAGAATGTTTGCTAGCAGTAAATAAATAGCATGAAAAATAAAAATATGTTACATTGTGACGTACGATCGATGGAAGAATCTCTACCATGAGAAAATATTTCGAGAAAAGGTATTGCTTCAATCTCGTATACGGAAACTTCTAAAATCAATACAGTATGAGAATCTTCGACTCAAATGCTTCGTGCAATTCGATGAGATCTGTAGCATATACTTTATGAAATGTGAAATTTGTCGAGAATTTTGAATTTTGTACAGCTGGGTGCATGCACTTGTGCTAAGATATACTTACACATACACATATGTATAGCTGAACATAAAGCAACGCGTTCATAGAGAGAAATATAAGCATTAGTAGACGGCGGAAGAGGAGGAAGAGAAAGCTCCACAACCAAGACGTATAATATGTGGATTCGTATTCCCGTGTGGTGCTAGGATCATGTAGATCCGTTGCCATTATCGGAGAATCTGCCCATCGAAAACGTGATGACCTGACTTTCGCATCGTCCATAAATCAAGCCGCATGGCCCGCGTGGGACGCGTCTCTTAGCCGTGCTCTTTCTGTCTCTCTCTCTCTCTCATGATAGAGCCTGTGGGCGGAGGAGAGGTTTCCAGCTACATAAAATACTTTTATATATCCCATCAGGGAGATCTAGATTCCGGGAAAGCAAAAGCGATCGGTCTCATCTGGGAATAAAATGAATAAAAAAGTATCGTTTCTCTCTCTAATATCAACGACAAACACCCCTCGGAAAAAGGTGTTGAATCGCGAAATTGCTCTCTGCATTAACATAAATCTCAGTCTATTACTATAGTTGTATTAAAGTCAATAGGCATTGATTGATTTTCATACAAAACAATTTATTTGCTCAGGGAACGCTCTGATTATGAAAAGTGAAGAGTACATATATGAGTGTATTAGTATGAGACATTGATCGTGATCACATTGCCATGCGAATGGATGTGTATTCCGTTCTCCCTTCCTCCACAACTAATGCAATGATAGTCCTCCGTAACGTCCACATATGGTTACTCGAACTGATGCTATTTATATACAGTGAACTCGCTCTAACTCAACGCCCTCGGGACTGAACTTCTGTGGTACTAGAAAGAGTGGCCTACTAGAGAGCGTCCTCCACTATGAGCTACCGCACGGTGATTTTTTTGAAGTGATAGCATGGGCGCCTCGATGAATAGAGAAAAGTGGGGATAAACGCTTCCCCACCTAGGCTTCTCTGCCAGAGAGAATTTAGGGGACATGGCCTTTTAGAGTGCATTGAGTTAGAGAGAGTTCGCTGTATTTTAAAAGAGAAGTGCACGGACTACCGGTGCATGGGTCATTCCAATTTCTATAGTGGTCTTATGCTAAAACAAACACAAAATTTACGAAAAAAAATTCATCCGCGTAAACTGTACTATCGTTTTGTGGTGGAAACGTGATGAGCGTCACGAATAATTTCGTTTCTTTTTTCGCTTTGTTGTTATGAGCCTCTTTGTACCGCAAACGAAGTACACATTCACAATACTCATGTAGATTTTATAGTATTAATAATTTTTTGCTATTATTTCTATCTCAATTTTCTAAAAAAAAATGTACAATTCTATCACCGTGTAATATTGTAAGTTCGATAGGGTATTAATGATTAATAAATATAAGTAGGCAATAATTCTTCATAATAAAAAATATCCTCGATATTCATTGAAAATATCCGATTGAGTGAGACACAGATATGATGAAAGCGGTTTCCTTTACTATTATAACTATAATCTGCCAGGTAATTTCTTCCAGTCCCTGTCAGTCTCTTTCTTCATAGTACGTTTCCTGATATACCTGTAACGCATATACAGTAATTTCCTCTTTCATATAATAATGTTCTCCATCTCCTCGCATCACCGCATAGAGGAGTGCTGATTATTCGCTGATGACATGTCTCTTTTTCTCTCTTGCTCGCCAACCCCTTTCTCTCTCTCTCTCTCTTTTTCTCTCTCTCTTTCTCTCACACACACTCTTCTCTCCCTGTACA
Source organism: Rhorus exstirpatorius (assembly GCA_963564615.1). Classification (NCBI taxonomy): domain Eukaryota; kingdom Metazoa; phylum Arthropoda; class Insecta; order Hymenoptera; family Ichneumonidae; genus Rhorus; species Rhorus exstirpatorius. The sequence continues at coordinate 52,276,591 of OY751313.1, forward strand.
GCAAAGCAAATTCAGCTCTCGCTGTGCTAATTCGAATTCGTGAAGCTCGTGAGAGGGTCGGGCATAATGAGTCATGACAGCTGTCCTCTGATCGTCAAGTAGGGCACTCGATGGTGTTCACTCCCCATTCCTGTACATCCCATTACATCGAATGCCTTTGCAGCTCTTGGCTCGACCATTACGTATGTTTATCGCTCCAGCCAACAGGGACTGAGCTAATCCAATCGGGCTGTCGCTAATTAATGTGCAACGTGTGCTAACGTTATCGTCTATACGTACATACATCGCAAAGTGTTTATTTTTAATGGCAGAGTGTTTCCCCGTTTCAGAAGGTTTGGATGAAATGCGTTCTAACCGAAATACGATTTTCGATGCTTATTTATTCTTTATTTTCGAGTCACTACAAATTACTTCTTCCTTTAAATATTTGCCGTGTCCTCTACCACGAAATTATTTCGATAAAAATATTTAAAAATGGGTATACGCTAATAAGTATGTGGGCAATGATTTTAATTTCTGTAAAAAAAAAGTTATTCAAACGTTGCCATGCAGACAACTGTTTGCGAAGGCTTCCACAACGATCATTAACATATGGAGATATGCAATGTCATTGTAATATATTGGGTCGTAGATTTAAATAATCTATCAGTAATGAATGTAGGTTATACAGTTCCCGGTGTATTTTTTCCCCCATTTTAATTATGATGCTAACGATATAAATTCATAATAACCTATAACGATTTTATTTCTGTTAATGTCACATCGACTGTCGTCACGATATTATCATTTTTGGAAATGTAGGATATTTTTGCCGAACAAATATACGAATGAGTCAATGATTCTAATAATGTAACGCCGACAATCTCGTGATTCCACGTATAATACTAGTATAGCAATTATGTAATTCAGCAAAATAGGTGATCCTATAACTCTATAACTGATTATTGCTGTGTCGTTTTTTTTTTTTTAATTTACTCTGCTTCTAGACAAACTAACAGGTCTAAAAGGGCAACTTCGAAAGGTCAATAAGTCGAAGTTAACATAGCCGGTTTATAAGGACCGAAAGAGTAGACGGTTCATTAGGTCCTCTCGGGTGTCTTGCCGTAAAATCGACGCGGCTACTCGCCACCAACCCATTTACTAATTCGCCGTCCACGTTGCGACCATCGTCATGCCACAAGGGAGAGAAATAAAGGCTCTGGTCACGGGAGGAGAAACAGAGAGGGCTACTCTCCATTCAAGGCAACCCTCCGTTGCATTGTGGTTTTCTTGGTTAAAACTCACGCCCACCCGGATCCCTCATGATCAAGAGAAGGAGAAAGGGAGAGAGCTCGAGAGAGAGAGAGAGAAGGGCTATTTCAATTGTGTTGAGCTCCGAACCACTGGCAATTACCGTTAAAATTACAGGATACTTACCGTATAACCGAAATTCTGCATTGCGGCGAGAGCTCCATTATTTCCAAGCTCACGTTGGTCTGCGCCTACTGCAACGAGGAACGGGGCCGACGGAAGCGAACGAGCGAAATATTCTCTCAGTGCTTGAAACTCCGGTCCAACCATGCGCGCGCTACCTGAATGCCTTACGCGCGTTAATTCCTCTCCCTCTCGAGACTTTTCTCTACCCTCGACTCTCTTGCGGTGTGCACACGCGAGAGAGCTTTAGCTCATTCAGGTACTTTGAATCCACGAGAAAGATTTCAGCGCCAGAAGAGTCGCTTGTTTCCGCACTTTGCCCTGTTTTTGTTTTCTTCCATATTTTTTCGATTAATTGAGTCTGCTCGAGCCGGATTAAATTCGAATAAGAAGAAGAAAAAAAAAGCAGCAAAGAAAACTAAATCAATGCGTATAGCTAGTGTGTACACGTTCGAGAAAAAACATGTTTGTTATTGCTTGTTCTCGGATAATCAATATTTGTCATGATACGCGTGCGGCCTGTACAAATTGAAAAGATTTTGCACTCTGTTGTTACAGTAGATTGACGATGTGTTTTCAACATAAAAGGAAATTAAATCGGGAACGAAGAAAAGAAAATATTCAATATTAACGAAGACGCTACGATATGAGATTTTTTTATTTTCTTTACGAGATGGCATACTGGTAATTCACGTAGCTGTAATTTCAATGATAACGGATCATCGATATCGTCAACGTCAGCTGAGTGCGTAAGCGATGAATCTGCTATACATATTTATAAAATTCAATTGGATTGTCGAACAACCGACACTATCTGCGTTTATCGATTCCGTGGACAAGCGGAGAACGTCGAATTTGTAAGCATAGGGCATTTTCAGGGTAAATTCTACCGGTTTGTGAACTCCATCATTTTCCAGTAGCACGATACTATATTCCGATTTTTTTGCCTTTCTCTCTACTTGCATGTCGTAGAACAGCACGTAGAAATATTCCACGATTATTTATTCAATCGTTTGAAAAGTTAATTTTCCTCGTTATCAATAAAAGTTTCAAGTGAACACTTGTTAAGCATTATCGATTATTCTACCTCCCAGAGAAGTTTTCCCTCTTTCCTACAGAGAGATTTTTCACAAAATCAAAAAAAATATATATAAATATAGAAATTTTCATCCCAGTATCCTTGCAATGTTTCAAATAGTCAACAAAAACGTATTGAGAAACATGTCCGGTTTCTATAATGTGTGTTTTTAGCTATATTGTACACAAAATATTGTATATAAAAATTGCACGAATGAAAATTATTTTTACAGAATAATTAAAGTTATCATTACTTACCTATGCATAATCATACGACTTACTTCCGTGGTGGAAAAAATCGAGAAGTATCACCCTCCTTCTCGTCTGGTATGATCCATATTAATGTGTGTTTTGCGTAGAATGGAAATACATGGGAATTTGTGAATATACGGTCAAACACAATGTACGCGTAAATTTATATACAAACATACACTTTATTATGGTAATTTATAATAATCGTATTCACAATGAGTATGCGCGATAACGTGTTGTAATTAAATATACAAACTGGTCTATCGAGTAATACATAGATTGCCGATTAAATCGAGGCTTATCATACACGGGTTATACGTACGGAAAAAATTTGCATATCAAAATCACGTGTCGCACGATCGCTACGCTCCGAAAGTGTACACACACCTCACGCTCTTCCATCACTATTTATCATTCAACTGCGGAGAGATACGAATTTTTCAGTTCGCTCTCTTTCTCTCTCTCTCTCTCTCTTTTTCTCTCTCTCTCTCTCTCTCCCTCTTTCTCTCTCACGCGTATCATCATCTCGTTCTCGTTATATTTTGGAGCATTTTTTTTTGCATCCATTGAGCTCATCAAACTTGTATGGACGCTCGCACGTAACTCGGAGTTTTATCGAAATTAATGATCGAATCAACGCTAAAGCTTTCGGACCAGTTGTCGAATGAAACGATTTTTTATACGCTCTCATTTAAATTGAACTGAAATAATGAATTTGATTAAAAACGAAACTCGTAATCTCAATAAATATATATTAAGAAAGACCCCTATATATTTATCTTTCATCGAAATCAATGAAGCTTTTTAATGAATTCATTAAATACTATATGATCGCGTCCCCCAAAAAGCACACAAACATTCTCGTCGATACGACGATTGATCCGATCGATCGACATAATTCCTCTTCGATTCTTCGTATTCTCGAGTATTTTATCTCAATTGCGGATAAAAATATAAGTACATCTCATTAAATTATTTTCAGCAAGTCACTCGAGTATGCTCTCTGTGTCTCATTCTTATTTAAATCTCCCGAGCGCTACAATAACCCGAGGCATCCGAGTATCGAAATCTTCAAATACCACGGATCGAGTTGCGCACACTTTTTGTAATTCATGCCGAAAGATCATTAGTGTCCCTTACAGTTGATTTATTAGAAATTAACTAGCCGTATACTTCAGTCCCGGTGAAGAATTATTTTTATTCGGTTTTATTTCAAACCTGTGCCGGCCTTTTTATCAATTTAATCAGTTGTAATTTAATATATTAATTCTGCATACAGCTATTTACACAGGGTTTTGTTTTTGTTTCCAGCCAATGACCTGATTTTGCTTTTTATTGTGAACAACACAAAGAACGAGGATTTTCGGGATACTCGAATGCGGGAATAACGAGAAAAAAATTTGCCCAGCCTCTTCATTTTTAATTGTCATCGAATTCTCGTCGAGGCTCAAAATCGTTTTTGGGCAATGAATTCCAGCTCGCTGGGTTTAACCAGCGTCAATGATAATGCCGCTAATATATTGATCACGACTTTATTGTCAATAAGCCGACGAACGATTTCGAGATTTCACGACAGAGCAGATATGCTTCCTCATAGTTACGCAATTGACATGTTTGCGCTTGGAACGGGAAAAAGTATAATATTACTGACGTTCAGGCCCAAGTAAAATTATTTTTAATGATTTTTTTTTTTTTTCGCTGTTATGTAAATACACGCGACAAATCAATTTTCTCAAAGTCAGCAATTCATTTTCGAGATTTCTCTTATTTTCCGATCTCTCGCTGGTCGCCGTATGGCACTGTATATGTACACGATAATTTATTCGATACTTTTTAACGGATCTCTCGGTAATGGGAAATTGCATTATTTGGGTAAATCTCGCGACGATCCTGAAGCGCCCGGCTCGTAAATACGTTAGCTCTCTTGCTTGAAAAACGGCAGCTCGGCATAATTTCATAGAACAAAATTTTATTAATCCTAAAGGCTCTGCTTCGCGTCCCCGCAGTGTAATCTTTGGATATCTTGGCTGCCTTTCTCCCCGTCATGTTTTTCACTTACTTATCTCGCCTCTATACATACGCATCATTCATCTTCCGTCAAAATTTATGCGAACCATTGTGTGCTATGCAGACATTATTGCTCGTTCTTGCGAGCTTCAATCAAGCCCGCTGTCAGTTTAGCTCGACTGAATTCTGTTAAATATATTAACGTCGCTGAGAATCGTCGTATATGACCGAAGTAACAGCCTGTGTCTGTGCTAATTGATTCATTTATTTTTAAACGTTTCACGACATCCACCGTCAATCTCGTAGGATAATTCGGTGTTATTTTTCGAAGATTGAGAAAAAAAATCTTCGCCAGCTGAATAAAGCGTGTACCAGCTGCAGCTATATAATCGAGCACGTTAAAGCTTTCCTCGTGTCTCGGCAAGAGATACTTTTTTCTTTTAAATTCATGTTACTATTCTCGTGGGTCAATAGGATGATGATTTTTTAATGGAATTTCGTGCATCGCTGGAAAAAGAAACATTCATGAGGGCAAAGTTTCACAAAACTTTGTACGGATGTATCGTTTAATTTTGCTTTAGATTATTGGCACCGTGTATTAGATGTACGTGAAAGTCCACAAGAACGTGACTAATGTGTATATATATATATATATATATATATATATATATAGCTGTATATGCATATATGCATACACATAATATGAGTTTAGCTATATGTATATATAGCTGTAAAAGATGTGACACGACGCGCCCCGAGGGCTTCGTAGAGACGCGACGTGACAAGAGCGATACAAATCCAATTATTTTTCGATCTACCATTACTCTCGAAAGTCGTGCGAAAATATAAATTTTCTCGGGTGTATAATAATAAATGGGCCGGATGCCTCGCGCTCGTTCCCATATACATGCACGTATATTCCGTCTCCTTGAAGCAGAAAATGATCGGTTTTCGCACGTCTATATGTACACACGCTTTTATATTACGTATCCGCGTCCTATATATGTATATATTATATGTATTTATCGGCTATGGCGTATAGGAAAAATATATCTACAGATCGATGCATTTTATTTCTCTTCTCCATATTATATATGTACCCCAATAATGTCCTGCGCGCAAGTTTGATGAATGTCGTCCGTACTAATTTTTTGTTTTGTTTTGTTTTTTCATTAATTCTCCGATTAGGAACGAATTGAAAATTCAACGAATTGGCTCATAACGATCGAACGAGATTTTTTTTTTAAATCTCATCGCTTGGTCCTTTCTTACATACTCAAAGAACTCATGTCGTCACTCGTGTCATTTTATGGTTGGGCATTATATTACTTTGCGCTCACTCGTTAAATGTTTCAACTCGGTATGACAGTTCGCGTTTATCGGTGTAACTGAATACTCCCCGCAATCGATACATATATGCAGTATATATGTATGCGTTTTTGAGGCATGTTCTAACAAAATGATGTCGAAACCAAACAACCCTAATGTGAAAAAATTGTGAAAAAATAAAATCTGTAATCGTTTGCATTGTTTCGAGTAACTTGGAAAAATGATCGGATTATTATTATTATTATTATTATTATTGTTGTTTTTGTTATTATTACTTTTACACGAAAAATATTCACGCATTCATTGCGAGTGTCGCATGGGAAAAAGTCTCACCATCCATATGTCTCGTCGGACTGTGATTCTTTGGCCGATTGTGTATATACATGACGAGAATAGGGATTAAAATTATTATCAACGATTTCATTGGACGTGCGAAACGGCCGTGATAATCGTGATTTTTTTCACCGTTAATATGAGCTAGAGGGTCTCGAGGAGATTCTGAACGAGGAGTGTGGGTGCCGCGACTCTCGGCTTACCCTTTCTTGACGATCGACAATTTCGCACTCCGCATCTCGGTGTTCTCGCCAATTGCTCCGATTTGTTACTGTCCTGTTCGAGAAGTACCGAGATACTCGCGACTCGCGGTGTCGAACATCCGTTTTCCTGTAAACGTTCGCAATTTGAGGAATAATCCTCGCCTCGATCATTCTGAATCCGGTAATTGGGAGTTTGAATGAAATTTTTTTTTTTTTAATCATTGGGACGCATAATGTAGGGTAAGTAAAAATAATGAGGATGTATTTTTTATTTTTCGTTAAAAATGACGGATGCACCTGATGACAGATGGCAATTTAATTTCACGGATTTTGATATTATATATATATAGTTATAGCGTAACATGTGTGACGTTATAATGTTATAGTTTTAAATTTGTTATATTGACGGCAATTTTGATTCAAATAAAAAAATAAAAAATACGTCCTAAATATTTTTTCCTAAACTACCAGATTACGAAATAAAAAAATTTCATTCAAACTCCCAATTAGGACTTTACACATGCGTGGATGAACGATTCGTGTACAAATATATATATGGGATGACACTGTTTGGACCCATATTTTTAAATTTTAAATTGTACCCCAAAAATTCATTCCTTTTTTGAAGGAAAAAAAAAAAAAAACCTCGCAACGGATCTAGTGAAACATAAAAGGCGTAAAGGCCTCTTAAAGAGGTTAAAAATTATGATTTATTTAAACAACGAATTAAAAATTTTTTTTTAAGTTTGATATCGCTATTTTTATACTGATATTATTTTTATATCCGAATTCATGGAGGACAAAATTTTACGATAATATATTAATGTTCGTGTAACTTGGAAAATTGATGAGAAATGTCGGATCAACAAAAATTAAAGAAAAAAAAATTCATAAAAATCCATTACGGGATTCTAAACATACCCTCAAGTTATAAATTCTGTAGTAATCGTTATTTATTTCATCCGCTATCGAGATTTATGTACATTTTGCATTACGTTACTTGCCAAAACTCATAAATATGTAGGCAATATGGCGGAGAAAAATCGGAATTCATCGTAACCATAGTTCCAATTAGAGGGCTAAATCCATCGTCGTTGTTACATTCATGCCGCGTGAATAGCAGGACGTGTTTCATGTTTTTTTTTTTCATAGGATTTATTGATTTTTACTGATTTATTGAACTATTTTGCGTATCATCCGGTCCATCATCAGGCGAGTATTTATTTGGATGCAAACATGAAAGCTGAAATTGGCAATGGGTCTCTGGTTGGCTCTAACATCGCTGTGGATGCATAAGGGATCAAATGTGAGGATGTAGAGCGAACTCGGCAGTATTCGCTCGGGCTACTACGAGCTCGGAGGAAAACGAGTGAGAGCCAAGTACCGGATTTATTCCGTTCAACCATTTATTCGATATACGTGCACGGTGACAAAATTTATGATGTGACGAAAATGAAACCTTATGCAATGAATCCGTCTATAACGAGGAAGTGATCATCATAGGACGTAGAAGCGTTTTTTTTACTCTTCAGTCAACATTTTTAGTCGGCTTGCAATTCTTTTGGCTGTCGCATTGATTACCAATTATCAATAATCAATATGCACGACTAAAAATTTAAACTTATTTCCGATCGGTAAAAATGATTTAAAAACGTCATTGTATTAATAATGAATATTCATCTGTTTTCTATTCAGAATTCTTATTTTTTCGAATGGTTATTGATATGTGATTGGTGTTATTGGTGTTTTTTGTTTGTTGATATTTTAAGGAAAAATTTTTCTTTTCGTTCAAACGCAACACATACCGATAGGCAAAGGTTGTGCTGATGCTGGTGAGCCCTTCTTCGTGACTCGCTCTGCAGTTGCCACGCGCGAATGTAAAGGTCTCCGCGATATATGAGCCCTCCGCGTCTAGCTCGTAACATCAAATGCCACCTGGAACACGCGAGAGAAAAATATTGGTTTCGGTCTTTTCACGCTTGCTCCGTCTTTCGAATGCCCGGTTTTTGTCTTGGAGGAAACGTGCGCGGTGCCTCAGAGTTCGGAAGGATAGTACGGAATAAAAAAATATGGAGAAACTGAGGAAGAACGAGTTTTCGTTCTTTCGCTGATCGGCCCAGGATGAAAACGACCCGAGTGTCGCAGAACCATGATACTCCAAATTCTCGTTATCATGTAACAATTTTTTAGAGGAAGGCTTACGTGCGAGCTATGCTTACTATCAATTTATTTATGATATTTGTAAGCTGATTATTTCAAATATGCCCTTCGTGAAGACTAGTTACAGTTTTGAATTGACCGCAATTACTTCCAATGTAGTTTAATTTCATTATTTTTTTGTTAATTATAGTCACTGGATGACAACAATTTAAAGCACTGACTAAAAAAAAATACAGCTTATTGTATCTGTCAAATGAAATTTTCTTTTATTTCTTGTAGGTTTTTTTTATATAAGAATTTTGGCGATAGTGAAATTTGGAATGATCAGACATTTGAGCTGTTTTTTGTCTCCCGAGTGGTTGAATCGAAATAGTTCAATTAGTAGTTCAATTAGTTTTATGCGGTGTTGTTTTTTCCAACAATTTATGGAATTGTAATAAGCTACTGATTACGACAATATGTTGTGAAAAATTGCTAGAATTTTTCAAATTCTTTTTCTCTTTTGTTGTGTTAAGGAGTTCATAGTGAGTAAAAAAGATGAAGAGAGAGAGAGAGAGAGAGAGAGAGAGAGAGAGAGAGAGAGAGAGAGAGAGAGAGAGAGAGAGAGAGAGAGAGAGATATCGAGATGTAGAGGGAAAGGAGAAATAAAAAGCTTTCAGTGGTTTTGCATCAAAACGGGTCAGTATGAGATCGCTCGGGCGAGAACCGGCTATAATAAAGGCTTACAACATAGCACGCGTTAAGACCAAGAGGAGGGATATATACGTATGGTGCCTTTCCCAGGTTCTTGCAGCCCCTGACGCTTAACCCTTGCACACCAACGACTTCGACGAGTCAGGCGACTACCACAATATGTAACATACGTATATATATATATATCAAATTGACTGAAGCGAACTAAAAAGGCGTAACCCAAACGATTTAATACAAGAATCTTCGTGACTCATGCTCTTTTGTTTGTTTGCTGACAAAATAGTAGTAGTTTATGTACATCGCTGAACCTTAGTAAATCGACTTTCAGGTTGATCGCGTGTGCTCGATGAAGTCGACAAGTTTATCCCCGCGACTTTTTACACCTTCCAATGACCTCTCTACTACCCTTAATACCCTGTACTATGTGTAAAACGATACCGATTTTTATTGCCTGCATAATGGTCCTTGTTTCTACGGAAAACTACACTGCTTTATTTGCCTGGACGCTCAGATCGATGAGCTTTCTTTTAAAAGATGTTAATACAGTAAAATATGTATAAGTACGAATTAATGTTTCATCTTTTCCAAGTTTGTTTGTTCCCATGTAATCATATGCTAGCCTTGTTAGAATTCATCCTTTTTCAGTCGGAGTTTGTTTTTACCTTAATTTTTATTGTATACGTGTGTTTCAAAATAAATTATTATAACTTGCTTGCGACGAATTTTTTACTGATATGATTCGGGTAGCTTGAGCTGAAAGTGATTGCTCTTTATCCTTCTTATTTCTCATTCGCTCGTACTTATTTTTGCCAAGTCGAAATGTAAATTGTGAATGAAAAATCGTTGAAACGAATAAATGGAAAATTTCAATTAGCGACCATGAAAACGTGTCAGCGTTACTCAGTATGAAATTCTGTACAACATTGGTGTGGGTTGAATTATGAGGTTAAGCGCATATCATCCTTTTTCAGTGAGGAATTGTTAAAATGCATGTGGTCGCGCTAACAACTGCGTGATTTCTCGGTTAATAAATTATTTTTGGACATTTGCGATAAATTTTATTTCACTTCAATAAAATCTGTGTAAATAAAAAAATACGGTTTTTTGGGGTTATCACTGTTTGGCGAGTTGTAGTTCTGGCCATAAAAAATTGCAAGCATTGCAAGATTGTGTCTCAAGCATATGTCATTCCCCCTTGCTCGTTGGCTGTGAATATGTTTGCGCGTTGTACGCCTAGCGCGAGTGTGACCGCATAGGGTTATCGATTAGCCGCGTTTCAGGGGGGAGAACAGAGGGTGCTAACGTAGGCGCGGTATGTCCAACAGCGAATCAACAGCAGCAGCACCAGCAGGAACGGCATTTGGAACACCGCTGGAATCCGCGCTCGATCGGATAAGCTGGGATCGTTATCGAGGCAGTTGCATTTACGTGAACTCGGCATTAGCCGAGGCTACGAGTCGTTACGCCAGCGTGATGCCTGCATGAAGCGTAATCGTGCGTGAATCAGTTCGATATATATATCTCATCGTGACCGCGCTAACAGCTCTGTCTGGAGCTCACCACTATACGCAGACCCTGTCCATTCGTACATATATTATGTGAATATGTTTATCTTTCTTATGCTGTCTGCGCGTGTTTCAGGCTACCGGTCAATTTTCTAAGCCCTTCGCACTTCAGCTTCGACGTTCATATTTTTTTTATCACAAATTTATCGTTCATCAATTGGTTACTTCGTCAATGTATAATTATGTCAATTTATCGATGAATGATTTCTAAAGGAAAATTCACGATAAAAAAATGTATTAGTACTTGAAAAGTCGACGAATGTGCTATTTAAAATGTTTCACACTGGGTGAGCATTGAACTGATATTCGATACGCACAATTATCGAAAAAATATTTTAACGAAAACATGAAACGAATACGCAAAGTATCTTGCGGAACATTATTTGCTATAGCTGAAGAATTCCACTGGGATGAGAACAAAAAAAATGTTCATCGCGTGAGATTTATTGCTGTCTCGTTTCACTGAATTTTCCTCTTCTATCGACACTGGCCACTTAAATTTATTGTGTCTCTACGGTCATTTCATGGTTGATGGTTCATGGTTCTTCTCGTTTTTGTCTCTTTCTCGGTCAGCAGAAATGACGGTAAATACACTTTTCGAGGGAATGATAAAAATGGGACTGAAAGCTATTGCAGGAAATATATAAACTGCCCTCAGAGAAATGGAGAACACGTAGGAGAGGAACAGAGGTGTTTGATGGAAAAGTCCGGTTGCATTCTCTATTTCTCCGCTAGAAGGGATGCTGCGCTTGTCCCATATGTTAAACTGATGACGGTGGAAGACGAAAAAAGTGAAGTCTGTCCTCTCTCGTGTGTGTGGATGCGCGATCGTTGATGTTTCTACGCACATTCATAAGGATAATTCCCTCGAGAGAGAGAAACACTTTTGACTCTTCCCGACCATCAAAGCACACGCTACACTTCCTGTTCATGTCTCTTTTTTTCATACACAAATGTGCATAAACTACACACAGTATGTATCTGGCCTATGCAAATTAATAACGTGCGTACATACACACACTGCGTACGCACATATATGGAACATTCTGCCATTTTGGTGATGCGCCCTCTTCGGTCCGCCGGGAGATTTATATTTGCATTTAAAATCTCGATGTTGCACCACATCTGTCAAACGATGCATATTGAAAGTTGGGCGAGGAGAGATGGAACAAATCAGCGGGGACGGAAAATGCCACCGGCCATCCACGCATCACGGAACACACGGCGCATGGGTGGCCGTCCAATCCCTACGCATACTATAAGCCATGGCAGAAGCACTTCTGTACGTATACAAAAACGTTACTCTGGCGCAAATAAAGCTTGTATATATACGCGAACGAGCGATCGAGATTTCACGCGCGGCGAGGAAGAGGAAGGGGGTGAGAGGAATTCTCTTTCGAACGAATTCGGCACCACCTGCGATGGAAGTTCGCAAGAGCACGTGCCGGTTGAGCAAAAATAATCTAGGGGGCGCAGGCAAGAGAGAGAGAGAGAGAGAGAGAGAGAGAGAGAGAGAGAGAGAGAGAGAGAGAGAGAGAGAGAGAGAGAGAGAGAGAGAGAGAGAGAGAGAGAGAGAGAGAGAGAGAGAGAGAGAGAGAGAGAGAGAGAGAGAGAGAGAGAAAGAGAGTGAGAGAGAGAGAGAGAGAGAAAGAGAGAGAGAGAGAGAGAGAGAGAGAGAGAGAGAGAGAGAGAGAGAGAGAGAGAGGGAGGGAGGGAGGGAGAGAGAGTGAGAGAGAGAGAGAGAAATGGAAAGAGAGATAGAATCACGAGGAAACGAGGGTTACGCATATTCAGCGTACACATACATGTTTTATAGAAGTGCCGTTATTTATGCAGTCAAGGAGTGGGAGAACAGTCGATGGGAGTTTCCCGAAAAGAAAAGCGGGAGAACCAGACCAGCAGCTGTCTCGGCAGTGTTTTCGTGGGCAGCATCGCAAATCTCGTTGACGTCTGCTCGTATAAAATTACTATTTTTATTTTTTTTTTATTTTTTTTTTTAATTTTATATATTGTTCCATTGCTTTCGGGGTCCTTCCCCTTTAAGCTGTCCCCTTTTTATTCCTTTTATTCCGTGAGATCCCCCCAGAGTGTTGTCCGCAGCCACTCTTTCCTATCCCCTTCTGTATCGCATTCGCACGAGGGCACAGGGAAACTGCGGAAAACCTGTGCCGATACAGTCTGCTCTCTTGCCAGAGTTCGTGCTACCTAGGCGGGCGCCCAGACTCTGGCAAGATGGCCTCCCGCTCAGTGATTCGATGCACCAGCCAGCGCGCGGCTAAGCGGTCACCGCTCCAAGTATTGGCCTCGACCAATGCTGCTTAACTTCGGTGATCGCCACAGCCGCACGCCGACCGCGTACCTATCGCTGTCGGTATAAAATTACTATAAGCCTTGAGAATCTACAATTAGCACATCCCTCCCTCACTATCTCTGATTGTTTAGCCTGTATGCAAACGTGCCTTTCTCATACAGCAAGATTCGTGACCCAAAAAAATGATACAAAAACTAAATTTTAATTACAAATAGCGGTGAGTAACCGTTGACTGCTTGTAACATGAAAAATTATCTAAATATATTAATTTACTGACAGCGTATATCTTATCTCATTTATAGATTCGATGTCTCGGACGATCTATTAGGACTTACATCACGATTTTAACTCTGTATTGGACGTTTCTCGTTCTATATGGCAAACCCCTGTCACTTTGATTCACAGATAAATTTAATAAATTTAAATATTTAAATCGCAGACCAAGTGGAATTTCGAGAGAATCCTGAAACGTATGTATGCGTTTTTATTTCCAATAAAATATCCGAATAGTGGTCGTCGAATTTATATTTACCTAGTAATAAGTTGGTGAACCCGGGGCCATTGACCTCTCGATCTCAGAATTCTCGCTGTGCCAAGAAGAGATGACCTGTGAGACGCCGATACTTCCATACCCTGGAGATAGTACTTCAGGGATGGCAGCCATTTGCCTGCAAAGCCAGAGATTAAGCCCGTTTGCTCATGAGCGACGCGCGTATACTTTGAGGCAAAAGGAAAGCTCGAGAATCCCTTCTGTTGCGGACAATCTTTTTCTACCTTTTCGGCACTTTAGATCTTATTATCGCTGGAGAGAGCACAAGATTCTTCAACGAATGAAAGAGATTAGCTTACGATTTTGATAGAGCCACGACGCGTACTCGGCGAGATGATCCGGACTCCTTGGCTGCAATCGTACAACGTGCTTCAGCAGTACACCTGTCGCATGTCCATTCGCCAATCTCGCTAGGACCAAATAGGCCGGAGTATAAGCAGGATCGAGAGCGACGCACTTTTGCAACATCATTATGCATTCATCCGTTCTGTTGGTTTTTCTGTAATAAATAACAAAAAAATGCTTGATTTACCAATTGGATCGGTTAGAAACATAATTTTTTGTTTTTTGGAAATCTGTATTCAATTACGCTACTTGTGTTGTATTAATAAATATGAATGTCGACCATCAACTTTTACTTTCACAAATATATATATACATTTGTGAAAGTCAAAGTGTGAGAGCGTTTCACAGTATAGAAAAAAAAGCTTTTAGGGAAGAAAAATTGTTAATTGCCCTGAAGTGCGGCGGCATTTTTTTAATTCATTCCGACGCATCTTATAAAATTTTGAAATCTTTTCAGTACTGAAAAAAGAAATATATATACATATATATATATATACATATGTGACATTTTTTTATTCATAAATATATGTACATATATATTTATTTAGTTTTATTTTTAGTACTAAAAAGATATAACAAAATTTTTAAGATGCGTCGAAATAAATAAAAAAACGTCACCGCACTCCAGGACAATTAACAATTTTTCTTCACTGAAAGCTTTTTTTTCTATACTGTGAAACGCTCTCAACGCTCCTAGCGAACGTTCCGCAACAAAAATGTTCACACATTCTCCAAATTTTCTACTTTGGGTGGCTCTTGTGGATTTATCTCTCCGGTACCTATCATTTTAAAAGCCACTGAAAATTATACAATGAAAGTTTAGCTCACCGCTATCGAAGAAGTCGAAAATCTATACGAAAAGTGTTGCATCGCATGGAGAGGGAACAGAGAAAGTATGTTGGATTTAACGTCAATTTTGGCTGCAGTTTTTCGAGATTGCGTATAGACCTTGAGGTGTGTCGATGAAATGCAAAATTGACCGATTGATTGTAATAGAAAAAAAAAGGATCGTGCTGATGTATCACAATTCCTCGTGTTTGTTTGGATCTTTATGACTCCGCATCTTTTGTTGCCACTAGAGGCCTCAATGCAAGAGTGAGACTTGCTTATATTTAAGTATATTTTTGAATACTTCATCAGCTTTCGAGCACTTACATACATGAGTTACTTGGTAGTATCTTGAATCAATTCGCAATGGTAAGCTTTAGATGTTGGTTCAAATGTCAAAAATAGGTTTAATTTGCACATAATGTATTTTAGCAGGTCATTTCGCTACACGACGTACTGAAATTCGGCATCCAGAAGCCTATGATTTCACTGTATACTCGAAACAATGCGCAATAAATCCATTCCTCCATAGATCTCTCGCCGATCGTCTATGACAGTGAAGAGTTGCGAGAGGATTGAAAAAAAAAAATCCATGACGTGTTGGCGTTGCTCATGTATCAGTTTCGGGCTTGGGCTACGAACCCCCACCCTCTCCCCATTCACTGGTAGGAGAAGCAGCACACGGCGCACGCGTTAATTAAACTTTAATTTTGGCCACGGCACCAGAAGCATCGCCATGGAAGATTTACCGCCGAGATTGTAAACGCTCGTTTCATTTTATCTTGTCTCTTTCGCAGCCGATAAAATTTTGATAAAATATATAATACCAAGAGCTCTCCTAATATGCACTCTAATATGCACTACATGTACAGTTCCTTATCTATTTTTAAATATATTTAAACCGATTATTCTGTTGATAAAAATCGACAGCGGGAATAATTATTTTGTGCGTAAATGTGAAACCACTGTATAAATTCCAAGTTGCAGCCCATATTCATTTTGAAGTCAAAACATATGAACAAAAATACGCCATTTCGAAATTTCTACGAGCGAGTAATGTGTGTAATCCCAAGGTTTAACATGCTGATGGATGCTCGTGCTAGGTTGGGTAGGATATATGATCCTATTGGTTCATTTATATGCCCCCGCTCTACTGTATTTGATAAAGTGACAGTTTCGGAATTATAAATTACTTTAATGGGTTTCAAATGACATGATTGTTACTTACATGCTAGTAATATATATTTTATTCAACGAGAATAATTGCGTATTTCGTGGAAAATTCCTATAACTTTCTAGCAGGTCTCACTGATAAATCGAAGCTATTCGGGATACAATAGCTGTTATGGGAGGTATACCATGTGTGACAGTGAATAGAGAAGCGATATATTAATCAGATGAAGCAAATCGGCTGGCACACATTGGCCTCAGTGGTGCTGGCATCAATGTTCGCTGAGACGCAGTCAGTGATCATGTCAGGTACAATGGGGTTGTAACATGATTTTTGGAAAAATTATTTTTAAATAATATGTCACAAAACTAAGGTAACGTGATGGTTGAAAAAAATTTATAAACATTTCATTTTGTTTAAATTTTTTTCGTTTAAAACTGTAATACGTTTCAAACGCCTGATTGGCCTTGGATATAGCGGGCAACAGCACTAACCAACCAGATGAGGTCTCAGGCAGTGGTTTTCAGAGCCTGGCACCCTAGGAGATACACACTACATCACATTTCAGTGGTCCGCATTCAGAAACAGTCACTGAATCGAACCGCCATGACAGTGCGTTCTGCGTCACTAGCCAATCAGCGCACAGCACTAGCCGTTTACGCGCGAGACAATAATTCGTTGTTTTTAAGTCGAAAAAAATGTACACAGAATAATTATCATTTCTGTCTTAATGGAAAATTCCAATAGCTTTCAAAGAATGATTTTATGTAATAAATAAAAATGGTATTTATGTTACAACCCCATTCAGACGTGACTAGCAAACGCATCCCTGAGTGGCGTGTGTACGAACGATGCTTCGGTGAACACCACGCGAATTTTCGAGAGCACAGCTTCAAGACGAGCGGACATGGGGCTATGAAAGAGAGCATTTCTTCTTGTGCTTCGAAATCATCCCAAGAATCGGTACACAAGCTTTCGGTATTCGTGGCTAGTCGATATACAGAGATATTCGAGAGGTTCAAGCGCGTCAGTGAGCACCAAATATACTGCATAAGATAAATGAGAAAGACGGAAGGAATTCGTACACTATACATTTATATAGGGATCACGTCATTACGATCTTACGATCGCGTCTGGGCTATCGCGCCATTACCGATCACGTAATCAATCTCGTTTTCATTTTTGCAGTTTCCGTACTCAATCATGGACATAAAACGCGAATTCGATTATTATATGACGTGTGCATTGTTCTACACAGTTTTCATACGCCATGACGAGAAAACGAGGAACATAGTGATATTTCTTTTGAGAAAAAAACTTGCATTCTACCAACTCAAATAAACTTTACAGGAATCATCTTATTTTCGTTGAGAAAGAAGAAAATATGTTACTTATTGTTTTAATGTAGTACCTCCGTACCGCAGCATTGAGGAGCGATGAGGTGGTGCGCAGTGCGCAGAGAGGTTATGCGTGACAAATATGTATGCCACTCATGTGCTACTGCATTTCTCTTTCCCTCACGAGATCTCAAAAACGAAACGTGAAAACAATCTAACTTTTTTAGTATATTTGTGATATGATTCTCTAAAATACTCTCGCTGATCGTTCAATTATTCAATTTCATTTGGACTCTAAAGGGAAAGTGTGCCATTAGCGCACGCTGAGTTTAGGAGACATTCTGTTCATCCTCGATTGAATTGTAATTATCTTGGCTCGGAAACAGTCAATCTTGTATAAATTACACATACGTTCATACAATACAATCAATGTATGCATATGTATAAGTCTTAAAAGATTATTAAATAAATGATTCTATGGAGGTAATGCTTTAATGCATCTATAATCTACACATTTAACTTGTTTAGGCCCGGTTCCACAATCGTGGTTTGAAATTTAAACCTGGTTCAAGTCGCTAAAGATTGCCTTCCATTGGCTGAAATCAAAGTTAAACTCGGTTTAACGCTTAAGCCACGATTGTGGAACCGTGCCTTAGTGTCACACGTGTAGCAACTGATGATACACAAGTGTATTTAAATAACGCAGGTTTTTTTTTTTTTGCGGCATCGAAATATTTTTTCATTGATTGGCATTCCGCGTTGAATGCCATATTTTTATTAGGGCAAATGATAACCAGCTCATCAAGAATACTGGCATACTGACAAAACTACTGCTGAAATGTGCTTGAATTCTGCTGGTATTTTAGCGGTATTTTAGTAATTAATTGTCAAACAATTATGGGAGCTCTCCTACGTTTCAGGGATGTAAATGTTCTCGTTAAAACAATGAGTGCGGTCAGCCAGTGCCGACGGCAAACATGTTATGCGGCATTTAGAAATGGTTGCACCGTACGCAACAACTGAAGGGTATATTTTATAATACGTCTAACATCCCAGGTCATTGGGGTAGGCCGTCGTAACTTTGCCACAATGAATACAGGTACATATATTTTTCATTTGTCGCTTTCCGCAGAGTACGCTTTTAATCATTGTCTAAATGTACCTAGAAATGGTAGGCTAATGAATGTTATATCCTATGAACATTGCACTGACCTGTATAGTTGGCCGAGATTGTAATGAGCGTTGACATGACTGGGCTGCACGTGAATTGCTGCCAAAAAATGTCGTTCCGCCTGATCACCTGCTGTCAGTGTACCAAGGTTATTGTGAGCACTCGCGTAGGATGGCCACAGCCTAAAAGAAGCAAAAAACTACCATTCGTCTTCGTCACCGGACATTAGATTATATAACGGATTATATACAGCCGCTGCTACCGTGTACATGAATTGAAAATCCGTTTCAATTTGTTTGGGTTAGAGTACGAGGGTGGTAGCACTTGAGCTGCACAGAATCCTGTATATATATATATTTGTTTGATTTCCTCGACCTTGAGAAAGAATAAAAATTCAGCATCCTTTGACCACCTTTTTGTCTAGGTTTATACGGCATTGGTATTAATTATTGTATTTTGGTGTTAATTGCCTACCCCAACAAAAATTGACAAACCTCTGCAAGCGTTACGATTTATAGGTTAGACATTAAACCCCACCCCTTCTCAATGAAAAACTGAGCGTTCTAACAAAACCATTCTTAAACAACAATTTCTCGTACTGTAAAAAATTATTGTAGTTTTTTAACTTTATATCTTCGTAACTCGATGTTTTGGGGTCACTATGCCAGCCCTTTCATTCTACGAAAAACTTTCTTATTATCAGTGCTGTACCACGTGAATTCTGCATACACTGTTCACCTTTGTAAGCTCATTTCAGTGTACCTTGCTCCTATAGTTGAATATAAGAATGATGTGGGCAGGAAACGATTTTCGTTCAGCTTTCATGGCAATTTGGGAAAACGACCCAAGGCTCGTGAGCTTATGCTTAAAAAATATATATATATAAAGCCAAAAGTGGGCTTTTGGTTTTCGAGGGCTGTGAAGCTTCGGTTGGGGCTTTGTGGAGCGCTCGTGAGGCTAAATTTGCCCTTATATGGTGCCCTTGTTTCCGCCCTTTCGCGATGCAAGGAGAGTGCGCATTGGGAAAGGAGATTGAAGCTCGCGGGAGCAATGAGAATAGGTGGGGGCTGGTTCGACACAGCAAACTTCTCACGAAACCATTTAACCCGGTATAAATCTCGCCTTTCTCCTTCGAGTTAATTACGACCAAGTACAACAATGCTAATAAGCCCGCATAGAGCTTAGGGTAAGTCCGGGATAGTTGCCCTAACGGGATATAGTTACCCCAGCGGGATCGTTGCCCCACATGTCAGATCTCTCTAACTATATCCTCGATGGCGCCACATTTCCACAAACTTATTCCGCTGAGTAGTGGTAGAAAAAATATGTATATTGTCGTTGGTATCACACAACTAAAGGTTGGAGCAATAGACTTGTAGGTATATATTACATATAATATATATTACATTCTTTTTGTGATCGTCGTTCGTAAACAATAAGGTTAATAATATTGTTCTTTTTTCCTAGCATGTGAATAATAGTCTTTTCCCATCTACAATTTTTTTGATCTGAATCTGGTTACGCGTATGGTTGTAATATTTAAAAAAAAACCGTACTAGTATCAGGGTATAGCAATGCTTGCTACACGCTCTACACGCAATAGTTGCTAACTTTGACATTGAATATCTCGTGTAGGAAACGGTCAATTTGCTTCAAATTTCACGAGAAGTTGGGTACGAGCATTCTCTTCGTCCACTATAAATTTCACCAAATTCTCATGATAAACGCATTTGCACGAGGACTACCTTAAGCCACTGTGTTTAAAGTCCACTGTGAAGCTAACGGTGTTACCTTCTTTGCATGTCGTTTTGAATGGAATAATGCAACTAAATTTTTTTTTTATACCTGACCATATTAGAAGTAATCAACGGAATCTATGACGGGTTGTCTTTCAATGCAAAATACTACATATTTAAAAGTAAATAAACAATTGAAGAGAGTCGGCGAAAATTTTAGTTGGATTTAATTGCGCTCAATTTCATTAGCTTCAAAATAAGTCGTTTGAAAATCCTTTAGTTCAACCCAATCCCGAAATATCGGCCTCAAACTGAAACAAATTTTAGAAAAAAAATCCAAAATTAATTCATTTTTCGAAAATCGGCACATATTATCCGGATCTGTAATTTGGATTTCGCTTCTTACATTCTTTAGGAACCCCCATGTTTTTCAAACATGGGGGTTTTTCAAACAAAATTGATCGAATTGATGACTCCCCGACAACATATTTGAGTGCGTAATTTAAAATATTTCGTCCTTAAAATAACCTCTGAAGGTCATTCCAAAGAAGAGCCTCAAGTACCCATCTGAACGTAAAATTTTGTGCTCTTGCGAATCCGGGGTTGAAAATAGGAGGTTCAATTAAAAATATTCGATTAGATCTTCAAATGACCTTGAAGGTCAATGTCAAGGTCAATTTAAAGGTTCGACCAAGGTCCGATGTCCCTTTCCAAACTTAACAACTTTTGTCAAGGTTATGTTTGGATTGGTGGCTCCCCCGACGAAATATTCAGTTGCGTAATTTAAAATGGGACAACGGTTATATCTCTATTGCCATAATTGTGTACTAAGGGCCTAAAGTAGACTTTTTTAGACCGAGTGTGGAGTTTGCAGTACAAGTGCAACTGCGAGCCGAAGACAAGTACTGCAACCATACGAGATCAAAAAGCCTACTTAGCGCTTGGTGCACACCATATTTTCTGTAACACATGTACTGATTTTTGTTTTTTGTGCCCATAAGCGGCATTAAGGGGACCTTTTTTTGATACGGCGACTTATAGTTATGTTACAATTAGACTGCATTTTTTCAACGGGAAACAGTAAGTAAGTAAAGTAAGAATGATATATATACGTGTGTGTGTGTGTACATACGGTCGTTTTGCTAACTTTTTTAAAGGCGGGCAATAACGAAATCATTACTGCTCGCTGTTTTCAAGCTGGTCAAGAATAGGTCACATTAGGACCGCTTAATAGGTCTAAAGAACGCAGAAAACATGCATGTGTTACAAAAACGAATATACATGTATGGAGAGAAAAAGTGCACATCATGTACTGTGCGCGTTTTCGCAATATATTTATGTCAAACTCAAAAGAATTTGGAAAAAGTTATTGCGTATTTCGAAGGTTCGATTTTGCACTCGCCGATATCGAGCATCAGTTGTGAGAATATTTAAATATATTATTAATTTGCGCATAAACATAAATAAATCAAGGATTGCTCTAAGCCTAGAGCACAGCTCGTACATTGCAATGACGGACTAGGGCGGATGAAGGATCATAATACAGTGACAGTCTTAAAAATAGCGCTCTCCAAAATTGCCAACCTTCTCGATTCTATCTCGAACCGAAGCACTAATGTGAATAACTTTCCCCACTCTCGTGTAACGCAGCTCGCTCGTTCCTGGATTCGATCATGCCGTGGCTACAGCAGAATTCGACGCCGTGACTCTTTTTATCCATAATGTATCGAACGTAGAGTGAATCATGCACCCAAAGACAGCACGCATAGTCAGCAGTTTGACATTGCAGTGGGTATGGTCCATAACGTAGCCATCCCTACGATGGAAATCCACAAGGGAGAATATAAAGTTACGGATATGTTTCCTTACACAGCCTCGGAGACCATGTGTAAAGGAGTCGACTGTATTTATGATCAGTATTTTTACTTATATGAAAAGGATATTGTACCCATGTATTCACACGTATTGTAAAAGTTTGTTTTTAAGAACACGATCAAACGGAATTGCACAGATGAAACGCCCACGACCAAGGATTATAACTAATCCGTTCGAATCATTCGTCAGGCCGTCGAACAGCATACCGTGAAATATGAGGTGCTCAAATATGAGGGATTTCGGAGCTTGTACATATACAAGAATTAGGGCTATTGTTTGAAATCAATGCGGGAGCACGTGAGATATGAATGTCATAACTCTAAACTTATTACAAATATAGGCAAGGGCTCTTATAATCCCACACAGTGCAAGATTATAAAAATCATAAAGAAGCGTGAGTACGAGAACAGTTTGAAACATTTTAGCGGTAGTAGGGTTTGAAATAAAATGGTAAAGTGATATTATCATGAAGCTTTGAACTCCCCGCTGCCGCAAGCAGCAGGCAAGGCAAAGCGATTCCTCAGGGATGAAAAAAGTATCTGCATATAACAGTATTTTATCAAGTGTGAGAAAACCGCAGCTGCCTACACATTTACTACACTGTTGAATTGCCAACAATCGGATACACGTCCCAAATGGCTCAAATTAAACCTTTATCGCGAAATGAAATGCTTTTGGATTATCTTAACAAACATTGGACAACACCGAATGCTCGGAAGAAGCTAATAAAATTGTGGGGCCGTGCGTCATATAAAATTCGTTAATTTACAGAAAAACGCATGTATTTATGCAAGTGTAAAGTGTTTCCACTTAAAAACAGAACTTACCAAAGTGCCACTTGATAGTGCACGATAGCCCTATTAGGCTGGAACGTATCCCGTAAGAAATTTGCGAAATTATAATGCATTTTAGCATTATGTGGTAATGATCGGAGGCCAGCCCTGTAACACCAACACAATGACCAATTTGATAATTCGAATGCAAGATTCGTCTAATAAATGTTCCAAAAATAATGAAAACATCATGCAAATAACTGCATACAAAACATCGAACCTCAGGAGACTTTCTCGCGAAGCCCAGTCTCTGTTTCTAATACAGGTGCGACAGCCACTTAATATTAAGAGACCAACAATAGCAGCCGTGATTAAACTTCGTCGCCGGGGAATCGCTATCCACGTCAATTGAGCGCCATATACTATCAATAGTATCCAGCCAATACTGAAACAATAATTAATCAATGATAAGAAAGATACGCTCTGCAACTATACGGTGATGGAAATTTTAACGTCTTGTAGAGAAACAGGTAGTTTTCGTCAAGTTACCTCGGGATGTACAAAACACGTTCTGCGACGACGAAACCGACGGTTATAAATAAGTTTGAAGCAGGAAGAAAGGGTAGTATGAGAAACATCCAGCCAATGGTGAGGGGTGGATGTCTGTGTTGCTAGAATGATAAAATATCCCATCATATGCTAGAAATAAAAAAATTAATAAAGAAAATGTGTTAGGGTAACGACTTTATATCATTAGTTCAAAAAAATTCCCTCTGAATTCACAAGCTCGAGTAGCGAGAAGAATTCGCAGCCCTGGCGGAAAAAAAAAAAATTTCGAAAGGGTTAAAAATTCACCAATAATAATCGCTGATAGCATCCGTCGATAATACTCAAGACAATCAAGGTATTATTCGAAAAAGATAAGACCGAAGTGGATCAATAATTATATGAAAAACAAAGACTTGATGAAGCAAACCACTGAGGAAAAGGAAGCCTGGTGCATCGAATATACATGACAGAACGAGTGTTGATACAGTTGATGGGATTGTATATAAATGTGGTGCCGAAAGAGTAGGCGACAGAGTCTGGAACATCTTCCAAGATGAAGGTTCTAGCAACGTTTCTGACGTTACTGGTTTGCCAGGTCTTGGTTGTACCCAATTATGGAAAAGAACAAACTGTTGATGATGGAGGTGACGAGGAACCGGATTCCTTGAAACTAGAAATTATCATCAAACCAGAAGATCGAGGCTATTCGAGTCCTGGAAAAGAAATCGATTTGGAAATTGACATTGAAAAATTAGCTGAAATTGAAGGATGGAAAATCCAACCACTTCACCCAGGGGTAGACAATGAAGCAATTATTACAATGAAAGAAATAAATGACGTTTGGGCTGTGAAGAGCCTAACGTCACGGAAATCGCACACAAGAAAATGGGGTGGAAGTCATGCTCAGGCAGCATCGAATAGTGCGGCAAACGCCAGGGCTCAAACAATATCTGATGCACAAAGCGGCGCTAGTTCATTGAGTGTAGCAAATAGTCGTGCCAGCTCTGGAGCACAAGCAGCATCCGAAGACGAAAGCAATGCAAGTTCTTTGAGTGCAGCTGGTAGTCGTGCCAGTTCTGGATCACAATCAGCATCAGCAGCGAGAAGCGCAGCAAGTTCCTTGAGTGCAGCCGGTAGTCGTGCCAGTTCTATATCACAATCAGCATCGGCAGCAAGAAGCGCAGCAAGTTCGTTGAGTGCAGCTGGTAGCCGTGCCAGTTCTGGATCAGAATCAGCATCAGCAGCAAGAAGCGCAGCAAGTTCTTTGAGTGCCGCTGGTAGTCGTGCCAGTTCCGGATCACAATCAGCATCAGCAGCCAGGAGTGCAGCAAGTTCTCTGAGTGCAGCTGGTAGCCGTGCCAGTTCTGGATCACAATCGGCATCAGCAGCAAGAAGCGCAGCAAGTTCTCTGAGTGCAGCCGGTAGTCGTGCGAGTTCCGGATCACAATCAGCATCAGCAGCAAGAAGCGCAGCAAGTTCTCTGAGTGCAGCCGGTAGTCGTGCGAGTTCCGGATCACAATCAGCATCCGCAGCAAGAAGCGCAGCAAGTTCGTTGAGTGCAGCTGGTAGCCGTGCCAGTTCTGGATCAGAATCAGCATCAGCAGCCAGGAGTGCGGCAAGTTCTCTGAGTGCAGCCGGTAGTCATGCGAGTTCCGGATCACAATCAGCATCAGCAGCAAGAAGCGCAGCAAGTTCTTTGAGTGCAGCTGGTAGTCGTGCCAGTTCTGGATCACAATCAGCATCAGCAGCGAGAAGCGCAGCAAGTTCCTTGAGTGCAGCCGGTAGTCGTGCCAGTTCTGGATCACAATCAGCATCGGCAGCAAGAAGCGCAGCAAGTTCGTTGAGTGCAGCTGGTAGCCGTGCCAGTTCTGGATCAGAATCAGCATCAGCAGCAAGAAGCGCAGCAAGTTCTCTGAGTGCAGCTGATAGCCGTGCCAGTTCTGGATCACAATCAGCATCAGCAGCAAGAAGCGCAGCAAGTTCTTTGAGTGCAGCTGGTAGTCGTGCCAGTTCCGGATCACAATCAGCATCAGCAGCCAGGAGTGCAGCAAGTTCACTGAGTGCAGCTGGTAGCCGTGCCAGTTCTGGATCACAATCAGCATCAGCAGCAAGAAGCGCAGCAAGTTCTCTGAGTGCAGCCGGTAGTCGTGCGAGTTCCGGATCACAATCAGCATCAGCAGCAAGAAGCGCAGCAAGTTCTCTGAGTGCAGCCGGTAGTCGTGCGAGTTCCGGATCACAATCGGCATCAGCAGCCAGGAGTGCAGCAAGTTCTCTGAGTGCAGCTGGTAGTCGTGCCAGTTCTGGATCACAATCAGCATCAGCAGCAAGAAGCGCAGCAAGTTCCTTGAGTGCAGCCGGTAGTCGTGCGAGTTCCGGATCACAATCAGCATCAGCAGCAAGAAGCGCAGCAAGTTCTTTGAGTGCAGCTGGTAGCCGTGCCAGTTCTGGATCACAATCAGCATCAGCAGCAAGAAGCGCAGCAAGTTCTCTGAGTGCAGCCGGTAGTCGTGCGAGTTCCGGATCACAATCAGCATCAGCAGCAAGAAGCGCAGCAAGTTCTTTGAGTGCAGCTGGTAGTCGTGCGAGTTCCGGATCACAATCAGCTTCAGCAGCAAGAAGCGCAGCAAGTTCTCTGAGTGCAGCCGGTAGTCGTGCGAGTTCCGGATCACAATCAGCATCAGCAG
The DNA here is from genome assembly GCA_963564615.1 of Rhorus exstirpatorius. Classification (NCBI taxonomy): domain Eukaryota; kingdom Metazoa; phylum Arthropoda; class Insecta; order Hymenoptera; family Ichneumonidae; genus Rhorus; species Rhorus exstirpatorius. The sequence continues at coordinate 52,302,953 of OY751313.1, forward strand.
CAAGAAGCGCAGCAAGTTCTCTGAGTGCAGCTGGTAGTCGTGCGAGTTCCGGATCACAATCAGCATCAGCAGCCAGGAGTGCAGCAAGTTCTCTGAGTGCAGCTGGTAGCCGTGCCAGTTCTGGATCACAATCGGCATCAGCAGCAAGAAGCGCAGCAAGTTCTCTGAGTGCAGCCGGTAGTCGTGCGAGTTCCGGATCACAATCAGCATCAGCAGCAAGAAGCGCAGCAAGTTCTTTGAGTGCAGCTGGTAGCCGTGCCAGTTCTGGATCACAATCAGCATCAGCAGCAAGAAGCGCAGCAAGTTCTCTGAGTGCAGCCGGTAGTCGTGCGAGTTCCGGATCACAATCAGCATCAGCAGCGAGAAGCGCAGCAAGTTCTCTGAGTGCAGCCGGTAGTCGTGCGAGTTCCGAATCACAATCAGCATCAGCAGCAAGAAGCGCAGCAAGTTCTTTGAGTGCAGCTGGTAGTCGTGCCAGTTCTGGATCACAATCAGCATCAGCAGCGAGAAGCGCAGCAAGTTCCTTGAGTGCAGCCGGTAGTCGTGCCAGTTCTGGATCACAATCAGCATCGGCAGCAAGAAGCGCAGCAAGTTCGTTGAGTGCAGCTGGTAGCCGTGCCAGTTCTGGATCAGAATCAGCATCAGCAGCAAGAAGCGCAGCAAGTTCTCTGAGTGCAGCTGATAGCCGTGCCAGTTCTGGATCACAATCAGCATCAGCAGCAAGAAGCGCAGCAAGTTCTTTGAGTGCAGCTGGTAGTCGTGCCAGTTCCGGATCACAATCAGCATCAGCAGCCAGGAGTGCAGCAAGTTCTTTGAGTGCAGCTGGTAGCCGTGCCAGTTCTGGATCACAATCAGCATCAGCAGCAAGAAGCGCAGCAAGTTCTCTGAGTGCAGCCGGTAGTCGTGCGAGTTCCGGATCACAATCAGCATCAGCAGCGAGAAGCGCAGCAAGTTCTCTGAGTGCAGCCGGTAGTCGTGCGAGTTCCGAATCACAATCAGCATCAGCAGCCAGGAGTGCAGCAAGTTCTCTGAGTGCAGCTGGTAGTCGTGCGAGTTCCGGATCACAATCAGCATCAGCAGCAAGAAGCGCAGCAAGTTCTCTGAGTGCAGCCGGTAGTCGTGCGAGTTCCGGATCACAATCAGCATCAGCAGCGAGAAGCGCAGCAAGTTCTCTGAGTGCAGCCGGTAGTCGTGCGAGTTCCGGATCACAATCAGCATCAGCAGCCAGGAGTGCAGCAAGTTCTCTGAGTGCAGCTGGTAGTCGTGCGAGTTCCGGATCACAATCAGCATCAGCAGCAAGAAGCGCAGCAAGTTCTCTGAGTGCAGCCGGTAGTCGTGCGAGTTCCGGATCACAATCAGCATCAGCAGCGAGAAGCGCAGCAAGTTCCTTGAGTGCAGCCGGTAGTCGTGCCAGTTCCGGATCACAATCAGCATCAGCAGCCAGGAGTGCAGCAAGTTCTCTAAGTGCAGCTGGTAGCCGTGCCAGTTCTGGATCACAATCAGCATCAGCAGCAAGAAGCGCAGCAAGTTCTTTGAGTGCAGCCGGTAGTCGTGCCAGTTCTGGATCACAATCAGCATCGGCAGCAAGAAGCGCAGCAAGTTCGTTGAGTGCAGCCGGTAGTCGTGCCAGTTCTGGATCACAATCAGCATCAGCAGCAAGAAGCGCAGCAAGTTCTTTAAGTGCAGCCGGTAGCCGTGCCAGTTCTGGATCACAATCAGCATCAGCAGCAAGAAGCGCAGCAAGTTCTTTGAGTGCAGCTGGTAGTCGTGCCAGTTCTGGATCACAATCAGCATCAGCAGCAAGAAGCGCAGCAAGTTCTTTGAGTGCAGCTGGTAGCCGTGCCGATTCTGGATCACAATCAGCATCAGCAGCAAGAAGCGCAGCAAGTTCTCTGAGTGCAGCCGGTAGTCGTGCGAGTTCCGGATCACAATCAGCATCCGCAGCAAGAAGCGCAGCAAGTTCGTTGAGTGCAGCTGGTAGCCGTGCCAGTTCTGGATCAGAATCAGCATCAGCAGCCAGGAGTGCGGCAAGTTCTCTGAGTGCAGCTGGTAGCCGTGCCAGTTCTGGATCACAATCGGCATCAGCAGCAAGAAGCGCAGCAAGTTCTCTGAGTGCAGCCGGTAGTCGTGCGAGTTCCGGATCACAATCAGCATCAGCAGCAAGAAGCGCAGCAAGTTCTTTGAGTGCAGCTGGTAGCCGTGCCAGTTCTGGATCACAATCAGCATCAGCAGCAAGAAGCGCAGCAAGTTCTCTGAGTGCAGCCGGTAGTCGTGCCAGTTCCGGATCACAATCAGCATCAGCAGCAAGAAGCGCAGCAAGTTCTTTGAGTGCAGCTGGTAGCCGTGCCAGTTCTGGATCACAATCAGCATCAGCAGCAAAAAGCGCAGCAAGTTCTCTGAGTGCAGCCGGTAGTCGTGCAAGTTCCGGATCACAATCGGCATCAGCAGCCAGGAGTGCAGCAAGTTCTCTGAGTGCAGCTGGTAGTCGTGCCAGTTCTGGATCACAATCAGCATCAGCAGCAAGAAGCGCAGCAAGTTCTTTGAGTGCAGCTGGTAGTCGTGCCAGTTCCGGATCACAATCAGCATCAGCAGCCAGGAGTGCAGCAAGTTCACTGAGTGCAGCTGGTAGCCGTGCCAGTTCTGGATCACAATCAGCATCGGCAGCAAGAAGTGCAGCAAGTTCGTTGAGTGCAGCTGGTAGCCGTGCCAGTTCTGGATCACAATCAGCATCAGCAGCAAGAAGCGCAGCAAGTTCCTTGAGTGCAGCTGGTAGCCGTGCCAGTTCCGCATCACAATCAGCATCAGCAGCCAGGAGTGCAGCAAGTTCTCTGAGTGCAGCCGGTAGTCGTGCGAGTTCCGGATCACAATCGGCATCAGCAGCCAGGAGTGCAGCAAGTTCTCTGAGTGCAGCTGGTAGCCGTGCCAGTTCTGGATCACAATCAGCATCAGCAGCAAGAAGCGCAGCAAGTTCTCTGAGTGCAGCCGGTAGTCGTGCGAGTTCCGGATCACAATCAGCATCAGCAGCAAGAAGCGCAGCAAGTTCTTTGAGTGCAGCTGGTAGTCGTGCCAGTTCTGGATCACAATCGGCATCAGCAGCCAGGAGTGCAGCAAGTTCTCTGAGTGCAGCTGGTAGTCGTGCGAGTTCCGGATCACAATCAGCATCAGCAGCAAGAAGCGCAGCAAGTTCTTTGAGTGCAGCTGGTAGTCGTGCCAGTTCTGGATCACAATCGGCATCAGCAGCAAGAAGCGCAGCAAGTTCCTTGAGTGCAGCCGGTAGTCGTGCGAGTTCCGGATCACAATCAGCATCAGCAGCAAGAAGCGCAGCAAGTTCTTTGAGTGCAGCTGGTAGCCGTGCCAGTTCTGGATCACAATCAGCATCAGCAGCAAGAAGCGCAGCAAGTTCTCTGAGTGCAGCTGGTAGTCGTGCCAGTTCTGGATCACAATCGGCATCAGCAGCCAGGAGTGCAGCAAGTTCTCTGAGTGCAGCTGGTAGCCGTGCCAGTTCTGGATCACAATCAGCATCAGCAGCAAGAAGCGCAGCAAGTTCTCTGAGTGCAGCCGGTAGTCAAGCGAGTTCCGGATCACAATCAGCATCAGCAGCAAGAAGCGCAGCAAGTTCTGTGAGTGCAGCTGGTAGTCGTGCCAGTTCTGGATCACAATCAGCATCAGCAGCAAGAAGCGCAGCAAGTTCTCTGAGTGCAGCCGGTAGTCGTGCGAGTTCCGGATCACAATCAGCATCGGCAGCAAGAAGCGCAGCAAGTTCTTTGAGTGCAGCTGGTAGTCGTGCCAGTTCTGGATCACAATCAGCATCAGCAGCAAGAAGCGCAGCAAGTTCTCTGAGTGCAGCCGGTAGTCGTGCGAGTTCCGGATCACAATCAGCATCCGCAGCAAGAAGCGCAGCAAGTTCTCTGAGTGCAGCCGGTAGTCGTGCGAGTTCCGGATCACAATCAGCATCAGCAGCAAGAAGCGCAGCAAGTTCTCTGAGTGCAGCTGGTAGCCGTGCCAGTTCTGGATCACAATCAGCATCAGCAGCAAGAAGCGCAGCAAGTTCTCTGAGTGCAGCCGGTAGTCAAGCGAGTTCCGGATCACAATCAGCATCAGCAGCAAGAAGCGCAGCAAGTTCTTTGAGTGCAGCTGGTAGTCGTGCCAGTTCTGGATCACAATCAGCATCAGCAGCAAGAAGCGCAGCAAGTTCTCTGAGTGCAGCCGGTAGTCGTGCGAGTTCCGGATCACAATCAGCATCGGCAGCAAGAAGCGCAGCAAGTTCGTTGAGTGCAGCTGGTAGCCGTGCCAGTTCTGGATCAGAATCAGCATCAGCAGCCAGGAGTGCGGCAAGTTCTCTGAGTGCAGCTGGTAGTCATGCGAGTTCCGGATCACAATCAGCATCAGCAGCAAGAAGCGCAGCAAGTTCTTTGAGTGCAGCTGGTAGTCGTGCCAGTTCTGGATCACAATCAGCATCAGCAGCGAGAAGCGCAGCAAGTTCTTTGAGTGCAGCTGGTAGCCGTGCCAGTTCTGGATCAGAATCAGCATCAGCAGCCAGGAGTGCGGCAAGTTCTCTGAGTGCAGCCGGTAGTCATGCGAGTTCCGGATCACAATCAGCATCGGCAGCAAGAAGCGCAGCAAGTTCTTTGAGTGCAGCCGGTAGCCGTGCTAGTTCTGGATCACAATCAGCATCAGCAGCAAGAAGCGCAGCAAGTTCTCTGAGTGCAGCCGGTAGTCAAGCGAGTTCCGGATCACAATCAGCATCAGCAGCAAGAAGCGCAGCAAGTTCTCTGAGTGCAGCCGGTAGTCAAGCGAGTTCCGGATCACAATCAGCATCAGCAGCAAGAAGCGCAGCAAGTTCTTTGAGTGCAGCTGGTAGTCGTGCCAGTTCTGGATCACAATCAGCATCAGCAGCCAGGAGTGCGGCAAGTTCTCTGAGTGCAGCCGGTAGTCATGCGAGTTCCGGATCACAATCAGCATCAGCAGCAAGAAGCGCAGCAAGTTCTTTGAGTGCAGCTGGTAGTCGTGCCAGTTCTGGATCACAATCAGCATCAGCAGCGAGAAGCGCAGCAAGTTCCTTGAGTGCAGCCGGTAGTCGTGCCAGTTCTGGATCACAATCAGCATCGGCAGCAAGAAGCGCAGCAAGTTCGTTGAGTGCAGCTGGTAGCCGTGCCAGTTCTGGATCAGAATCAGCATCAGCAGCAAGAAGCGCAGCAAGTTCTTTGAGTGCCGCTGGTAGTCGTGCCAGTTCTGGATCACAATCAGCATCGGCAGCCAGGAGTGCAGCAAGTTCTCTGAGTGCAGCCGGTAGTCAAGCGAGTTCCGGATCACAATCAACATCAGCAGCAAGAAGCGCAGCAAGTTCTTTGAGTGCAGCTGGTAGTCGTGCCAGTTCTGGATCACAATCAGCATCAGCAGCAAGAAGCGCAGCAAGTTCTCTGAGTGCAGCCGGTAGTCGTGCGAGTTCCGGATCACAATCAGCATCGGCAGCAAGAAGCGCAGCAAGTTCTTTGAGTGCAGCTGGTAGCCGTGCTAGTTCTGGATCACAATCAGCATCAGCAGCAAGAAGCGCAGCAAGTTCTCTGAGTGCAGCCGGTAGTCAAGCGAGTTCCGGATCACAATCAGCATCAGCAGCAAGAAGCGCAGCAAGTTCTTTGAGTGCAGCTGGTAGTCGTGCCAGTTCTGGATCACAATCAGCATCAGCAGCAAGAAGCGCAGCAAGTTCTCTGAGTGCAGCCGGTAGTCGTGCGAGTTCCGGATCACAATCAGCATCGGCAGCAAGAAGCGCAGCAAGTTCTTTGAGTGCAGCTGGTAGTCGTGCCAGTTCTGGATCACAATCAGCATCCGCAGCAAGAAGCGCAGCAAGTTCGTTGAGTGCAGCTGGTAGCCGTGCCAGTTCTGGATCAGAATCAGCATCAGCAGCCAGGAGTGCGGCAAGTTCTCTGAGTGCAGCCGGTAGTCATGCGAGTTCCGGATCACAATCAGCATCAGCAGCAAGAAGCGCAGCAAGTTCCTTGAGTGCAGCCGGTAGTCGCGCCAGTTCTGGATCACAATCAGCATCGGCAGCAAGAAGCGCAGCAAGTTCTTTGAGTGCAGCTGGTAGTCGTGCCAGTTCTGGATCACAATCAGCATCAGCAGCGAGAAGCGCAGCAAGTTCCTTGAGTGCAGCCGGTAGTCGCGCCAGTTCTGGATCACAATCAGCATCGGCAGCAAGAAGCGCAGCAAGTTCGTTGAGTGCAGCTGGTAGCCGTGCCAGTTCTGGATCAGAATCAGCATCAGCAGCAAGAAGCGCAGCAAGTTCATTGAGTGCCGCTGGTAGTCGTGCCAGTTCTGGATCACAATCAGCATCGGCAGCCAGGAGTGCAGCAAGTTCTCTGAGTGCAGCTGGTAGTCGTGCCAGTTCTGGATCACAATCAGCATCAGCAGCCAGGAGTGCAGCAAGTTCTCTGAGTGCAGCTGGTAGTCGTGCCAGTTCCGGATCACAATCAGCATCAGCAGCCAGGAGTGCAGCAAGTTCTCTGAGTGCAGCTGGTAGCCGTGCCAGTTCTGGATCACAATCAGCATCAGCAGCAAGAAGCGCAGCAAGTTCTTTGAGTGCAGCCGGTAGTCGTGCCAGTTCTGGATCACAATCAGCATCGGCAGCAAGAAGCGCAGCAAGTTCGTTGAGTGCATCCGGTAGTCGTGCCAGTTCTGGATCACAATCAGCATCGGCAGCAAGAAGCGCAGCAAGTTCGTTGAGTGCAGCTGGTAGCCGTGCCAGTTCTGGATCAGAATCAGCATCAGCAGCAAGAAGCGCAGCAAGTTCTCTGAGTGCAGCTGGTAGCCGTGCCAGTTCTGGATCACAATCAGCATCAGCAGCAAGAAGCGCAGCAAGTTCTCTGAGTGCAGCCGGTAGTCGTGCGAGTTCCGGATCACAATCAGCATCGGCAGCAAGAAGCGCAGCAAGTTCTTTGAGTGCAGCTGGTAGCCGTGCCAGTTCTGGATCACAATCAGCATCAGCAGCAAGAAGCGCAGCAAGTTCTCTGAGTGCAGCCGGTAGTCAAGCGAGTTCCGGATCACAATCAGCATCGGCAGCAAGAAGCGCAGCAAGTTCGTTGAGTGCAGCTGGTAGTCGTGCCAGTTCTGGATCACAATCAGCATCAGCAGCAAGAAGCGCAGCAAGTTCTCTGAGTGCAGCCGGTAGTCGTGCGAGTTCCGGATCACAATCAGCATCGGCAGCAAGAAGCGCAGCAAGTTCTTTGAGTGCAGCTGGTAGTCGTGCCAGTTCTGGATCACAATCAGCATCCGCAGCAAGAAGCGCAGCAAGTTCATTGAGTGCAGCTGGTAGCCGTGCCAGTTCTGGATCAGAATCAGCATCAGCAGCCAGGAGTGCGGCAAGTTCTCTGAGTGCAGCCGGTAGTCATGCGAGTTCCGGATCACAATCAGCATCAGCAGCAAGAAGCGCAGCAAGTTCTTTGAGTGCAGCTGGTAGTCGTGCCAGTTCTGGATCACAATCAGCATCAGCAGCCAGGAGTGCAGCAAGTTCTCTGAGTGCAGCTGGTAGTCGTGCCAGTTCTGGATCACAATCAGCATCAGCAGCCAGGAGTGCAGCAAGTTCTCTGAGTGCAGCTGGTAGCCGTGCCAGTTCCGGATCACAATCAGCATCAGCAGCCAGGAGTGCAGCAAGTTCTCTGAGTGCAGCCGGTAGTCATGCGAGTTCCGGATCACAATCAGCATCAGCAGCAAGAAGCGCAGCAAGTTCTTTGAGTGCAGCTGGTAGTCGTGCCAGTTCTGGATCACAATCAGCATCAGCAGCGAGAAGCGCAGCAAGTTCCTTGAGTGCAGCCGGTAGTCGTGCCAGTTCTGGATCACAATCAGCATCGGCAGCAAGAAGTGCAGCAAGTTCGTTGAGTGCAGCTGGTAGCCGTGCCAGTTCTGGATCAGAATCAGCATCAGCAGCAAGAAGCGCAGCAAGTTCTTTGAGTGCCGCTGGTAGTCGTGCCAGTTCTGGATCACAATCAGCATCGGCAGCCAGGAGTGCAGCAAGTTCTCTGAGTGCAGCCGGTAGTCAAGCGAGTTCCGGATCACAATCAACATCAGCAGCAAGAAGCGCAGCAAGTTCTTTGAGTGCAGCTGGTAGTCGTGCCAGTTCTGGATCACAATCAGCATCAGCAGCAAGAAGCGCAGCAAGTTCTCTGAGTGCAGCCGGTAGTCGTGCGAGTTCCGGATCACAATCAGCATCGGCAGCAAGAAGCGCAGCAAGTTCTTTGAGTGCAGCTGGTAGCCGTGCTAGTTCTGGATCACAATCAGCATCAGCAGCAAGAAGCGCGGCAAGTTCTCTGAGTGCAGCCGGTAGTCAAGCGAGTTCCGGATCACAATCAGCATCAGCAGCAAGAAGCGCAGCAAGTTCTTTGAGTGCAGCTGGTAGTCGTGCCAGTTCTGGATCACAATCAGCATCAGCAGCAAGAAGCGCAGCAAGTTCTCTGAGTGCAGCCGGTAGTCGTGCGAGTTCCGGATCACAATCAGCATCGGCAGCAAGAAGCGCAGCAAGTTCTTTGAGTGCAGCTGGTAGTCGTGCCAGTTCTGGATCACAATCAGCATCCGCAGCAAGAAGCGCAGCAAGTTCGTTGAGTGCAGCTGGTAGCCGTGCCAGTTCTGGATCAGAATCAGCATCAGCAGCCAGGAGTGCGGCAAGTTCTCTGAGTGCAGCCGGTAGTCATGCGAGTTCCGGATCACAATCAGCATCAGCAGCAAGAAGCGCAGCAAGTTCCTTGAGTGCAGCCGGTAGTCGCGCCAGTTCTGGATCACAATCAGCATCGGCAGCAAGAAGCGCAGCAAGTTCTTTGAGTGCAGCTGGTAGTCGTGCCAGTTCTGGATCACAATCAGCATCAGCAGCGAGAAGCGCAGCAAGTTCCTTGAGTGCAGCCGGTAGTCGCGCCAGTTCTGGATCACAATCAGCATCGGCAGCAAGAAGCGCAGCAAGTTCGTTGAGTGCAGCTGGTAGCCGTGCCAGTTCTGGATCAGAATCAGCATCAGCAGCAAGAAGCGCAGCAAGTTCATTGAGTGCCGCTGGTAGTCGTGCCAGTTCCGGATCACAATCAGCATCAGCAGCCAGGAGTGCAGCAAGTTCTCTGAGTGCAGCTGGTAGCCGTGCCAGTTCTGGATCACAATCAGCATCAGCAGCAAGAAGCGCAGCAAGTTCTTTGAGTGCAGCCGGTAGTCGTGCCAGTTCTGGATCACAATCAGCATCGGCAGCAAGAAGCGCAGCAAGTTCGTTGAGTGCATCCGGTAGTCGTGCCAGTTCTGGATCACAATCAGCATCGGCAGCAAGAAGCGCAGCAAGTTCGTTGAGTGCAGCTGGTAGCCGTGCCAGTTCTGGATCAGAATCAGCATCAGCAGCAAGAAGCGCAGCAAGTTCTCTGAGTGCAGCTGGTAGCCGTGCCAGTTCTGGATCACAATCAGCATCAGCAGCAAGAAGCGCAGCAAGTTCTCTGAGTGCAGCCGGTAGTCGTGCGAGTTCCGGATCACAATCAGCATCGGCAGCAAGAAGCGCAGCAAGTTCTTTGAGTGCAGCTGGTAGCCGTGCCAGTTCTGGATCACAATCAGCATCAGCAGCAAGAAGCGCAGCAAGTTCTCTGAGTGCAGCCGGTAGTCAAGCGAGTTCCGGATCACAATCAGCATCAGCAGCAAGAAGCGCAGCAAGTTCTTTGAGTGCAGCTGGTAGTCGTGCCAGTTCTGGATCACAATCAGCATCAGCAGCAAGAAGCGCAGCAAGTTCTCTGAGTGCAGCCGGTAGTCGTGCGAGTTCCGGATCACAATCAGCATCGGCAGCAAGAAGCGCAGCAAGTTCGTTGAGTGCAGCTGGTAGTCGTGCCAGTTCTGGATCACAATCAGCATCAGCAGCAAGAAGCGCAGCAAGTTCTCTGAGTGCAGCCGGTAGTCGTGCGAGTTCCGGATCACAATCAGCATCGGCAGCAAGAAGCGCAGCAAGTTCTTTGAGTGCAGCTGGTAGTCGTGCCAGTTCTGGATCACAATCAGCATCCGCAGCAAGAAGCGCAGCAAGTTCATTGAGTGCAGCTGGTAGCCGTGCCAGTTCTGGATCAGAATCAGCATCAGCAGCCAGGAGTGCGGCAAGTTCTCTGAGTGCAGCCGGTAGTCATGCGAGTTCCGGATCACAATCAGCATCAGCAGCAAGAAGCGCAGCAAGTTCTTTGAGTGCAGCTGGTAGTCGTGCCAGTTCTGGATCACAATCAGCATCAGCAGCCAGGAGTGCAGCAAGTTCTCTGAGTGCAGCTGGTAGTCGTGCCAGTTCTGGATCACAATCAGCATCAGCAGCCAGGAGTGCAGCAAGTTCTCTGAGTGCAGCTGGTAGCCGTGCCAGTTCCGGATCACAATCAGCATCAGCAGCCAGGAGTGCAGCAAGTTCTCTGAGTGCAGCTGGTAGCCGTGCCAGTTCTGGATCACAATCAGCATCAGCAGCAAGAAGCGCAGCAAGTTCTTTGAGTGCAGCCGGTAGTCGTGCCAGTTCTGGATCACAATCAGCATCGGCAGCAAGAAGCGCAGCAAGTTCGTTGAGTGCAGCCGGTAGTCGTGCCAGTTCTGGATCACAATCAGCATCGGCAGCAAGAAGCGCAGCAAGTTCGTTGAGTGCAGCTGGTAGCCGTGCCAGTTCTGGATCAGAATCAGCATCAGCAGCAAGAAGCGCAGCAAGTTCTTTGAGTGCAGCTGGTAGTCGTGCCAGTTCCGGATCACAATCGGCATCAGCAGCCAGGAGTGCAGCAAGTTCTCTGAGTGCAGCTGGTAGCCGTGCCGATTCTGGATCACAATCAGCATCAGCAGCAAGAAGCGCAGCAAGTTCTCTGAGTGCAGCCGGTAGTCGTGCCAGTTCTGGATCACAATCAGCATCAGCAGCAAGAAGCGCAGCAAGTTCTTTGAGTGCAGCTGGTAGTCGTGCCAGTTCTGGATCACAATCAGCATCAGCAGCAAGAAGCGCAGCAAGTTCTTTGAGTGCAGCTGGTAGTCGTGCCAGTTCCGGATCACAATCGGCATCAGCAGCCAGGAGTGCAGCAAGTTCTCTGAGTGCAGCTGGTAGCCGTGCCGATTCTGGATCACAATCAGCATCAGCAGCAAAAAGCGCAGCAAGTTCTCTGAGTGCAGCCGGTAGTCGTGCGAGTTCCGGATCACAATCAGCATCAGCAGCAAGAAGCGCAGCAAGTTCGTTGAGTGCAGCTGGTAGCCGTGCCAGTTCTGGATCAGAATCAGCATCAGCAGCCAGGAGTGCAGCAAGTTCTCTGAGTGCAGCTGGTAGCCGTGCCAGTTCTGGATCACAATCAGCATCAGCAGCAAGAAGCGCAGCAAGTTCTTTGAGTGCAGCTGGTAGTCGTGCCAGTTCTGGATCACAATCAGCATCAGCAGCAAGAAGCGCAGCAAGTTCTCTGAGTGCAGCCGGTAGTCAAGCGAGTTCCGGATCACAATCAGCATCAGCAGCAAGAAGCGCAGCAAGTTCTTTGAGTGCAGCTGGTAGTCGTGCCAGTTCTGGATCACAATCAGCATCAGCAGCAAGAAGCGCAGCAAGTTCTCTGAGTGCAGCCGGTAGTCGTGCGAGTTCCGGATCACAATCAGCATCGGCAGCCAGGAGTGCGGCAAGTTCTCTGAGTGCAGCTGGTAGTCGTGCCAGTTCCGGATCACAATCGGCATCGGCAGCAAGAAGCGCAGCAAGTTCGTTGAGTGCAGCTGGTAGCCGTGCCAGTTCTGGATCAGAATCAGCATCAGCAGCGAGAAGCGCAGCAAGTTCCTTGAGTGCAGCTGGTAGTCGTGCCAGTTCTGGATCACAATCAGCATCAGCAGCAAGAAGCGCAGCAAGTTCGTTGAGTGCAGCTGGTAGCCGTGCCAGTTCTGGATCAGAATCAGCATCAGCAGCCAGGAGTGCAGCAAGTTCTCTGAGTGCAGCTGGTAGCCGTGCCAGTTCTGGATCACAATCAGCATCAGCAGCAAGAAGCGCAGCAAGTTCTTTGAGTGCAGCTGGTAGTCGTGCCAGTTCTGGATCACAATCAGCATCAGCAGCGAGAAGCGCAGCAAGTTCCTTGAGTGCAGCCGGTAGTCGTGCCAGTTCTGGATCACAATCAGCATCGGCAGCAAGAAGCGCAGCAAGTTCGTTGAGTGCAGCTGGTAGTCGTGCCAGTTCCGGATCACAATCAGCATCAGCAGCCAGGAGTGCAGCAAGTTCTCTGAGTGCAGCTGGTAGCCGTGCCAGTTCTGGATCAGAATCAGCATCAGCAGCAAGAAGCGCAGCAAGTTCTTTGAGTGCCGCTGGTAGTCGTGCCAGTTCTGGATCACAATCAGCATCGGCAGCCAGGAGTGCAGCAAGTTCTCTGAGTGCAGCTAGTAGTCGTGCCAGTTCTGGATCACAATCAGCATCAGCAGCAAGAAGCGCAGCAAGTTCTTTGAGTGCAGCTGGTAGTCGTGCCAGTTCTGGATCACAATCGGCATCAGCAGCCAGGAGTGCAGCTAGTTCTCTGAGTACAGCTGGTAGCCGTGCCAGTTCTGGATCACAATCAGCATCAGCAGCAAGAAGCGCAGCAAGTTCTTTGAGTGCAGCTGGTAGTCGTGCCAGTTCTGGATCACAATCGGCATCAGCAGCCAGGAGTGCAGCAAGTTCGTTGAGTGCAGCTGGTAGTCGTGCGAGTTCCGGATCACAATCAGCATCCGCAGCAAGAAGCGCAGCAAGTTCTCTGAGTGCAGCCGGTAGTCGTGCGAGTTCCGGATCACAATCAGCATCAGCAGCAAGAAGCGCAGCAAGTTCTCTGAGTGCAGCTGGTAGCCGTGCCAGTTCTGGATCACAATCAGCATCAGCAGCAAGAAGCGCAGCAAGTTCTCTGAGTGCAGCCGGTAGTCAAGCGAGTTCCGGATCACAATCAGCATCAGCAGCAAGAAGCGCAGCAAGTTCTTTGAGTGCAGCTGGTAGTCGTGCCAGTTCTGGATCACAATCAGCATCAGCAGCAAGAAGCACAGCAAGTTCTCTGAGTGCAGCCGGTAGTCGTGCGAGTTCCGGATCACAATCAGCATCGGCAGCAAGAAGCGCAGCAAGTTCTTTGAGTGCAGCTGGTAGTCGTGCCAGTTCTGGATCACAATCAGCATCAGCAGCAAGAAGCGCAGCAAGTTCTCTGAGTGCAGCCGGTAGTCGTGCGAGTTCCGGATCACAATCAGCATCCGCAGCAAGAAGCGCAGCAAGTTCGTTGAGTGCAGCTGGTAGCCGTGCCAGTTCTGGATCAGAATCAGCATCAGCAGCCAGGAGTGCGGCAAGTTCTCTGAGTGCAGCCGGTAGTCATGCGAGTTCCGGATCACAATCAGCATCAGCAGCAAGAAGCGCAGCAAGTTCTTTGAGTGCAGCTGGTAGTCGTGCCAGTTCTGGATCACAATCAGCATCAGCAGCGAGAAGCGCAGCAAGTTCCTTGAGTGCAGCCGGTAGTCGTGCCAGTTCTGGATCACAATCAGCATCGGCAGCAAGAAGCGCAGCAAGTTCTCTGAGTGCAGCCGGTAGTCGTGCGAGTTCCGGATCACAATCAGCATCAGCAGCGAGAAGTGCAGCAAGTTCTTTGAGTGCAGCTGGTAGTCGCGCTAGTACTGGAGTGTGGAGCGCAGCAAGAATTCGTGCCTCATCCAGTACTCGCACTGGAGGAAATACATGGAGAGATGCTACTGGCATTGTTAGTGGCATTAGCGTCGGGGGTAGGCCAGCTCGGATTGGAACATTAACTTCTGATTCCATTCGCAGTAGTCCAATCCCTCAGCTTTCTCATCTCCCTGATAATGAAGTATATTATCTCGGCGTTATGCGTGACGGTCTGTGCACATGTCTAAGCCAGTTGCCATCCTCGAAATATCAAAATATCGAACAGGGTTTTTCCCGGGTTCGTCGTTCCGCTCATAGTCATGATGATGATTCGTCCGAGAAACTAGGCTCCAGCGGTAGTGCATCTTTCAGTGAGGCAACAGCTAAATCTGAAGCTTCTGCAAGTTCGAGTTCGAAAGCAGGAAAGGGTAGAAAGGGTGAAGCTCGTAGCTCATCACGTAGCGAAGCTAAATCGTCAGCTTCAAGTCATAGTAGCGCTGCTGCCAAGAGTGCTTCGTCATCCAAATCTTCATCCAAGAGTCATGCAAGCCAGGAATCGTCGGAAAGTGGTGCTGGTTTAGGAAAAATTCATGGAATGTTCGGTGGTTTGACGAATCTAGTAGGGGGACATTCCTTACCTGGATTGGGAAACAAAGGCGTTATGAAAGGATTTACTGGTCTAAGTGAAAAGTTTGGCAGTGGTTTTGAGCAAAAATTGAGCGATCTTC